>OU974034.1:5000-1205000 GCA_918843925.1 Eulithis prunata
TCGGGGCAGTAGTGATGGCAGCCAAACTAACAGGAGCCGCAGAAGTCCTACTCCTCGGAGACTATAACCAACTACCCTACATAGACCGTGACAACCTCTTCGCCATGAAATACACCCGACCCAACCTGGCTACCAAAATCACACAGGAGCTGCTCTGCACGCGCAGAAACCCCCTGGACGTAGCGTATGTGCTGAACGAAATCTACAGCGGCATATTCTCAGCAGTGCCAAGAGTGAGATCCTTAAGCCTAGAGACCTACGACGAGTCACGGATCCCGAAAAAATCGAACACCCTCTATCTTGTTCACACCCAGACCGAGAAGCTAATGTTGATCGATCTGGGCTTTGGCAAAGTGGAAGGTTCGCAGGTCCATACCATCCATGAGGCTCAGGGGCTCACCTTCAAGAGTGTCATAATCGTCAGGACTGCCAAAAAGAAGACACAACTACACAGTAGTGTCTCTCACGCAGTCGTGGCGATCACAAGACACACACACAGCTGTGTGTACTACACAGCTGGCTGTGAGGATGACGCAACGGCTAGGTTCATACAAAGGGCATTGTCAGCAACGTCAAGCCAAATAAAGGACTATAACATCAACATGGCGATCCGCAGTCGCAACCTAGTGGTCGCGGACAGTTTGCTGGAAGTCGGAGAAGGCGAAGTACCGGGTCAATAGATCGGGGATAGTGCAGTCTCTACTTAAAGTACCGTGTAACTGTCCCGACAGCTCTGACACAAAATAAACTGACGAAAGATAATGTAAAAATGAGTTTTATAACAAATCTGTCTAATAATAAGCATGTAACTAGATAAAGTAAGAAACTAACAAAAAACATGAAAAAAAAGAAAAAAAAAAAAAAAAAAAAAAAAAAAAAATATGACGACAAAAAAAAAAAAAAAAAATTATATATAAGTATAATTATGTTTATTATATCGCATGTTTAGAATATAGTAGAAAAAGTTAAGTAAGCAATATTAGGTATAGAACATTTAAGAACAATTTGTAATTATAATAAGCTTTCATAATTGTAACAAACATTTTGAGTACTCCAAAACGGAGCAATAGACGTGATAATTTAAATTATTTAAGTGACAAAAATTATGTAAAACTAAAAAAGGGTATGGGCGCTTATGCCTATAGAAACTTGTAATATATTTAAAAAAAAAAAAAAAAAAAAAAAAACCTAACCTAACCTAACCTAACCTAACCTAACCTAACCTAACCTAACCTAACCTAACCTAACCTAACCTAACCTAACCTAACCTAACCTAACCTAACCTAACCTAACCTAACCTAACCTAACCTAACCTAACCTAACCTAACCTAACCTAACCTAACCTAACCTAACCTAACCTAACCTAACCTAACCTAACCTAACCTAACCTAACCTAACCTAACCTAACCTAACCTAACCTAACCTAACCTAACCTAACCTAACCTAACCTAACCTAACCTAACCTAACCTAACCTAACCTAACCTAACCTAACCTAACCTTTTTTTTTTTTTTTTTTTTTTTTTGTTGACGGGGGGAATCTGCACACAGACACCAATACCGCATTTCAGGGATGCGGCAAGGTAGTGTGGGGATGGCGAACCGACCCACTAAACCACCCCGGTGGCCGGCCTCTCTGCCTGTCAGGGGGCTCCGGGACCTCTAAAGACCAACGCCGGTGCCCCCCTCGCAGTTTGCCTGAGCACATCCCGGGAATGCCATCCATTGACACCCCCGTGCTCACGGCGACACCTGCCACCAAGTGTCGCCGCCCTCCCGAGATCTGCATACTGACCGACCGGAGCCCGAACTCCGGCCGATCGCAGACCCGAAAAGGCTCCTGTATGGCAGGAGCTACCACTCGCCCCCTCTCGGGGCAGGCAGCGCAGGGCCACTGTAAACAGCAACCCCCCGCCGCCTCCATCCCGGGCGCATCAGTCCCACCGATAGCGCCCTGCGGCCTCTGAAGAGCTGCGGAGGCGGAGGTACATCCCATGCACCAACCGCCCCATCGCTCTCCTGTGACACGGGGGCTGCGGAGACGGAGTAATGCATTGAGGGCTACAAAACAACCGTCCCATCGCCCCCGGTGTTCCACCGCGGGTAATTTTTTAGAGAGGTTTTCTTCCTCGCAGCCCGGGCGGCTAAGCCAAGGCCCTCAGTCCCGCATGCCTAAGCACGCGGGTTTCCGAGCTCTGGGCGCTGACAAAGGTGGCAGTGTGAGTGCACGCCGAGCACGCCCCACTTCATCCACTGCGCCCTCTGCTCATCAAAGGGACGCGCGGAGAAGCCTCCTCCCTGGCCTTCTGGCTCTTCTGGCCAGCACCTTCTATCCCGACGACACTATAGCGACCGACAACACCTATCATACCTACCTTCGAAACCAAATAGACAAAAACACTGAGGAAATACAAGAGCTATCGGAAGACGATCCGCCATTCACGGAAGCCGAACTGGAAATGGTGCTGAAAGCACTAAACCCAAAAAAGGCACCGGGACCAGACGGACTTACAGCCGACATATGCACAGTGGCTATCCGAAGCGAGTTAGGGGTCTTTATGAAGCTTGCGAACAAATGTTTGCACTTGTCATACTTCCCTAAACCGTGGAAGGTAGCCCACGTTATTATCCTTAGGAAACCGGGTAAAGAAGACTACACTCAACCCAAATCCTACAGACCGATAGGATTATTGTCTATTCTTGGAAAAATCGTCGAGAAACTCAAAGTGTGCAGACTTCAATGGCACATCCAACCCACTCTCAGCAAAAGACAGTACGGCTTCACGCCGCAGCGTAGCACCGAGGACGCTCTCTATGACCTCATAAAATACGTGAAATCCAACCTAGAAGACAAAAAGATAGTGTTGATGATCTCGTTAGACATAGAGGGCGCTTTCGATAACGCATGGTGGCCGGCGCTCAAACAACAACTAGTAGAGAGAAAATGTCCCAAAAACCTCTACGCAATGGTATGCTCATACCTTCAAGACCGCCAGATCATAGTCAACTATGCCAGAGCAACAAGTCAAAGGGAAACCACGAAGGGCTGTGTTCAAGGTTCAATCGGAGGACCGACCTTCTGGAATACCATCCTAGACCCACTGCTACACAAACTGGAGGATGAAGGAGCATACTGTCAAGCGTTTGCAGATGATGTGGTGCTGGTGTTCACCGGTCATACGATTAGCTGGATAGAAGAGACAGCCAACTCGACACTCGACACAGTGGTAGAATGGGGAGTACAAAACAAGCTAAACTTTGCGGCACATAAAACCAGTGCAATGGTGTTAACCAAAAAGCTTAAGTACGATTCACCACAGCTCACCATGTCGGGAAGTAGGCTCAATCTCGTAACAGAGATGAAACTTCTAGGTCTGATCATTGATCGAAATCTCACCTTCAAAACGCATGTAATCGCAAACTGCAAAAAAGCGGCGGACATTTACAAACAACTAGCCTGTGCGGCCAAGGTGACGTGGGGACTGAACAGTGAGATAACCCGCACCATATACGTCGCGGTCATCGAGCCGATCATCATGTATGCCGCTAGTGCGTGGTCCCATGCGACAGAGTTCCAAATGATCCGAGATCAGCTGGATTCACTGCAACGAGGCTTTGCACAAAAGATCTGCAAGGCATACCGCACGGTCTCCCTTACGTCAGCGCTAATCCTCTCAGGCCTTCTGCCATTAGATCTAAGAATAAAAGAAGCAGCCAGTCTATACTCTCTCAAGAAAGGCATCTCCACAGACTACATTCCACCGGGCAGACGACTGGAGCAAAAGCTGAGTGTTGCAAGCCAACCACACCCTTCCCAACTCATAACAACAGAGTATGAACTCCTGGAAAACATGAGCCCCGAAACTCTAGAATCCCACAAAATAACCGGACCACAAATCTACACGGATGGTAGCAAAATAGAGGGCAAAGTCGGAGCAGCTCTCACGTGGTGGGAAGAAGGACAGGAGCACAACCACTCAACCTTCAGTCTACATTCAGCGTGTACTGTGTTTCAATCCGAACTGTATGCACTCCATAGGGCGGTTGACCTGGTAAAGGACAGCAACAAAAAGCTAGTCAACATTCTCAGCGACTCACGATCTTCGCTCGAGCTACTGGGGAACCCTAAAACCACCCATCCACTAACCAGTGAGATCAAGGAAAGCATCAAGAAAATCAGATCGGAGGGAAGAGAAGTACGGCTGTTCTGGCTCAGAGCGCATGCGGGAACTACCGGAAATGAGAGAGCAGACGAACTTGCGAAAAAAGCGGCCTTAGAGTCAACGTGTAGCCCAGACTACGGTGAAGTCCCAGTGTCCTACGTGAAGAAAAGGATCAGAGAGGAAACAGTACGTGTATGGCAAGACCGTTACACTTCCTCCAGCACAGGGTCAGTCACGAAAATTTTCTTCCCAGATGCGGCCGAAGCGTACCGCACAGTGAGGAAAACAAAACTGACACCCCGACATGTGCAAGCCTTCACAGGACACGGCGGCATGGCGGAGTACTTGTACCGGTTCAGGTTAAAAATCAGTCCCGAGTGCGAGTGCGACCCCGACACCAGTGAGTCAACTTGGCACATAATACTAGAGTGCCCTCGTTTTGAGGCAGCCCGAATGGAACTGGAATTTCAGCTCAACACCGCGCTAGAAAAGTCTGTTCTAAGTAGGGTAGTTTCAAACGACGGCATGAGACCGCATTTCTTAAAGTTCGTGGAGAACTGCATTCGAATAGCAGCCAAAAGGAACTCAACACTCACTACAAATATAGAATCGGTCCCAATAACCCAAACACAACCAACACAATCCTCCTTAGCCCCAACGCAAACACAAAGTCAAACCACCCCGATGCAATATCACCTGCTCGAAAACGGAGAAATAGGAACACCAGGCATAACCATAAAAGGCGTCGCAACATTCATGGACGACAGTACAGAGAGGCTTGGCATATGCTTCTGCAACGCCAGGCGACGAAATACTGTCACCATCTCCCCCGGCCTCGCCCTTCTTCTGAAGGGAAGCAACTTTAGAGCAACAATGCGCAAAAAGATCTTTGAAGCATTGGCCGAAGTTACCATAGCGGATCACCGCTGTCGTATAGTGCGAATAAAAAACAAAGTCATAGCACTATTCGTAACCGGCGACGATGCTACAGAATTCGCCCAGGCGTGCTCGTTGCTTTCCACTTTCGGGAGAGAGGAAGACGGCCAAAGTAATCCACCAAGGAAAATCAGCGTGGACGCTATGGTAGTCGCCTTCGAAAAAGCTGAAGCAAGAGACTACATGGGAGTCGTGCGGGCCTCCAAAAATCATAGGTTAGTGGTATACGAGGACAGAGGTCAAAATCTCAGTCACCTGAGACCGTACCGACCTGATATCGAAGCCGCAACGCAACCTATTGACAGCTGGGGCCATCCCATAGGAAATCCAGAAGACCTGAGTGGATCCGAACGTCTCCAACACAAAACAGCAGAGGCCAAACAAGAACATCTAAAGCAAAAGCGTGAAAAACAGCCCAGAGACGTCTTGAAGACGGTAGCTGGGGTGCTTTCTAGTGCATTGCACAATGTCGTGTCGAGGCCAACAAAAGGAAAAGTCGAGAAAACTCGAGCATCGGAGAGGAAACCCACGGATGTAACACGCAAAAAAAGTGAAAAAATCATCACCTCAATCCGAACAAAAGCAGAAAAGGGTTTGGTAGAGCCAGCGAAACTCGTTGAACCGGAGAGCGTAGCGGACCATCTGTCAAATGCATTCCTTGAGTACCAAGCTGTTCTAAGAGCCACACTTGTTGTTAAAAAGGAAACCTGCAAATCCATTTTGCAGACCTTCATCAAGGGCAACGAAAGACAGCTGGAGATGGAACTCGAAGAATCAGACGCCGCGGTGTACGACAACAACACATCTCGGGTACTGCGAGGGAACGTGGCAGGGCAGTACATGGCAGCGTACAACCTCACCAGTGGGTTTGTGCCGCTCGACGAAGAAAAGACACGGCAAGTCGAAAGACTTGTCTTTAAAACCCCCCAAAACGACCCCATCGTGGTAGTTGCTAAGTGTACGAAGGTAATGCTGGAAGAAAGGATCCTGGAAATGGCAGAAAGCCTGTCCGGAAGAATTGGTACCAGCGGCGCCTCTAAGCACCAAGCGACTCCAAAGATAACCTGGATCAACGGAGTTCCGGGTTGTGGAAAAACCACGTGGGTAATAAACAACATCAAAAGTGACGAGGATATAGTAACAACAGCAACCACAGAAGCGTTACGTGACATGAGGGAAAAGTTGACCCCCAAGATGGGTACAGCCGTAAACACCAGAGTGCGGACCATGGCCTCGTTGTTGGTAAACGGACAGAAGGGAGACGGAGTCTGTAACCGGGTGATCATAGACGAGGCCCTGATGAGTCACTTCGGGGCAGTAGTGATGGCAGCCAAACTAACAGGAGCCGCAGAAGTCCTACTCCTCGGAGACTATAACCAACTACCCTACATAGACCGTGACAACCTCTTTGCCATGAAATACACCCGACCCAACCTGGCTACCAAAATCACACAGGAGCTGCTCTGCACGCGTAGAAACCCCCTGGACGTAGCGTATGTGCTGAACGAAATCTACAGCGGCATATTCTCAGCAGTGCCAAGAGTGAGATCCTTAAGCCTAGAGACCCACGACGAGTCACGGATCCCGAAGAAATCGAACACCCTCTATCTTGTTCACACCCAGACCGAGAAGCTAATGTTGATCGAACTGGGCTTTGGCAAAGTGGAAGGTTCGCAGGTCCATACCATCCATGAGGCTCAGGGGCTCACCTTCAAGAGTGTCATAATCGTCAGGACTGCCAAAAAGAAGACACAACTACACAGTAGTGTCTCTCACGCAGTCGTGGCGATCACAAGACACACACACAGCTGTGTGTACTACACAGCTGGCTGTGAGGATGACGCAACGGCTAGGTTCATACAAAGGGCATTGTCAGCAACGTCAAGCCAAATAAAGGACTATAACATCAACATGGCGATCCGCAGTCGCAACCTAGTGGTCGCGGACAGTTTGCTGGAAGTCGGAGAAGGCGAAGTACCGGGTCAATAGATCGGGGATAGTGCAGTCTCTACTTAAAGTACCGTGTAACTGTCCCTCTGACACAAAATAAACTGACGAAAGATATGTAATGTAAAAATAAGTTTTATAACAAATCTGTCTAATAAATAAGCATGTAACTAGATAAAGTAAGAAACTAACAAAAAAAAAAAAAAAAAAAAAAAAAAATTATAATTAACAAACAAAAAAATAACATGAAAAAAAGAAAAAAAAAAAAAAAATGACGAGACAAAAAAAAAATTGATATATAAGTATAATTATGTTTATTATATCGCATGTTTAGAATATAGTAGAAAAAGTTAAGTAAGCAATATTAGGTATAGAACATTTAAGAACAAATTTTTAATTATAATAAGCTTTCATAATTGTAACAAACATTTTGAGTACTCCAAAACGGAGCAATAGACGTGATAATTTAAATTATTTAAGTGACAAAAATTATGTAAAACTAAAAAAGGGTATGGGCGCTTATGCCTATAGAAACTTGTAATAGATTTAAAAAAAAAAAAAAAAAAAAAAAACCTAACCTAACCTAACCTTTTTTTTTTTTTTTTTTTTTTTTTTTGTTTTTTTTTTTTTTTTGCGCTGGGAAAATGCATGACGCATCCCCCCTCCACTAGAGAGCATGAAGGGGGGTATGTGGGACTCCCCGGCCTCCCGTCAGGCCGGTATACCCACTAAAAACCCAGCGGCGCTCCTGCGTCGTCTTAGTGGGGGGGGACTGGGAAACCGGCAGAGCCTTTACGTCCAGTCCCCCGCCGACGAAGCCCGCCATTACAGCGGGGCCCGCACGCCCCTCCCCTTGCAGGGTGGGGCCTGGGAACGGCAAGCGGCTCGGCCGTTCCCGTCCGCTGGTGACGAATGTCTGCTATGCGGGGCCGGTGCTCTACTGCGGTCCCGCCATTCGCCACCATGCGTCAGAGCGGCGCGGGACAGTTCCGCGTCGTCCCGCGCGCTCTCCCCCGCTCGGGGGCCCAAGGCCCCCGTCGTCCGGGCCACCAAACAAGGGGGCCCGGACCCACCTGGGTAGACCGAAGTCTACCCTGCCTCATCACGCAGTGCCCTCTGCTTATCAGAGGGACACGCGGAGAGGCCCACCGTGCCGGGTTACTGGCCACCATGAAACACGTCCACAGTACTCTGCGGGCGTGTTTCATGGTGTTTCCAGGGTGCACCGCGTGGAGGTTACCCGGCCTAGCACCCCAACCTAACCTAACCTTTTTTTTTTTTTTTTTTTTTTTTTTTTTTTTTTGCGCTGGGAAAATGCATGACGCATCCCCCCTCCACTAGAGAGCATGAAGGGGGGTATGTGGGACTCCCCGGCCCCCTCACAAGGCCGGTATACCCACCAAAAACCCAGCGGCGCTCCTGCGTCGTCTTAGTGGAGGGGGACTGGGAAACCGGCAGAGCCTTTACGTCCAGTCCCCCGCCGACGAAGCCCGCCATTACAGCGGGGCCCGCACGCCCCTCCCCTTGCAGGGTGGGGCCTGGGAACGGCAAGCGGCTCGGCCGTTCCCGTCCGCTGGTGGCGAATGTCTGCAATGCGGGGCCGGTGCTCTACTGCGGTCCCGCCATTCGCCACCATGCGTCAGAGCGGCGCGGGACAGTTCCGCGTCGTCCCGCGCGCTCTCCCCCGCTCGGGGGCCTAAGGCCCCCGTCGTCCGGGCCACCAAACAGGGGGGCCCGGACCCACCTGGGTAGACCGAAGTCTACCCTGCCTCATCACGCAGTGCCCTCTGCTTATCAGAGGGACACGCGGAGAGGCCCACCGTGCCGGGTTACTGGCCACCATGAAACACGTCCACAGGACTCTGCGGGCGTGTTTCATGGTGTTTCCAGGGTGCACCGCGTGGAGGTTACCCGGCGTAGCACCCCAACCTAACCTAACCTTTTTTTTTTTTTTTTTTTTTTTTTTTTTTTTTTTTTTTTTTTTTTTTTGCGCTGGGAAAATGCATGACGCATCCCCCCTCCACTAGAGAGCATGAAGGGGGGGTATGTGGGACTCCCCGGCCTGGGTCAAAGGCCGGTATACCCACTAAAAACCCAGCGGCGCTCCTGCGTCGTCTTAGTGGAGGGGGACTGGGAAACCGGCAGAGCCTTTACGTCCAGTCCCCCGCCGACGAAGCCCGCCATTACAGCGGGGCCCGCACGCCCCTCCCCTTGCAGGGTGGGGCCTGGGAACGGCAAGCGGCTCGGCCGTTCCCGTCCGCTGGTGGCGAATGTGTGCAATGCGGGGCCGGTGCTCTAATGCGGTCCCGCCATTCGCCACCATGCGTCAGAGCGGCGCGGGACAGTTCCGCGTCGTCCCGCGCGCTCTCCCCCGCTCGGGGGCCTAAGGCCCCCGTCGTCCGGGCCACCAAACAAGGGGGCCCGGACCCACCTGGGTAGACCGAAGTCTACCCTGCCTCATCACGCAGTGCCCTCTGCTTATCAGAGGGACACGCGGAGAGGCCCACCGTGCCGGGTTACTGGCCACCATGAAACACGTCCACAGGACTCTGCGGGCGTGTTTCATGGTGTTTCCAGGGTGCACCGCGTGGAGGTTACCCGGCCTAGCACCCCAACCTAACCTAACCTAACCTAACCTAACCTAACCTAACCTAACCTAACCTAACCTAACCTAACCTAACCTAACCTTTTTTTTTTTTTTTTTTTTTTTTTTTTTTTTTTTTTTTTTTTTTTTTTTTTTTTTTTTTTTTTTTGCGCTGGGAAAATGCATGACGCATCCCCCCTCCACTAGAGAGCATGAAAGGGGGTATGTGGGACTCCCCGGCCTCCCGTCAGGCCGGTATACCCACTAAAAACCCAGCGGCGCTCCTGCGTCGTCTTAGTGGGGGGGACTGGGAAACCGGCAGAGCCTTTACGTCCAGTCCCCCGCCGACGAAGCCCGCCATTACAGCGGGGCCCGCACGCCCCTCCCCTTGCAGGGTGGGGCCTGGGAACGGCAAGCGGCTCGGCCGTTCCCGTCCGCTGGTGGCGAATGTCTGCAATGCGGGGCCGGTGCTCTAATGCGGTCCCGCCATTCGCCACCATGCGTCGCGCGCGGGACAGTTCCGCGTCGTCCCGCGCGCTCTTCCCCGCTCGGGGGCCTAAGACCCCCGACGTCCGGGCCACCAAACAAGGGGGCCCGGACCCACCTGGGTAGACCGAAGTCTACCCTGCCTCATCACGCAGTGCCCTCTGCTTATCAGAGGGACACGCGGAGAGGCCCACCGTGCCGGGTTACTGGCCACCATGAAACACGTCCAACCTTACCTAACCTAACCTAACCTAACCTAACCTAACCTAACCTAACCTTTTTTTTTTTTTTTTGTTGCCCAGGAAAACCTTTGATAGGTACCACACGGTCTGGGGGAGACCGGTGGTTATGTGGGAGTCCCGCCTTGACAAAGGCAGTGTACCCACTAAAAACCTGGGGTGTTCCACAACTCCGCTAAGAGGGGTAGTCTCAGGATCGCTATAGCGCCTCTTTGACGTACCAGCGGTTGCCCGTTTGGGCTCTTCCTTGCTAAAGGCGTCTAGCCCTATTCTCCGCTTAAGGCATCTCGGAACACATGACGAGATGCCTTACAGCCCGGGACCACACAAGTCAGGCAACAGACCCCCCGATCTATTACCCGAAGGTCCCCATTACGGTTGCATGCGGCCGGCATATGCCAACCGCCTGCGGCCAGTTCTTCTCCGGCGTATTGGGTCCGACAGAGCATCATCCTCTCGTTCCCTTTCCGCCGCCTCCTTGTCACGCATGACTGTTTCCGCAAAAACGGCAACTGCTCTCCAGTTGTTTTCAGAGTCAGCAATCGCACGTATGATTGCCGACAGCGAGAGATCTCTACCGATCACCGCTTCCATCTCCACCCGTTGCACTGCCCAGGCAGGACACTCAGCGCGTGTATGTTGCGCCGTATCTTCCATTGCACCACAATGATGACATGCCATCGTTGGCTCTCGTCGTGCCACTCGGCATAGATACCTCCCGAAGCAACCATGCCCCGAGAGAATCTGCGTCAAGCGGAAAGTCGGGGCGCCGTGTCGACGATCGACCCACTCTAGGAGGACCGGCCGAACGGCGGCAACCACATCACGGCCTGCAGCCGGTGTCTCCAGCCTCTCCGACCACTGGCGAAACAGCTCCTCTCGGCCCTGCTCTCTCCAGTGCTTTATTTCTTCTGGCATAGGCCAGCCTCCATTACGTTTTACCTCCGCACTATGAAAAAAATAAAATAAGCAAATAAATAGAAAAATAAATAAATATAAAATGAGCAGACCCAAGGACGCTGCCCATTCCTCCAACAACTCGCCTCGTGCATCAGTTGATGGGGATCCCCACGCCGTTGACTTTGCGTTGAAGTCCCCAGCAACCAACACAGGACTGGGGTGGGCTGCTCCCACCAGAACCCCGATCTCAGCAAGAACTCGCTCAAAGTCGACCAAGCTGCGGTTAGGGGAACAGTACACCCCGATCACTGCCACGCCACAGCCGCCACCTACTACGGCTAGCACACAACCTTGACCCCTCGCTACCCTTTCGAAGGGCAAGGAACCAGCTGATGACTGCGTGAAAATGGCTACTGAGTCCTCTCGGTCACCTACCCAGTTATCTCGGGAAGGGACCACATAGGGCTCAGCAACCACTGCTATTTGTGTTGACCACTCCGCCAGACTCTGGAGCAGAAGATCCTGAGACCTGGCGGAGTGGTTAATGTTCGCCTGCAGAAATCGGATGGCCATCCTAATTGGAGTCCATTCGATTCTCCTCTCGCGCTTCTGGGCGCGCAGATGACTGCGAGGGGGCTGAAGAGCCTACGCGAGTCGTCTGTTTTCCTCCTCTTTTACCTTTGGTTGCGGCCAAGCCTTTGCAGGCCTTGGTCCCAACACGGTGATCGGCCTTCTTTCCAGCTGCTTCGCACGCCGGACAATGCGGATCAGCATCGCACTCCACTGCCTTGTGCCCCGACTTGCCACAGCGGAAGCAAAGTGCACTGCGGTCCTGATCACACGGACATTTCACTCCAACGTGCCCAACCTCCAGGCATCGATAGCACTGCAGAGGCCTGGGCTCTAGTAGTTTGGCGGATACTGAGATCCAGCCTACTAGAAATCTTCCAGCAGCTACTTTTTTCGCTGCAGCAACGGGGCAGCGCAGCCAGACCGTTCCTTGGCGACCTTCGGAACGTACAATGTTGCCAACCTTCACTGATTCTATTGCACAGCCGCCCACTTTAGCAACAGCTGCCGCCACGTCCTCTGTTCTTGCGGAGTCATCCAGACCCGACAAGCGCATTTCCACGCACTTTTCAGGCCTAGAGACCCGGACTAAGGCTCCACTAAGAGACTCTCTAAGCTTGTTAGCTAACGAGTCAGCCTTCTCAGCACTTGCAGCGCCAGGTATCTCTAACACTCGGCCACCTGTAGCGGCAGTTCGGAACTTGAGACCCTCTATGCCAAGTGCCTGCAGGTCGATACGTTCCCTAGCATCACTAAGCACTTGGTGATAGGTGATGCCCTTCTCCACGGCTTCCGGCTGCAGCGTCAGTACGACTGCTGTCGAACGAGGGACCTTAAGTCCCTTTCTCTTGTTTTTCTTGGTCTTTCGACTCTTGGCCTTCTGGCTCTGCGCAGGCCGTGTCACTGGCTCCGTAGTGGCCTTGGCTGCCGCCCCCTTGGTAGCTTTGGCGGCTTTGGCCGCTTTGGAACCTTTTCGAGTCACCACATTCCACCCTTCGTCCATGGGCTGGGGGGTGGGACTCGGCGGACGCGACGGACGCGGCTCGGTGACCTCCACTACCTTCTTTTTTCCCCCTTTTGGAGGCTTAGTCACTCCACTGGTGCTGGCCATAGCTTCCCGAGGAGGGGAAGGAGCCCGAGCGGGGGCCTTCACACTTGCAGAGGCCGCATTCTTCTTCTTGTCTGCAGCCAGAGGTGGTCGCAGGCGCTTTTCAGGAAGAAGACGATCTTCCAGGCCCTCGAAGCGCGCGTCTACCATCGTTCCACATTGGACCATGACAGCGCGCACTATGTCCTCAATAGGAGTTGCCACCGGGGTGGAGGTTGGCTGCTGCGTAAGCAGACGCATCTGAGCCATCTCCTTGCGAACTTCCTCAAGCTCGCGTGCAAGCTTCGCATTGGCGGCCTCTAGCCGAGCGACCTCCTCCGTCATTGTACGCGAGCGCATTTCGCCAAAAGAAACCTTAATCGTTTCGGCCGCGTCCTTCAGAGCTCGCACGTACGTCCCTTTTAAGTGACTGGACGTCGTGGCAACCTTCATAATGGTGTCGAGAGAATCAGACACCAGCTTAGCCAAATCGGTTGACTCCGGACACTCGCTGTCGCTAATAGCCATCACGTCCGAGGACTTACGGAACATGGCTGCTCTTGCTTCTCGCTTCCGTTTGACTTCTTCTGCCATCTCTAATTCTGCATTTAAACGCAGTTCCTCAGCCTTTGCGGCATTCAATTCAGCCTTGGCCTTTGCCAAGCCGACGAATTTCCCCGTAGTGGGAGGACGTCCACGCCCTCTCCTGGCTGTTGAAGCCTTGGATGGCCTCTCATCATCGCCGTTATCGGAGTCATCACCTATACGGCGTTTTTTCCAGAAACGGCTCTCTTCAGTCGAAACCAATGTAGCTACCGACTGGAAGCTACCATCGGAGTCCGTGTCCGAAAGATTCACTGCTCTCGCCGAGACGATAGCCAAATCTTCATCGCTCTTCTCCGAGACATCACTGCGCGTCAAAACCACGCGCGCCTCTTTCGCCATGCACACACTAAGCGCTGAAGCGCCATCACTCCCATTCTCCTCACGACCCCACTGGTCCTTTCCGTCTTTGTTTTTTAAAGTTTTAAATGATTCCATAATAAATCCCACGAGTATAAGGGAACATGGTCACCCCGGGTAGAGCCCTTTACACCGGAGAAGGGTACATACTGCGAAGGTCCCCAGGTATTCGCAGGTTTTTACGTGTTTTCTCACGGGTTTTGTATCGAGTTTTCCTTACTCAGGCCGGCCAATTAAGGCAAGCCACCGTCGGATCCACCCAACAACGACGTACCTTCTTAACGCCCAGAAGAAGGTCGTTGAAGTCGAAGGGTGGACCCGGTTGGAGAGTGGCGTAACTCCCCGGCGACCCTGAGCGATGCGGTAAAACCGTACCTCCCAGTCCGCCAAAACCTCCACACGAGCTCTAAAGCCCGTACATAGCCCATACCGGGCTCCACAAATGCGCTGCACTAATCCCTCCCCTCAAGCCTTTCCGTATGGGTATACCTGCGGTATAGCCTTGAGGATCATTGGGATGTGCGCGCCCACCGCCGCCTACTCCGCGGCCCTCCTCCTCAGGCAGAGTAGGAACTCCTTTCCTCTGCCTGGCTCCAAATCCTGGAGCCAAAACCCAGTTCCCCCCCAGTGTTTTGTCCGCGCCAGCATGCCAATAAGCCCCTAGGGACTTATCAGCACGCCAGGACCCCCTATCCGCAACCCGGGGACGCGCCACGTCGGAGTTCACCTCTCCGCCCACTGGGACACCCCAGCAGGTCCGTGGAACCTTTTTTTTTTTTTTTTTTTTTTTGTTAACGGGGGGAAATCTGCGTTCAGACACCATTGCCGCATTTGAGGGATGCGGCAAGGTAGTGTGGGGATGGTGACACTCACCGACCCACTAAAACCACCCCGGTGGCCGGCCTCGATGCTTGACAAGGGACTCTGGGACCTCGAAACGACCACGCCAGAGCCCTCACCGCATATCGCCAATAAAAGCCCGTCCCGGGAGAACGACACCCACAGTCGCGATCCCAGCACCTACGGTGCTACGGCTGCACACGCCACAATGTGCCAGCCGCCCTCCCGGAGTCCGCTATTGACCAGCCGGAGCCCTCACTCCGACCGCCCACGGACCCGAAAGACTCCCTGTTTGGCAGGGGGAAACCACTCAGCCCCCTCACGGGGCAGGCAGTGCGGGGCGGCCGTTGCCAGCACCCCGCCGCCGCCTCCTCCGAGCGGGATCGGCCCTCTCCCGATCACGCTCGGCGGCTTCTTTCCGGACTAAAACCGTCTCACAGAAAGAAGCCACAGCCGTCCAAGATGTCTCATCTGCCAGCATAGCCTCGACTACGCTTGGCAGAGAGAGGTCCGGCCCGATCCTGTCGACCAGAATTCCGCGCTCCTCGCACCACGCTGAGCACTGCTCCAACGTGTGCTGCGCGGAATCTCGGTCCCACCCACAATGGTGACACTGTGGTGTGGGTTCTCGTCCGATCCTACTCAGGTACTCACCGAAGCATCCGTGCCCGGTAAGTACCTGAGTAAGCCGATAGGTGACGTGCCCATACTCCCGTCCCAGCCAAGGTCCGTGGAACCTAACCTAACCTAACCTTTTTTTTTTTTTTTTTTTTTTTTGCGCTGGGAAAATGCATGACGCATCCCCCCTTCACTAGAGAGCATGAAGGGGGGTATGTGGGACTCCCCGGCCTCCCGTCAGGCCGGTATACCCACTAAAAACCCAGCGGCGCTCCTGCGTCGTCTTAGTGGGGGGGGACTGGGAAACCGGCAGAGCCTTTACGTCCAGTCCCCCGCCGACGAAGCCCGCCATTACAGCGGGGCCCGCACGCCCCTCCCCTTGCAGGGTGGGGCCTGGGAACGGCCAGCGGCTCGGCCGTTCCCGTCCGCTGGTGGCGAATGTCTGCAATGCGGGGCCGGTGCTCTAATGCGGTCCCGCCATTCGCCACCATGCGTCGCGCGCGGGACAGTTCCGCGTCGTCCCGCGCGCTCTTCCCCGCTCGGGGGCCTAAGACCCCCAACGTCCGGGCCACCAAACAAGGGGGCCCGGACCCACCTGGGTAGACCGAAGTCTACCCTGCCTCATCACGCAGTGCCCTCTGCTTATCAGAGGGACACGCGGAGAGGCCCACCGTGCCGGGTTACTGGCCACCATGAAACACGTCCACAGTACTCTGCGGGCGTGTTTCATGGTGTTTCCAGGGTGCACCGCGTGGAGGTTACCCGGCCTAGCACCCCAACCTTTTTTTTTTTTTTTTTTTTTTTTTTTTTTTTTTTTTTTTTTTTTTTTTTTTTTTTTTGCGCTGGGAAAATGCATGACGCATCCCCCCTCCACTAGAGAGCATGAAGGGGGGTATGTGGGACTCCCCGGCCTCCCGTCAGGCCGGTATACCCACTAAAAACCCAGCGGCGCTCCTGCGTCGTCTTAGTGGGGGGGGACTGGGAAACCGGCAGAGCCTTTACGTCCAGTCCCCCGCCGACGAAGCCCGCCATTACAGCGGGGCCCGCACGCCCCTCCCCTTGCAGGGTGGGGCCTGGGAACGGCAAGCGGCTCGGCCGTTCCCGTCCGCTGGTGGCGAATGTCTGCAATGCGGGGCCGGTGCTCTAATGCGGTCCCGCCATTCACCACCATGCGTCGCGCGCGGGACAGTTCCGCGTCGTCCCGCGCGCTCTTCCCCGCTCGGGGGCCTAAGACCCCCGACGTTCGGGCCACCAAACAAGGGGGCCCGGACCCACCTGGGTAGACCGAAGTCTACCCTGCCTCATCACGCAGTGCCCTCTGCTTATCAGAGGAACACGCGGAGAGGCCCACCGTGCCGGGTTACTGGCCACCATGAAACACGTCCACAGTACTCTGCGGGCGTGTTTCATGGTGTTTCCAGGGTGCACCGCGTGGAGGTTACCCGGCCTAGCACCCCAACCTAACCTTTTTTTTTTATTTTATCGCTGGGAAAATGCATGACGCATCCCCCCTCCACTAGAGAGCATGAAGGGGGGTATGTGGGACTCCCCGGCCCCCTCACAAGGCCGGTATACCCACTAAAAACCCAGCGGCGCTCCTGCGTCGTCTTAGTGGAGGGGGACTGGGAAACCGGCAGAGCCTTTACGTCCAGTCCCCCGCCGACGAAGCCCGCCATTACAGCGGGGCCCGCACGCCCCTCCCCTTGCAGGGTGGGGCCTGGGAACGGCAAGCGGCTCGGCCGTTCCCGTCCGCTGGTGGCGAATGTCTGCAATGCGGGGCCGGTGCTCTAATGCGGTCCCGCCATTCGCCACCATGCGTCAGAGCGGCGCGGGACAGTTCCGCGTCGTCCCGCGCGCTCTCCCCCGCTCGGGGGCCTAAGGCCCCCGTCGTCCGGGCCACCAAACAAGGGGGCCCGGACCCACCTGGGTAGACCGAAGTCTACCCTGCCTCATCACGCAGTGCCCTCTGCTTATCAGAGGGACACGCGGAGAGGCCCACCGTGCCGGGTTACTGGCCACCATGAAACACGTCCACAGTACTCTGCGGGCGTGTTTCATGGTGTTTCCAGGGTGCACCGCGTGGAGGTTACCCGGCCTAGCACCCCACCCCAACCTAACCTAACCTAACCTAACCTAACCTTTTTTTTTTTTTTTTTTTTTTTTTTTTTTTTTTTTTTTTTTTTTTTTTTTTTTTTTTTGCGCTGGGAAAATGCATGACGCATCCCCCCTCCACTAGAGAGCATGAAGGGGGGTATGTGGGACTCCCCGGCCTCCCGTCAGGCCGGTATACCCACTAAAAACCCAGCGGCGCTCCTGCGTCGTCTTAGTGGGGGGGGACTGGGAAACCGGCAGAGCCTTTACGTCCAGTCCCCCGCCGACGAAGCCCGCCATTACAGCGGGGCCCGCACGCCCCTCCCCTTGCAGGGTGGGGCCTGGGAACGGCAAGCGGCTCGGCCGTTCCCGTCCGCTGGTGGCGAATGTCTGCAATGCGGGGCCGGTGCTCCAATGCGGTCCCGCCATTCGCCACCAAGCGTCGCGCGCGGGACAGTTCCGCGTCGTCCCGCGCGCTCTTCCCCGCTCGGGGGCCTAAGACCCCCGACGTCCGGGCCACCAAACAAGGGGGCCCGGACCCACCTGGGTAGACCGAAGTCTACCCTGCCTCATCACGCAGTGCCCTCTGCTTATCAGAGTGACACGCGGAGAGGCCCACCGTGCCGGGTTACTGGCCACCATGAAACACGTCCGCAGTACTCTGCGGGCGTGTTTCATGGTGTTTCCAGGGTGCACCGCGTGGAGGTTACCCGGCCTAGCACCCCAACCTAACCTAACCTAACCTAACCTTTTTTTTTTTTTTTTTTTTTTTTTTTTTTTTTTTTTTTTTTTTTTTTTTTTTTTTTTTTTTTTTTTTTTGCGCTGGGAAAATGCATGACGCATCCCCCCTCCACTAGAGAGCATGAAGGGGGGTATGTGGGACTCCCCGGCCTCCCGTCAGGCCGGTATACCCACTAAAAACCCAGCGGCGCTCCTGCGTCGTCTTAGTGGGGGGGGACTGGGAAACCGGCAGAGCCTTTACGTCCAGTCCCCCGCCGACGAAGCCCGCCATTACAGCGGGGCCCGCACGCCCCTCCCCTTGCAGGGTGGGGCCTGGGAACGGCAAGCGGCTCGGCCGTTCCCGTCCGCTGGTGGCGAATGTCTGCAATGCGGGGCCGGTGCTCCAATGCGGTCCCGCCATTCGCCACCAAGCGTCGCGCGCGGGACAGTTCCGCGTCGTCCCGCGCGCTCTTCCCCGCTCGGGGGCCTAAGACCCCCGACGTCCGGGCCACCAAACAAGGGGGCCCGGACCCACCTGGGTAGACCGAAGTCTACCCTGCCTCATCACGCAGTGCCCTCTGCTTATCAGAGTGACACGCGGAGAGGCCCACCGTGCCGGGTTACTGGCCACCATGAAACACGTCCGCAGTACTCTGCGGGCGTGTTTCATGGTGTTTCCAGGGTGCACCGCGTGGAGGTTACCCGGCCTAGCACCCCAACCTAACCTAACCTAACCTAACCTAACCTAACCTAACCTAACCTTTTTTTTTTTTTTTTTTTTTTTGTTTTCGGTGAGGAAACTCATTTACGAGTAGACCGGTCTGGGGAGACCGGAATTATGTGGGACTCGCCGCCGAAGCAGAATACCCAAACTAAAACCTCACCGGTGTCCCTCTCGCGCCATTCACGCCGGGCCACGGGAACTAAAGCCATCCGCGACTCGACTGGCGAATACCTCTCATACTGAACGGCAGCATTTCACATGCGCCGTCCCTCATTCACTCTGATCTCCTCCACTTGGCATAAGCAACACTGTTGCGCCAGCATTAGACGGGGGCGCTGCACTCGCACAAACATGCAAGTGTTACGCGCATCACCCCGCCCCATTTCTCCACTCTGATCTCCTTGTATACTCATACATCCCCCTTATGGCTTCATAGCCCTCGGCCCCACGGCCCACCTCCGTCGCCTGTCAGGAACACATGACACTGTAACGGAGCCCTTGAAGAGGAATCTCTTCGAGCGGTGAGGTCCTCCCCTAGGGACTTCACGCCCGAAGAATACACACACCTTATGGCATCACGGCCCACATTCGTCGTTAATCCCTGTCAGACTGAGTGGCGCTCTCCTCCCGCATCACGCATGCGCCACCCCTCATTCAGAATATATCTCTCGGCAATGCAAAATGCATCGAATTGGGCGGCGGCGCTACACTCGCACGAATGTGCTCGTGATATGCGCATCGCATCGCCCCACTCCAATCCCCTTTTATTCTCACTCTCCCCTTATGGCTACATGGCCCAAACACACAATCAGTCATGCAGGCGTGCAAGTCGCACGCCTCATTCATCCATCCCTCTCATATGAGTTCACTTACGGAACTCGACGGTTCTCCGCCGACTGGCGGTCGACACCCGTCCCGGGCCGCCTGCGCACTCGCCTGCCAAGGCGCGCCTGAACCTAACCTTTTTTTTTTTTTTTTTTTTTTTTTTTTCCCAGGAAAACCTTTGATAGGTACCACACGGTCGGGGGGGGGACCGGTGGTTATGTGGGAGTCCCGCCTTGACAAAGGCAGTGTACCCACTAAAAACCTGGGGTGTTCCTCTCATGTGCTTACTGAACGAGGCTACGGGTTCGGTTAGCTTACCGCGGCCACGTCAGCACTTGTCCTTTCGGACCCAACTCGAGGAGGGCTATGAGCCCTACTACTCAATCGGTGAAGGTGCCCTGAACACACGAGCACCTTCCCGCTCCTAACCCTTGATGCAGGCAACAGGTCCCCCGATCTGTCACCTGCGGGTCTTTACTAGGACGGCATCGGCATCTGAGCCAAAAAGGCCCGACGTCGCCGTCCGTGCCTCCGGCGACGAATCGGCAGCGAGTTCGGGTCTTGCTCACGCTCCCGTTCCGCCGCTTCCTTTTGCGGCATGATGGTCTCGCAAAAGGTCTTGACCGCATTCCACGACTCTTCGCTTTCAACCATGGCGTTGACCAAAGCTGACAGAGACAAGTCCTGTCCAATAATAGCAGACACGGCAGCGCGAGGCTCTGCCCAAGCTTCGCACTCTTCTCGCGTATGCTGTGCCGTGTCTGCAACTCCTCTTCTGCAGTGATGGCATTCCGCCGTCGGCTCTCGACCCACCACATGACACAGGTACTCACCGAAACACCCGTGGCCAGTTAACATCTGCGTCAGGTGATACGTGAGTACGCCATGCTTGCGCTCGACCCACTCTCTAAGAATAGGCCGAACTGCCTCAACTAACTCCCGACTAGTTCCCGGGATTTCTAGCCGCTCTTTCCATTTCTGGAAAAGTTGGTCGCGGGCCTCGTTATTCCACTGCGCGACTTCCCGTGGGTGAAGCTGCAACGCCTGAACCTAACCTAACCTAACCTAACCTAACCTTTTTTTTTTTTTTTTTTTTTTTTTTTTTTTTTTTTTTTTTTTTAGGGGGGGAAAATGCCCTCGCACTTCCCCTCCGCCACGGGGGTGACGGAAGGGGGTATGTGGGACTCGAACCCACTAAAAACCCCCCCGTGTGCCGTCCTCCGCCGAGGCAGGACGACACAGGGTCTAGTTCTAATTCACTGTCTCGTCCTAGCGGTAAGCCCGGATTTGCCTTGACCGGGCCTCTTCGCCTATGAAGGGGTGACAATGCACACCAATGCCACTCCTAGACCTGTAGAGTCGTACCAGTCAGTAGAAGGTCCCCCGACCAACCACTGTGACTCCACTATAGAGGGAGAAGGCGGGCAAACCGCCTCCTTTCGCCTGTCCGTCTCCGTCGGAGCAGATCAGCTTGGACGTCGTCCTCCCTGACTCGCTCCGCAGCCTCCTTCTGGGACATAACCTCTTCGCAGAAGGAGACAACCGCCTGCCACGATCTCTCATCCTCAAGCATGGCATTAACCACACTCGGTAAAGAGAGATCTCGGCCTATAACGCTTGCGAGATTGTGTCGCTGTGGGCCCCAAGCGGGACACATCTCCAGCGTATGGAGCGCCGTGTCTTCTGGCGCCCCACATTCATGGCAGGCTGGGGTAGCCTCACGTCTTGCGATTTGGTGCAGATACTTTCCAAAACATCCATGTCCGGAAAGCACCTGCACCAGACGGAATGTCAGTGACCCAAACGGTCGACTGACCCAATCTCGGAGGACTGGGCGGATTGCTTCCACCGTCCACTGCCCAGGGACCGGAGGAGCTAAATCCTCAGTCCATCGCCGCATCAGGGCGGCCCGAGCCTGTAGCCGTAGGCTGGCTACCTCATCCCACGCTGGAGGGTCTCCTTCGGATCTCCTCGCTACTATGAAGTGATACACTTCAGCGAGGATTTCCGCTTGGAGCTCCCAGGGAGGATCACCGGCTAATACGCACCCTGCCGTCCAGGACACCGTTCTGTAACCGCGTATAGCCCTCGTCGTGATAACCCGCTGTGGGCGTCGCAGCAGGGTCTTATTATTGCGGTTGAGGGCATCCACCCATACCGGAGCGCCGTATAGGGCCATACTTCGGATTACTCCTGAGTATAGCCGGCGGCAGTTGGCGCTCGGACCACTCACATTAGGCAGCAACCTCCCCAAGGCAGCCGCGGCTCCTACGAGTCTTGGGGCCAAACTTTCAAAATGGGCGCCGAAAGCCCATCTGCCATCCAGGATGAGACCCAGATATTTCATCCGAGTCCCAACAGTTATTTGGACCCCATCTAACACGACTCGCGTTCCAGGAGGTGGCCCTCCTCGAGGACCATGGAACAGCAGGGCCTCGGTCTTGGATATGGCCACCTCCAGTCCCAGAGCGCGTACTCTATCCACAACGAGGGTTGCACCCACCGTTGCCAACCGTACCACCTCTCCGAGGTTTCCTCCTCTGGCTACGACAAGAGTGTCATCCGCGTAGCACGCAACACGTATACTGGTCGGGAGCGTGCAACGGAGCACCCAGTCGTATCCTATATTCCAGAGGAGTGGTCCTAACACCGACCCCTGCGGAACCCCACAGGAGACACGGCGGTGCCTCAGACCATCACGACCCTCAACGAGGACCTCGCGGTCCAGGAGGTAGTCAGCCAACAGCCTCCGCAGATACATTGGGACTCCGTGATAGCGGAGTGCCTCTCGTATCGTTCCATGTGGGAGGCTGTTGAAGGCGTTAGCGATATCGAGCGAGACTGCTAACGCCTTTTGACCCTCACTAACCGCATCCTGCGTCCACCTCTTCAGCCAGAGCAGGGCGTCTATTGTGGACCTCTTAGCTCTGAAACCATACTGAGCTTCCGAGAGCCCAGGTCCAGGTTCCTCCAAGTACCAGATGACACGGGTGGCTACTATTCTCTCTAGCAGCTTACCCGTATCATCCAACAAGACTATGGGCCTGTATCCAGAAGGCGAGTCGGCAGAACGGCCCTCCTTCCGTAACAGGCATAGTCGACCGTCCTTCCACAGTTTCGGAAACCGCCCCGACGTGAGACAGGCGTCAAACAGTTCCCGAAGCTGGTCACTCATCTTCTTGAGGGCTATCCTGAGGACACGCCCTGGGATCCCATCCGGACCCGGTGCAGTCTTTTTGCCTCGCAGGCGGTCAACTGCAACTTCCATTTCCACCTCCGAGATAGGCGGGATGGGGGCCAAGTCCAACTCCTCGAAAGAGGACGGTGCCATCGTCGGAGGAGTGAAGTGAGGACTACTGTCGGGGAATAGCCCCTCCAACACTCTGTCTAGAAGCTCTGGCTCCAGAGACTCCGCAATCGGGGGCGTCTGCCCACGGAACTTTTTCCGAGCGGCCTTGTATGGACGCCCCCAGGGATCCCTGTCAAGGCTCTCTAGAGCCTCGCCCCAAGCTTGGGACTTAGCCCGGCTGATGGTCAGTTGCAGCTCCCGCTTTGCTTCGCGGTACTCGGAGTGCAGCTGGCGTTCAGCCGCCAGCTCGTCAGCCGACAGCTCATCATCTGTCCGACCGTTACGCCGCCTCCTGCAGCGGGTGTAGGACCGCCGCTAACCTAACCTAACCTAACCTAACCTAACCTAACCTAACCTAACCTAACCGGTGACCTACTATTGCGTGCGATACATCAAATTAAGCGTCTCGGCACCCATTGTGCGAATAAATTATAATAGGACCCACGTTCTATACAAAAAACGTGAAATTTTGACATTTTTCGCATAATTTATAGGGACTTAGTACAATTTCAACAAAATTATTTTCAAAATTATTTTTACAAGTGAATAAATTATTTTAGTAGCTTAAAAATCGTAGTTCGACGTACTGGTTGCGCCCCGGTGGCGAAGTTTCGTTTTTGATAGCGAAAAGCTATTTACTTAGCGTTTTTACGCTCAAAAACGCAATTTTGTCTTAGGCGAAAACTGAAAATATTTTTCTTGACTCCAACTTTGAGTGTCCATAGCCGTGCGTTACATCATTAGAAGCGGCTCGACGCGCTCTATCTTTAGAGCGAGTGCATTTGGGCACTTGTCTTAGAAAAATATTCGAAAAACTGCGATTTTCCGTAAATTTCGGTACATTTTGGGCTTTTTTGAGCGTTTTTGAATTTTGTCTCGTCCATCTTGCGTGTTTCTGCACATCCCGTGGCTGGTTCACCTCTGCCCGACGTCTCCGCACGTACCTGCAACAGAAAAAACACGATTATCGACAAAAATCAAGAAAAAATCGCCCTCCCACCCACCCAGATTGCAGTTACTAAGGTAAGAAAAGTGGTTTTCCGCAGGGGAGACCACCTTCAACCCTTAATAACTTTTAAACTATCGCTTATAAATTGACCCGGTTTTCGAAATTGAAATCGTGTAACGATACGCTTTTTGAGTATAGTCATCAAAGAGTCTACAATTGACCCCACTTCTTTTTGACACTTGGAATTTTGGTTTTTACCAAATTTATTTTTCATTGCCTTATTAAAGGCAATATTACCACATAAGACTGTTCTTACAAGGAACGTAGAACTAGGTTAGTGTTAGAAATAGGTTTTAGTTAGAATTAGAATATTTGACTTAAATTTATACAACTTTTACTATTTTATTTTATTTTTTAATCTACCTATATTTACAACTTTTACAAATTTACTTATTCTGTGTTTACAACTTTTACAAATTTACCTTAGATTTTAAGTGTCCCTCAAACTTCTTACAAAATGTTTGGATTCCGCACCCCCGCCAAGAGCAGCAAGCCTTCGAACGAGTTCCCCAGGAGAACCTCAACCACACCACCAGCTGTGCACGAAAACGACAGGCCTTCTACTTCAAGCGTCCGCAGAAGTATTGGGGAGTGGGAAGCTGGTAAAGCTGACCCACTTACCCCAACCACCCCGAAGAAAGTTGCGCCGGTGGACCCCCCAAGGACGAAAAAGGTGCTTTCACAGGGAAGTAGAGTGGGTGTGAAAGTACCGATTGAGGCCGTGAGGAGTCCACCGACGCAGCCCAAATACACCAGCCGGCTTGCGGAAGCGAAGGCCTGTCTTACGAAAGCAAAGGTTAATATGGGGAACTCGAGGAACATAAAAACGGAGATTAAAACGGAGGTGCTTTACGCCATCGAGCGCCTGTACCAACTGGTGAAGGAAGCGGAGAGTGAAGGGGAACAAGGAGAGAAGAAAGCGAAGGAACCTGTGAAAGAAAAAGAGCCAGAGAAAGAAGACAAGCCAGAGAAGGAGGTGAGTAAGGAAGAAAAAGAGCTTGTTAAAAAACTGGAGGAGCATGCAAGGCTCATAAGCGAGAACAGTGAAAGGATGGAGAAGTTACAAGAAAAGATGGAATTGCAGCAGGAGAGATTGGAAAAACAGACGTACGCGAGTGTAGCAGCGGCGCACCCCGGGAGGCAGTTCCCTGAGCGCGCCGCGCTATACTCGGTAGTCGTTACTTCGAAGGACGACCAGGATACGGGGGATGAAGTCATGAAGAAGATCAGAGACACGGTCAAAGCAAAGGAAGGAGGAATAGTTATAGAAAAGATCAGGAAAGCAAAGGACAGGAAAGTGATAGTTGGATGCAAAACAGAGGAGGAAAGAGAGCAAGTAAAGGAAAGATTGAAGGGTGCGGAGGAGTATCTGACCGTGGAAGAGGTGAAAAACAAGAACCCATTGGTAATCTTTAAAAATGTGCTCACCTACAACACTGATCCGGACATACTCAGCTCCATCTGGAAGCAGAATGACAAACTTTTGAAAGATCTGGACCAAACTCAAAATAAGATAGATATCGCATATAAAAAGAACACCCGGAATAATCAGACGCAGCACATAATCATGAGGGTGTCTCCCGCAGTTTGGCAGCGTCTGGTCCGTGCGGGAACCGTCGTCATAGACCTCCAGCGAGTAAAAGTGGCTGATCAGTCACCACTTGTGCAATGCTCGCTGTGTCTCGGCTATGGCCATGGACGACGGTTCTGCACGGAGACCACCGTCAAATGCAGCCACTGTGGGGGGCCCCACATGAGAACAGAGTGTGCCGAGTGGCTCGCCGGTGCGACCCCTTCCTGCTGCAACTGCCTGCACGCAAAGGCTGACAAGGCAGATCACAGCGCCTTCAGTCCTGAGTGTGCAATCAGGAGGAAGTGGGACGCACTGGCTAGAGCCACTATAGCCTACCATTGCTAAGGTGGCCCCGGACGAAGACTGATGAGCTGAACTAGTAGCTGTCCAAGTAAACGCTCTGGACCATGTTGAACATGGTCCACCGCTTACCGCTGAAAGGTGAAGAACTCTCTCAGTAACAAAAAGTCCCGCCGGCGAAAAAACAACAAAATTAGCAGTAGGATCAGTAGGTAACATAAATAAAGTAAAAATTTAAAATAGTTAGATAAGACTTGTTGGAAATTTATATATTAATGTATATAAAACAACTAGCGATAACTTAATATTAGAATTAGCAGAAAACAGTATAAAGATAGGGCACTATTAGATTAAAATAACAAGCAAAACATAATATAAACAAAGTAGGTAACTGTTATTATAGATTCTGGATTCCAGGTGAAAACCATTTTTTATACTCTTGAAGTAATTGTGAAATATTAAATGAAAGTAAAAGAAAGTAGATAAAACAGAATAGATAAAATAATAGTAAAACATTAGGCAATATTCAAAAATTGTAAAAATTAAGAATAAATGCAAATTTTTTTTTTGAAAACGAAATTGTGTAAATAATAAAAAATCGTAATACAAAAGTCTCGGACCACCATGTCTGAGGGACACTTAGGAAATAAAAAAAAAAAAAAAAAAAAAAAAAACCTAACCTAACCTAACCTAACCTTTTTTTTTTGTTAACGGGGGGAAATCTGCGTTCAGACACCATTGCCGCATTTGAGGGATGCGGCAAGGTAGTGTGGGGATGGTGACACTCACCGACCCACTAAAACCACCCCGGTGGCCGGCCTCGATGCTTGACAAGGGACTCTGGGACCTCGAAACGACCACGCCAGAGCCCTCACCGCATATCGCCAATAAAAGCCCGTCCCGGGAGAACGACACCCACAGTCGCGATCCCAGCACCTACGGTGCTACGGCTGCACACGCCACAATGTGCCAGCCGCCCTCCCGGAGTCCGCTATTGACCAGCCGGAGCCCTCACTCCGACCGCCCACGGACCCGAAAGACTCCCTGTTTGGCAGGGGGAAACCACTCAGCCCCCTCACGGGGCAGGCAGTGCGGGGCGGCCGTTGCCAGCACCCCGCCGCCGCCTCCTCCGAGCGGGATCGGCCCTTTTTTTTTTTTTTTTTTTTTTTTTTTTTTTTTTTTTTTCCCCAGGAAAACCTTTGATAGGTACCACACGGTCGGGGGGGGGACCGGTGGTTATGTGGGAGTCCCGCCTTGACAAAGGCAGTGTACCCACTAAAAACCTGGGGTGTTCCTCTCATGTGCTTACTGAACGAGGCTACGGGTTCGGTTAGCTTACCGCGGCCACGTCAGCACTTGTCCTTTCGATGAGCGGGGATCGGCCCTCTCCCAACCTAACCTAACCTAACCTAACCTAACCTAACCTAACCTAACCTAACCTAACCTAACCTAACCTAACCTCCAGAAGAGCGCGGGACGATTTGACAACGCCATCGTCAGCGGAGCACCGAGAGGACCTCGGAGCCGTTTTCAGATTGGAAGAAAGTTAAGTGGAAGCCTTGTTACCACGACATTTAGTTTTTATGCAGTTGGACTTTTACTTTAAAAATTTATATTTCAAAATTGACAGCGGTAACATATAGTTTTTAGTAGCCTAGATTATAGATCCCTAGTAGTAGTTTATGTAGTAAAAAATTTAGGTGGGGTTAATGCTTAAAAATTTTGAGTTATCGAATTTACCGATTGTAGGTCAACTGCAATTGTAGAAAAAGCCTTGTTTCTCCTAAACGGCTGAGAATTTTGCATTTTTATCACAAGTTTGGGTAATCGTTAGATACCTAACAACTTCGGCAATTGTTAGTTTGATACATTCCCGCAAAAAAATCATCATCATCATTTTTTGGAATTCAAATATTTTTCTAAGTCCAGTAACTGTATTACGGAAGCTCCGAGTTGGACGCGGATTTTGTGTTAGTTTTAAGTAAATTGTATTCTGACCTAGTTTTGGTGGTTTTTAAAATAGGCGGCCATTTTGTTCCGCCATTTTGAGAAACTGTAAAGCTTCATATCTTTATAACCAGTAGTTCAAATTTGACAGGACTTTTTCCATATGGTAGAAAAATTTTATGCCTACCGTTTCGCATACAGAGACTGACTCTACGTAGAGCGGGAAATTTTTAGTCGATAATAGGTTTTTGCGGACTAAGCCAAGGAGTTGGTTATATCGAGACTAGATAGAGTGCTGCTGCAATCAGCAAAAATCTGGTAGAGCCCTACTCTACATATAGTAAAATTAAGACTTACCGTGTTTCTTCTCACGACGCACCTCCCCGCTGGAGCTGAACCACCACCTGAAACAAAAGAACACGATTAGTAGGTATAGAGCAGGAACAGTTTTTAGGCAAGTTTATTCTTGGAGACCTAACCAAAGTTTTGGTTGTATTTAGTTTTAGACCGACGTAAGTGCAACTGCACTACTGATAGAGCTCTACTCTACATAGAGCTTAGGAAAAAAAAAATTTTACTGTGCATCTTTTCTTTCCGCGACGCGACGCTTTATTGAAGCTCGGAACACCATCTGAAACAGAAAAGAACACGATTAAAATAGTTTAGGACATTAAACAATTTATTTTATTTTAATTTTATTTTAATATTTACAACTTTTACAAACTTATATACTTATATACATCTGTGACGAATTCCTTTGACGGCAAAATGTTTGCCGCCCTCCACACACCCATCAAGAAGACCAGTAACAATAAGTTGACTGAACCGGACTCCCAGAAACATTCTCCGGAAATAGAGCAAGCAGGGCCCTCACGACGGGATGATGAGCAGGCTCAGACCTCGAACGTAAGGCGGAGCGTAGGAGAGTGGGAGCTGGTAAAGAAGAGGAGGTCAACCTCGCAACAGCCCAAGACTCCGACCCCACCAAAGAAGACCGCAGTAATAGCCCCCCCAAAGCCAAAGCTATTGATTTCGCTTTCGCAAGAACGAAAACTGACAGGGCGCAGGCTGCAGGTAGACTCTGGGAGTCCACCGAAAGTGGACAGGTTCTCGAGCAGGACAGCCGAGGCAAGAGCCTGCCTCTGCAAAGCTAAGACCAATCTCGAACTTTCAAAGAACCTAAAGACTGATATTAAATCGAGTGTCATACAATCGATAAATCGACTGTACGAGTTGGTCAAGGAATGCGAGGCAGGCAACACACTCGATAAAACAATAACCATAGGAAAGGAACCCAGAGAAAGCCATATGGAAGAAGAAAGAGGGCCGGAAAAGACAAGTGAAGAAACTGAATTGAAAAAACAGATTGAAGAACATACCAAGCTGCTGAGAGAGAACAATGAGAGGATGGAAAGCTTGAAGGAAGCAATGGAAAAGCAAAAAGAAACCCTTGAGAAAATCTCCTACGCGAATGTTGCAGCGGGCCCACCAAGAAGGCAGCCCAATCAACAGGTGGCGTTGCACTCGGTAGTGATTTCCTCAAGGGATGAAAAGGAAACCGGAGAGGAAGTACTGGGTAGGATAAGGGAGGCCGTTAACGCCAAGGAAGGCGGAATAAAGGTGGACAGAGTGAGAAAGGCGAAGGACGGAAGGGTTATAGTGGGATGCAGGACCGAGGAAGAGAGACAAAAGATCAAAGACAGACTCAAGAAAGCTGAGAAGCATCTAAATGTCGAAGAAATCCAAAATAAGGACCCTCTCTTAATCTTCAGAGACGTCCTGTCTTTCCACAGTGACGAAGAAGTCCTCAGAGCACTCAGGAGCCAGAACGACGAGATCTTCAAAGGGGTTGACAAAAAAGAGGACAGGATTGAGATCCGTTACAGGAAGAGGGCCAGGAACCCCCACCTCTGCCACATCGTGGTGAAAGTGTCACCACACATATGGAATTTGATGGTAGAGGCAGGAGAGGCCCACATCGACCTCCAAAGAGTAAAGGTGACAGACCAGTCGCCACTTGTACAGTGCTCCCAGTGCCTCGGATATGGCCACGGTCGACGTCATTGCCAGGAGAGCACGGCGAAGTGTAGCCACTGCGGTGGCCCGCACATGAAGACCGAGTGTGCGGATTGGCTTGCTGGAGAAAGACCCTCGTGCTGTAACTGTAGGCACGCAAAGCTGGAAACATCGGAGCACAATGCGTTCAGCCAGGAATGCCCCGTAAGGAGGCGATGGGACGCATTGGCGCGAGCCTCTGTGGCATATTGCTGAAGGCTCCACGGATGGCAACCCTACAGTTACACTTAACAGTGAAAAGCCCTACCGCGTTCTCCAGGCCAATCTACAGAGAGCCAAAACTGCCACAGATGAGCTCATCATCGAAGCTGATCGTAGAAAGGTGGCGTTTGCTCTGCTCCAGGAGCCATATGTGGGGGGAATAAATAGAATGAAGGGGTACAGAGGTGTCAGAATCTATCAGAACACTGAGCATGGAGAGGGCACTGTAAAAGCGGCGATAGCCGTTTTCGACCAAGACCTGGATGTGATACAGTGCCCAGAACTCACCACAAATAACATCGCAGTGGTGAGGATTCGGACCAGTGCCTGGCAGATTACTGCCATCTCATTCTATTTTGAGCCAACCCAGCCCATAGAGCCATACCTGGAGCAGATCAAACGAATTGTGGACAAGATCGGACCTAGGAGAGTCATAGTAGGTGGAGATGCAAACGCAAAGAGCACCTGGTGGGGCAGTAACACCACAGATGACAGAGGTGAGGATGTGTCGGGTACGCTTGAAGAACTGGGAATGCAGGTGCTGAACGAAGGAGACAGACCCACATTTGATACTATCAGAGGAGGAGTTACCTACACTAGCCACCCTGATATAACAGCTTGTTCCGTCGATCTGCTGGATCTAGTGGACGGATGGAGAGTGGTGGATGACCTCACGAGTTCGGACCACAACGGCATTGCTTTCAACGTTGCGCTCATGAAAGCAAAAGGAATAAGTGTCAGCAGAACGACAAGGCTCTACAACACCAAAAAGGCAAATTGGAGCCAGTTTCATGAGAAACTGGCCCAATTAAAAATAGAAAATCAAATAACCACTGGGAAAATAGAAGAATTAGAAAGCAAAGTAGAATTAGATCAAGCAATAGAGAAATTTACGAACATAATCACACAAGCATGCACAGACTCAATTCCAAAAAAGAAACAAAAGCAAACACTTACCTTGCCGTGGTGGTCCGAGAAGCTCGCCGTGCTGAAGAGGAAGTCCATCACCCTGAAGCGTCGTATCAAGGGTGCAGCGCCTGCCCGAAGACCCAGAGTTGTTGAAGAGTACCTGGAAGCAAGAGAAACATTTTTAAATGAGGTGAAAATAGCGCAGGTTCAGAGTTGGAAAGGTTTTTGTGAGAAGCAGGACAAGGAAGGGGTTTGGGAAGGAATCTATAGGGTAATAGGAAGAACCGCCACAAGACAGGAGGACATTCCACTCGTGAAGGACGGGAAACAGATGGACTCCAAGGAATCGGCCAAAACATTGGCATGTACATTCTTCCCGGAAGATACTGAAGACGAGGACAACGCCGACCACCGCCAGACTAGGAACATGGCAAGCCGAGTAAACGACCGGGTGCATAATGAGTCTTATGACCCGCCTTTTACATTAGAGGAGCTAAGTGCTGCGGTGGAGAGCTTTAACCCAAAGAAGGCTCCGGGAATAGACGGCTTCACTGCTGACATATGTAGCCATGCAATAGGTGGCGATCCTGAGGCTTTTCTCGCACTGACCAACAGATGCCTGGCTCTCTCACACTTTCCGACCATCTGGAAAGAGGCCACAGTTGTGGTTTTGAGGAAGCCAGGCAAAGATGACTATTCAAACCCGAAGTCATATAGGCCTATAGGGCTGTTGCCGGTCCTAGGGAAAGTCCTGGAAAAAATGTTAGTAGGACGAATGAAGTGGCACCTCCTACCAAGAATGAGCACTCGCCAATACGGCTTTATGCCCAAAAGGAGCACCGAAGACTCCCTCTATGTCCTAATCCACCACATTCAAAGTAAACTCGATGAGAAAAAGCTTGTTACCATGATCTCGTTGGACATAGAGGGAGCCTTCGACAGCGCGTGGTGGCCCGCAATAAAAGTCAGGCTGGCCGAGGAAGAGTGCCCAATCAATGTTAGAAGGCTGGTTGACAGTTACCTGCAGGATAGGCGAGTTAGGATGAGGTATGCTGGAGAGGAACACGCGAGAGATACCAGCAAAGGATGTGTACAAGGGTCGATAGGGGGTCCAATTATGTGGAATCTCCTTCTGGATCCACTCCTAAAGGGACTCGAGCAGCGTGGCGATTATGTACAGGCCTTTGCGGATGACGTGGTTCTGGTGTTCGATGGGGAGACAGCTCTAGAAGTCCAGCGACAGGCGAATGCCGCCCTTGCCTATGTTAGGGAGTGGGGTATCAGGAATAAGCTCCGATTTGCGCCACACAAGACCAACGCGATGGTCATAACTCGCAAGCTTAAGCATGATACACCACTCCTGCGCATGGGCGGGGTCGACATTGGCATGTCGCAGGAATTCAAAATCCTGGGGCTCACAGTGGACAATAAGCTAACATTTAATGCTCATGCTGCAAATGTTTGCAAAAAAGCACTAAACATTTATAAGCAATTGTCCAGAGCCGCCAGGATCAGCTGGGGCCTTAGCCCAGAAGTCATCAGGACCATATACACGGCCACAGTAGAACCGGTCATCATGTATGCCGCAAGCGCATGGGCACCTGCAACCAAGAAAATAGGGATACAGAAGCAGTTAAACGCGGTTCAGAGAGGTTTTGCCCAAAAGCTCACCAGAGCGTACCGAACCGTCTCCCTTAACTCAGGACTGGTACTGGCCGGGATACTCCCTCTTGATCTCAGGATTCAAGAGGCAGCCGCCCTATATGAGGCCAAGAGAGGAGTGCCCCGGCCAGAGTTGAGGGACAGGGAGGTGGAACGGCCAACACCATACGCTTTGACTAGGCATCCGGCACAGTATACATGCCTTAGGTTCACTAACCTTGAAGACCAAGAGCAAGTGGATCTACATAGCGTACAAGCGGTGCAAATCTACACTGATGGCAGTAAGATTGAGGGTGAGGTCGGAGCGGCACTATCTCTTTGGAGTGGTGAGGCTGAGATCAAAGCCCTCAAGCTTAAACTGCCATCATATTGCACAGTGTATCAAGCCGAACTTCTAGCGATATGTAGAGCTACACAGGAAATCCTCAAGCGTTCCGAGGGAAGCTTCGGGATTTACAGCGACTCCCGATCAGCTCTACAATCCGTAGTCAACAACGGGTCTCTCCATCCTTTAGCCGTGGAGGCTCGAGAAAATCTCATTACCAGCAGACTCCAGAATAAAGAAACTTCTTTATTCTGGATCAAAGCCCACGCAGGATTGGAGAGGAACGAGAGAGCGGACCAGTTGGCGAAGGAAGCCGCTGTAAACCAAAAAAGAAGGCCCGATTACGACTACTGTCCGGTTTCATTCGTCAAGCGACAGATACGTCTGCAAACGCTTGAGGAATGGAACCGGCGGTACAAGCAGAGCACGACAGCCAGCGTCACAAAACTGTTTTTCCCTGATGCGGTGCAGGCTTATCGAATCGTCCGCAAATTAGAAATTACCAGCGTAATGACCCAAGTCCTTACAGGGCACGGTGGGTTCTCCGAATACTTGAACCGGTTCAAGTGTAAGGAGAACCCATCGTGCATATGTGAGCCCGGTGTAGACGAAACGGTAGTGCATATACTGCTAGAATGTCCCATTTTCTCCCTAAAAAGATATGAAGCTGAACATATTCTAGACCTAAAGCTAATCAGAGAAAACCTCAAAGAAATTATGAGTAGGAAGGAAATAAGAAATGAGTTCATAAAATACTGTACAGAAATTGTTAACAAGGTTATAATAAGAAATAAGTAAGAAAACTATGTTATATATATATTTTGAGTAATATGTAAACTAGCATAGAAAAGTAGAGTATATCGAATTAATAAGTAAAATGTACAATCTAAGTAGATATCGAAGTAAACAGTAAAAATATAAAACAAGCGTAGATTCTAAGTTAGCACCTATTATTATTTAAGTAACTAGTAGTAATTAAAAATGTAGTAAACTTAGTTGTAAGTAAATGCTTAGCATAAGCACCTCTTAGACCCACTTTGGGTACGATAAGTATGTTACCCCACCCGTAGATAGAAATAAAGCAAACAGTCTTTGATTCATTACACGTCAAAGGAACGAGAAAAAAAAAAAAAAAAAAAAAAAAAAAAAAAAAAAAAAAAAAAACCTAACCTAACCTAACCAACTTAAAAAAAAAAACTCATCTAACCTAACTTGAACAAATAAAACTCATCTAACCTAACTTGAACAAATAAAACTCATCTAACCTAACTTGGAAAAAAAAACTCATCTAACCTAACTTGAACAAATAAAACTCATCTAACCTAACTTGGAAAAAAAAACTCATCTAACCTAACTTGAACAAATAAAACTCATCTAACCTAACTTGGAAAAAAAAAATCACACCTAACTTGGAAAAAAACTCATCTAACCTAACTTAAAAAAAACTCATCTAACCTTACTTAAAAAAAAACTCATCTAACCTAACTTGAAAAATTAAACCATTTAACCTAACTTGAAAAAATAAAACTCATCTAACCTAACTTAAAACAAAAAACTCTTCTAACCTAACTTGAAACAAAAATCCGCTAATCTAACTTCAAAAAAATAATCTTATCTAACCTAATTTGAAAAAAAAACTCATAGTTTAAATGAGTTTATTTTTCAAGTTAGGTTAAAAAAATTTTTTTGTTTCAAGTTTTCAAAAAAAAATCTTATACACATCAACTTTTTTTTAATATGTGCGCCATCTTGAATTTCAAATTGGATGACATTTTTGTAGTCGGCGTCCCAAAATTACTCGAAAACGACACTCATATCAAAACTATGGTTGAGGTATATACCTACAAACATTACAAAAGACATAAATGTCCGATAGATTTCAAAGTAAGAGATCGCCATAAGTGACAGATGAAAAAGAGGAAGGAGGACGGAGGCTGTATATAAGGGAGCTGAAGTGCTGGCGTAACAGAAAAAGATAGTTTATAAGGCTACGGGGAAGAGATAGACATTATAAGCTCGTCCCGAATTGCTATCCAGTGCCGTATACGAGTATACGTATACGAGTGCTCGTATACGAGTGCTCGTATACCTACTTGTGAATGTTTTAGGCAGAAAGACGATAGCATGTTATGAGAAAACTGGCTAGAAGATACATAAGGAGAAACAAAGCTATTTGTCTTTAAGTATAAAGTAGAAGGCCAACAGAAGCCGGTTACGCCCAAGCTCAAAAGTTATCCACATTCGATACAATGGTATTGTAGGTAATGTGGTCACATTTGGTTTTTTGTGCCAGCGTGTAATGAAATGTATGTACCTATACATGATGAAGGTGTCTTTATGGGTCCCATATAAAAATTGCCATATAAAAACATAATAAAAAATTGCCCGTATACGTAGGTACTGCGCGCACCAAGTGCGGGCGACGCTCCGAGTGCGGGGAGAGCGCGGGTGTGCGGGGGAAGCTACTTCGCAGTAAAAATAGACACGGCTTCTAATCACTTTACTTCACGCTTGCACTTGTTACCTGCACTCATCACTAAACTTAACAGCGTAATTAAATGAAATGAAATGTATTTATTCGCAAGAAGTATGTCAAATTAGGTACAAGATCTTAATAATTTTAAGTTAGTGTCACATACTTCATCGGAGACCGGCGTGCAAAATTTTTAAATTTAACAAGAGTAATGTATTTATAAAATATAAACGAACAAAATAGGTAACAGATTACAGGTTAAAAGAATAAAATACAAATGTCAAAATAAATTCAATAGGTATATTAAAATCATTAAATTAATTTAATTCATAATTGAAGATCTTTAATACAATAAAAACATTTATCTAGTAACCACAAGTAAAGCTATGTCTTGAATTGTATGAGTTAACACGCTGATTTTACTTATCGCTTAACACTTGCACTTGTCACTCGCACTTGATACTTAAAGTGTAAACCAGGGTCCCCCTTATCTCCGAAGGTTTTCCTAAACCTTCGGAGATAAGGGGGACAAAGATCATTCGGCGAAAGATTTGAAATAATTATTAGTACGGTACATAAGTACCTACCTACAGACGGACGGACGGACGGAACTCTCAACAACCCCGGAGTCTCACAGACACCTGCTTAGTTTTCTAAATCATACTTAACACACACAATAGTTGATAAATAGTAGGTACCTAGGTATGTTAGGTGAGGTACGAGTAGGCGAACCTACCGCTACCTATTGTTATTCAAAATAACTAGTAGGTAAATAAAAGCGGTGTTGTTAAACATACCTTTATCAATAGGTACCTACCTACCTACTAGGTACCTACCTACTACCTAGGCATAGAACAGCTGAACAAATGTAAAGTAATGTTTTGTTCAGGGTTCCACCAACTCGCAATAAACCTTTCAACAAGATCTAAGAACGACGGAAATATTTGAATCTTCGAGCTAATATAGAAGTTGGCAGCCAGCGCTGATTGCCGGCCTTATGTATAATAATTTTAAATATACATACATAGGTACCCACCTCCCACTTAGGTAGGTACCTTGGTATTATAATTTTAAAATAAAATATTGGATTCGTAACAGTTAGGTACCGCAGGTAGTTCCTAGGTAGGTTTAATAGGTAGCTAGCTAGCTAGGTAGGTAGGTAGTCTTGTCGAAACCTTACTAGTGGTAGGTAGCTGTAAGTAAAGTAGGGTAGGTAGTACGTTAGACTTGGATAAAACATTACTAGGTACTGTAAGGTAACGTCACCTATATACCTAGGTAATCAAACACGAGTATGTAGAGATAAAATAAAATTATGCAGAGGCCGTCGTCGGTGCTTTAGCACTAAAAATCCCTAAATATTATCATCATCAATATTCAATATTTCAATATCAATCATCATCATCAATCATCATTTTATCAATCAATATTTAAAACTCTTTTGAAGCTGACAGAGAATCAACGCACAGCCTAAACTATAAGTCCTAGAGGTATGACATTTGGAGGGTAGTATCCTTATTATAGTGTAGGGGTGCACTAAGAAAGGAATTTCACACTCTAAAGGGTAGAACGCGAGCAACGCCGCGGGCGACGGCTAATATAATATAATATTAATATATTGTTCTTTAGTCCATGGCTACCTAAGTTATATTTACTTACTCACCTACTTATAATAGATCTTTGTTTGCTGCATCGGTACCAATAAGTAATTCATATTATTGTGTACTTGGGTATATTTATAAAACGTGCATTGTACCTACATTATGTAGGTATATGCACTAAGATATTTATTTATTTACTGTGTAGTGCATGAATAGTTTCCAGCAGTATAAAAGGGGTGCGTGTGTGGAACACACCACACTCCACTAGCGCTGGCCAGACTGAGAGGGCTTAGTATAGTAGGTACGAGTAGTGCGAGGCTCGTCTTGAACTCATCCGACTGTTCATCAGACTCAGCCCTCGGGGAGCTGGATCGCATGTCGACAACATGAATTATGCATTGGTAAGTCTCAAGTTCTCAACTGATATTCTTAATCACAACATATAATATTATCTGTGCCGACGTGGAGCCTAACATCTACAAACTTATTGACACAACTGGCAAACGAACGACTACACCCCGGAATCTATACAGCTACCTACTAGAGAATGCAGCAACACAAATAAACTCTGTTTTGATATTAGAGCCATCCCTCAGCCGTCCTCACTCCTCACTGACCACCAACCTGACACTCACAACCACAACCTAACCTACAATACTACCTACAGATTAGCATCCCTACCATAAGCAAGGAAGCGAGCTTGCTCTAAAACTCTCGGAATACCTACATACATTTGAAGAATGAAATCTGTCGCATGTGACTCTTGCAAAATATTTTTTTAGTCACCTGCCCGTGTATTGTCATTTCTGTGGTCCCCTGCCTGTGTACTGTCATTTCTGTAGTCCCCTGCCTGTGTACTGTCATTTCTGTAGTCCCCTGCCTGTGTACTGTCATTTCTGTAGTCCCCTGCCTGTGTACTGTCATTTCTGTAGTCCCCTGCCTGCGTATATTTCTGTAGTCCCCTGCCTGTGTACTGTCATTTCTGTAGTCCCCTGCCTGCGTATATTTCTGTAGTCCCCTGCCATTAGAGACAGTTCATACATTTAATTTACTTGGCTTAAATATTGACACCCACCTAAACTGGAAGACTCACATTGATTACATTAAAACAAAGCTTTCTAAATTTATATACGCTCTATTTCAGTTAAAATATAGTACAAACACAGATACTGCACTGTCAGCATATTACGCATATGCCTACTCTTGGCTCAGATATGGAGTAATGCTATGGGGAAATAGTGTTAATGTAAATGACTTATTCATCATGCAAAAAAAATGTGTAAGAATTCTAGCCAAAATTAATTAGTAGTTCGCCCCGAACTGAGATCTCGTGATGGTCGGAGGTTAATAAAACCCAAACAGTTTTTATTGACCAATGGTTGTAATAAACTTTGCAAATCGCTTCGAAATCGCCGTCTAGCTATGTACCACTCTTACCTGAACTACAAAATCATTGAAACTCCAAGAAATGGTAGCTCACGTTATACTGGGTTTGCCAATTTTATAATTTTTATATTACAACAACTCAAAAACGATTAGACCTAGAATCAAAATAAAAACGGTTTTGGAATCTCTAAACAAAACCCTATCATATGACACCCCACTTGATATTATTGCACGACTTTTTTTTACTCCCTTTGGACTCTCATAACTTCACAACCCCTTGACCGATTTACTTCATTTAACAAACCACTATCCGTATACCTACCAAATTTTATGAAGATCGGATGAACGGTTTAAAAGATCTCGTCGAACAAACATACAAAGCATTTTCGTCCAAGTTGTCACTAAGATCTCGTTCGCTTCGCTCACTCGATCAATAACACTCTAAGCTGTAGACCCTATTTTATTAAATTTAATCTCTTGACACTTCAATCGATTTATATCATGGATGTACCTATGCATATTTGTTTACAAAAATAAAAGTAATTTTCTTAAAATTAGTTTTTTTTATTTAATACTTTATTGCACAAAATTAATAAATTTGTTACAAAGGGTGGACTTAATGCTGAAAGCATTGTCTGCCAGCCAACCCAAACGTGGTGGTGTAATGAGGAGGTTGGCGTGCGACATTACAAAGAATAATTTCTTAAATAAAAAATCTTAAAAATAACTTAAATAAAAATTAAGAGCCCAATTCAATATATAAATATATATATATATATAACATAACAAAACAATAAAACATTACAATTAATGTTGGCAATTTTGATATTTTTATAAAATAATGAGCGATGAACGCCATCTGTCAACGCGAAGCGGTACTACGATGTGGGGTCAGATAGCTACATGGATGAACCAACGAAGAATGAAGCAAAAAAAGAAAAGGACAGAAAAGAACATAGAGAAGACTGGAAGTTCATTCGGTCGAGGCTTCATCGTTCGTTTTTGGGAGGCCTTCTTCTTGGAATGGATTGATGAAAAAGCGGCTGCCTCATTTTGTTTGTTTTAAAATATTACAAGAATAAACAGAGTAAACTACACGTAATTGGGTTTATTTCGATTACATCAGAAGTGGGATGTAGCCCTCGCAAAAATGGGTAAACGAAGTAAACGTAATAAGCGCCCAAAACGTAAAAGAACACGCTCTTCAAGTTCTAGCAGTTCCAGCAGTAGGACTCCGTCACCTCCACCGAGACGAAGCAAACAGGTATCACAAACTGGTACCTCAACTGTAAGTACAAACAGTACTACTTCGCTGAATAATATAATTCCAGAATTCGATCCGCTGAAAGATGATGTAAATGCGTGGCTAAGTATTATTCACTCTTACGCCCAAACCTTTGCATGGTCCGACGAAATGATCCGTTATCAAGCTCTTAACAAATTAAAAGGGTCTGCAAAAGTGTGGTATGATTCATTATTACGTAGCGAGAATCAATGGCCGTCATGGAAGTGGAAACAATGGAAACGTAAGCTAGCTACGAGTTTTCAAATCCGCCGTAATATGTACGAGATGTTAAAGGAGATTATTGACAGAAAACCAGTAGAAAATCAATCCCTTTACGAGTTCTATTTCGAACAAAAATGTAAAATCGATCGACTATCTTTGGGATTTACGGAACAAGACATCATTTCCATTATCGTTGGAAATATAGGCGACAGCGGTATAGGTGCATCAATTGAAGCAAGCAATTTTGTAACGTGTGATAGCTTAGCAAGCTTTTTACATGGTCGCACGTACAAAGGTAAAGTAGTTAAACCAACAAATTTAAATTTACGCGACAGTCAGACTAAGGTCACTCACCCACCAATTGCAACTTCAAAAATATCAACGGATGAACAGGATAAGTCTACACCTCCAAATAACGCTTCGAATACTGGTCAAGGTCTAAATAAAAAACAAATCAAATGTTATACCTGTGGTGGCAATCACAAAAGAAGCCAGTGTGATTTGAATAAATGTGACTACTGCGGTAAACGAGGCCATTTAGAATCTGTGTGCTTTCATAAGAAAAATGCCGTAAAGCCGGAAAAACACGAAACTAAATTTGTCACCACAACCGACCCACGAAATAAATTTGTAAAAAAAATATCCATGAATGGTTCACTTCATGAAGCATTCATTGATACAGGTAGTAGTTGTTCACTAATATCGGAAACACTCGTCAAAAAACTTTCTTTGACAAATATAATACTACCGTCCCCGGTTTTACTGCAGGGTTTTTGAAGGAAAGTTCTAGATTCGTGAACCACAAGATAACAGTTGATTTAACAATAGACTCTGTGAGCTTAACAAACATCGACTTTTATGTCATCAATGATTTGGCCGATTGCGAAATATTAGTTGGTAGGAATGTTACGGAAAGAACTGATCTAATGTACTCGCGGGTGGGAGACTTGCTCAAATTTGATTACGCTGACAAATTTGCCGAATACTGCAACAGTATAGACGAGTTAGTTATAGATACCGATTCTCACCAAAATGAATTATTAGCTCTTTTTACAAAATACAGGGACTGTGTCGCTCTTAACGTCAAAGAACTGGGGAAAGTCCCCAATCATGAAATGGAAATTAACCTTACGAGTTCTGAAGCTATTCAATGCCGACCTTTTCGTTCTTCGAATACGGACAGGAAAATTATTCGAGAAATGGTAAATGAACTCTTAGAAAATAACATTATCCAAGAGAGTAATTCACCGTATGCGAGCCCAGCTCTGCTCGTAAATAAAAAAAATGGCGAGAAAAGGCTTTGCATTGACTATAGGGCATTGAATAAAATTACTTCAGGCTTCAGGGACGTAAGTGTTTACTTAGGCTTCAGGGACGTAAGTGTTTCACTAGTCTTGATCTCAAGAGTGGATACTATCAGATTGCTATGCAACCCCAATCTGTAGAAAAAACAGCTTTTATAACGGAAGACGGACACTACGAATTTAAGAGACTCCCATTCGGTTTAGTAAATGCTCCTTCCTGTTTTCAACAGATGATGAACAAGGTTCTAGGTAATTTGAGATTCGATAACATAATACTGTATTTGGACGATATATATTTAGTGACTGAAACGGTAGAAGAAAATCTAAAATTACTAGAGCAAGTGTTACAAATTTTTAGGAAGAACGGTCTTACATTAAATTTAAAAAAATGTCACTTTTTAAAAACCGAATTGGAATTTCTGGGATATAAGGTTAGACCAAATCACTTAATGCCTAACGAGTCAAAGTTGGTAGCCGTCCGTGACTTCCCCGAACCCAAGACTGTACACCAACTCCGACAGTTTCTAGGCCTTATTAGCTATTTTAGAAAATTCATCAAAAATTGCGCTATGATCGCTGCTCCGCTGACGAGACTGTTAAAAAAAGATGCGACTTGGGTATGGGAAACGGCACAAAAGGAGGTTTTTCAGATGTTAAAGGACACACTTACTTCAGACAGTATTCTGACTATATTTGACCCAAACAAAGAAAACGTGTTATACACGGATGCTAGTAGGGATGGTGTAGCAGGTATACTTATGCAAGTCACAGAAGAAGGTGAAAAGCCAGTTCATTACTATAGTAGACAAACTACCGAAGATGAAAAGAAATACCACTCGTTTGAGTTAGAATTATTGGCAATTGTCTGCTCACTACAAAAGTTTAGGCTGTATCTAATAGGGTCACCTTTCAAGATAGTAACTGATTGTAGCGCCGTTAGGTATGCGTTAACCAAAAAGGAGATTATTCCCCGAATAGCACGATGGGTTCTATCGACACAAGAGTTTTCATATGAAATTATGCACCGTGAAGGCACACGTATGCAACATGTTGATGCCTTAAGTCGTAACCCTGTACCATCCGGAGAAAAATCTGAAGTTGAAATTGTCATGTCGATAACGGAAGCCGATTGGTTATTATCAGTACAACTACAAGACCCTGAGTTACAACGCATCGCAACCATTCTCAATTCAGGAGAGGCCGATCAAAATACAGATGTTTTCGCAAAGTATGAACTTCTAGGAAGCAAAGTCTTCAGAAGAACTGGCCAGGGTCGCCGGTGGGTTGTACCAAAAAAGTGTATTTTTCAGATAATTAAGTGCAACCATGACGACCTGGGGCATTTTTCTGTCGACAAAACAATTGAACGAGTAGGCCATAAATACTGGTTTCCCAAGATGCGACACACGATTAAGAAATATATAAGGAATTGTATAAGCTGTATATACATATTTTAAAAACAAAGGGGGTGCTAAAGAAGGATTTCTATGTTCGATACCAAAATATGCGCAACCTTTCCATACACTACATCTTGACCATTTAGGTCCATTCGTCACAACAAAAAATAAAAATAAATATCTGTTGGTCACAGTAGATGCCTTTACAAAATTTGTGTTTATCTCGCCAGTACGGTCAACCAAAGCATCAGGAGTCATTCGGGAACTAGAAGCAATAACAAAACATTTCGGTAACCCAAGAAGAATTATAGCCGATGCGGGAACATGCTTTACGTCGAATAGCTTTAATAAGTATTGTACAAATAAAAATATACGTCTGCACATAATAGCAACAGGTATGCCTCGTGCAAACGGGCAAGTCGAGCGTTTTAATAGAACTATATTAGAGTCACTTAAAACCATCGGTGCTAGTACGACAGATGATAGATGGGATCAATACGTAAAGGTTCTACAACAAGGTTTAAATAGTACGATACATAAAACAACGAAAGCAGTCCCCAGCGAAGTTTTATTTGGATATAGATTGCGCATGGATAATGATAGTTTGGCTCCGGAGCTTGATGATGGACGCATTTTGGATGTGACAGAGTTGCGTGAGAAGGTGGACGCAAATATTAAATCCAATGCGGAATCGCAAAAACATAGATTCGATAGTAAGCGAATGAAGGCACGGATCTATTCTGAAGGGGATTTGGTTCTCATAAAAACGCAAAGCCAAAGTAACGACGGAAAAAGTAAAAAACTTCTACCCGTATTCAAAGGACCCTTTCAAATCAAGAAAGTACTTGAAAATGACAGATATGAGGTGGCGGATGTCAAGGGTAGCGAAAGAAATGATAAAAACTATTCTGGCGTAGCAGCCGCCGAGAACATAAAACCCTGGATTAACATTGATGATTGGGATTAAATTAATAGGTACGATTTATAATGATAAAGTGTGGGTATGTTTTCGTGTTGGCAAGGATCATCCAGTCAATTAAAGTCTGACTAAGCTAAGTTTACAATGAAATAGGTAGTAGGTACATGATAGTTTCACTATACAGATGGTGCGTTGTTTCAGACTATGTGTTTTCAAATTCTACCATATTTAAACGTTGCAAACTTGACGTGGTCGGACTTTATAATTTCAAGTCACGCCAAAATTAAATTACGTACCTAAACTGTAACCCTGATTCGGAACGACGAAAATGTTAGTTTTTGACTTATGACACTTTAGTATCTTCCCTACGAAATGGTGAATGTTTATTGAACTCGAGTAAACTTTTGCGAGTCAAGATTTAAATGATTCAACCATTGCTTAGTTTACGTACTAAAATTAAAAATAGTAGGTAATAATAAAAATAAATCCTCTATTTACTTACCTAAATAAGATTGTATAAGATGGTAAAAGAACAAACTTGGTACACCTAAGTGTGACTAAAATGTCCTTTGAGTGCAAGTGGTTCTGGTTGAAAATCTTGTGAAATCTTGTGATGGGGTGACATGGGAATCAACTTGGTACACTCAAGTGTGGCGAAATGTCCTTTGAGTGCAAGTGGCTCCGATTTCAAAAATAATAGAGTTCTAAGGAGTGAGACGGTATCATCGGGACGAACTTGGTACACTCAAGTACGGCGAAATGCCTTTTGAGTGCAAGTGGTCCTAATTTAGAAGTAAACCTGGGTTCTTAAGTGTGGCAATGACCCTTTAAGAACTGGTAATCATGTAGGAAACCGCTCACGTTAGAACTATTAGTTAAAAGAGAAAAGGAATGTGGTACCTAGTCATGATGACAGAATATGTTACCACAAGGTACCTACTTACTTATCTACCTATGTTCGTGGGTAAACTAACTAAGCAATGTTTTATGTTTCAGCATTTCATCTGGACTCGTGGGGTGCTTGGGACAAGCACCACGCAGAATGGCCGTGTTGGCAATTTTGATATTTTTATAAAATAATGAGCGATGAACGCCATCTGTCAACGCGAAGCGGTACTACGATGTGGCGTCAGATAGCTACATGGATGAACCAACGAAGAATGAAGCAAAAAAAGAAAAGGACCGAACATAGAGAAGACTGGAAGTTCATTCGGTCGAGGCTTCATCGTTCGTTTTTGGGAGGCCTTCTTCTTGGAATGGATTGATGAAAAAGCGGCTGCCTCATTTTGTTTGTTTTTAGTACATTATGGTACTAGTGTGTATCATTGGTGATTACCGCCGAGGTGCCATTGAGACCCGAGCCGTAGGCGAGGGTCTTAAGAAAGCCGAGAACGGTAATCATCAGTACACACGTGTATCATACGACGTTTTTCAACACACTTGTGAATAAAATAACTATAATTTCAACAGTGAAAACGCGTTGTGAAAAATATTTCGCTATGGCGGGAAAAATTAATCAGTTTTCCTATGCGCGCGCATTGCGATCGGCCACAGACTAAAGGGATGAGGTTTTTTTTTTATTTATTTTCCGCGCTTAGGGTTTGCGCCTATTCTGCCACGTAAAAAATGGGGAATTTAAAGTTTTCTTTTGTTACAGAGAAAACAAAAGTTATATTTGAGTGAAAGTTTTATTTATTAAACACGTACGAGTTAAAATTATCTATTTAAATAAGAAGTTGCATGAAATAGGAACATTCATTTATTTGTTCTATTGAACACGATCTTTTTTTTGAATAAAAACTTTTTTAGTAACAAAGATACACGACCAATAAAATTAAAAAAAAAAATCTATAACTCACTTGTGAGTTATAGCAATGAAAAAGTCACAGTTTGATTATGGGTGTCATTATGTGCCTAATTGCGGTGACCATAGAGCCACTTTATGAGCAAGTGTGTTGAAAAAAATATTACAAGAATAAACAGAGTAAACTACACGTAATTGGGTTTATTTCGATTACATTAGCGAAACACACAACGTAAACACCCGCCACAAAAACAAACTCTATCTACCATATTCTAGAATAATAATGTTAAATAAAAGTCCATATTACATGGCAGTCAAAATCTTTAATAACCTACCGAATGACATAAAAATGAAACAAAAATGAAATCATTCATAAGAAAACTAAAATCGTACCTAGTCAAAAAATGCCTTTACTCAACCGAAGACTACTTTGAAAAAGAATAATACCTAAAACTAAAGTGATTAAAATATTAACTTAAATACCTACCTAGTCAAATTAGCCATAACAAATTTAAGTATTAACATAATTAGTAAGTACCCTAAGTAACATTTAAGAAGTAAAGAAAAATGTTTAAAAATGTAGTGCCCAAAGATATGTACTTACCCAGAATTAATGTTAATAATTACCTACCTAAGTTTAAGCGCCCAAAACATTTGCGATACCTGGAAAAGGTGAATAAGTTTTAAAGTGCCTCCTACAGATAAGAACAAATTGTAACACTTATTTATGCAAATAAACATGTTGTATCTGTCTTGTGTGTATGTGTGTGTTGTTGTATTGTCGCAGTTCTGTAAGGAAGCTCTACATGAGGTTCAAACTTCCACTGAGATGCACTCGCCCTAGTAGGTACCTAGATAAATAGATAAAATCTATTAATATTAGTGGGCTAGTAACACCCTAACACCCTAACATAGAACACACATCTAGGTATGTGTGGCACACACAAATGCTTGTTCGCGCTGGAGATCGAACCCACGACCCACAGCACAGAAGGCAGAGCTAATTCCGACTAAGCTATTACGGCATTTTTCATTAGGTACAAAGTATTGTTATAATATGCACTTATTAATCACAGATCTGGTTTGCATTGGTGGCGGTCCTGGCAACGCCAGCCAAGCCACTGCCCTGCGACGGCGTCTCTGGTGGCGGTGGCGAAATATCGTCCGGCGTCCAAGGCGTCCAAGACCAAGTCGAAAAGGTTGGTGGCAGCGGCGCTGGCAGCGGCGGCGAAATATCGTCCGGCGTCCAAGACCAAGTCGAAAAGGTTGGTGGCAGCGGCGGCGAAATATTGTCCGGCGTCCAAGGCGCCCAAGACCAAGTCGAAAAGGTTGGTGGCAGCGGCGGCGAAATATTGTCCGGCGTCCAAGGCGCCCAAGACCAAGTCGAAAAGGTTGGTGGCAGCGGCGGCGAAATATTGTCCGGCGTCCAAGGCGCCCAAGACCAAGTCGAAAAGGTTGGTGGCAGCGGCGGCGAAATATTGTCCGGCGTCCAAGGCGCCCAAGACCAAGTCGAAAAGGTTGGTGGCAGCGGCGGCGAAATATTGTCCGGCGTCCAAGGCGTCCAAGACCAAGTCGAAAAGGTTGGTGGCAGCGGCGCTGGCAGCGGCGGCGAAATATTGTCCGGCGTCCAAGGCGTCCAAGACCAAGTCGAAAAGGTTGGTGGCAGCGGCGGCGAAATATTGTCCGGCGTCCAAGGCGCCCAAGACCAAGTCGAAAAGGTTGGTGGCAGCGGCGGCGAAATACGGTCCGGCGTCCAAGGCGTCCAAGACCAAGTCGAAAAGGTTGGTGGCAGCGGCGCTGGCAGCGGCGGCGAAATACGGTCCGGCGTCCAAGGCGTCCAAGACCAAGTCGAAAAGGTTGGTGGCAGCGGCGCTGGCAGCGGCGGCGGCAGCGACGATGGCTGCGGCTGCGGCAACGGCGGCGACAGCGGCGCTGGCAGCGGTAGTGGAAACGGCGACGGCAACAGCGCTGGCAGCGGTAGTGGAAACGGCGGCGGCAACAGCGCTGGCAGCGGTAGTGGAAACGGCGGCGGCAACAGCGCTGGCAGCGGTAGTGGAAACGGCGGCGGCAACAGCGCTGGCAGCGGTAGTGGAAACGGCGGCGGCAACAGCGCTGGCAGCGGTAGTGGAAACGGCGGCGGCAACAGCGCTGGCAGCGGTAGTGGAAACGGCGGCGGCAACAGCGCTGGCAGCGGTAGTGGAAACGGCGGCGGCAACAGCGCTGGCAGCGGTAGTGGAAACGGCGGCGGCAACAGCGCTGGCAGCGGTAGTGGAAACGGCGGCGGCAACAGCGCTGGCAGCGGTAGTGGAAACGGCGGCGGCAACAGCGCTGGCAGCGGTAGTGGAAACGGCGGCGGCAACAGCGCTGGCAGCGGTAGTGGAAACGGCGGCGGCAACAGCGCTGGCAGCGGTAGTGGAAACGACGGCGGCAACAGCGCTGGCAGCGGTAGTGGAAACGGCGGCGGCAACAGCGCTGGCAGCGGTAGTGGAAACGACGGCGGCAACAGCGCTGGCAGCGGTAGTGGAAACGGCGGCGGCAACAGCGCTGGCAGCGGTAGTGGAAACGGCGGCGGCAACAGCGCTGGCAGCGGTAGTGGAAACGGCGGCGGCAACAGCGCTGGCAGCGGTAGTGGAAACGGCGGCGGCAACAGCGCTGGCAGCGGTAGTGGAAACGACGGCGGCAACAGCGCTGGCAGCGGTAGTGGAAACGGCGGCGGCAACAGCGCTGGCAGCGGTAGTGGAAACGGCGGCGGCAACAGCGCTGGCAGCGGTAGTGGAAACGGCGGCGGCAACAGCGCTGGCAGCGGTAGTGGAAACGGCGGCGGCAACAGCGCTGGCAGCGGTAGTGGAAACGGCGGCGGCAACAGCGCTGGCAGCGACGATGGCTGCGGCTGCGGCAACGGCGGTAGCAGCGGCGGTGGTGGTCCCTGCTGTCAGGTCTCACAGTTGTTGTCAAAGGTAATGTAGCTGGACATCATTTTTTGCCTTTTTTGGACTCCATGCGTCAAGACTATTTATAATTTATCTTAAAGCCACAGTGGAGTAATGAGATTTGAATTTGGAACGTCAAAAAGTCTATGATTATTTTTTAGCAATAAATTATTTTGGATTTCTAGAAATTGTGAATATTTTTCATGAGTGAGTATCAGAGTTGATATCAAGTCAGATAGATACCTACTACTATACTACCCTTCATTTAGTTTATTTCCGTTGTGAGTGTGGGTAGACTCAGGATACACTCACAACGGTATTATTTATGAACTTACCATAATGTATAGTCTATAGGTAGGTACTGTTATAGGGGTTGTAACTCATTGTGTAGGTAGTAGGTACCTATGTGCGGGCAACCCTATCAAACGTTTTAGTTAGTAGATAGTATTGGATATGGTACTAGGTAGATAGTAGGTATTATTATTTTCAACACACTTGCTCATAAAGTGGCTCTATGGTCACCGCAATTAGGCACATAATGATACCCATAATCAAACTGTGACTTTTTCATTGCTATAACTCACTAGTGAGTTATACAGGGTGTTACCAGACCACTTCCGAAAACGAAACGGGGAGCTACAGCACACCAAAACCCAACCAAAAAAAAATCAGTTATCCTGAAAAATAATTATAGCCGGAGGAAACAATGTTTAAAGATTTGTATTTATTTCGCCAGCCCGCAATGTACGCATTCACGTAGGTAAGGTCGAGGCGTAGTACTATTATTTATTCTGTGTCGTAAGTGCCTACTAACGTAGGTCGCTCGCACGTCGCGTACTTGAATGACCCGCGATGAACTCTCAGCTGTTCATGATGTAGTAGACGTAATCTGCGTGCTGCGTGTACATTGCTGCTTTATTTATTTTATTTGTTTTTTTGCTTCTTTAAATGAGATAATTAGGTAGATATGTCTTATTATGTTGTACTGTGTGTATGTAACTAGAAAAAAAATTAAAAAGAGATCGAGAAAGAAGAGAAGAGTCAAGTCAAATTTTTTTTTCGCGATTATTTTCGCTTAATGTTTTCAGTATCATGGTCTGATTGGAACCTCCAAGTTTTCGGAAGTGGTCTGGTAACACCCTGTAGATTTTTTAAAAAAAATTTATTGGTTGAGTAGCTTTGTTACTAAAACAGTTTTTATTCAAAAAAAAGATCGTGTTCAATAGAACAAATAAATTAATGTTCCTATTGCTTGCTCATTTCATGCAACTTCTTATTTAAATAGATAATTTTAACTCGTACGTGTTTAATAAATAAAACTTTCACTCAAATATAACTTTTGTTTTCTCTGTAATAAAAGAAAACTTTAAATTCCCCATTTTTTACGTGGCAGAATAGGCGCAAACCCTAAGCGCGGAAAATAAATAAAAAAAAAACCTCATCCCTTTAGTCTGTGGCCGATCGCAATGCGCGCGCATAGTAAAACTGATTAATTTTTCCCGCCATAGCGAAACATTTTTCACAACGCGTTTTCACTGTTGAAATTATAGTTATTTTATTGTTATTTTATTCACAAGTGTGTTGAAAAACGTCGTATGATACACGTGTGTATTGATGATTACCGTCCTCGGCTCTCTTAAGACCCTCGCCTACGGCTCGGGTCTCAATGGCACCTCGGCGGTAATCACCAATGTACCACACTAGTACCATAATGTACTATTGTTGTAGTGTAGTGGTTTGTTCGATATTAAAACTTTTCTGATTATCAATATAACACGTCCTACATACACGACAAGACACGACACGACACGACACGACACTACACGAGCAATTTGCACTGCTTTTTGTTGTGTTGCAGTTTGTGTGAAAAGTATAATTATATAGAGTAGGTATTATCGTCGGGGACGGCGCTGTCTTAGTCTCGGGTGACGTTGAATCCCGAAGGATTCTAGTGTTTGACTAGGATCCGTCCGTAGTGCTAGTGACAGAGCCCACTCGACATTAAAACAGTGCTATGTCCCATAAGTTAATAATAATATACTATTCTTTGCCAAGTCTTTGCCCGTAGGTAGTGAGTACGAGTGAGACAAAATGTTTTCAAAATAGGTAATTTACATTCACTTGCTCGTGTTTTCTATTATTATTTAGACCTACCTACCTACTTATCTGCAAATGAAGTACCTAATAGCTTGGAAAAAAAACCATTTTTATTTACTCAACTGTTGTCTCAAAAGAATGTGCTCCATGTAGGTAGGTTAAGTAGGTAGGTATTTTATTTCGTTTTTTTCTTTTTGGGCCCACTGTTATGGTAACATCTATGTGAATAAAACAATTTGAATTTGAATTTATTTATTTAATCCTTTATTGCACAAAATTATAAATTTGTTACAAAGGGTGGACTTAATGCTGAAAGCATTGTCTGCCAGCCAACCCAAACGTGGTGGAGTAATGAGGTGGTTGGCGTACGAAATTACAGAAAAATCTTTAAAAAAAAAAAAACTTAAATAAATATTATGAGCTTAATTCAATATATAAATATATATATATTATATATAACATAACTAATCGATAAAACATTATGTATTAAAACACAGAGGTAGGTATGGTGAAACAAGGTGGCATCTATCTACCTATATCAAAAGAATAAATAATGTTGTGAGAGAGAGGTGACATCATGCATACAACTGCTTGAGAAAAAGCTCGCGGGTCAATTTTTTAAAGCGTTGCCTTGACTGAACGTTTTTGATCTCGTAAGGCAGTTCATTCCATAGCCTGACCCCTTCGACAGAGAAAGAGTTACCGCGAAAGGAAGTATTATGTTGAGGGGTTTCTAGAAGGAGGTTGTCATCTGATCTCAGGTTTCTATCTCTCTCTGTCTCTTCTATCTATGTCTATCTCTATCTCTCGTCTGATCGGAACTGGAAGCGGGTTTTTAAATAGTCTGGGGAGAAAGGATCTTTAATTGTAGAGAACAGAAGACAGAGGATCCGCAGATTCCTCCGTTCTCGAATGGGTAGCCATTTAAGTTGAGCGCGGAAAGAGCTAACATGGTCGAATTTACGAAGACATAAAATGAAACGTATACAGGTTGTTGTGAATAAAAGGTTCTTATACTGTTCTATCCTTTTATTTCGGTTTTAGATTTCAATATAAACCCGTATAATCTAAAATTCTTATATTCTTATTTTTACAAAATTCTGTTCTGACGTCTAGCTAGTTAGGTGATCACGTGATATCGGTCTTGTTCCATTCGCCTCTTCTTCTTCTTTTTTGCCGTTCCACAACACAGGTATTCAAAAGGCGGTCAAGTTTGTTGAGCAGTTCCTCAGTCAGATCTAAGAAAGCTACATCGGCGTAGTCTATTATAGGTAGGAGAAGGGAGTTTACTAATGACAGTTTGGTAGACGTAGGCAGAAAGTGTTTCAGACGGATGATAGAATGAAGAGCAGCATAGAATTTACGAGAAAGTACCTTAATATGAGGTGCCCATGCAGTTAAGCCTAGCATCGAATACTATCCCCAAATTTGTAACAGTCGGTGAGAAAGGAATGTTGGAACCGTTGTAGTACGACCGGGACATCTTGGGAATTAATTTTGGTATGTATGTACTGTACACGTACTAACTAGATTGGCAGCTGTATGTACCTACCTACTACGTAGTGTACCTAGGTATAGATCTAGTAGGTATTACTACTATAGGTACCTATTATTGATCTCTACCACAGCCTCTGTTAAAGTTTTCAAGGTTGGTGCTTATTAGGTTTTGGTAATCTGAGTTATTAGGTAGATTAGATACGTTGTAACTACCTACTAAATATATAGGTACCTACCTACAGCTACTTACCTATAACATTACAAGTGTTAAGATTACTAATGCATGTATACATGACGTTGTCATAAATGTCAACTGTCACATGCGTGACAGTAGAAACTAAAAATAAGAAGAAGCAGCGATATTGGGTGGTTAACCTGTGCGATATTGGAAAGGACAATTTTAGAGAAATGTATTTATTATTCTGAATAGAAGCGATTGTTTTAAATGAACACTGAAGTTTGATTTACGAAGTAACAATGTGACGTGCAAAAAGACGACGTTACAGCTCAGAAGTGGAAAGATGAAAAAAAATATAAAGTTTTTTCCAACGCCCATGTCGCCATCGAAGGTAATGTTTTAGTGAAAACTTGAAAAACTAGTGAAAACCTTTAGTTAATCTCATCTCGGATGACCAAACTTTATTCTGAGTTATGAATTGTAGTGATAGTCGATACACAATTATAGGTACTTACCTATTGCAGTAATCATACAAAACCTAATGACGATTTAAAGTGATCAGTGAGATTTTATTGAATAAAAGCTTTTTGACTTTGAGCTTGAAATGAGTAGGTATTTACCTGTTGAAGTCGAGAATATGATTATGTACGTACCTACTATGTACACCACACATTGACTACTGAACAATTACATAGAAAATATTGTTGTTGAGTTGCAGACAAACCATCAGTACGGCTGGATGAAGTTCTAGATGACGAGAGGAGTGAGATACATCCTCAGACTCAGAGATGACTAAGTGAATTGTGACTTGTAGCTGCCTTATCGCATACAGCCACAGCGACCAGCTGCCAGGAGTTGAGATGTACCTACTACATACTACAGGAAAGTGAATCTCCATGGTATTGATAACCATTAATAAAAGGTATATTTTTCAATAAGAATATGAGAATGTTAGAGCTCCCATGAGAGTATTTTGCGACATAACTCAAGAGCTTTGATATCGAGCACGAGTGTTATGGTAACATAACTGAAGAGCTTTGATTTTGGGCAAGAGTGTTATGTGGCAGGATACAAATTAAAATTAAATAAGTATGATAGGTGACATAGTTGAGAGCTTTGATATCAGAGTGCTAGAGTGACAACTCTGAGCGTTCTATTCCCATTTACATAAAATTAATTATTGCGATTGACCATTTTCATAATTTTGAAGTACCGATGTTTGTATCAAAATCTGCTATGCAGTGGCAATCATAAAAAGCAAGGTGCTATAAAGTGATAAAATATTTGACATAAATGCTATAAACTTAACCTTGGGAAACATAGAAATGGTCGGAAGTGATTTGTTTAAGTGTCATTAACATATTATACACTGATAACAAGTATAGAGGCACATTTTTATTTTTAAAAAAAACCATGAAAGATGACAGACTACATGCAAACATAGAATTGAGAGAGTGAAAAAAAAAGAGATATTCAAAGTATGGAGAGACAAAAGTCATAAGTCATAAGTGACATTTATAGAAATTTAAAACTAAATACAGTGAAAATTGATTAGAGAGTATTCAACTTTACAAAGTAAAATAAAATTAAAGACGCAAAAAAAAAAAAAAAAAAAAAAAAAAAATGTGAAAACTAGTATATTTTATTAACTATTAGTGAATAAAGGACGGGTTTAAGGCGATGTCTATAGATGAATCACGACCAAGTGAAGGATTCTAACGACTGAATCACGACCGCATAAAGTGAATGACTGAATGAATGAAATACTTTATTATGTACCCTATCGACAGGTTATACCAAAAAAAAATTAAAATAAAATAAGATTGCAATATTACGTACAATGAACGGTCTTATCTCTACGAAGCGATTTCTTCCAGACAACCTTTGTAATGATTCATAATAATTGAATTACGAGCGAAGCATGTGATTTAAAGAGCGACGCGAGCGATTCATGGCTCTTGATGTGAAGTAATTGTAAGTGAAGTAATTGTAAGTGAAGTAATCCATTTTATCCACATTTATACTATACTTTATACCATGACTACGACCTTAAAAAAGATTAAGAGAAAATACACATTGAATGCTTATCGAAAATGTCGACCAATCAAATCTCGAGGAGATATTTGCACAAGGAGTTTGTATCGAATATTTTGCGCTAGGAGGTTGTGTACGTATAGCATTGAGATGAAAGTCGAATATATTGATGTGTTAAAATTCAAAAACAAAAAGTGATTAAAAGTGCTATTTATCGACTGTTTTCAGTGCATAAAATAAGCTTTTTAAAGGGGGAAATCACACTTTAATTTCAATTTGAATAACACTGATAATGCGAACCACCTGAATATTCGAGTATAAAAGAATACTACGACAGTTGCATTAAAGCACAAATAAAGGTAAAATGATAATAATAAGTGAAAGTACAGAAAACCAATAAAAAGAAAAACAGAGCTAATGAGAATAAAACAAAATAAAAGGGACAAAACAACTAGAATGGAGCTAAGCGATTAAGGATAAAATGTGACAACCAAATAACCAATTATTAAAAAAAAATTAAACCTACATACAACTTTATTTATTGATGTGAGAAAGAGATAGATAGATTTAATTGAGATTGGGCATGCAGCACCTTCCTACCAAGAGCTATACAGGAAAAACAGTAAAGACAACATCGAACTGCAGCACAATTGAACCAATAAGCGAACTGGAGGTACTCAATGAAATTAAAAACCTAAAACCTGGAATAAGTCTTGAATCTGATGGGTTTAATAATAAAGCTGTTAAACTATTCAATCATATTACCTACCTATATAAAATGAAAATAAACACACAGAGTCCGTACCTGAGAAATGATGTACCTACTTCAGACGTAATATTCATATAAAAATAAAACTGATGATATACAAGCTTTAGAACAGGTATACAGCAAATACGAGGAATTCAACAGGCTCCTTATAATGATAGCCTTGTAGTAAAGCATGCAATAGTATAATGTTACCATGTTACTATTAGAAAACTTGAAGAATTCGAGGAAATGATTCGTGCACTTCAGGGTACACTTTTCAGGAAATTTGTATACTTACTATTTATGCGAGAGTGAGCTAGACTCAGAAATGAGTAGTATAGAGTACAAAATAGTCCCATAAATATAACGGTGCTGATTGCCGCTGAAAAGCGTTGAGCGATTAAAAATTGTTGTTTTTGAAGATCGTAACTTTAAAATTATATTTTGTTAAAATATGGCTCTGAGCCAGGGTAGATGGCCTAACGATTCCAAACAGTGAAGTTATCATCATTTAGTGTTTGTATGAAAAAAGAGCGTAAAGTGTAACTTTTGCAGAGAAAGCTTAAAAATACCTACAAAATGAACGTAAACCAAACAAAGTTCCATACGAGCAATGAAAAGGAGCATATAAAAAAAAACAGAAGGTGTTGAGCCGTTTATTGCATAAGATCATGTAATTTAATGACAAAATGAATCTCTGTGAATAAATGATTGATTGGAAAAAAATTCACGAAGTGCGAAGCGATTTAATGAGACAAAAAAAAAAAACTAAGCTTTCAAGCTAAAATGTAAATGTGCGGGGCATATTTCACGTAGTAACGACAGCAGATAGACCACTCATATTACTCGATAGAAATAACCATTAGGGTAAAGAAATGTGAGAAGACCATGCAGCCGGTTGGCTGGTTACTTATATTATCTAATCCAAATTGTTGAGAGAAAGGCTGGATCAGCTAGAGGATAGTGGGAAAAGATGCAGGAGATCTACACCCAAAGAGAGATCTATATCTCAGAAGCTGGAAGAAAATACTAACAACTATATAGTTTATAAATCATTTGAATATGTAGGAACTAATACGCTTAAGAGAGATATTAGGCAATATTACTATTGTTACATAATATGATACGATGAACGAGTTCACGAAGTTCACATAGTGTGCACGCTGGTTTTCTCCATTTCTCTTTACGGCACTGAAACATGGACCATGAAAACCACTTAACGCAAGTGAATCGATTCGTTCTGGATGTGATGCCGCTAGAGACGGCTCCTGAGGATCTCATGGACAGCCAAAACAATCAACGCCTCCATTCTGAAAGAACTTAAGTTGGAACGCACTAAGCGTCAGTCTTTTATTTGCATCCAGCGAATACTTTACATCGAGCACTTTAGTAGAGGTTACTAAAGAAGAGGGAGGAGCCCAAAACACTGGTCTGGTCAGGTGTCCGAACAGCTAGAAACCCCAGTTAACGTCGCGATCCATTAAGCCGGAGACCGTGGTAGATGGAAAACACAAATTGAAATTTCCTTGCACAGATTCACGATACCCAACGATGGGGCACGGATAAGGAATGTTAATATAATAATGATGATGATGAGTCAAAAAGAGATTTAGAAATTGAATGCATTATTATTATTGAGTTTAGATTTTCATCTACTCAACTTAAAGTTCAAGTGCGCATCATTAAATCCAGGTGGATGTTCTTGAGAACTGGAAGTTACTAATTGGACATCAACAGAGAGTTCTGATGATAAAAAGAGTAAAACTAAAAGTAAGGTAAAACTTACGGATGATTCTGCAGGTGTTAAGGAAAACTGCTTTTTGTAGAAGTGCAAAGGTATGCTTCGGCAAATCAAGAAGGGCGAGTGATAGAAATAGTTGCTTAGGGATAACACCGCTTGAGGAAAGGACTATCGGACGGAATGATGGAGACCTTTCAAGTCTCCACATCCTGGTTATTTAATTTTTGAGATCTATAATATATATTATTATAGTTATTAATGCGGTGATGAGACAGAGAGGGATTTGGAAAATAAAAGACTATAATATTATTATAACGATGATAAGACAAAGAGAGATTTGGAAAATAAGACAAAATTATCCAAGAAGAACAATAGAAAATATGAGTTGTGGACACAATTTCGAATTTCTGATAATGTATGCTGACTACATGATATGATTATTTGTACTACATGTACACGTTGTACCTACTAGTTCTGTTATACGATAGATAATATTGCACTACTAGCGAAAACAGTATTTCAATACAAAATAATATTGACTAGCATCTTAGCTCGAAAGAGGTAGAGTAGGAGGAGGAAAGTATATATTAAACTAAACAATTGACTTTGCCTACTCATTTGAATAACTACTCGACCTGCTAATGTTAAGCAGGTACTTGAATACTTTGTCCAAGACGCACTAGAACTTATGATCCCTAATAGAGAAAACTAAAGTTATCAAGGGAAGTTATTAACGTCATGTTTTGAGTTCCAGGATAAGTGACAAAGTGAAAAGTCAGTGATCGGCGCAGTCGGAGCTGTAGCCGTTACAGTGACTACAGAGTGAAAACACGATGCAGTGATAGTCACAGTCGCCGCAGTTACAGCTGGCACTGTAGCTGATGCAGCCGCACCAGCAGAAATTGACAGAAAGCATGACTAAGCCGTAGCAGCAGTCGTCGCAACGGCTACAGAGTGAAGGCACGATGCAGTGGTAGCCACAGCCACCGCTGTAGCTGTTGCACCGCACCAGCAGAAACTGAAAGAGTGACGAAGCAGTCGTTGCAGTGAGCAGTGAGTCACCGAGCTGTGTCACGCACGGTACAGCAGAAGTCACAGTCGTCAGAACAGTTGTGACTTGAGAGCATGCCTGGCATACGAACTTGCCGCTCAGGTATGATTAACTGACGACATGACTGGCATACGACCTTGCCGCCCAATTTGACAATAAGTGAGGGCATGACTGGCATACGACCTTGCCGCCCAATTTGACAATAAGTGAGGGCATGACTGGCATACGACCTTGCCGCCCAATTGACGATTAAGTGAGGGCATGACTGGCATACGACCTTGCCGCCCAATTGACGATTAAGTGAGGGCATGACTGGCATACGACCTTGCCGCCCAATTGACGATTAAGTGAGGGCATGACTGGCATATGACCTTGCCGCCCAATTTGACGATAAGTGAGGGCATGACTGGCATACGACCTTGCCGCCCAATTGATGATCGAGGGAGGGCAAGACTGGCATATGACCTTGCCGCCCATTCTACGATTAAGTGAAGGCATGACCGGCATACGACCTTGCCGCCAAGCTTGAGATACTCGCAGTTCTAATCTTGATTAATGACGCTAATTTTGATAGATATAAGAAAACCGCATGTTAGCCTAAAATAAACTTTAACACTAACTAAAGATTTCATAAAGTGATATTATGAATAAATAAGAAAACTTAGCATAATTGCTGGATTAGAAATATATCAGAAAATGTATGTTTAAAAATTGGTATGATGAATGATTTTCTTATTGTGGATATATTAATTAGGTAATATGTATTTGTGCAAAATAGATTTATTGTGAATTGTGAACAAATTAATTTGTATTTGTGCAAATATTTGTATTGTTATGTGTTTATGGCAGGTACTCTCGATTGAATCGAACGAAGAGACTCGTTCTAAGTAGGATGGCCGACTGTTAAGATTACTAATGCATGTATACATGACGTTGTCATAAATGTCAACTGTCACATGCGTGACAGTAGAAACTAAAAATAAGAAGAAGCAGCGATATTGGGTGGTTAACCTGTGCGATATTGGAAAGGACAATTTTAGAGAAATGTATTTATTATTCTGAATAGAAGCGATTGTTTTAAATGAACACTGAAGTTTGATTTACGAAGTAACAATGTGACGTGCAAAAAGACGACGTTACACAAGTTAGAACTTATTGATCGAGTGAGCGAAGCGCACGAGATCTTAGTGACGACTTGGACAAAAATGCTTTGTATGTTTGTATTTTTGTTCGACGAAATCTTTTAAACTGCTCATCCGATCTTCATAAAATTTGGCAGGTGTACGGATAGTACTCTTAAGTTTTACTGGTTTAACAAATAAAGTAAATCGGTCAAGGGGTCGTGAAGTTATGAGGCTCCAAAGGGAGTAAAAAAAAAAGTCGTACAATAATATCAAGTGGGGCGTCATATGATAGGGTTTTGTTAAGACATTCCAAAACCGTTTTTACTTTTATTCTAGGTCTAATATTTTTTGAGTTCTTGTAAAAATTATAAAATTGGTAAACCCAGTATAACGTGAGCTACCATTTCTTGGAGTTTCAATGATTTTGTAGTTCAAGTAAGACTGGTACATAGCTAGACGGCGGTTTCGAAACGATTTGCAAAGTTTAATACAACCATTGATCAATAAAAATTGTTTGTGTTTTATTAACCTCCGACCATCACGAGATCTCAGTTCGGCTCGAGCTACTAGTTAAACACGATATCAACATTCCGATCGCATGAGGTATGTGTATGTATAGGTACCACTAGGTACTTTGTTTTTGACTAGTTTGGAATAGTTTTAGAGAATGTATAGAAAGTGAGAAATAACATTTACAATCATTTAATGTTGAAGGCGTTTCAAATTGAAGTCGATTCCCATGAATTTCATGACAATTCCCATTCCCAATGCATCTCATCATCACCATCTGATGGATGGTGAAACCGGAAGGTAGACACCGGCATGCGGCATGCGGCAGTCACTAGTAGGTAGGAACACCAACCGGCATTCACCAAGCCCTGTTTGGATTTAGTGAAATGGTCATGAGATGATTCCCGCTAAGTACGTAGGTGTAAGTAACCAACTACAAAGAAGGAGGAGTTTCTTAATTCGGTTGTAGGTAATTTTTTTTTCAGTAGTTTGGCAGTAAAATAAGCGTAACTTTCGCTCGCCCTTACATAGGACAGGCCGACGCGACGCAATGCGGTGCGGTGCGGTGCGGTGCGGTGCGGTGCGGGTGCAGCTTAACCTCAAGCAGAGCTCTGAACGTCTGAACATGTTGCTGAGACGAACGGGAAGTTACTTTGAAATCTTTACATTCGTACCACCAGTGGGACGACCCAGTGGGACGAACGGGAATGAACGCAGAGTTCTCGCTAAAGAAGGCGGCACTCGTATAACATCGCCAGGCTTTGGGGTATTACATATAAAAAAAACAATGCTTAGTTTAGATTTAAAAAAATCTATTTATAATGAATGCTTTCTACAATATTATGATTATAATGATATCTACCTAATGCATGACACGTCCAACAGATGGATCTATTCTATAGCATCTGATCCCGGAGGTATCAGAATGAAGTAGAAACAGATCCCGAATTTGGAAGAATATTAATATTACCTAGGTGTATTTGCTTACAAATTCTTTGGACAAACTTTTAAATATTTACTCTTAAGTATAGAAATAAAAACTGTTTAGCTGTGAAACTAGCATGATTGGCAGCCGGGTTGGGTTGCACACTGCCTAATTGTAACAGACCGACAACACGTACACGATATCGACATGTCGTCAGTAGCTCGAATAATAATTATTAGTGGCGGTGGCGTGACGGACGAGATATGAAGGTAATAAGATGTCTGGCGATGTCGTGTAGGTGTCGAGTCGGTGGCGCAGGCAGGCAGTGTGGAGACCGGCGATATGTCGCGGAGGCAGCTCTATGCGTCTCTGACGGAGCCGCTGTACGCGGACGCGCTTCCATCGTCGGAGCTGGCGGTCGAGTTGCCAGTAGTTTGGTTCCGGTCGGCGCTGGTGTTGCTCGCGGCGTTGGCGTTCGTGCCGTTTGCTCTTGCATCCCCCACTGAATACCCTGCGGTTATATTAACAATAATCAAGCCTTTGTACACAGGGTGTTACCAGACCACTTCCGAAAACTTGGAGGTTCCAATCAGACCATGATACTGAAAACATAAGGCGAAAAAAATCGCGAAAAAAAAAATTGACTTGACTACATATCTCTTTTTCATTTTTTTTCTAGTTACATACACACAGTACAACATAATAAGACATATCTACCTAATTATCTCATTTAAAAAAGCAAAAAAACAAATAAAATAAATAACGCAGCAATGTACACGCAGCACGCAGATTACGTCTACTACAGCATGAACAGCTGAGAGTTCATCGCGGGTCATTCAAGTACGCGACGTGCGAGCGACCTATGTTAGTACCTACCTACGTTAGTAGGCACTTACGACACAGAATAAATAATAGTACTACGCCTCGACCTTACCTACGTGAATGCGTACATTGCGGGCTGGCGAAATAAATACAAATCTTTAAACATTGTTTTCTCCGGCTATAATTATTTTTCAGGATAACTGATTTTTTTTTGGTTGAGTTTTGGTGTGCTGTAGCTCCTCCTTTCGTTTTCGGAAGTGGTCTGGTAACACCCTGTATAATAATCAAGATGATTTACTCCAGCACACTCCCGTGCACGGGATAGGTATGCTGTAGGTAGTTCCTGGCACGCTACGATAAGACAACATTGCTGCTCGACAACGTGCGATTACATGTCATGTAAACCCGACCCGACCGAAAGCAAGTCATTATTTGCCGCTATTTTCCATACGTAGTAACTGTTATGAACTAGGTACAGCCATTTAATATTGTATGAAAATTCTTTTCAACACACTTGCTCATAAAGTGGCTCTATGGTCACCGCAATCAGGCACATAATGACACCCATAATCAAACTGTGACTTTTTCATTGCTATAACTCACTAGTGAGTTATAGATTTTTTTTTTAATTTTATTAGTTGAGTAGCTTTGTTACTAAAAAAGTTTTTATTCAAAAAAAAGATCGTGTTCAATAGACCAAATAAATGAATGTTCCTATTGCTTGCTCATTTCATGCAACTTCTTATTTAAATATATAATTTTAACTCGTACGTGTTTAATAAATAAAACTTTCACTCAAATATAACTTTTGTTTTCTCTGTAATAAAAGAAAACTTTAAATTCCCCATTTTTTTACGTGGCAGAATAGGCGCAAACCCTAAGCGCGGAAAATAAATAAAAAAAAAACCTCATCCCTTTAGTCTGTGGCCGACCGCAATGCGCGCGCATAGGAAAACTGATTATTTTTTCCCGCCATAGCGAAACATTTTTGACAACGCGTTTTCACTGTTGAAATTATAGTTATTTTATTCACAAGTGTGTTGAAAAACGTCGTATGATACACGTGTGTATTGATGATTACCGTTCTCGGCTTTCTTAAGACCCTCGCCTACGGCTCGGGTCTCAATGGCACCTCGGCGGTAATCACCAATGTACCACACTAGTACCATAATGTACTATTAAAGCCCTAGGGAGTAATGAGATTTGAATTTGGAACGTACAAATTTCTATGAAAACCTGTTAGCAATTAGGTAGCATAGATACTGAAACCAAAGAGATCTTATTTCAAATCGATGTGTGGAGGTCATTGACTCCTTAGCATCCCCCGTGACTCGTGACTTGGGATTCAAGAGCCCACTCAACACGCACGACATTAAGACAGTGCTTTGTCCCCGAGGTTAATAATCTACTATTATTTACTTGCATTGGGAATAGTTTTAGATCTTATTTGTCAGCATATTATATTATGTGGAAAGTGAAAAACATGTTTTTTATTTTATTTTCATTATGAATATGTCAAAAATAGTGGTGTTGTGTGTGTGTGTGATAGTTTCGGCAAGTATACTACAAACAAGCTTACCGCTGCCTGAATTGTTATCAGTGTTATCACCGTCGTCGTTGTCGTCATCATCACCGCCACCGCAGGAAGTACAGGTATCACCAGAACTACCCTGGCCATCATTGCTTTGACCATCATCATCATTGTTAGAATTGCATGTACTGTTGTTGTTGTTACTACTACCGCCGCAAGATCCGCAATTATAGCCATCATCATCGTCATCATCATTGTCATTGCTGGTGCCACAACATGAGCCACATGAGTTATTGTTGTCACTAGAGTCGTTGCAGGATGAGGTGTCGCATGAGGTGCAGCCGCTGCCGCTGCCGCTGTTGCAGGATGAGGTGTCGCATGAGGTGCAGCCGCTGCCGCTGCCGCTGTTGCAGGATGAGGTGTCGCATGAGGTGCAGCCGCTGCCGCTGCTGTCGTTATTGTTATTGCTGCTGCAACGGCTACAGCATGCTGAGTCACATGCCAGCACGGCAAGGAGGGCCACACATACAAACTGAAACCAAAAAAAATGAAATAGTTCAAATTCAAAAGGTTAAATAATTCTGTACGTGATAGCTGAGGAGTGGGGAGTGGGGAGTGGGGAGTGGGGAGTGGGGAGTGGGCCCAGGAAAGGATTTTGTGTTTTACTCAAGCGCGTCAGAAAACCATACAGTGCGAAACCTTGCACCTTGTTATTGATACTTGTCATCACTTTTGTCTTAGACATGTTCATCCTTAAGCCAACTTCCAAGGAGGCATCGAACAGATCTTTAAGCATTTCTTGTAAATCCTCCAGGGAATCGGCACACAAAACCAGGTCATCCGCAAACCTGAGATGTGACAAGTAGACACCATTGATGTTAATGCCTCTTTGATCCCATAGAAGTGTTTTCATAACATCTTCGAGAACGGCTGTAAAGAGTTTAGGCGAAATGGTGTCTCCCTGCCTCACACCACACCCCTTTTGATGGAAATAGGGCTAGTGAGGTCATGTAATTTAACCTGCATTGTTGCTGCAGCATACAGTTCCCTCAGCACGTCCACATATTGAGCGTCGATGGAGAGAGTTAAACACGGCCCAGTGTTCGACACTGTCGAACGCTTTCTCGTAATCGACGAAAGCTAAACACAAGGGCCGGTTGTATTCGGAACTCTTCTCCATCAGCTGCTTCACGGTGTGGATGTGGTCAATTGTAGAGAAACCGCTTCGGAAGCCGGCTTGTTCAACGGGCTGGCATTCATCCAGTTGACGGGTGATGCGGTTGCAGAGAATTTTAGCAAATAGCTTGTAAATTTGAGAGGAGAGATATAGGGCGGTAGTTGCTTAATTTGGAACACTCTCCTTTTTTATGTAATATAGTAACTAGAGCGCTTTTCCAAACTAGTGGAGATTTGGAACCTACGAGGACCTCATTAAAAAGTTTCAGAAGTACTTGTTGTACAGGTTGGCCACCTGCACGTAGTACCTCAATTGAAATACCGTCTTCACCAGGTGATTTGTCGGTTTTAGATATGAGTATTTGGCCGCTAAACACGCCGGCAATGGATTTTCATAAATTTATTACCGGCCGCTGCTCGCATGTATTTGGCCAGTACTGCATTTTCAATTTATCTCGAAGAAGGTTGTCAAAATAATGCTTTAATTTCCAAGCATGTTTGAGAAAATTATATTATTATTGTTTTTTTTTTAATTGTCTCCTTAACGAATTTCCTTTAGGTACCTATATAATTGTTAGATTATAATTTAGGACAACTAGGACATCACGTTGAATGGTCCGTATAAATAGATAAACATGTGACGCGCTCGAGTATTGCAACGTAACGCTAATTCTGCAAATAAAATAAATATACTTTGACTTTGAGCTCAGCCAGTCTCATCGAGCATGATCCATCCAACATGCTCGCTCAGTGGGACGAATGGGAATACATTTTCTTCGCATTCACGCACGGGAAAGAACCTGATGATTCTCCATACAAAATTGTAGATGACTTGTACAGTAGTAAACGTCAAACGTACTTAGGACGGCTAGCGACGAACTGACGACCAAATCACGACCTCATTTTTAGCGCTTTTTGTATAATTATATTATGCTTTATATTATGTATTATGCTCATTCGGATCCTTCTTACAAAGAAATACTAACTGAAATATCTCAAAGGCAATACAAAAAAAAAAAACAAAAAAAAAACAAGTTTGCTTACCAAAATAGTCTTCATGTTGCAAGTTGCCGGACTACTTACTACCTACCTAGGACTAGGTACAATTGTACTGCCTGAAGAAAGTTCTCTATTTTATATCAAATTTTGGCAACTAACAAGGGCACAACTACATACCATTACTATTTCAGCACGGCGTCGGTAGCTCTTGCATCTTTCAATCTCCTGTGAGAGAGTTACATTCATACTGTTACGTCACGGCTCTGACGTCACTGTTCTTCAAGTTTTTGATGGTGCTTTAAAGGGCTGCTCTTCGAGTGCCCGCAACAAAATGCAGTGACGTTGAAGTAACCGCTGTCATCGATCCAAACATAATGTAGATATTTAACTATTCCATGCTTTCATCGAGTTATTTAATAACAGGGAATAAGTAATATAGTTAGCATGGTATGTAGCAGGACCCATCTTGCAGTTGTTATCTATGCGCATAATTTATGATAAGTTTTAAAAATAAACTATTTACTTACTTAAGTACGTTATCATTTGTAGAAAATAATTAAAGTTGGCAAAGTATAAGAACATTCGGATCCAATTGGAAATTGATAAGTCATAATTTATTGTTCAATGTGTTTTATGTGCAAATGAGATGATAACAAATGCACTAGATACATGTGGAAGTACATTCTCGTACTTACTAGCACTATTCTAATAAACCAGCGAACTAAATAATATCTACACTAGAGTATTCTAGGAAGTCAAGTCAGAATAAAATAATTAAATGATTGAACGACAGAGAAGAAGCCGGAACTGATCGCAATATATGCAAAGATGTAAGATGTACCTAAGTATAAAAATCCTTACACATTATATTTCAACACTTTTTTGATGTCGGTTAGTATAGCCTTGGTATAGCTATTACGGTATAAGTTGGCCTCGAAGGGGATTTTGAGCCTCTTCAGTCTCATAATCCCCTTGAAGGGGACGGCTCAAAGGAGATTATGAGACTAACCCACAAATGAAACCGTAAGTAAATGAAACTCAAGACTCAATGAACTCTATCGACGGAACATTGAGAACCCAGATTGTTCTCATACAATTTTTATCAAAATCGGTTCAGTAGTTTTGGAGTTAATTAATAGGAATAACTGGAAAAATATTTCATTCACGTACTTGTAGATACACGACATTGCGTATTTTTCTTTCCTGTGACATTTCAATAGTGTTTGTAATCAATAGAACAACCTCAATGAACTACCATCATCATCATCATCATCTGACGATGAAGCTGTATCAAAAAAACCCAAGGAAACGGTTAAATACGAGGGCGGTGCTGTAGCGTACGACGATATCTAGTTCGACCCTAGGGCTAGAATTTGGTATAAAACCTTCGCCCGCCTTCGAATAGTTAACAAATTGCAATCGACAACTTACAGCAAGATGAAGACTATTGTGGTGAGTACCTACCTACACTACCTACCTAGCAACTATCCATTCACTTACCTTCCTAGGTAAGTATTGTAAATACTTGTACTTAGTACATATTAGTTGCAATTTTGTTTGTGAATAAAATATCCGAGTTTTTACCTAAGTATTTCTATAATTAAATCTAATTCGCTTATTCATGTGAGTTACAAGTAGGTAAGGTACATGGACTAAACATTAGTCCACGTCCACGATACTACCCAGTAGGTACCTACCCACTACCCATTACCCATGCAGGAGGTACATTCGATGCACTTCATGGGATGAATCCCACTCAAGTCTTCATTTTAATATCTCTAGCCCCAACGTGAACTACTCACTTGACTGACTAAATGTATAATGCAAGCAGGCTCGTATGACTTAGTGGCCAACTCTGGTGACGGAGTTTTTTGGCCGCCTTAAGGCCTCCGACGTGGCTTAACGACTGCTAGAGCCGGGACCGACAGTTTAACGTGCCCTCCGAAGCACGGAAGCGCTCAGATGTAAATGCCACTAACGGTCACCCATCCAAATAGTGACCGCACGGAACGTTGCTTAACTTAGAGAATCGGTGAAGATTGGCTAAGCAAGCCTAACTTCAAACCTTCATACTGCTAAACTGCTAAGCTTAGGTATATAAGTACCTACCTATACTTACTAAATATAATATTATTGTTCAGTTCGTGTGCGTCGCTCTCGTCGTGTTGGTGGCCAGCGAGGCCAGGCCCAGCGCCCCTGGGGAAGGCAGCCCGCCCGGCGCCAGCGCTGGTGCAGGTAGCGTATCACTTTGCTTAGTTTGGGACCATCCATGAATATGACTTTTATTTTATTTAATACTTTATTGCACAAAATTACAAATTTGTTACAAAGGGTGAACTTAATGCTGAAAGCATTGTCTGCGAGCCAACCCAAGCGTGGTGGTGTAATGAGGAGGTTGGCGTGCGACATTACAAAGAATAATTTCTTAAATAAAAATCTTAAAAAATATCTTAAATCAAAATTAGGAGCCCAATTCAATAGGTATATAAATATATATATAACATAATAAAACATTATGTATTATGTAATCTATATCAAAAGATAATGTTGTGAGAGGTGACATCATGCATACAACTGCTTGAGAAAAAGCTCGCGGGTCAATTTTATAAAGCGTTGCCTTGACTGAACGTTTTTGATCTCGTAAGGCAGGTCATTCCATAGCCTGACCCCTTCGACAGAGAAAGAGTTACCGCGAAAGGAAGTATTATGTTGAGGGGTTTCTAGAAGGAGGTTGTCATCTGATCTCAGGTTTCTATCATGTGTGTCTGATCGGAACTGGAAGCGGGTTTTTAAATAGTCTGGGGAGAAAGGATCTTTAATTGTAGAAAAAACACTGACTTGACAACAAGCAAACTTTTGTAAATATCATAGGTATGTTGGGATGTTACAGCGGTCTTCATAAATATCGTTCATTCTCGTTCGTCCTACTGGTGGAACGAACGAGAAGATTTCAAAATAACTTCCAGTTCGTCCCACCAATATGTTCCACTAAACGTGTTGGTGGGGCAGTAGTTAGTAGTTACTCCGTTCGTCCCACTGGACGAACGGGAATGAAAATGATGTAGGTATGTACCTAACCTTATTCTTCTAAGCATACGTACTTGTACTAACGCATTCGATTTAATACGATTGTCAAAGTTGTAATGCCTCTTCACGCAGATCTATCCCAGGCGACAGGCTTTGGCGTGGGCAAGGACGTAGCAACGTACTCGGAAACGGGAGCCAAGGATGGGCTCTCGTACGCAGTCAGCGGCGCCAACGCCGAGGTGGGCATGGTGATGAGCAAGAGTCATAGTCAGAGTCAGCACAAGCACTAGAGCCGCCGCCGCCGCCGCCGCCGGCACGACGCTGTTCCGACACGCGGGCATTCTTGTTCTGTTACACAATAAAGTCAATTTTAAAATGATCTACCTACTTATGTGATTTTATTTGCCAAACCCTGTCACGTAGATAGGCATGTCTACTTATTGGTTTAACAGTGTAGGTAGGTAAATTAGATAGTTTTTTATATAGGTAGGTAGGTACGAGTAGGTACCATATAAAAAATAACAATAAAAACTAATCAATTAAATGAGTAGGTACCTACCTACTTACTTACCAAATATTTATAAACAGATACATTTAGTATCTTCTACATATATTATTAATAGACATAGGGCAATTAGGTAGGTACATTAGGTACTTAGCACTCAAGGCTCAGGCGTTCCCAAAAGCGAAAGGTCAACCCAACAGTGAACCAGAACTAGTCAAGGAAAACCGTAAATACGAGTAGGTACTTACCTACCGGGCAATTCCCACTGTAGTGGGACGAACGGGAATGAACGCAAACACTTCCCCAAACCAAAATCCTCGCAGGTACCGCCACATACATTCAACAGTAATCAATCAATATATATAAAACTCTTTTGAAGCTGACTTATAATCAACGCACAGCCTAAACTATAAGTCCTAGAGGTATGACATTTGGAGGGTAGTATCCTTATATAGTGTAGGGGTGCACTAAGAAAGGAATTTTGAAAAGTCACACTCTAAAGGGTAGAACGCGAGCAACGCCTCGGGCGACGGCTAGTTTTATTTTATATGTGGCAATCTTATTTTATTTTAATTTTATTTTTAAAAGAATGGATACCCATTACATATTTACACAACACAAATCAACGTAAATTTAAAAGGAAATAAAACAAGGTGCTCCCATAACTACAGGGCACCACAGCATGCGCATAGGAACAAGCAACTTATACAATAACATAAAGTAGGAGGAATAACAAAGTATTGGTTCACATGAACTAAAGTAAGCTTAACGCAATAACTTAGGTAGACAAATAAATGGTAGGTGTTCAACGGTACATAACCAAGATAAAAAAGAAAAAGAAGATAAATTTAAAGAAAAATTAAGAAAAAAATTAAAGCTTCATAGGTATTATAATGAAGGGTATCCATCAAACAAATCTACACTGTCTTTCTTGCATTATTCTAATAAATTGTACCTACCTACGAGTACCTAGATATTACTTTTCATCATAGAATTACTTTTCATCACTAGTGCTACTAGACAGGTAGAATAGGAATAAGGTTGGTCCAAGAACGCTGCCTTGTGGAACACTGAAGCTGTGAAACAGGATCGAATGTGGAAATCTGAGGCGGTAGGTAGACTGAGTTGGTTATTAAAAAAAAAAAAAAATGAATTGAGAACCTCCTCCTTTTGTGAAGTTGGTTAAAAAGTGTTTTTTTCTACTAGTATTCGAGTCCTCGAATAGAAATATTAAATTAAACACATAAACAATCTGCTACTCAACGACAGATAGCGCTAATAAACAATCGCTCGCGGTGCCACATTCATTCATTCCAATCACATTGCACCACATTGCATGTTCACTCATTCGTTCTTTTGCTTTTGTCATTTTGTGGTTCGTGTGTGCGTTTAGGTTAGTTTTGTGAAATTCAGACGATATTTACGTCTAAATCATTGAAACAACAGGGTTTACGTGATATTTCGTATTTCAGACAACCAAAATGCAGAACGACGCTGGAGAATACGTTGACTTGTACTGCCCGAGGAAATGGTAAGTCACTTGGAGGTTAGGTCATCTTTTGATCAATGTGGTGGACATGGCATTGTGATGCCTGCTTCAAGAGACAAACTGCGATCTGCCACAAGAAATCTATCGAAATGTATCGGGGACTAAGGATTCTTATTAAACATCATCTAAGGGTGTGTTTTACCTGTGGCTCTGAGAAACATGCATGACATGACGGCTTCGCAGCCGCAGCACCGTACAACTAGACTGAACAAAGCTCTTGATTCGAGTTTTCACATTTTTTGAAACAACACAATATAGCATTTTTATTTTAATAGTTTTTCTTGTGTTATTGTGAGTATTATTGTTTAATTTTGGTGGAATTTTAATCAATAATACTTAGGTCGTAACATAAAGTGTGAGCTATTGGAATAAATGTGTGCATTGTTATTCTCTCGACCTTGAAGCTCTGCAATTTCAAATAATTACATTTAGTTATATTATATCTTCAAAAATGTTGAAATATGCGAGCGAGAAGGTTGTCTGGCTGTACCCTTCGCCTTAAGCTGATCATGAATTTAAAGGGTTCAAATTGTGTTTCTCCCTTTCTCCTTTGTATTTTTAGTTAAAATTATTGTGTTTGTTGATTTTTCATAATTTTGCTTGGATCCCAATTCTCCACCGAACATTACTTCTCACAACCGATTATTCTCCATCGTGCTAAGGTCTAACAAAACGTGCCATTGGCGAAATTGGGGGCAACACTGCAAAGGCCACTCACCGCAAAAGGCTGGCACGTCCCGTAAAGAACCGCTGTAAAAACCTTGATAAATGGCGGTCGCCAGATTAGTGCTGACAGCCACAGAATTACACGAGAATATTTTGTTGAATTCGGTTACAAATAGAGCAGTAAATAACATCAAATTAGTTCAACTTATAAGACAAAAATTTAATTAACATGTCATCCATTCTGTATAAGCTGTATTTTGCAAAGTAAAGTAAGCAGTATATGTGTTGCAGCTCTGCCTCAAACCGTCTCATCCACGCTAAGGACCATGCGTCCGTCCAGCTGGTGATCGCAGATGTGGACCCGGCGACCGGACGCGCCACCGACGCTGCTAAGATGTACGTGGTGTGCGGAGCCATCAGGCGGATGGGAGAGTCTGATGACTGCATCGTCAGACTCACTAAGAAGGATGGGATATTAACCAAGTAGGTACACCACACCAACACCCAACAACTAGTTTATAAATTAGTGATTCTACCGATACTCTTGTGGTAAATCTCATCTTCAACAACAGAGTGCTCTCTAACTGAGACATGCTACCTGAGGACATTGTTACGGCTAACTGTTAGTGCCATGTTATTCAAAAATATTATATCAGCATTAAACATATAAGTCTGAATCTAATCGGCCGTCTCTTTGTTTCAGGAACTATTGAACTTAGTCATGTAAGAAGCATTATTTCTAAATAAAAATATCTAAATACTTTTGCTTTGTTTTATTTTTACATTTCAAATAATAAAATTGTAGAGCAGTCTTTCATAGTAAGGGTATTCAGTAGAAATTGGAGAGTACCTGAAATATAAAGTATTTATGTACTCACTTCCAATCTATTCATTTTAAGGATGGCCAAGGATTTTTCTTTTCGAAAAATGTATGTGCACAATGTCAGGGCTCAAACGGTGAAGGAAAACATTGCGAGGGAACCCACGGGTTAAGTCTGCTTACCTGTGGAAAAGGCTGACTATGCTAAGAGGACCGTGGCTCTGGGTAAGTCTTACTGCATCTAAAAATGTCCAGCCACTGCAGCGGCTGTGCATCGGGGCACGAGTAGGGTGCCCTCAAGTTCACTTGCACCTCAGCTCAGCGTCTACTGTCTACGAGTATAGCATAGGGCTAGCTCGGCTCCGTAGTACACGTACTTCGTTCACTTGCGTCCCCCGCAGCCCGGCTTGCCGCCGGGCGGAGGCCTGCAGATAGTTTTCTTCTTGCAAGCGCGCGCCTCGGCCGCCCACGCCACCAGCCACAGCGCACACCACCACGCCCACTGCACCACGCCCCACCACTACATGCAAACATTACTATAATCCATAACATTAACAAAAAAAACAATGAAAGACTCCGTAGATCTCGTCATTATACTGTTCATCATCGGATCTAAATGTTACCCTCAAAATTAGGTTTCAAACCATTGAGGTATTATTACTAGCGTAATAGCAATACTAGCGTAAACGTAATTACTATTACGCTAGTAATAGTAATTCGATGTTTCAGACAGGAGTGATGAATATCCACATAACTGCTAGAGTGCCAAGAACGATTTAAAGCGAGGTGCCTACTATCCGACCACTACCGGTTGTCTGGAAAAGATCACTTTTAGCGATAAGGTCGCTCATTGTCTGTTTTATGTAATTTCTCTTTGTGTACAATATAGTGTTTCTCTACCCCAGAAAAACACCTTATAAAAAAACCCCACTGATATCACAACTTTTGGAGCCAGGTACGAGGCCAAACAGACAGGCAGACGCATAGGTAATAAGGCCTCAAACTTATAACACCCCTCGTTTAACACTTCATTATGATTGCCAAAAATAGTAAGCACAGAATAGTAGGTAGGTACACTAGCCAGCCGGTCACCCATCCAATAACAGTGCAGCGTAAAACCAAGTGTTGTGTATTATTGGAAACACATTCTTAAATTGCTCAACCGCCATTGGGTTCGAACCCACATCAGTATAGCAGTACTTTACCAGTAGGCTATGGTAGGTAGGTACATACCTCCTGGATGGACTGTTCTCTCAGTTTTCCGACGCCTGTTGAAACATCACAAGCTCCAGCGATAACGGAGATACCATTGCTCACACAGAACCACCAGGCGCACTAAACTTACCATTCTCGATAGGTAGTTGGGTGGAGTGAAGCACCAATAGCAACTGTTGCAGACAAATGGTTCACCAATACTTGGGTTTGCAGCCGCCGGGACAGCGTGGCGGTCGGCACGATGGCTTTTTCTTACAAGCGAATGCGCCTACCACCTGCAAATTGTGGAGAGATGACGCTAAACATGTTACCTAATGTGTGTATATTCAGTGTACAGAAAGGGTAGGGGCCTAGCTAATACCTAAACAGTTTGTAATCTTCAATAATTCCTTTACCACCAATATGTAGGCACTGGCCTGGCCTAGATCTAATCTAGCTAGCTAGACGTCTTGCTTGACGTTATCACTGGAATGTTTATATCTCCGAAAACAGTCGACTCAAAACATTTAGGTACAATAGTTTCTAACGACCGAAACCCAACATAAAGACCCCTCTCTTATAAAATTATCCAATGGGAACATTGTAGTGTCATGTCAGTGTGATTATACAAACAGCTGGTAGGTACATTGGTAGACTGAAAATACCTGAATGAGGAGACACAACAGCGACCAAAGTCCAATGCCGGATAACTTCATATTTATCACTATTATCGCTCACTTTACGTTCAGGTTCACTACATGGTGTTTTTGTTATATTTTTTTAGTTTTTCATGGATAATTTCGGATGTGTCATGGCCGGAAAATTCTTTTGTTCTTCTTGTGTCAAGAGTTTTTTGAAAGAAGTATTTTCAGCCAGAGTTTTTTGACTTGTGTCAAAAATGATCACCAAGGATTTGTTCAGGAATTCAGAAGAACATGTACCTACAACCTCCTTTACAGCCGGCTGCGGTCCCTCTATACCCGTTGGATGTTCACGCGCTCTCCTGAAACTGTAGTGGTCAAACGAGTCCCACACACCCAGTAGGTAGGTAGAGATAGATATTATAGCTCCTGTCTACCCCTATTCACAAGGTCACCGTACCTACGTCACGTACAATGGGTACAGTCAGCATCATTAGTAAATAATTAAGTTTCAAAACTATAATATCTAGGTAGGTATTTACTTACCTGTGGTTAGAGCCAACAGTAGGTCAACAATCATGAAATTCTGAAAAAGTAATGTAAGTTTTTATGCTGACTGTACCTAGGTACCTACCGACAGTGTTGTAAGTAGATATTATTCATATTATAATACACCTAACCAAACAATAAATTCAACGTCAAGTACATAGGTAAGTTGGTAACAACTCTGTGCAGGTGGTAGGTAGGAATTTTATTCACCTTCACATTAAATATTCGCGCTACGATGCGATGACGTATCAATAACACGGCAGAAGAGACAAGTTACCAATTTATTAACGTAATAATACAATACTAAGAACATTTACAATCTTGCGCAAAAGGTGCCACAAGGCACTGTCGCAACGAGCGCCAGTATCCACGACACACGGAGCATATGGATGGCGAGCGTTCGCGAGCTCTACTCGCGCGAGCCGCGGTGCTGCGAATGCTCGCGCGAGCCGCGGTACCGCGAATGCTCGGCTCGAAAGCATTCGTTCGGGACTCCGTCGAGGAGTGACTGCGAGCTCGTCGGATGGAGGCGTTCAGTGCTTGGAGACGCTTTGCTTGGGAGTACAGCTGTTGAAAGTATGAAAACCTTAAGTAGGTACCTAGGTACCTAACAATCTAGCCTTCTGATACAAAATAATACCCAAATTTATCTACGAGACAGACAAGAGACTGTCCATCATTTGCCAGCCCGTTTATTGTACAGTCACACAGGCTAACAGACGTCGCGCTACTGAATGTTTACCATCAGCCAATATAAATTTAGGTAGGTATCTAGATTTTATAGATCGAGGTATTCTGAGCTTCTGATAAAGCGGAGAACTAAAAATAGCATTATTATTGATGTATAAAGCAAACAGGCTCACATGGACAGGATCTTCCAGGTCAAAGTGACAACGCGGATCGCCAGCACTCGACTTGGAACCACTACTAGACTCACATTTGACCCTTCAAACAGAAACAAAATATAGATTTGTAATGACCAAACATTAAACACTTAGGCCTAGGCTCAAATTCAAATTGTTTATTTCACTCATGGCTGTATTCCCATCCCATCATCCCTTTAGTTTAGATCTTTTGGTACTACCTAAGTACCTAGTTGGTGTTGAAAAAAACAAAAAACCTAGCTAAAGAGCTGTGGGGTTTTTCGAGTTCAGGAGGCACCACTCATTCGGCTCTACCCAGCGACCACAAGCTCCATTTAGTACGACACCTATTTAAGAATAAAATAGTGATAAAAAGTAGTCACATCTCGGTAACAACATTGGGCGGCCTACACGTGGCCTCCCTGGGCGCGATGTCCACGTTGTAAGCCTGAGCGACGACACGCGCTCGGTACACTGTCGGCGCGGGGGGCGCGCCTCTCCCACCACTACGGAACTCAATCTTCTGCAATACAAATAAGCATGCCTTGGACTTGTTGAAGTGATCACTTCACAGATTAGACCGCTTGGAGGGTTTTCCTAGTGCAGGGACTAGGTACACGTAAACTAAAATTGATAAATAAAATTTTCGTAAGTTGTGTTTGTAAGATGTGCTCAGAAAATTTGCTAGTCTTTGTTCCGTGGACTGCACCCACTCTACCATAGTTATAGGCGAGGACATCACCAATTCACCATCGATGGTGATGTTAGGTCGACTAGGTAAGTAGAGGTACCTATACAACCTAGACACTGTGTTAGAAAAACTAGTTAATTCAATTGGGAAAGCTTTCCAGCAGCAACGTACCGGCGGCACCCTGTGAGAGTCCGTGGCGACGAGCTTGTCGCACACGGACACGTCGGACGCAGAGCCCGAGCCCGAGGCAGTCGGGGGAGCGGGACGACTCGACACGAACCGACGGTTCAGCTCGTCCAACTTAGACATTATTATCTTGTACGTCTTGCATTCTTGCGTCTGGAAATGTCAAATTTACAGTGAGTTTCAGGTCACCTTATCCAAGAATCTGGAACCAAGCTATCTAGGAATGTCTAAAGTGCTAAGGAGCTTCAACTTATTACGCTGCAGTACCTATAACGCGATAACATTCAGAAATAACACTTCAGTAAAAGGTCACACTACTATTTTCTTGTAAGTAAATATTTTACACTCATCATCATCATCATCAACCTATATCGGTCCACTGCTGGACGTAGGTCTCTCCCAAGACGCGCCACTGAGCCCGGTCTTCGGCTCTTCTCATCCAGTTTTTGCCAGCTACATGTCTCAGATCGTCACCCCACCTAGCCGGAGGGCGTCCTACACTACGCTTGCCTAAACAATTTTACACTCACTTACCTATATTGTACTGTCTATCTCACTAACCCGATGCTTCTCCTTCCGTCGCAGATCCTTCGTACTTCGACTGCTACTAGAGATGTCACTGGTATCCGACAGCACCGGCTCAGCTCGCTTGGCTCGATCACTACTTATCTTCTCCGATGTTTTCTTGTCTTCTCTTCTCTCTGTTCGAGTTCGTTCGTTTTCTCTTCCAGATAACCCCTCGCTGCATCGCTCGTTTCTTTCAGTGATTCGTTCGTCTGCTCGCTCGGTCAGTTGCTCGCATAGTTGAGTGACTCGTTCTATTTGTTTCTGCTGGTCGAGTAACGCTTGCTCGCAAACAGTTCGGAACTCTCGCAGCGAGTCAGAGTGTCCCTGCCCGTTGAAGGTTCGCGCCGATAACTGGTCGCGCGGTGCTCGGAATCGCCCGTCTGAGTTACTGACACGTCTGAAATAAATATTGCTTCAAAGTTTATAAACACGATTTCACATGATGCTAACCTCTACGTGGTGGTTGGTCTATAGAAACTGGTGCTTTTAGGAAGACGCTTAGATTCAATTCCTAAGAGCCTTTTCGTATAATAAAAAACTTGTTACGAACTAATCACTAACCTAGGTCTGTACGAGCGGCGCTGGTCATAGCTCCCGTCTGAGACCCCGGAGTCGTGCGAGTAGTGTTTGTATCGCACGTCGCTCACAGGCTTGCGGCCGATGCCGCCGCCGTCCACCACCAACTGTTCACTGTATTCAAGTAGGTGCGCTTTTCGTTAATAACAAGTTGGATTGTATCAAAAACCATGAAAAAAAATGGCTTATAACTAAGCCTAATCTAGCGTGTATTGGATCGACATCCTCTCAGGCTACGATGGTGTCACCGGCGCGGCGGTACACGAGCCAATAATGAAGAACGTTACAAGCAGTTGTTAGCTAACCATTGCAGTCCCTCTTCGCTGGAGGACCTCGAGGGCCGCACGTGTCCGCGCATGTACCGGTCCAGGTCGATAATGTCTCCCGCGCGGCGGGCGGCGCCCCACGAGCCCGACGAGCTCGGCGACATGCTCGCCGCAGCTGCGCCCCTCTCACACGGGACCTCTAACATTATACTAACCAATTCTAAATCATCATCATCATCATCATCAATCAATCAATATATATAAAACTCTTTTGAAGCTGACAGAGAATCAACGCACAGCCTAAACTATAAGTCCTAGAGGTATGATATTTGGAGGGTAGTATCCTTATATAGTGTAGGGGTGCACTAAGAAAGGAATTTTGAAACGCCACACTCTAAAGGGTAGAACGCGAGTCAAGCCGCGGGCGACGGCTAGTGTTACAAAAAACTCTAGGCAACTCAGCCTTTATGACATGGATCGTAATAACATAAGTACCTAGGTATAATAATGCAACAAACTCTTAGCTCCAAAGTAATCAAACCCTTATTGATCGAGTGAGCGAAACGAACGAGATCTTAGTGACAACTTGGACGAAAATGCTTTGTATGTTTGTTCGACGAGATCTTTTGAACCGCTTATCCGATCTTCACAGAATTTGGTAGGTATACGGATAGTACTCTTAAGTTTTACTGGTTTGTTAAATGAAGTAAATCAGTCAAGGGGTCGTGAAGTTATGAGGCTCCAAAGGGAGTAAAAAAAAAGTCGTACAATAATATCAAGTAGGGTGTCATATGATAGGGTTTTGTTAAGACATTCCAAAACCGTTTTTATTTTGATTCTAGGTCTAATAGTTTTTGAGTTGTTGTAAAAATTATAAAATTGGCTTACCCAGTATAACGTGAGCTACCATTTCTTGGAGTTTCAATGATTTTGTAGTTCAAGTAAGACTGGTACATAGCTAGACGGCGATTTCGAAGCGATTTGCAAAGTTTATTACACCCATTGGTCAATAAAAATTGTTTAGATTTTATTAACCTCCGACCATCACGACATCTCAGTTCGGGGCGAACTACTAGTAATAATAGGCTTATATACCTAGGTACATTGGCATTGAATCCTGCCTAGTGGGGATCTGTAACAATACCTACCTACCTACTACAAGCAGACTTCGTTCTAGGTCTACAGGCAGGCGTCTCGTGGCTAAGCACGGCGTGATTAAAGAATTACTCCTAACACTATTTAAATGATCTACATTAGATGTAAAAGGCCTGTTAAGTGAAAATACTAACTCTGCTAAACACACCACCCTCCACATCCACCGAACACCTATAACCTATATCCTATATGGCCTGTGTCCGTCATTTCGACAGACAATTTTGCCAGTGTCAAGTTCCTTCCACATCACATGTCACTGACAGGAGCTGTCATTGTGACAACAATTTCAGAATCCATAGGGTAGCTAATATAACCTTTAGACCTACTTTACTAAAAACTTTTTATTTCAAGTTGGATTTATTACACCTACCTAGCCTTGTAGGGGTGCACTAAGAAAGGAATTTTGAAAAGTAGCACCCTAAAGGGTCTAAAATTAGGATTAAGATTTTAACCAAATAATGCGTTTCTTTTATGTGTTTTTTCTCATACTGTTTTAGGAAAAAAAACATAAGCGGGCCATCATCATCACATCAGCGTGTAAAAGTCCACCGCACGACATATTAAAAATATTTATAAATATTAATGAACGCCAAATATTTTTATAAAAACATATTATGTTCAGTCTTTTTCTATCCACTGACTTCCCAAATCTTTACAATATCGTCGCTCCATATTGTGGGTGACCTACAATTCTGTGTAAAAATAAAACAACGAATAGTTACCTAGGTATTGCAAGTTAATTTATTTATTTCATTTTACGTGTTGTGTTTTGATACAAATAATAGATTTTTTAATTAAAACTTTGCAGTTGATTTAAATAAAAAGTAAAAAAAAAAACGCTCACGACTGTAATCCCTGAGTAATAAGGCATTATCAAAGATAATAATAAAGTATGACCACGCTAAGTCTGCAGCACTTTTTATTAGCGGCACCAGCAAATAGTCGGCAACAAAAATTACAATATTAGGAAAAAAATCGATAAATTTATTTTTGAAATCTAAAAGAATCATGTCGGTTACTTTTGATGCTCACTGTACAAATCACTTTTGTGTAGATCCATTCATTCTGTAGCAGAATTAGTGTGATTAGACTCTACTATTACTAGACATTTCGGGCACTGTAGTACTCAATAACATTGAACATGTCCATAGGTTAGTTAGAGGCACGTCCAAACATGCCTGCTTATAAATAAATATATAAAATATGGCAATTATCGGCTGAGTAGCGGTCTGGCCGCTGAAGGGGTAGTCAGAGGCAAGTTCAACACATTTACATCAAATAACAACCACGAACCGCTCGTGGCTAGGCTTGCTTAGTCAATCTTCACAGATTATCTAAGTTAAGCGACGTTCTGCGCGGTCACTGTTTGGATGGGTGACCGTTACATTTACATCTGAGCGCTTCCGTGCTTCGGGCACGTTAAACTGTCCCGGCTCTAGCAGTCGTTAAGCCACGACGGAGGCCTTAAGGCGGCCTAAAACTCTGTCACCAGAGTTGGTTACAAACTCGAATAAAACCATACATTAGTATGTTTAAAACATTCTATTATATTGAGTCGTACATTTGATCTCAGTAGGTACCTACTCGTACCTGGCGCACGAGCAGGGTGATGGACACATTCTGACGAAACAACACAAAATCAATAGCTCATTCATTAATGGAGGGCATCGCTTAGCTTCGAGCCAATAAAATAATATAAAAATAATAACAATTTAAAAAATAAAAACATCCCCTATTTTTACTGCGTTTTATTTCATGTAACAAATGTTTTGTGTCTCAGAGTGATGGACGCAGTGCAATGCATCACAGTGCACGTCCACATTGGACAGCAATGCATTGTTATAAGCAGAGGTTACCACTTAACATCAGGTGGGCCGTCGACTTGGTTCATCATAATAGTTGTAAAAAAATAAGGGAGTTAATGATTTAAAAAAAAATCATTGATTTAATCATAAAACCAATTAATTCATTATTACTAGCTTTCGCTTGTGGGTTTACTCGTGTGATAAAAATAGCCTCTAATAAACTTATTTATCCATAATCTCGAGCTATAGGTATCTATTCAAAGTTTCATCCAAAATGGTGCAGCTGTTTCGAAATTGAGTCACAAGCTATATACTGTATAAAATATTATATTGTTTCCGTTCATCCCATTCTAACAAGTAAGTGGGACGAAACGAAAAACATATCGATTCGACCCACCAGTGAACGGAAATGAAAGAAGATAAGTTCTTTTTAAAAATTACAATTAAATAAAGCTATCAGTTAACGGCTGGACCGATTTGGATTGATACTTGGAATAAATATAGTTTTTGACTTGGAATAGCATGGGCTTCTATTTGAGTGAACCCGCAGAGTGAAACTAGTTTAATATTATCGCATTAATCATATTAATAGAATAAATCAGGCAAAATAATCTATTTTAAAGCTATAAACACATATTCGTAATCGTTTTGTACAAACTTAACGCATAATTTTAACTAAAAACGGAATAACCGCGGGTTAAAGTTAAACTTAACACAAATTTTAAAAACCGACTTACAACATGTTTGTTTGTTTAATTATCATCACAAATGGTTCTGTCACTATTATTTAAGTATTAAAAATTGTGGGCAATTAAATAGCTTTGTTGCAATCTGTTTCTGTTTCAAATAAATAATTATATTATTATATAATTATTGCGATTAGCCATTAATTGATTTTGATTTTATAGACAAAAATCTAATGAAATACATTGCAACAAGTATATAATCAATAAGAACTATGGATAACTAGAAACTAATTTAAGAACACTACTTTTATTTGTAAACCAGACCCGGTTGAAACTGATTGCAACAAGTCAAAATCACCACACAAATCACAACCCCTGCCCCCTGGTTATCTATACTTTGATTATTTCATATATCATCATCAATACATATAAAACTCTTTTGAAGCCGACTTAGAATCAACACACAGCCTAAACTATAAATCCTAGAGGCCTTTATGACATTTGGAGGGTAGTATCCTTATATAGTGTAGGGGTGCACTAAGAAAGGAATTTTGAAAAGTCGCACCCTAAAGGGTCTACAACGCGAGCAACGCCGCGGACGACGGCTAGATTGTAATATATTGATGACATCAAAAGATAGACAATCAGGGGGCAGATATCACTAAAGACCAATGTAAAATGTCCCAGCAAGTCGTAGTCATCACAGTCGAGGCAATATGCACTCTACCGCGCTAGCGCTAGAGGCGAGATTCCGTCACACTGACTACTGCAATTTATTTATTTTGTTAATTTCACTGACTATTCGCTAGTTCGTCCATTCTGCATCTAAAATGGATAGAAAAATGTAAAGTTGAATACTTAGATCTAGATTTTTTTTTAAAATGTTTGTGTAAAGAAATATATACTGAAAATACTTTTTTATGAAAAAATGTGATGGAATAAGAGTATGCCATATAATGTATAGGTGGGCGGTTTTTAAAACTGTTTTCTCAAACAAATAAATAAGTAATACTGGTTATAATGTTACCTGACCGCCATTTCTGCGACCTCAAGGCTCGGGTAGTCTAGTTCCTTCACGAGGCACAACACCGCCGATAGCAGGTTCGAATTCTGAAACAAACATATTTAACCTAATATAAAGAAAAGTTAGTAGTTTTGTTAATGTGTTATGGTTATCTTGAGAACTGCTAAACTGAATTTATATATTCTTGCATCGATAGATAGGTACAATATCACTGAGTGTTTTATAATGATATGATACTAGCGATCCGTCTCGGCGTCGCACGGGTATTTAACAAAAACTTCAATTTAGGTCATCTTTTACACATAATATATACATATATATATTATACATATATACGTACTCTAGCGACGGGTCTCCTAGTGAACCCGCCCCTGTGCTCCGCCATCACGGCGGAGGGGTACTCCCTCGTGCTGTCTCGCTCTCGCGTGCTGTCTCGCTCGCGCACGCCGCGCTCCTGCTCCCACTGCGGCACTTGGTGATACGACTCCGATCTAATATTATAACGTATTATTTTATTGGTATTAAAAGGTCTACAAACTTTGAAAGTAATGTAACTAAACACAGTTTAGTACACTACAAACTTAGGATATGCATAACTCCACAGGCTGTAGCGCCTCTAAAAGCTTTTTAACAAAATTACTAATTAAGAATTATTGGCTACTTGGTAAATCTTAAATTTTGAAAAAGTTAGTACCTAGTGTAGTGTACCTACAAATAGTTTAGGTTAACGTTGATATGAACACTTTGTTTAGTAAAGACCTAATTGATCATGTTTCATTTATGGTTTTCCACGTAAAGAGATATATATATCTCTGAGTAGTGATGTTAGAACAGGCGACCTCCATTAGAGAGGGTAGATGATGTACCTCTCCGGCTTGTCGTAGTACGGCTCGTGGTGCGGGGAGGTGACTCCCCCCCCTCCCGCGCTGTTGAACCGACACTCGCCGTTAGACGAGTACGAATAATCCTGCAAATTGTTAATTATTGTCTAAATAAAAATACGCTTCTTGTTGATTATAGTGTTTTTGTGATCTCCCAGTATTATACCTTAACCCATTTTATTCTTTAACGAAAAAAATAATAATCGAAGAATAAAAAAACTTCTTTCCCGTTCGTCCCATCAGCCAGGCCAGTGGGACGAACGGAAACCAAAACATTACATTTATTTTTTAATTTCAACTTTCAATTCACCCCATCTCGCTTAGTGAGACGAAAATGGGGTGAATCCAAAAAGATGTAATTATAATGCATTCTGTGATTGAGTTTCGTTAAATAATGATTTTTATGATTAAAGTGGTGTCACGTGTGTGAGGGTGGCTTGCATTCTACATGCACGTGTATGTGTGTGTGTAACTTACCTTAAGTATCACTGAAATGATTCACAATATATTTTTATTTCGTTCTAATTTTGCCAATGGACTTACTTACATCGGGTTAATCCATGGAAAATGGGTCGGGTTAATAACAAATGTTATGGGATAGAATTCAAAGGCCAACATAAATGGGGTAGTAGAAGAAATAAAGTTAACATAGTATATTATGGGGCTCATATTTACACAATGTTATCCACATTGTGTGGTGCTATAGAAATATTAATGAAATTAAAATTATTGTTTCGCCCCAGTGGGACGCGATGGTAGTCCGAAACGAGAACAACTCAACCATACGAAATAAAAAAGGGGCAATTAGGGAAGGGATAAATGTATCAACCATAATGAATAATAAGTGTAATTATAACCATTAAGGGTAAAAGCGGTTATTTTGAAGAGAGTAGGGGTAAATCACCTTAACACTTTGTGCGGAGAAGGAGTGACGTAATGAGGCGTCCGGCGACCGCGGGCCCGAGCGCGGCTGAAACCATTCCGATAATACTCTCACTTCTGATATATTCAAATACGCTACAAACAAAATAGTAGAACCGAGTTTCCATCTATAGAACTTTAGTTGAACATTCTCTTTGTAAATGAAACATTACAGAAGTTTGAAGAGAAATTTCTAAAAAAAATATACATATTTCTTACTACCTAATCGTTGCTGTAAATAATTTCTGCGGAAAGTAAATTAAGAAAATGCAAAAAATGTAGTAACAATTTGAAATGATTCTACAAAAGCATGGTTCTATGAACGTTTGAAGTCACAATGTACTGTTCAATCACAATCCAAAATCTACATGATAATGTGCTTCTATTTAGAAGTAAAATTAAGGGTTATATTGTATCTAAAAAATACTATGAATGAAATGAACCTACATGCTTCTGGAAAGTAAAAATATTGAATAAGTAATATTTTTATTACTTAACATAGTTCACATTTCTTTATCAAGCATCTACTCTAACATATCACCCAATACTCAATAAAATTATTGCTTTCACATGGTTCACAAAATCTTTACATAGATTTTAGTTATAAGTAGGTATCCCACGGACCCTGCATTATTTCACGTCCATATTGCTTTACCCTTGTAGTAAGAAGGACTTGAAATAATGTTGTATGTAAGATCATTAAGACAAGTGCCAATAGTAGATAATACTCACGTCGTATACGGATCTGGTCATGGCGGGGTGTTCGTATCTCTCGTCGCTGTCGGGGGACGCCGCCAGCACCCGCCGGCCGGGGGACACCTCCGACTGACACAAACAAATTCAATAAATATTTATGGATATATCACACAATGCCCTCTAGTCACAAACTAAGCAAAGCTTGTACTATGGGAACTAGATTGCTGATCCAACCATTCTATAGTAAACAGCCCTTTTGTATCTAGGGGCTATAATTATAAACGCTGAATAGTTAAACAGGTGATCAAAATGTAGTTCTGTCACCGTTTCACATTACCTGTTTGTAAAATACAGCAATAATGTTTTGATCTGCAGTCGGATGGAACCCAAAACCTCTTTGCGTAAACTAATACAAACCAAAAGCCTATTACGTTCATTCTTAACATAACAATCATGTCGAACTAAACAAACCAATGTGATAGATACCTACAAGCACTTCATAAGAACCAGTGTGGTGAACAGTTAGTAAAGCACTTACCTGCATTTGTGTGGCATCTGCCGACGTCGCGTCGAGTGCGGGTTCGAGTCCCGGCTCCGAGCCGTCGCTGCCCTACATGCACGCACACATACGGGGTTAACACGGTTAGTACATATTACAAGAGTACCTGAATTACCCTTATAGTCGTAAATGCTGAACAGTCCCCTAAAGCCTAGGGGACGGTTTTATTGCATACTAGAACCTGGGATAGAAGCAAGTTTCCTCACAACGATTTCCTTCACCGTTGAGCGAATAAAGCACAAATAAAACATTCAACATAATGACCAGTTAGATGTATTGATTAATTAAATGAAATACATATAAAAAGCACATACAAAAACCAGACACACACAGTCATAATGATCAGTGATTACAAAATAAAACATTCAACAGTCAAACTTATACTTAGACACAAAAAAACATCATTGGTATCGATTTTTGTTGCATTTTTCTCAAGTAACCTAATTGGACAGCTCTAAAAATGTTGCCGTCTCTTTCTCATAAACTGAAACGACATGATCGACTATAATTAGGTTAGTTTAAAACTATCAAATTAGGTTAGTTTAGAAAAATGCAACAAGAGAATCGGTACAGACAAAATGTTAGTTCTAGGAATGGAACCCGCAACTTACAGGCGCTGTTCGTTAGTAAGGTGTTACCTCATGCGCGGTGTGTTGGTAGTTGTCTCGGTCGGGGCTCGAGTCGCACGAGCGCACGCGACGGTACGGACCGATACTTTCCTGCTAGAGAATACACACACTTAGCACAACAATATACTTATGGTAAACTAAATTATGCAAATCACACTTATAAGTAGTTATTACATTATTGGAATGATACAAAACCATGACATTTGTGACGTTATATTTTATGTAAATAAATAATGAACCGGACTTGAGTACAAGCACATGTATTTACAATGCAACAAAATTAGCGTTTCATCCCACTTCTGGGGCGAATCGAAATTCGAAGCGTTATTTTAATTCGCGTGTTATAACTTTTTGTCGACATAACCGAGTTATCGGTAGATTACTTAACTATGCGACTAATTACATTATATGCTGAGTGACGACCTATTTTGTTGTCATATATTAGACTAGCCGTCCCCCGCGGCGTTGCTTGCGGTAGAGTGTGACTTTTTAAAATTGCTTAGTGCACCCCTACACTATATAAGGATACTACCCTCCAAATGTCATACCTCTAGGACTTATAGTTCAGGCTGTGCGTTGATTCTCTGTCAGCTTCAAAAGAGTTTTATATATATATATATATATTGATATTGATTAACGGGAGGCGACGAGCGGGCCGGCTGAGAAGACGTTGGCGGGACGATCTCGACGTTCACATGAGAGAGTGGCGGAACAACGCCAACGACCGGGACCAGTGGAAAACTTTGGGGGAGACCTTTGCCCAGCAGTGGGACACAAAAGGTTAAAAAAAATAAAAATATTAGATTGTTATTTTTATTTATATCTCTTTGCTGTACATACGAGTATGTATGAATGTTTCTTTTTATGGCACAAAATAAACGTTATATTTGTCTATTTTATTTAGTGTTTTGTGAATCTTCTTCTACTAATCTTCTAAATATATAAAACTCTTTTGAAGCTGACATAGAATCAACGCACAGCCTAAACTATAAGTCCTAGAGGTATGACATTTGGAGGGTACGAGTACGATCCCTATACCGCGTTCACACTATGTCACTGCCGCTGCCGGCATGAATGCCGCGATTAATTCCGGAATGATTGTTACAGCAACATCGCCTTTATTCTTACACCGCGTTCACACATGCCCATGCCGCTGCCTGAATTATTGCCACGATTAATTCCAGAATTATTGCCACAGCCACATCGCCAAGTTCATGCCCTAGCTATTTGGTGAGAATAAAGGCGATGTTGCTGTGGCAATAATCCCGGAATTAATTGCGGCATTCATGCCGGGCATAGTGTGCACGCGCTATTATATAGTGTAGGGGTGCACTAAGAAAGGAATTTTGAACCGTAACACTGTAAAGGGTATTACGCGAGCAACGCCGCTGGCGACGGCTAGTGTGTAGTGTGTAGTGTGTACCTGTGGATATCCCTCGTCGTCGGAGTCGGGTATGTGATGTCCGCGGCGCGCCGCCTCCGCCAGCTCGTCCGCGCTCACCGACACGTTGTCCAACTTCTCGAGGTTCGGCAAGTTGCGGAGTACTGTTAGCCGATACCTGGACAAATTAACAAACCACTTTCACAAATAACATATTTGACAGGCGTCGTGGCTCAGTCGGTAGTAGCTCTGCCTTCCGTGCTGTGGGTCGTGGGTTCGATCCCCACCGAGAACAAACATTTGTGTGTTGTAAACATAGATGTTTGTTCTGTGTGTGGGTGTTTCTATGTATTATAAGTATGTATTTACAAAAAAAATGTATGTATGTATTCTATCAGCCATCTAGTTTCCATAGTACAAGCTTTGCTTAGTTTGGGACTAGAAGGCGTTGTGTTAAGTGTCCGTGAATATTTATTTATTTATAAATAACATACATATTTTACTTTTATCACAGAGGATTCATCATTTCATTACGAACGCCAAACACTTCCCTTTCGTCCCACCAACATCTTAGTGGGACCAACGGGAGTAAAAGAATACTTATTTTTTGCGTTCCCGTTCGTCTCGCCAGTGGCACGAAGCCCAGTGGGACGACGAACGGGAATGAACACTTAAAATGTAGTATTTTTGTGAGATGCGTTGATTATGAGGTTTTTTTTTTATGATAAAAGTATTGAAAGAAGCTGATAGCTCACCTGATGTTGCTGATGTAACTTCTGCCTATAACAATGCATTACCTCACAGAGCAAGTCCAATGAGGACGTGCCCTGTAAGGCAATGCACTGCGTCCATCACTCTGAGACGTAAAGATGTTGAAGTCTCATGTGCGTGTAATTACACCGGCGCCCTTACCCTTCAAACCGGAACACAGCAATGCGAGCATCGCTGCTTGGCGGCAGAAATAGGTACGGTGCTAGTACTGAACCCGGACGAGCTCTCACTAAGAGCTCTACTACTACTAAAAATTTGTAGTAGTATGTAGTAGTATGAGTAGTGATTTCAGGGCTTTAAGGCGGCCTAAAAATTCCGTCACCAGAGTTGGCCACCAACTCATACGAGCTGGCTTGCTAGTGATTTCATCAAAGTATATTTCAGGACAACTGGTACTAGTGAGAGATAAGTCAATATTGGTATCGATTCGCTTGTTGCATTTTTCTAAACTTACCTAATATGACAGCACTAAATATGTTGCCGTCCTTTTCTCATAAACTGTAACGACAAGGACGGCTATAATTTTAGAGCTGTCAAATTAGGTTGGTTTAGAAAAATGCAACAAGCGAATCGTTACTGGTAACAGCTTCCAGAAATTTTACAGCAAAGTGCCGAACAAACTTGACGAACCTAACATCTAAGTTAGAATAGTTTTGCACTGTAGAGTTAGATACTGACTCTGGATGCTGTGTGCATGGGTTCTCCTCTAGCCAGAGACTGGTGAGGTCCGGCAGATGGCGCAGATGTCGTATTTCCGCAAGAGATCGGATCTCGTTCTTCCTCACGTAGAGTTCTCTGAGCCGACGGCAGCCTGCGAAGTCGCCCAGCGTCCTGATTTTGTTTATACTGAAAATTGAGAGAATTTATCATCATTATTAGATAAAGTAGCTCGTACCTGAAAAAGTGAATATTAAATCACAGAATGTGTTATTAAGTTTTGAGAAGAGATGGGCTTGATATAAGAAAAAGTGATAAATATCCCACGTGCTCTCTGACGCATCGCACTGTGAAATATCAAACTGTGGCTCGGTATAATAATCATGATTTCAGTTTTAATGACTCTGATTACCTCTTAATCAACTTCAAAGAGTTTTAAGTATAAGTTACTAGTTAAGTACGTAGAGATCTGTCTAGTTTACTGTTTGATGATTGAGCCTTAGAATTTTTTTGGTTTTCTGTTTACCTAAGTAAGTATTAAGAACTACATTTGTGGTTCTGACAGTAGACATCGCGATAGTTCAGCGCTCGGCACGGTCGACACTCGACACGCATAACGCAACGTAAATTACTTACCGCGGCTCTCACAATCATTCCGTCCTAATAACCAGCCATTTACTACGCATGTAGTGAGCGGCTGTTAACGTGGCACACAAGTTACTAGTACTTACTCTTAGAGATGCAATGGAGTGAAGAAATAATAACATTTAAAAAATTAGGGATGTATACTTTGAAAATTATCAAAATGCCTGTAAGCTGAACTGAAATGTAATTTTAATAACATACAGCCAAAATAGCAACTTCAGTTATGAAATCGCATAAATTCGCTGTCATATTGGGATAATTTCATTTTGCCTTTAAATAGCTAAAACCAGTTATAACTAATTTTAATGATTTAGGATGCGCTGATATCGACGTCGTCGACGGGCTCAATGTGCCAGATTAGCAGCCGACGACTGAACCAACATGTTGGTGATACCACAATTAAAATGCGTTCCGAGACAACGCACAGCGATAGAACCAGTGCAACAACTACATACCATTAGCACGTACCTTAACAATAAACAAACACGCTGTAACTAATTGATCGAGTGAGCGAAGCGAACGAGATCTTAGTGACAACTTGGACAAAAATGCTTTGCATGTTTGTATGTTTGTTCGACGAGATCTTTTGAACCGCTTATCCGATCTTCATAAAATTTGGTAGATTTACTGGTTTGTTAAATGAAGTAAATAGGACAAGGGGTCGTGAAGTTATGAGTTTCCAAAGGGAGTAAAAAAAAAAAGTCGTACAATAATATCAAGTGGGGTGTCATATGATAGGGTTTTGTTTAGACATTCCAAAACCGTTTTTATTTTGATTCTAGGTCTAATAGTTTTTGAGTTGTTGTAAAAATTATTAAATTGGCAAACCCAGTATAACGTGAGCTACCATTTCTTGGAGTATCAATGATTTTTGTAGTTCAAGTAAGACTGGTACATAGCTAGACGGCGATTTCGAAGCGATTTGCAAAGTTTATTACAACCATTGGTCAATAAAAATTGTTTGGGTTTTATTAACCTCCGACCATCACGAGATCTCAGTTCGGGGCGAACTACTAGTTAATACTAAGAAGTATAAAAAATATAATGTGTGAAATTCTCACGTGGTAGAAGTGAAACCTTCAAAGAATACTTAACCAATATGAAGTACTAAATTTCACTTCAATATAAAAAGTAAAAAGTTGCATAAAGTTTATAATGTCGCATTGGATATGAAATGAACTTGTTCCCGTTGTCGGTCTGACCGCAGTCCAACGGTATCACTGTTCGGCCAACAGTAGCTCTGCTGTGATGGTCGAAATTACAGCTATGTCTCTTTTTGTTTGCGCTTTTTCGTTTCATCGACTTTCAAATCACAACGCTGCTAAAGAAGTTTTCACTTCAAAATCACTCTCGTTAGTCCTGCTGGGATGAAACCAAAATTGACGAATTTCCTTCCCGTCTTTTCATTCACTACATCAGTTCCGACGGAAACAAAACACATGTGATTGTAATTTTTAGATCAAGTACCTACCTATTCATGTTTTTGAATAATACTCTGAGTAAAGTTTTTTGGACGTGTCTCAGACTATCCCTCTATTAAACTCTGGGGTCCAAGCTAATATCTTAATCCCAGAGGATAATCGTGAGTGTTTTTGAATATAGAATAGTAGATCAGCGCACGCGCACATATCAGTCGGATTCGCGTTTGGGCAATTTGGCCACGCTCTGATTGGCTGAGACCTTGCGGCACTGCCTTACTTATAATAACTTTTTAATGGACTTCTGATGGTTATTTAAATCGGTTTTCTAAAGATGCGATAGCTATAATGTCTGTTAATATGACAGGAGATTACGAATAGTGGTGCAAAGCTCGCGATCTGAAGGTCACGGGTTTGAACCCTGGTCGTGAACCAATGAATGTTTCAATAACAATACAAACAGGAGCCAGCCATCCGAAGCTTGAGTGACCTTGAGTCACTATGAATAGTGTGAAACTCAGTTGATAATATCGCACGTGACCCGGAACTTTCCTCCTTGGCTTAGAAAGGCCGGACGTATCGACCATGAGTTTGTGGATTGATCCGAATATTCCGAATAGGCTTAGAAGATGTTGGGTTCACACTATGCCGCAGTCGGCAGGGAAGTGGGCACGAGCATAGTGTGAACACGAACATGCCTCTGTCCCGGCTCCCGGCCCTTGCTCCCTAATGAGAATAAAGGCGATGTTGCTGTGGCAATAAGTCCGCGGCATGAGCATAGTGTGAACGCGGTATAAGCGCTACAAACACTTCATGAACATGTCTCAGGCAGGGAATCATAAAGTGTTTCCACACTTGAAGCTCACCTCAGTGCCAGCACCTCCACGTTGGGCATCCTCCGTAGAAGTGTGACGTCACCCAATTCTGCACCCCTGCGAACAACACAATACATACATTATAATAATATAATTATACATTTTGAAAAATTACATTATGACAAGTAATTTTGATTATTATGTACCGTAAAGATATCCTTTGAACTCAAGATTTTAAAGTGCTAAGTACTATTTTAGACTAGCTAATACCCGCGACTTCGTACGCGTGCGAAACTTTCCGCCAAAATATCTGTAAACCAGCATACGATGAACCTCGTAGCAAATGTCAGCTTTTGGTTTAGAGAGTTCAAGCTGTATCTAAGAATCCACGTCTTTGATTTCAATAAAATATAGTCTATGTTTCAATCCGGAAAAAGGGCTTCCGGATGGTATAAGTTTCGTTGAAATTGGTTCAGTAGGTAGGCGTTTCATAATAGTATAGACAATGCGGTATCTCTACAACTTAAACTTAAAGTCTAACCCCCTATCTTATAAAAAGTTAGAGTAGACATTATGTCCTGATTACGTATGGTAAACAAGACATAATGTCTACTCTAACTTTTTATAAGATAGGGGGTAAAACTTAAGTCTTACAACTTAACAAAAACGTCACACTCTAAAGGGTAGAACGCGAGCAACGCCGCGGGCGACGGCTAGTTGAGTTATATGATGTATCCCACATTGTAACTCAACTTGCTAATATTATTGATGTATTAGTTGAACATAAACGAAACAATGCAAGGTCGTTCGTCTCGACAGTCGACAGTAACCGCCCGCCGGCAATTGACATTCGATGCGCGTGCGCCGGCACCTCCGTGCTAACCACTACATACAGTCATCATTACAGGGATTTACACCTGCGCGACATTGACAGACAGACAAACAGACACACATCATCATTTTATAGACATTTCCATTGATTAGCACGAATTCGTTTTGCATCGATTTGAATAATATTCTTGTCAAATTTTTAAACCTATTTATTATAAACGCGAAAGTTTGTATGTTTGTATGTATGGTTCCTCTTTCACGCAAAAACTACTGATCCGATTTGGATGAAACTTGGAATATATATTGTCCGTGACCTCACATAGGTTACTTTTTATCACGAAAAATCAACGTGATCCAACGGGTTACGGGACGCGAACAAAGTCGCGGGCTGAAGCTAGTATATCATAATAAAAGTGAGTAAGCCTGCTGTTTCCGAGTTCACTGCGACATCGATTACGTATTACATCACAATCACTTCTCTGTGGCGAATCGTATCCTTTGTTTGATTACTTCCTGGAGGCACGTTAGGTACTTCAAACACCGTGCCACTTATAGGTACCTATAGTATACCTACTCAACGGTTTAGCATCTCTTTTGAAGCTGACAGAGAATCAACGCACAGCCTAAACTATAAGTCCTAGAGGTATGACATTTGGAGGGTAGTATCCTTATATAGTGTAGGGGTGCACTAAGAAAGGAATTTTGAAAAGTCGCAACTTAAAGATGTTCATTTTCCATCTACTTTTGCCGTAAAACTAATATTTATTTAGATATTGACATTTTGAAACATCGATATTGCGTGGGCGGCGGCGGCCACGTACAGACTTATGAAATTATAAGACATGCATCGATTTGAATGAACGTAACATACGAAATGGATGAATGGTATCCGCGAGACATATTTACATAATATTTAAATGTTTTTTTACTCAATGCAAATGTTATAGACGGAAATATCCAAGGATAATGAACTTATACTGGTTTGATCGATTCGACAAGTTTTGGATGTTTGTGGCCAATTTAGCTGAACCAATTTAGATGATATTTAAAGTAAAGCAGGTCAAGTATAAATAGGAAACCGTTTCTTCCCTGCGGAAGAAAAAACCGGTTAAAATCATGAAATTATAATGCCTGAAATGTATAGAAAATATGCGAAACTGCAAAAGTACACAAACAGTACAAACCACTGTTGTACAAACCGGTTATTCCACTTCGTCCTTCTGTTGGGACGAATAGAAATTAAAAACATTATTCCCTTTCATCCCATTGAGATTTGTTAAAATTTTCTGTTCACCCCAATTTAAATGAGTGGTCGGAAACAAGTAAATAAACATAATAAACGAAAATACAAATGCAAAAGATCACTTGAATAATTTAAGCTGTCAATATTAATAAAGTCCATTGAGATGTCAGTCTTACATAAGATGCACTGTACGTACATAGGTACTACATCTACATACATAATACTTATATACAAAGGTAAAATAGGTATAAGTAAATAACTTTCGATTTCTAATCTCGACTGGTTCTTTTGTGAACACTAACTTTCTTTGCTTTATGTTGTCGCTCCAATGTCATAACAGCATAATTGCAAAAGATTTAAATTTCTAGTTATACGTGTTTTGACGAGTGTTATTCAATCTATTGCATATTAATTAGTTTTCGAGAGTATTTTCTGCAAAAGATTCGATTGATTTCAAATCGATGGTTTTGATTGAATCTATTGAAAACCATATGATACACTATGTACCTAGTACCTAGTAAGTCTGGCTTATTACCTACGTTACCTACCTCTCATACGTATCTAGGTACTATTTAAGGTGTGTGTGTCAAATTCATAAAATTAATACCAACTCGAGCCCACTCATTTGCATAGTGGGCTCGTTGGGATTTTTTTCCCATCTGGCCCGCGAGTGTGCCGGCCGGTGGGCTCGTTGGGAATTTTCTTTCACATCTGGCCCAATAGTGGGCCAGCTGGTGGGCTCGATGGGAATAACCCAAACTTAACAAACAACATATTTTTTGTTAATTAAATAAAAGGTATACAATAATGAGGGGTGCTTTACCTACCTCCTAATTAGTAAAAAGTTGCCGGAAGTTAATACCAATTACTAAAGATAACTAGGAATAGACAACAGACGCACCTGTTTCCTTTGTTTAACATAATATTATCAGTCAAACCATAAACAAGCCAACTTATATACAAACACGAGGGTCGTTCACCCCCGGGCGTGTCGACTCGTAACATCACCACTCTAGAGCACCCTGTATATAACCAATAGAAAGGAAAAACCTTAATGACATTATCGTAGGGCTCAAATTGGTCTGGCACGTTTGAGTTGAGTTACGCGGGTTTGGGGATAGATATAAGCAAATTGAATGAGTCAGTGGACTTCAAATCTTGAAACGTAATAGCATTTTACTATGCATGCAACCATTTAGTGGGCTTATTGTTTACTAGCTTCCGCCCGCGACTTTGTCTGCGTCCCGTTGGATCCCATTGATTTTCCGGGATAAAAAGTAGCCTATGTGTTAATCCAGGTCACGGACAATTATTATATTCCAATTTTCATCCAAATCGAATCAGTAGTTTTTGCGTGAAAGAGTAACAAACATACACACATTCTTACAAACTTTAGGAGTAGGAAGTAGGATTATATCTCATTATTAAGCGTTCCACAAAGCAAGCTAAGTCAAACTTCAAGGCTTTGTTTGCAACAGAAGCTTAGACTTAGAGAAAAGTGACGAAACAAACAAAATGCTCCACGCATATACAGAGCACGTGCACGGAATACGTACTTATATGACAGAAAAAGGAATAATCAATAATTATATCGATTCTAGAAACAACAGTAAAAGAGTCTATTATGTAAATGACAATAAATTAAACTTATAACGATAAGGCAAGGACAAAGAAATGATATACTTACAGGAAATAAAGTAGATATCATGTATTGTGACCAGAAAAGCTTGAACTCGTCAAAAGAGCTCTATAAACTAAGAAATAGGATTAAAACTGCCATACACTATATCCAACCAAAGTAGTGGTAATGTCGTGACTCTTGGAACATCGCTTGTCTAAGGAAAATGATGCTAAATGCCTTTAAAAATACAGTCGAGATTGGCACAGCTGATGATGTCGAGTCAAGCGTGACTGGAGCTTGTAGGCAGGTGATTTGACAACCGCACCTTGGTATAAGGAGTTCGAGGTGATGTTCGAAACGTTAAGTTTCCATTAAAGTACCTACTTAGTTCAAGACTTTGTCGCTTTTTGTGGTTCAAACTTCAAAGAAAGTTGCTGGTGTTCTCACAACTTTCTGGCATTTAGTTAGTGTCTGACACTAACTAAATACTCGACGTAAAGATATATAAACAGTTAATTTAAAAACTACCATTTGAGTAATTTCATGTAACTTTCTCATTTCTTTTGCTTGTATGAATATTAACATGTCTAGATTGCCTCGTTAGTCATTATTGTTAGAAATTATCAGTTCTGTACCAGCGATGTTATTTACATAATTCTGACAAACAAACGATTCTTATCTTATCATTCAGTGTTTGGTGCGATTCGGTGAAATATCCTAATTACTTCCGTAAAGAATTTAGTATTGATGTCGCGTTTAGAGATTTTCTAAATATATAAAACTCATTTGAAGCTGACTGAGAATCAACGCACAGGTCTTAGAGGTATGAAATTTGAAGGGTAGTATCCTCATATAGTGTAGGGGTGCACTAAGAAAGGAATTTTGAAACGTCACACTCTAAAGGGTAGAACGCGAGCAATGCCGCGGGCGACGGCTAGTATTACCTAAAATTGTTCCTGATTATTACGTTACTCATAAATTTGGTTCGTAAATAAATACAACACCGACAACTGAAACATCTTCATCAATGTTTTCTGTGTGGGGATGAAACCCACAGCGCAGATGGAAGAGTACAAACCGCAGAACACTTATATGGTACAAACTGAGCTGTGACGAATGTCAAGGAAGTAGTTACCATGGTGGTACAATACAACGCGTAACTCTGAGATGTATGAAGCAAGCTTTACTGCACAAAGAAATGCCAACTCCAAGTTCACATTAACAGTTATTTCAAACAATGAAGTGATGAAGGGTGGGAACGCAATAATCCGTAGAAAACTAAATAATTGCTCAGTACAGTACTAACCTGTGTTTACGAAGCATAGCTACGAAATCGTAATTAAAAACGAAATGTTGAAAACACTGTAGATAGATAGATAAACACTTTATTATACACAAAGTTACATAAGTACAGGAAATAACATAAAACAGACAGTACAATGGCCGGCATTATCGCTAAAAGCGACCTCTTCCAGACAACCTTTCAATGGCTAGGAATTACGAAATCACAAGACAGTGGTGTACAAAATGTTAAACCCAATAAACTTAAAGTAATTGTAATTGTTGATAATTTACCCAAGAAGATTGGTCATCTATCATTCAAATAACATACCCTTGACCAAGTCTACCAGTGACGTCACAAATCAAACGAATACTTTCCAACTAGGTACCAGTAGTTGTACCTTGAAGTTTTCCAACTACTTATATCGAAGTTTTCAAAGCTTTGCATGAATGACGAAGCGTTTCTTATCGACAATCGATACAACAATATAACCTACATAGTTTGCTGATGAATGTTTGATAGTGGCTTAGTTCTTTGTTTATGTATTTTTGTGTGTTAATTTGTCCAATATTCAAGAGTTTTGGTATAAGCTGGCTTCCGTCTGTGTCTTCGCACGCGTGTACATGCTTTCTAGTTCAAAGATTTCAAAAACAATTTGTCATATCGATTTGGCTTCATCAGCGTTAGCACTTTTGAACACAAAACATCAAACGATTCAATAAAACTCGAAGATTGTGAGGACACGGGCGAGCCCACAAAACACAATGAAGTCACTGACAATGGTGAGTGACTAAGAAAGAACTCAGCACAAACGAAATGACAGCGTATCATTAGTCATTAGCAACTTGCAAAAGCCCAACAATAGCTCCAATTAGGATCAAAGTTAAAGCATCAATCAGTTTTCTAAAAACGAAATCTGCCAACTAAGAACAGCATTGGTTGGCAATTGGCATAGTTCCGTCCGGGCAACGACCCGAACCAACTAACCACGAACAATGATTTCGCGGTAACCACGACGGAAGACATTGTGACAGCGACATGCCTGAGGCCCTTCATCCTCAATTGTGTAATTTACTGGTAAATAAAGTACGGTATCTCTACTTGGTAAAATCTAACTTGCACTAAATATACAGAAAACACACACTTGAATCTAACAATTGTATGAATGTCGTTTGATTGGGATCGCAAAGATCTGTAAAAGGAAAGTGGAATTACCTACTACACTAAGAAACAAAGCGTTTTACTTTAGGTGTATCAGGAAAAGAATAAGATAATATGTAAATGGATCAGGACAAGGATCAGGACAAGGATCAGGACAAGCATATCTTTTGGTATGCCCTAACATAGAACATGCCAAACTCACGATTTTGGATTGTAAATCTAACGAAATGGAATCTAAAACCAAAAGTAAAATATATTTAGCAGCACGCATTACACCTACGGTCTAATGTAGTGGAAACTAAAAATATTTAGCACACATTTCAAAATATTAGTCACACAATGCCATCGGAATAGATTCAGCAATTGTTACGAAGTCGGAATTAGGTCAGCAATGACACGGCAATGGCCTAGCAAACATTAACACCAGTATAACAATTGAGTGATTCTAATGATTCTTCTGATGTTGGTTGCAGATAACTAAGTACTTCCAAGGGTTTTAAACAGTTTTAAGGTTCAAAATAGTTCAGACGAATAAGAGATTATATATGTCACAGAAGGACAGGCAGAATTGAAAATAGTTAAAGAAAGTTGCCTGAATCGAGCTCAAAAACACCCTGAAAGCCAGCGCAATATGAGACACGTTAATTTTACTACTTGGTGCAAAAATGACAACCATGTAGAAAATACCATTCCAAGCTGCGACCTTATACGAAAAATATTAACACATTGAATATTGAATCAGAATGCAGTTTAAAAAGCAAGGACACATTACATCCTTGAGGTATACCCCGGTATCAAAAAATCTGCAATGCGTTCTGTTTGAGCAGTTTGCAGTGATTCCGTTAGTGATACACTGTGCTTGGTTGTTTGCCAAATTGCCATCACATTTACAAGATGCCAGTGAACTTCGCTAGCCCTCGGGCGACCTAGATAGCTAATAAGCCAAGTAGCAGAACTATAGAGAAACTCTTACAACGTAAGAGCATCTTAGCAACTAGAAATCTGCAGAAAACACATCCGTACAGAGAAGAGTATGGTTTTTCTACGTTTTTTTTAAATACTCAGATTCGAACAGATGCGTTATTCTGCTCTCTTATTCTTCTCATTTGCATAGTGGGTACGTTGGGATTTTTTTCCCATCGAGCCCACCAGCCGGCCCACTGGTGGATCGGATGGGAAAAAAATCCCAACGAACCCACTATGCAAATGAGTGGGCTCGATGGGAATTTTTTTTCCCATCTGGCCCATCAGTAGGCTCAATGGGAAAAAAATGTCTCATAACAAGACACAAAGTATGAACAAGAATTGTCAGTTTCATTAAGTTAATTAACCTTTGATATAGAAGTAATCCCCACACAGCGGATAATTAGTTTTATCATAGACGAAGAAATTTTTATACATGTCTTGAGTCCATTCTCTCACATAAATATTATCCAAAGAGAATAGAATAAGAGTAGTTGCATATTTACACGTTTGTAAAGAGCAACACAAGAATTTAATTTTTCTGCGCAAAGTGTGCTTGGTGGTGAAAACAGAAAAGAAAAAGCAACATCCTATTCAACCCAATTTTTTTTTAAATCATCTCAATAGTAGGACGATCGAGTGGGTGGGACTAACGAGAACGGACAAGATTAATATTTAAAAGTAGGTATGTTTGAACTTTTATTTAATAAGTAACATTCCTATTAATGTCGTGCCAACGAGAGGTAGGTTGTCGTTTTGTTTATTATGGAAGTCAAGTTTTCTAACCCAACCCCATAAACGTTTAACGACCAAAGCATTCAGAAAGGTTCGTAAATTCATTTCGCACTGTTCTGAATAAACTTTTATTGCGTTATCAGTGTCTAGTCCATTCCATCCACAGTATTGTTGTCTGTCAACGTGTTGCGTTGCGTGAGGCACGCGTGTGTATCTCGATTAGTTACCGTTGCGTTTCCAATTCAACTTAAACAAACATTATTTGGAACTGATTATTAATATTCATTGTCAACTAAATAGATTACATTTGGGTAACGATATGACATAATGGTATTTTATTATTTTCCTTGTCACATTTGTTTTACATGTTGAATGCTGATATTGGGTAAGGTAGGTAGGTAGGTATACTCATGTTGACAAATAAAATAAATGAATGCTAGATAAATGGAAAGTTTTTATAAACCCTGAGTTTCAAGTAATATTTGAGTTACACTATTTTAGCAACAGACGCGCGATCTTTCATAAACTTCTCATTGTTTTTTTGTATTTCTACGTCTAATAACTAAAACCAAATAAACCGTAAACAAGCAGGGATATAAAATCCACGTGTTACAAAGATTCTGCGGCAAAATCGATTGGCCGTAAAACCCTCGCAGTACATTATGTGCCGAGTTTAGGGCTTTTAGGAGCGCTAGGGAGTACAGAGGTAGTTTGGATCTGAATGGGAATGTTGAACTCTGAACTGAACCCTGTGAGAGGGATTATTGTGATATATGTCGCAGTGTTGGGGCTCGGCTGGCTTATGGAGCTTTGGATAATAAGGTTGTTAGTTCCATTTATTTTCGGAAAACATACTAATTCTACTAATATTATAATATTATAAACGCGAAAGTTTGTAAGTATGGATGGATGGATGTTTGTTCCTCTTTCACGTAAAAACTACTGATCCGCTTTGGATGAAACTTGGAATATATATTGTCCGTGACCTGGATTAACACATAGGCTACTTTTTATCACGAAAAATTAACGGGATCCAACGGGACGCGAACGAAGTCGCTAGCGACACCTAGTATCATCATAAAATGTACCTCTATGTAGCCGAAAATGTATTTCTCCAGCCGCCATAGGTTCACTATAACACTTCCGTACGATCTCTACATTCCGAGCATCACCACCATTTGTAACTTGTGCAAGTTCATAAGTTACAAATGTTTGAAACCCTTATAAACTAAGTTTTATCGTGTGTATCAGGGTTTCATTTTATAAAGTAGGTACCTAATGGTAGCCGCAACAATCGATGTCAAATGCAGATACTGCAGTACACATCTATTGCATTAGCGATGTAACGCGCGTCACGCGATCCACATCTATTCTACAACCAATTGCCACGGGTAGGTATCTGAATACCCGACTGACTGACATATATACTAGGATGCCCTGTCGGCAGGAAACTGGGCAGGAACATACCTAGTAGGAATGCAATGATTTTACTGAGTTAACCTTTAGATGTTAGAAGGGAAAGCTGAGCATCCCACCAAAACCACAGAAAGCGTTTCCGTGCTTCGGAGGGTACATTAAACTTTGCCGTTCCCGGCTCTAGCAGTCGTTAAGCCACACACGAGGCCTTAAGGCGACCTAAAAAGTCCGTCACCAGAGTTGGCCACGTAGTAGATCTGGGAATGACCACGTAGTGTTCTAGTTTGGCTAGCATCTGGTTAAACTTGACTTTGTCCCGGTGAATAATGATGGAGAGCGTCAAGGCTGAGGGTCCAATTGCCTTCAATTGCCTGAGGTCAGTGGCTCCTGACTCAGAAGCCAGCATCCTATACGGTCAGTAATGTGGTAATGTTGACTCAATTATCTTATTCCGTCACTTGCTCTAGAAATTAAGTAAATTAAAGGTGTCTGTGTAAAGTGGTCATTAACTACAATGAATTCCAAGTCTTATTAAGTACATTTAGGAACTAGATGTCTTCTCTAATGTCAAGCGGTTACTTCTACAGGTAGGTAGAGATATCTGATAATCTGAATCTCATCTCTATGAGCAGAGCATGTTTGTTTACTTATCAGTTTTTTTTAACCATCGTAAGTTTGCTAGTATATGGAAAGTAGACAATCTATAAAAGCTGATGATGGTCGCTTCGGTATTTTGTAGTTTTATTTATATAAGTAAATACACTATCTAACGGACCACCACCATACACCATCAATTTTAACCATAATTACCCTAAATCGGGCCATTACACCTTATACCCGGCAATTGGGGTAAGGTCGCGGACCGACAAGGTGGCCTAGATTCATTCAATTCAATATCGTAAGTAGCTAATAGTTATATTGATATAACTAGTTCGATTTACAATATCTGTAAAGATTGCAACTATTGCAAGATCTTTACAAAATATAAAAAAAAATACAATTAGATGTTTTTCTCATTCGCCCCACTGAGCTTGTTGGGATGAAAAGATAAAATAATTTTGTGCATTCCGTTAACCCCACCAGTGGGACGAATAAGTACATTTTGAGACATCTCAAAGACCCTAAAGTTCTATGTGTACGTATGTTCTTTTGAACTTATTTTTTTTAATCAGTGTTTAGAAACACAAAGGCACAGATGAGACAAGCCCAGTACGGGCTTGTATGAATAATTCTGATGACAGTGATACACAGTCATCTCCGAGGCAGTACCTTGAAGCACCCACGCCAGAGCCCCGCGGGCTCCGCGTCTCCGTATAAGGCAAGAGTGGTTCACGATCACGACGCCCTTGGTTGAATGCTACATGGAAATAATTACAGCCAAATCTTAATGGTAAATAGGACTGCTTTGTATTGGAAACGTAGCGTATGCTCTGGCATTTTGTCCGTAAGATATGGTCGGTTGTAGTTACGAGATAGGAAGGTAGTAGGTAGGTAGGTACTTAATACCTATAGGTTAGGTTAGTAGTTGTTTTAATATAATTTTACACAAGAAATGGATTTTTATCAAAACCATGCATTAAGTCCCACTGAAACACAATCATCTTGACTGGAAAAACTTACCCCTGGCACAACCAGGTGTACTATAAAGGTGGACCATGGAAAGGGACCAATTTGTGAGTTCGATTGCCTACCTTATGAGTGAAAAATATGTCAGCAGATGTGATTATATACAATTATAGCTGTATGTAGTACATAGTGTACAAGTACATGTTAATGTCTTGCTACTGCTAAACCAAAGAGGTAAATAGTTAACAAGTTTGTGAAGTAGAATGGCATAAACCGAGATACTCACTCAGCTACCAGAACTAACTAAATAAGATTGTACATAATTTTGGTGTTTTAGAAAGTAAAAGGAACGAATTACATGATTACTATCAAAAACTACATGTTATACAACTTCTGAGCAAGTTGTAAGCCCACACTATCCCACAGCTGGGCAAAGGCTTCCCTCCGAGTTGTCCAGAGTGCACAATCCCATTTATTTTTTCCATTTATCATTAAACATCATTTACATCACTTATCATAGTGTTCCCAGTTTTGTTGGTGTTTCTAGGCGATGGTGACCGCTAACCATCAGGTGGGCCGTATGCCTGTTTGTCTACTACTTACATAAAAAAAAAGCCTAGTAGAAGAAATATTTGCTGGACATCATCATATTATTGTTGCATAAATAAGTTGTTCATTTTAATGATTACTTTAACTCCTGCAACATGTACTAAAGTGATCTTTTTGTATAAAAATGTAGGACACGTTGTTATTAACCAAATTAAGTAGACAGCACATGAGTACATCACAATGAATGACAAATGTAATTGAATGATGATTATCTAACCTTGAGGTCATCTATGAGTGCAGTCATGCAGTAAATTAACATGTGTTGATAGCTCATTCTTGGACATTATTCTTTTTACACGTTTTTTTGTGGCAATCTCAAATCAATATTATCTGCATGAGATCTTGATGAATCTTGAGTAAGTCCGAATTAAATGCAGTAAAAGGTTTGTTCTATTTTAATTAAGAGTATGAAAAGGAAACCTCTATGTAGCTCCGGGAAACCGCTATATCACAGTAACACTGCCCTAGGCTGGATGTAACCAACACAGTGTTACGACTTGGACATACTGATTTAGGTCAATGAACTTGTAATAAATACTATCAGAAGGATTCCAGTAAATCTTACAAGAATATGTAGAAAAACTCACATTCACTAAAATAATGATTCTAACTTAAATATACTGAATTTTGCTAGTTTTACAAACATTATACTGACGGATTTTCACTATGATGATGACTACAATAGGGAGATAGACTAGGTAGGTACTCAATGGTAAAAAACATCTGAACAAAGTTCTGAAGTAAAAGATACTAACAAAAACAGCTGTGCAATCACACATGAATTCTAGTATTTTTGATTATTATATGTATAGAAAACTGTTGTTTACCGCGACGTATCTAATTTGTGTGCCTACTGTGAACGTGATTTTACCAACCAGACGAGTCTACGTTACGCTCGGATGCTGCGTTCGCCGATTTCACAATCAGCACCGTTCAAGACTTGCGAAGCTAACTCAGAGGACGACTTTGAAAGTTAGCTACAAAAGCAGAAGCTATTATTCACGCTAGCCCTACAGTAGGTACCTAGGTACTCCAAGTGATGAGTTTGATTACTCACCAGCAGTTCAGTTTCTTTATAGCGGAAAGATCCGACTGCTTGGATCGGGCGATCACCATTTCCTCGGTAAGGCGCGCCATGGTAGCTGCACTTTATCACTGATTTATAAATTGATTGAATTGAACACTTATGTGGGCGAGTATCTCATTGCTACGAGCGCGGACACGCTTACAGCCGGATAGCGGAGTAAAAACTGAAATGAAAATAAAAGACAAAATGTGTGTGATGTGTGACGTTCCTCGAACGTCAACTTGACATTGACTGACTGTCATGACAGTGACAGCGAAGTAATCTTATCTGTGGTGATTGTGAATGAAGTAGAATGTAAAATCGTAAAGTCACCGAAAACGTTCACTACTTTGGTCCAATAAAAAAAAATGTGTTGAAAACCAATTTGAGATAGCGTCATCTGTTGTCGAGTAGCAAGAAAATATATAACTACTTAAGACGTACTACGTATTGGTCCAAATGATAATAAGAGTACTCTTATTTTATTAGAGACTCAACTCAATATCTTGCCAAGGAATCGGTGGGAGACAATAACTTGAATGGTAGAATAACATACAAAAATCCAATCATAAATAGGTATTTTATTATAAATTAGGTATAACCAATTAGAGGAATGTTAATTTTGATCACAATAAATAAATAATGTAAACTATTGAAGCAGAATAATACAAAGTTCAAATAAAATAATACCTTCGCCGTCAAGCACGGTAGACATGAGATTTTATCAATTTAAGTACACTTACTTAGTATCTACTTAGTTTTTTCTTTAAAACTAGAGTCTAACGCTCCCATTTGAACCTTCGACAATTTCGCTCCCTTCATATCCAAAACTTTATGAAACTCAGCGAGCGTAGACTCGGGCAATAACTGCACGAATTGCGTCACAAACCCTTCCAAATTACCGTCCAAAGGAGCCATGACTAGCTTCAAAATCATCTCGGCTTTAGTCATAAGTTTGACTACAACCTTGCTGTAAGTAGCTGGCGCGGGCCGCTTCACATCTGAACCGAGAGATGGCAGCTCTAGTAACGCAGTTTTCAACATGTGCGTGTCTAGAAGCAACTGTTCCGAGCCGACCGTCGATATCGGCTTGCATTTGTAGATGTTCTGAATAAACTTAGGTATAAAGGAGTTCGCGAATCGGATACAAAACTGCGTGAAGTATTTTCTAGAGCTAGATAGGTAGTCTCGGAGATTTGGGATGGAGTTTTTGAGATGCATAATAATTTGGGTAACGTATGAGCTTTGATCGCCAACATTATCGAAATGCAGCCAGGATATCTTCGTCATGGCTTGTAGCGCGGGCTCGCAAGCCATCTCTAGATCCTGAACGAGCATTTGGATGCAGTTAGAAATGATTTTGTGGAAGAGATCTTGTTCAGGCGTTAGGTCTATCTTCTCGACAAGAGATGGCAGCACCTTCTCCTTGAGCTTTTGTTCTAGATGGACGGTGGTCTCGAGGCAGTACTCCGATGTTGTGATCACGCTTGTAATTTTGCATATCTCCTGTTTTGTGTATCTGTGGATAGATGCAATTATTTTAGAATTACAAACAAAAGTTCTAATAATGAGGAGAACAGAGAACACTCTACCATTTCGTAAATACAGCTCAAAGTAATCCTATCCAGACAAATAACAAACATCTATCATTTCATGACACAAAACATATCTCTACAGCACTCACACGAAGCAAGCTTAGAAAATAACTCAACAAAAACTACTTTGCTCTCAGTGGGGATTGAACCCGCGACCTACAGACCCGGAAATTACCGATTAAGCTATGCCGTGAGAATAAAAGTAAATTTCCCGTTACCTAGTGTCAGTATGAGTCCCGTCATTGAGTAACGTATGGAGATTAGAGACGAGACTGGGCACCGAGCTGCCTGCGAGTGCGAGCGAGAGGGTAGACGTGTGAGCGGGACGAGGCAACGCCGCCTGAAGCACCGCGCTCGCGTACTCACGGAGATACTTCTGAAATACTCCCGATAACTCTGAAATATACAAATATGTTATATATATATAATAAGAATAAATGAAAAAAAGAAAGATTCTTATCTTACTAATATTATAAAGGCGAAAAGTTGTATGGATGGATGTTTGTTACTCTTTCACCCAAAACCTACTGATACATTTCGGATGAAACTTGGAATATAGAGTTCGCGACCTGGATTAACACATAGGCTACTTTTTAATCCGGAAACCCAAAAGGATTAAACGGAATGCGAAGTCGCGGGCGGAAGCTAGTAAGATATATTTCAAATGTGTTCATAGCAAACTAAATTAATGGTGTTTTATAAAAAAAAGTGATTTTGAAGTGATTAGTGACGTAGAACCGAGAAAAATTGATATAATGTAAAAGAGTAGCTAATGAAATATTAGAAAACGTTGATGAAAAGTAACATAACGTATACAAATGTTACAGGTTCACAGTCCACAGCCCATATACGGGCTGTAGGCCAATAGCGTCATGAGTCCACAGCCCGCATATGGGCTATCCGCCTACTGAGTCTTAACGGGTCGTATTTTATTGGACTCTGAGGGAATGTCTCATACTAAACGTGGACTTGGTAGAATAGATACTTAGCTACAAAAGTTTCACCGGATATGGGTGGAACTACATATATACTCTCGATGCTGGACCGTGAACCTGTCTGTATGTATGTATATATATATATATATACCAATCATAGGATCTCCTCTAGTGAGTCGTGCGCACTGCACGAGGCACTTCTTGTAGAGCAGGAACAGATCCGCGCACGACGACAGCACCGCGCCCGACCCCGAACCCGCACCCGCTGCACGCGCCTCCAGCCCGCTAGGGCCGCTGGAGGCCTTCGCGTCCTAATGCAGTAAAACATATTACACAACGCCCTCTAGCCCCAAACTAAGCAAAGCTTGTACTATGGAAGCTAGATTGCAGATAGATTACTATAAAGATAAATTTATTTTGCAAATACATAAATATGTATTTACAAAAAGCGCTCGTGGCTAGGCTTGCTTAGTCAATCTTCACAGATTATCTAAGTTATGCGACGTTCTGCGCGGTCACTATTTGGATGGGTGACCGTTACATTTACATCTGAGCGCTTCCGTGCTTCGGACACGTTAAACTGTCCCGGCTCTAGCAGTCGTTAAGCCACGACGGAGGCCTTAAGGCGGCCTAAAAATCCGTCACCAGAGTTGGCCGCTAGCTCATACGAGCTTGCTATTATACATATATACACATTATACACCCAGACATCGGAAAATCATCTATAACTGCCTTATTCATTTTTGTCAAGTATAAGTATGGTAATTTGTATGGAACAGTGCTATTAATGATAATAAGTTTTTATTTAAATAAGTAATTTTTATAAACAGCTTTCATTTCGGGTTCCTTCCAAAATTCCCAGTCACCTTCCAACTACATAATATTATATCAAAAACATATTAAAAAAAATGTAGTTTCATAAAACAAGATGGCGTCACAAACCTGTATGAAAGTGTCCAGCAATTGTCTCAGATTAGAGTCCAAGCTGTTGATGTAGAGCGATAGATGCGGCTCGAAGCACGCGCCCACCAAGCCGGCCCAAGCGGACTCCGATCCGGTCAGAGATGACTCATTCGACTATAACAAGAAAATATTTTTGTATGTTTGTTGAAGAAAATCTTTAAAACTTCTAAATCCATAGAAAAAAATTATTTCACTGATTGATAGATACATTCTTCTTGAAAAGTATATACTATGTTTTATTGTGTTAATCTCAATATTTCTAAACTAGATGATTTTCCATAACTTCGTCTGCGTTTTACAGATTTGATTTACAAAAATATTGAAATTAGGTACCTACCTACTGTATATCATTTATATATTTTATCTATCAATATTAGAGCACTCAGGAATTTATAAAATCGATTCAGTAGTTCCAAAGATTTCTCATAACAAAAATAAAACTTATATAAGAACAAACAAACACAGTAGAACTGACATACTGAATACATAATATATCTTACTAACAAATGTTAGTTCTACGGGATCTGAACCCACAACCCACAGCACGGAAGGCAGAGCTAACAACTGAGCTGTGAGTGTTAACATATAACTTACATCTTTAACATCATCTTCGAAACCATTCCCTTTCTCTGAGGGAGTGATCTGAACCTCCGCTCCGAGGTCCGTGCCTTAAACCAATTATTTCAACTTTAGTATTATAATTATAAGTACTAGCCGTCGCCTGCGGCGTTGCTCACGTTCTATCCTTTAGAGTGTGACGTTTCAAAATTCCTTTCTTAGTGCACTCCTACACTATATAAGGATACTACCCTCCAAATTTCATACCTCTAGGACTTATAGTTTAGGCTGTGCGTTGATTCCAAATCAGCTTCAAAAGAGTTTTATATATACTGATGTATTTACAAACAAAAATGTATATAAGTATTCTATCAGCAACCTAGATCCCATAGTAATTTAGATGTGACATCTAATCTAAAATGTACCAAATAACTAATTTTAGCAAATGCCAAATAGTTTTTTATTTTTCTTATACAATATACCCAACCGTTTGACCACAATCTCACCTGATGTTAAGCGATGATATGGTCGACGATGTAGGACGGTTACCTAGAAGATATCTATTCACTCTACTCTTGAAAACCTCCAAATTATAGTCATTCGGGAACACAGAATATATATGGTTGTGTGTGACTTCTCTTTATGCAAATATTTGTACGTTAAAACCACTACAAATGATTTCTGCGGCATTTAAACTCAGGTTGTTACTTGTCTTTAAGGGTACGTCTCTGAGTGCGGCTGTGATAGTAAAACTCACCGACAAATCTCTTGTGCAAGAGCAACTCAAAGTTGTAAGTCTTCTGTATGGCGTATAGAAGCAACTTCACGTCCACTTCGTTACGGCGCGCTGACATTATCTTACTCAGCTCGTCCCTTGTCATCTGAAATAACAAAACACAAGTGTAACTGTTACTAAAGTGGAATTATTGTAAATTGTATGGGATGATAGAAAAAAAACCGCCCAATAATTACTTTCATTTAAGTTAAAGACACTTTTAGACCCAGCATTATCATTTTTACCCCACAATAAACACTTTTGGACCCAACTTTACCACTTTTACCCCAAAAAACCCACTTTTCATCTAGTTTTAATCATTTATACCTCAGAAACGAGACCTTTTTACCCAACTTTACCATTTTTACCCCACAAAGCTCACTTTAAACAGTTTTACCTCACAGAAGGCCACAGCGATCCTCTGACTGAGCGCCCACTGCGGTGGGAATATGTTAGCGACGCTTTGTTCGAAGGTGAGTAGATGTCGCTTCAGCCACGCGTAGCGACGCTCCACGTGTGGCAGCCACGCACACTCCTGCTCCGGGGAGAACAGGTGCGAGTATTCCTGAAGATAATATAACGTTGCTTGACTGGAAGATATCGCATTAAGACCACCCATTGTTTCGATAGACGTCACAGCTTAGTCGGTAATAGCTCTGCCTTCCGTGCTGTGAGTCGTGGGTTCGATGCCGACTGAGAACAAACATTTGTGTGTGACAAACTATGCTCTGTCTGGGTATTCTAAGTAGATGTATTTACAACAAAATGTATATATATAAGTATTATATCAATCTAGTTCCCATAGTACAAGCTTTGCTTAGTTTGGGACTAGAGGGCATTGTGTGAAATGTTTATTGTATATGGTATATCCTAATATTATAAACGTAAAAGTTTGTATGTATGTATGTTTGTTCTTCTTTCACGCAAAAACTACTGATCCGATTTGGATGAAACTTGGAATATATATTGTCCGTGACCTGGATTAACACATAAGCTACTTTGTATCCCGGAAAATCAACGGAATCCAACGGGACGCGAACGAAGTCGCAGGCGGAAGCTAATATATACCTGTAGTTGCATATCTAGGAACCAGGCGAGCAGATCGTCCTTGACCTTCGGCTCCAGGATGTCCACGACAGCACACGCTTCTGATAACTGCCGATGTGATACTGTGCTCTTACTGCCCGCTGGAACAACACGCTGCAACTAGACGCCTTCGAAAAAGGATGGTGGGAGGAAGCGCGGGATAGAGAACATTGGAAGTCTTTGGGGGAGATTTTTGTCCAGCAGTGGGACGATTCAGGTTAAACTAAAATTATTTATAACTTTAAAAAAACTGGAAAAACCGACTTCAATTTGATACGCCTTCATCATCAAATGATGATGATGATGATGATGATGATGATGAGGATGATGATGATGATGATGACGACAGCAGTTCATTGAGACTGTTCTATTGATCGTAAGTTACACAGAAACGTCACAAGAAAGCTAAATAAATACGCAATATCGAGTACGTGTTTTTTCCAGTGTTCTTATTTAATTGCAAGACTATTGAATTGATTTTGATAAAAAAATTATGGGACCAATCTGGAAGCCTCAAAGGTTTGCTGGAAGAAACTCTTATTAGAGTTAAGCTCGCCTTTGTACATATCTTTAGTTTTAACTTGCTTGTTTATATTTTTCTGTGTGCAATAAAGAATTTAAGAAGCATACCCTTTCAGGTAAAAAAAGAATTTTTCCAAAAATAAAAAAATACAACCGAATTGAGAACCTCCTTTTTTGAAGTCAATTAAACAAATAAAAAATTATTTAATATGGTCTAGGGTGTTTCCTATATTTATTTAGTACATATCTCACCAGTGAACGCTTGCTTGAAGTCATCTAATATCTGTTGTGTGAGTTGTTCTCGGATGGTTCTCACCCGTTCCCTCAACTGAGAGACTTCATGAATGTCTTTGTACAGCGAGAAGTGTTGTAGTACCTGCAATATTCAACTAATCTTAATATATAAAACTCTTTTGAAGCTGACTGAGAATCAACGCACAGCCTAAACTATAAGTCCTAGAGCTAGGAGGGTAGTATCCTTATATAGTGTAGGGGTGCACTAAGGAAGGAATTTTGAAAAGTCGCACCCTAAAGGGTCTAGAACGCGAGCAACGCCGCAGGCGACAGCTAGTTTTGTATATAAATGTATTTTGGTGCTATGAATCAAATAAAAAACATAAAATCAAGGTCTCAGTTAATATAATTATTTTGACATGAAATAAAGGCGTGAATTAAATTAAATTCTATTTAGTGCATAGATTTGCTCTCCTCTTAATTTGACCTCAAAAATCTCTTGAACTTACTCAGTAGTGACCTTGATCTTGACCTCAAATGTGAATGTGACATGCTCTTGATGATACTCACTAGTGACCTCGAATTATCATGACGTTGACCTCATATGTTAACTTTTACCTATCTTGTGACATTGTACTTAAAGTGACCTTGATATCACTAGTGACCTTTAGTGTGATCTTAACACTGACCTCCATAATAGCCTGCATTGGCAGTGCGATTTCTTTGTACTGGCGCGCCTTGGTCATGGTGAGCAGCTGGTCTACACCGCCAGATAGCATGTGCAGATGGTTTAGCGCAGTGATGGCCGCTGTTAGGTTTGACTTCGCACAGTCCAGCTGTTTTATCTCGCAGGTTATCTCTCGGACCATGCTTTCGCTTCGCTCGGCTTTTTTGTTTATGTCTGCTACCTGAAATTAAAAAATGAATAGTCATTTCTAATTTGATCATCTTTGGAAGGAGAAGAGAAGGATAACGGTATTAATTCTGTTGTTGGAGTTTACGAAACTAACATTATTTGACAACACAAAAAATTTTGACCTCCCTTGCCAAAGGTCACTACTGAGTTCAGTTTTCGCGCTTATCCCACTAATGTTATAAATGTCAACGTTAAGATGTTTGTCTTTCAATCACGCTGCAACTACTGGTTCGATTTGGTTGTAACATGAAATATACATAGTTTGTAACATGGATTAACATATAGGCTACTTTTTATCCCGGAAAAAAAAACAGGATCAAACAGGACGCGGAAAAAGTCGCGAAGCGTAGAAGCTGTATAAAGTAAGTTAATTCAAACCTGTAAAGCTAATTCAGTGATACATCCTTGAGCCGTTTTCAATGCTTTCTGTCCGGCTTCCCTTTGCCCGGCCTGAGCCCGCACTAGCCGTCTGATATCTTGCTCTACTCCGAGCAGTCGGAACTCACAGCGAGCGGCGGCACTCTCCACGCCTGAGAGAGACTGTTCCGTTGGGAATATCTTGTTTATGTATGCTACTGCGTCAAACTGGAATGTGGTATGTGTTTGGGTGGTTACACTGATATTTTATGTACTTATGAATATCAAGACAAATATAAAAGTGGCCAAGTATTCTGTTGTATGCTATGGGTATCTAGTTCTCAAGTTTTAAATTAAGACTCAAGTACCTACTTAGCCAGAGGGCACAATCTGTTATACCTAATTAGTAATTTGGTTATTACTTTAGATAGCTATTTATAACTACATTATATTCTGTAAAATGTAAGTAAATGATAGAGATATTCATAAAAACAGTGGTAAATAACGTGTATTAAGATGCAATGAGTACGCACTTCTTCGCTATCGAATTGTTCGGTTCCACCCATCAGTTCCTCGATCCTGCTCATCACGGAGCCGGGAATATTGATCTGGACTTCAGGCCCACTGTCCTTGTCGTCCAGAATATCATTAGAATCCATAATTTCAAAGAAAAATTAAAAAAACTATCCTACTTCACAATAACAACAAATAAACTTCAAACAAAAGTTGACTAAGAACGAGTGAATGTATGAAATCTTTTTTTTCTGCAATCTACCAGCTGTTGGCTAGTGATGTCTCACATCCGGTTATATTTTCTCTAAGAGATTTGCCGATTTTTTGCTAGTTCTTAGAGCACAAATAAAGATGGCGTCACCAATAATCTATGTTGCTACTCGTCAATAGATGGCGCTTTCTGATTAATAAATGGCATGGCATGCAGTAACGCATACCTTCTAACTTCTTTCATGAGATGAGTGCGAAGCACAGACATGCTAACTCATGCGAAGCTTATTCGTCCAAGTTGCGAAGATATACAAATAATCGGTGTACCTAGGTAGGTCTTGACAAGCTTTGGTTCACACTTGGATATTTTGCTTACCAGCCCAGTGGATAGCAGATAGCATTTCTTTTTCGCGGAAATAATAATAAAAACAGCTCAGCACTTTTGCTTATTTTTATTTTTTACCATTTTCGAACCGATTTCCGCTCGAGATAAGGGTAGAACGGCGTGTTTACATTTGCTTTCCTGTTGACATCCAACTCAAAGTCAAAATGTAAACAAATATCGAATGTCAAAGTCAGTCGTCCGCCAGCCGCGTCGCACGCCGCACTTGCGGTGTTTCAAAACAAATACAAACGATGATATATTTTCCCGTACGAAAATGCTATTACATAGCTAAGGTTTCCCTGGTGATAATCCTGGTTGTGACTGTATTGGGTCTGTTCGAGAAATGGCGTGGCGGTAAGCGCGCTGCGTCTGCTTTCCTAAGCCCTATCGAAAAGGAGTACGAGAGACAAATAGCTGAAGATGAAGCCAGGATAATCCCAGGACTGGGCGAAGGAGGTGTGGCGGCGTACCTCACGGGAGATGATAAGAAAAAGGGCGAGGAATCAGAGAAAGCGCTTGCAATGAATGTGTATTTGAGCGATAGAATCGCCTACAACAGAACTCTTAAAGGTACGATTTTCTAGTTTCCTCGGGCTATAAAATGCATTGTTATCGTGTAATTTAATATCATTACTTAGTTTTTACACAGACCTACACTTAAAACACTTAATTCAATTTAAAAACAATTTCGATGTCCATATTATGAAGAAAGAAAATTTCAAATGTAGCCAGCTAGCTAGGTACCTACTAATAGTGAGAGCTAGATTTTACTTGTTGAATATAATTTATGTTCACTGATGCATGAAGGTATGCCAAATAATTTATTTATATCACATATTCTAGGTAACAGCATTTTATGGGTGCATGGTAAAAAATAAGATAAAATTGTTGTATGGTACCTCGGTAGGTGTTCCAAAGTATTCTTAATGAATATCTTGATACCCACCTATTTATTAACATAGTTACGTTTATTAAATTAATAAATAATTATGTAAAAAAATTCTAATGAAATAACAAGAGATACTTTGAAATAATATTTAAAAAAAACTACTACGACTTCCTTGAGCTTGTATGCTCAAAAAAACTCAGACTCAAGTGGTGCAAGGATTTTTCTAATAAGAACTCCTTTTTTAAAATTCTTAAAACTTATGACTTGAAGTGTCTTAACCAATTCAGCTTAAGCAACAAAAACATGTTGGTTTCTCTCAACAAAACTCATTTAAAAAAACTAGAATTAGCACTTGCTAAAGCTACTTTGAGTATTGTTGTCTAAAGTAGCAGGTCGTCAAAGGCACATTCAAGACTTGAGGTCATGAACTTGTGACCTAAGGTTCAACATTTTAACAGATGTTATTATTATAATATTAGTTGGCCAATTGTGTTATCTTATTATTATAAAAGCAATTATTCATTATAGTTATATTTAAACAAGTGTGTTTATTGTTTATGTGAAAATAAAAGTTCTTTACATAATAACTAATAGTTATGTACCTACTTGGCCTGTATTCTTATAAACTAACCACTTTGTAGGTACTTTGATCAACATAGTTAGGTAACTCTTTTGATTTCTCATTTTGTTTCCACTATGTATCCATTCGTGAAGACCTCTGGCCAATCAGACACTTAGTTTTGATATATTCCTGAAATCCCCTTTAAGAAATCCCTACCAGTGGGGATTTCTGGATTTTTTTGTCCTGTCTAAGTCGTTTACGTAATAAAGAGGAGGCCTGTAGCCAGCAGTGGATGCATACAGGCTAAATAGATAGCTTAATCAGTATCATGGTTGTTTGTCTTCCAAACAAATAAATAAAGAAACTCAAACAGATTTGGTAGACATTCTCTTAAAAAACTGCAAAAAAATATGCTAGAGTCCAGATTCAGACTTTAAGGCTGTATGGTCATTGATTGACAAGCCTTTTTTTTTCTTTTTTGTTGACCGGGGGGGAATCACTCCAACTAAACATTGTCCCAGGCACTACAGTGTGTTGTTAAGTGTAGGCATATGTTGCCTCCTGACGCTCTATAAATCAGACATAGACATAGACAGGCATTTATTTGCTTATAAAGTAACACACAAAATACACCTACAGAACTAAACTAACAACACTACAAAGAAATAATTATTACACAGAAAGAAAATGAGATGAGTGGATTGAGTAGGTAGCTAGGTAAGCTGGCAAGTCATCTTCAATAGATGTAAAGGCCTATTATAAGTTTGTATAAATCTTCCAGATCACCGCAACCCATCGTGCTCCAGAATAATATATGACGCAGAGCTGCCCTCAGCGTCAGTGATCCTGATATTCCACAATGAACCCTATTCCGTGGTAGTAAGGACTATTTGGAGCGTCATCAACAGCTGTCGGCGAGATCAGCCGTGGTTCCAGAAAGCCAACTTTGTGAATAGAGATGGACGGGCTATGAAACTTGGTAAAAAAATATCAGTGTTATTAGTTTTGGTGGAAAGTAAAACTTGTACTTCTGACACGTGTCACAGCTCAGTCGGTAATAGCTCTGCCTTCTGTGCTGTGGGTCGTGGGTTCGATCCTCGCTGAGAACAAACATAGACATTTGTTCTATGTCTGGGTGTTATGTATGTATATAGGTTTATATAAAAAAATGTATATGAGTAATCTATCAGCAATCTAGTTTCCATAGTACAAGATTTGACTAGAAGGCGTTGCATAAAATGTCCAAGAATATTACGTATATTATTTTATTTATTTTAAAGCGAAAACTAAGCTCATTATTATGATAGTATTCAAATATATAAGCCACGACGGCCTTACGCCTTAAGGCCTCCGTCGTGGCTTATATATTAAAGCCTTAAAACACCGTCACCAGAGTTGGACACTAACTCAATCGAGCTTGCTTGCTATAAAAATGTAATGTTTAATGTTTATTCCCCAGGTTACCCCGGCCAGGACCCATCATCACCACTAATATACTTGAAAGAGATAATCCTAGTTGACGACAACTCAACGCTTATCGAGCTGAAGGGTAAACTGAGTCATTACGTGCGAACTAGACTGCCGCCCGATCTCATCCGGATACTGAGGCTGCCTGACCGGTGAGTCATTGACAATAATTTACCCCGTGTTGGACATTGGCATTTAGTTCTACTGGACACTTTGAGCATTGGACACGCTCAGATACGCTCGACGACGCTCCTGTGTTGGACATTGAAATAAGAAATAGGCTAGGTTAGGTTTATTTTTAGACTAATGTCTAGAGATACTAAGCAACTTGGAAATTCACTATTCTAACCGATTTTCAAGTTATATTTAAACTTATGGTATATTAGGGTTAAACGACACCATAGCTCTGAGGTATGAAAACCAAACCGGTATCAATCGAGATCACTGAGCTAAAAATTATCCGATAGATCTTTTTCGTAAGACCCCACTTCTACCCCTTTTCATCCCAAGTTGTAGCAAAAAGGGGATAACTCACGCCAAGACCACTTTAGACCTTAATTTAATAAGGTAGGGTTGATTTTACAATGATATTTCCCCAAGTATTCAAATAAATTCTTCAAGGGTCGGCAACGCGCGTGTGGCACCTCTGGTGTTGCAGGCGTCCATGGGCTACGGTAACCGCTTCCCATCAGGCGGGCCGTACGCTAGTTTGTCTAACTTGTTGTATAAAAAAAAAGGTAGCGTAACTACTATGGGCGACGAAGCCGAGGCAGACGGAAGAAGCGCTGGCGTGACGACCTCACCACATTCCACAGAGCCTGGTGGGAGACAGCCGGTGATCGTAACAACTGGAGGGATATGGGGGAGACCTTTGCCCAGCAGTGGGACAGCAAGGGTTAAGAAAAAAAAAATGACTATTAGTGACGTATAGGGTAATAGTGGTGGTTCCATAGGGTAGGGCTGACGCAGGCCCGCATGGCCGGCAGTCGCGTCGCCAATGGCTCGGTGCTGATATTCCTCGACTCGCATTGCGAAGGCGCACGCGACTGGCTCAGACCGCTCCTGCATCGCATCAAGCATATCCGCACCGCAGTGCTGACGCCTCTCATTGATACTATTGAACAAAGCACATTTCTGTATCAGTGGGGTCCTGTTAATGATGTACAGGTGACCGGAGTTTTTGGGGTAGTTAGATGTTCGTGGGTTCATTTGAGACATTGGTTTGTATGGGGTAATTACATTTGCTGTAATTTTAAACTTTAGCAGTATATTACGTCCGTTTTCCGTCCCACAATGCAGGTAACGCCTATAGGTATATTGATTTTTATTTGAAGTTAATTGATTGAATGACCAGATTGGCTATTGGTCAGTGTAATTAGATGTTTTAGAGTAGTTTTTACATTTGGGGTAATTTTTGGGCTTGAAAGTAGATATTGCGTACAGTTGCTGTTTGAAATACCAATAGGCAGTTAAATAATGGTAAAACCAAGCGAAACATAATTAGGGCGTAAATTTTTTTTACGGAACTCTTAAAGAGAAACGATTTACCTACCTACTATGCTTTAAGTATATCTCTGAGTCGGTGAGTATTTTGTGTGATTTGGGCCGTTTTACTGATAATTTTCGAGTAAGCCCTTTCTCATCTGTATCCAGCATATCAAAACGATAGCTTCAAACCACCAAATTCAATGTAGACTATTTTAGATGAGCATATCTGTTGACAGCCATAATATAAACTACCTAAGTCATAGGATAGAAAACACCAATGTTGACTATTTTAGACTTAGTTTCTGTTTTATCCAGCGTGGGTCTGACCAGAGCCCGTTTAGCCGGAGCGCGCTACGCCACTGGTTCAGTTCTAGTATTTCTCGACGCACATTGCGAGGTCCAACCTGATTGGCTGAGGCCGCAGCTGCAGGTCATCAAGACGTCCCCGCACGCGGTGGTGATACCCATCATCGATTCTATCGAGAGTGACAAGTTCTACTACAGCGTGCAGGAGAAGCATAGCTTTCAGGTTCGCTGGCAGGAAACAATCGCAGTTTGATTGTTGATAATATCCGCACGGGTTGTTTTAGAAACTATGAACTTTGCACGAGATTATTATCAATCCCTAGACTTTGCACGGTATTTTTCAGAGGATCTATTGACTAGTTTGGGTTTACTCATGTTTTATAGATACTATGGCTTTAGTGCTGTGGTTTTCAGAGTTACTTATGACTTTGCACAGAATTGTTGAAAAGAAATTTTGGATATTGAAAGGGATTATTTCTCGTGTTGAACTCACTTTTCACTGGGGTTTTCAAATAAACTTTGGACTGCACGAGGTTATTTTCATAGTTGATTATCTTGACGTTGTCTAGAGAGGTACCTTCAAAGTCTAGATTATCTGGTCTGTGCGGGGCTCTTCAGAAAAACTGAATTTAGCACAAGTTTTTTAGTAAAACTGATCATTGCACGCGAGTTTTCTAGCTAGATCTCTAACATACATCTAGCTATGTGTTATTCAACTATTGCACACGGCTGTATGTAGGTAATAATTAGTTTCTTTATTCAGTTTTTAAGCACATTATTTGTATTTTAGTGTCTAGTCTATGAAACTTTCTCGTTCTTAGCACGTTTCATTTTTTTACATGTGTGGTTTCATTTCTGTTCTTTGATTATGTTATGTTGTAGCGGCAATGGGCTTGCAACCTGTCACGTACAAAATATTATCTGCAAAATGTATTATAAGTTTGTATTTGCAAAAAAAATAGTATATTTATAAGTATTCTATTATCAATAAGTTCCTATATTACAAGCTTTGCTTAGTTTGGAACTAGAGGGCGTTGTGTGAAATGTCTTAAGAATATTATTTAGGCCTACAAAATACTTCAGTAGAACGAATGAGCTATTACAAATTACAATATATCGTACAAAAACGCATATAATTAATCAATTCAATCAATCAGTTATGTTATTGTTCAACTTCTATGGAACTAATTTCCTTTTTTGTTCGACACCAGCCTGAATAATTGTACGCCACAGTATCACTAGCAGTTTTTATGTGATTGGTAGTCTAGTGGGAGTAACCCCGCCTATCGATCCTAAGGTCGTGAGTTCCAATCCCGTCGAATACAATTTTTTTTATGTAATAAAATCTGTTACGGGGTTCTGTGTGATTTTTTTCTCTTAATGCCAGACCTTTACAGTGGTGAAGGAAAACATCAGGAACCTTCAGATTAGTCACCTACAATAAAAATCCCATTAACAGCTTATAAATTAAAAAATACATAAAAAAACAAGTTTTAATGAAGTTAATTTCACAGTATATTATCTTGATTATTATTCTTATAATTGGTGTGTTTGTAAAGCGGTCGATTTTGTTATTTTTCGATTTGTTTTACGATTTCCTTTGTGCTGGATGTTTTGTAAATTGTTTTCTTTTGTTTTGGTCTCTAATCACGTGGATTGTTGCACGTTCTTTTCGGCTGTTTTATCGGACTTGCCTCTGAGTACCTACTTCTTATTATACTTTTTAGTTTTAGTATTCTAGTTAGTTGGGAAGCTATTTTCTGTTTTGTTCTACTTTCTTACTATTTGGTTTCTGATTTAATTTATTTAAAGAAATAATTATTTAAATAGCTATAATATTATTAACTACTACATATTAGGTATTATAGCAGGATTTTTTGATCTTTGGAGAGGGATGATAACTTGGGGGCTACTCAATAACAATTTTAAAGTTTACCTTTTATAGTTTCGTACCATTAAAAAAATAGGGGATGATAAATTTTAAAACATTAGGAAAGTAATATGTGTCGAAGCAAGAGCTCAAACGAAAAAATGGTCAACAATATGGCCGATCTGTTTAGAGATGGGATATGCGCATAGTAATAGGCTTTGCTTCACCGGTCTTTGGATCAAACAATTATTTGCAATGTTCTTATCCCGCAAACAGCGCGCAACCGTGACACTGTTCTATCAGTTACTATAAAAGCCGAAGCCATGATTGTGATCTTACGAGAGGCCTATAAACATATTATAAACTACAAATCTGCAAGTTGTGTTTGGACGGGCTTTCAGCCAGGGTCTGATAGCGGCGCGGATCCGCGGCGCGCGCGCCTCCAGAGGCGACGTGCTGGTGTTCCTCGACGCGCATTGCGAAGCCGAGGCTGATTGGCTGCGACCGTTACTGCAGCGAGTGAGGGAGAAGAGAGATGCTGTCGTCACGCCGGTCATCGACGTGTTGGACCAGAGCACGTTTAGAATCGATTGCGCGCAAAATTTTCAGGTTCGGGGACAAAAGGGGTACAAATGGGGTGAATTGAATAGGGCTTGAAAGAATAACCTTTTGTAATAGAGGTGTGGAAAATTAAGCTTGAAAGTAATGCTGCTTGGAATAATGCGGGTCTAACAAACAATATGATATCGTCATGTGAAATGGTTCCGGCGGATGCAGTGATTGGGTCAAAAGTGGGGTGATGCAGCAAAGCCATAAGTACAATGGGGTCAAAAGATGAAAAAAAGGAAAGTGGGATGATACTGTTGCAAAGCATAGCAAAATGGGGGTTAAAATAAAAGGGCAGAGAAATGTTTAATACTACAATGAAAAAAGGGGTTATTCCCATCGAACCCACTGGCTGGGACAAATTGAAAAAGCCTGGAATAATTGATATTTAGTCAGAAAGAGAAGGAATATGATTCAAACACGCTATAACAAGCTTAAAGATATAGAAGGTTGTGGAATGATTACAAAGCTTTGAGTAACACTGTATGGAGCATGGAAAGTATAAAAAAGAATAACAAAAAATAACAAACATATGATATACATCCTGAAATTGTAACACTTATTTATGCAAATAAACATCTTGTATCTATTTTATTTAACTATGTAATAATTCATATTAAATTAAATCAGTTTTTAAAAATAATACAATATTCTAAACTGACATGTAGTTGAACCGGTGGTGATGGAAATATATTGTTATTTTATTTATTTGAAGTTTTATACATTTTAACAACTTAAACCTATAAAGATCAACATTATTATATTATTATTATCAACACTATGCTTTTTATAATTTGCAAGTTTATCTTTTTACCTTATTTTTCTGCAACTTTCTTGTATTTCTTGTTTTGGGAGTTTGGTTTTTATTGATAGATAATTATGTAGAATTAGTATGCAATGCCTACCGACTGGCGCAGTAACTCATTAGTATTCTTGAGTGTAAATAGTTTAGCAGAAGGTATGCATTAGTGATAGTTAATTTGGTCCATTTGTGAATTTCAAAACTCTGCTAGTTATTTGAGCTCAAGGAAACCAATACAAAGTTAAGGTATTATTACTAATGGTACCTACTATTCTTTCTCCTGTCTCAACAGATGAGAATGGCACAAAATATTGATGTACTATACCCAGCAGTGGGTAAAGTGAATGATGATGATGATGTGCCAACAGTGGGCAAAGACCAAAGGTTAACCATCAGAAGAACACCTTTTGTTCTAAATTTGAGCTCAAATTTACCAAAATTGTATAAATTTGTACAAAATGAAGTGATTCAGCTTCAGTATTCCTGTAGGTGGGAGGGTTCACGTTCACGGGACACTTCACGTGGATAGACGTGCCTGAACGGGAAAAGATCAGACGCGGGTCTGAAATATCGCCAACTTGGTAAGTTTAGCATTTTTTGTAGTTTCTAATACACAGAGAGTACATTTTGTACATAAATAAATTATACAAATACATTGCAAAACTTTATAGATTCTTCTTGAAGATACACTACAGTTTGACAAATATGAAAACTTGCGCTCGGAATTATCTTCAAAAAAATATATTAATTTATTCCATTTTTTTTACAATAAATCTAAAGGTTCTTTATAATCTACCACATAGCTAAAAACTATCTCAGATCAATCAGGTGTTACAAAATTTACACTGAAGGCAAGTTTTATTTTTGTATTGAACCTATACTTAGTATTTACTTTTATATGCGCCCCGTTCTTACCTAATCGACGTGCTTCTGTCCATCCAAAGGTTGTCTGGAAGAGATCGCTTATAGCGATAAAACTTATTTCTCTTTTATTGTTTTTCTTCTTTTCTTGGTGTGCAATAAAGAATATATCTATCTATCTATTTTTCTCTTTTCACCCCAATTTTATAACTTGACCCCTTTCTACCCATTGTTACTCACCGACCAACAGCCATCGCTAATTTCAATCGAGAGTTAAAAATAATACATGTCAGGTCACCAACAATGGCAGGAGGACTATTTGCCATAAACCGGGAGTACTACTGGGAGCTAGGCGCTTACGACGAGCAGATGTCTGGCTGGGGAGGCGAGAACCTGGAGATGTCCTTCAGGATATGGCAATGTATGTTGTACATGATGTTATTTACAGAAGTGTAATCGGTAGCGATCGATTATTTTAATCGAATTCTTGAATTTTATAAAAAAATTTAATTGTATGTTATACATTCAATTGTCACTCGCTCAACCACACATTAGTCACTTTAGGATCAAAACTTTTCTAATTTACACTAAGTTTATACATGAAAGTTCAATTCAAAAGGATTATGCTACAAAAAAATTCTCGAAAAAACATCCTAACATTCCCCGTCCTGTTAAAAACCATTTAAAAATCATATGTAATGGGTATTTTTTACAAAAAAATATTTTCATAATAAGCATAAAAGAAAATGAAAAGAATTAATTTTTTTCTTTCTACACATTAATAAGAACTACAAAATAAGTATATTCTGTTATTCCAGGTGGCGGTACATTGGAAACAGTACCGTGCTCTCGCGTCGGACACGTGTTCCGTAGCTTCCATCCTTACAGTATGCCGGCTAACTCGGATACACACGGTAACACTTCTATATAGTCATTTCATGGTCACTGGACACGGAACTATTATTTTCTAGGTTTTAGGCAGTTAATGGTGTGCCTTTTTTTAATTATTTTTTTTATGATAAAAGTAATGGAACAAGCTGATAGCTCACCCGATGTTAAGTGGTAACTTCTGCCTATAACAATGCATTACCTCGCAGAGCAAGTCCAATGAGGACGTGCCCTGTAAGGCAATGCACTGCGTCCATCACTCTGAGTCGTAAAGATGTTGAAGTCTCATGTGCGTGTAATTACACCGGCGCCCTTACCCTTCAAACCGGAACACAGCAATGCGAGCATCGCTGCTTGGCGGCAGAAATAGGTACGGTGCTAGTACTGAACCCGGACGAGCTCTCACAAAGAGCTCTACTACTACTAGTTGTCAAACATCTTTTGAGGACTTATTACATCCTGTAGTAAGCTGGGTTGTTTACAGAATACTGATAATATTGACAGTCGTCACAGCTCAGTCGGTAGGAGCTCTGCTCTCCGTGCTGTGGGTTTTGGGTTCGATCCCCGTTGTATACAAACACTAGCCGTCTCCCGCGGCGTTGCTCGCGTTAGAGTGTGACTTTTCAAAATTCCTTTCTTAGTGCACCCCTACACTATATAAGGATACTACCCTCCAAATGCCATACCTCTAGGACTTACAGTTTAGGCTGTGCGTTGATTCTTTGTCAGCTTCAAAAGAGTTTTATATTATATTGATTTGTGTGTTGTAAACATAAATGTAATTACTATGCGTATATGTATTTACAAAATGTATATAAGTATTCTATCAGCAATTTAGTTCCTATAGTAGAAGCTTTGCTTAGTTTGGGACTAGGGGGTGTTGTGTAAAACGTCCATGAATGAATATTATTATTTTTGTGTTAGGTATAAACACAGCTAGAATGGCTGAAGTATGGATGGATGAGTATGCGGAGTTGTTCTACCTACACCGACCTGATCTAAGGGTAAGTTTCTTATTAAGATTACCAACAAAAGGACACAAAAAACAAAACTTTCTACAAACTATCATCTCTCAGAAGTGACTTGATATGGGTTTGATCCTATTTGCGTAACTTAATCCAATTTTAACTTTAATAAAACTATATTTTTCAGAATAACCCTAAAATAGGTGACGTCACCCACCGCAAGGTACTTCGGGAAAAGTTAAAATGCAAGAGTTTCCAATGGTACCTCGATAACATTTATAGGGAGAAGTACGTACCTGTGAGGGATGCTTACGGATACGGCAGGTAACTATCACCACACTGGTACTATCACTTGCCTCAGTTTTTTCTTTAATACTTCATTGCACAAAATTATAAATTTGTTACAAAGAGTGGACTTAATGCTGAAAGCATTGTCTACAACCAGTTTCAGTTGCATATTGACTAGCTTCCGCGCACGATTTCGTTCGGGTCCCCTATTATCCTGTTTATTTTCCCGGATAAAAAGTAGCCTATGTGTTAGTCCAGGTCACGGACAGTACATATTCCAAGTTTCATCCGAATCAGACCAGTAGTTGCAGCGTGATTCAAACACAAACATCTAATCTTTGACATTTATAATATTAAGTAGAAAGGATTCATTATAATTTTTGTGTCAATAAATGATTCTAATTCTCTAGGTTTAAGAACCCGTCATCAGGTCTGTGCATCGACAATCTACAAAAGGAAGGAGATGATGCTCCACTAGGCTTGTACCCGTGTCACCCCGACCTGCAGGCCACGCAGTACTTCAGCCTGTCTCTCTCGCACGAACTCAGGGACGAAGACGCGTGTGCTATGTTGAAGTTTAAGAGGTAACAATCGGGTAAATATTATGGGTAGAAAAGTGTCAAAAATTGGGGTGAAAAAAAAATGGGGTAAAAGTTACAAAAAGGTTAAAAGTGTAAAAAATGTTAATACAACCAAAGGGTTAGACAAAAATTAATAGAGTGAATAAAAGAACAAAAGGGGAGCTTAGTACAGAACAACAAAAAAATAATAATTAAAAAGATTAGTATAAAAGACAGTTGTAAAAAGGAAAACTGATTTCACTAAAGAAATTAATTACAAGTCGATAAACAAAAAAGGTTATTACATTTTATAAGACAGTTAGTATTTATTTACAAATGAAGTAACAATAATACTGTATTTACAAAATACACATGAGACAGTTCAGCTTGTTGGCAATCCTCAATAAATAAATAAATAAACAATTAGCATATAATTCAACTGATTCAAATCAGTGCCAATAATATTAAGGGCTTTATAAAACTAATTTGATCAAACATAATGATATAATTTCAGACACGTGTCTGATGATGATGATTTCGCCGGGCGCAAAGTGTACATGTCCACTTGTCACGGAAAACAACGCGAACAGGTAATGTACAATGTACTAGAAAACAATGAAAATAGGTAGTGTACAATGTACTAGAAAACAGGTAATGTACAATGTACTAGAAAACAAATAAAAATAGCCATGTATAATGTACCGGAAAACAGCGCGAATAGATAATGTACAACTTACTAGAAGACATCGCGAACAGGTAATGTACAATGTACTAGAAAACAAGGAAAGCAGGTGGTCTACACGAGGCTTACAGCATCGACTAAAAGTTGGTTAATGTTATAAGTTCCTAGCCTAGTTGATTATGTATTTCTGTTACTTACAGCCAAAAAACAGTAGAAAAAATTTACCAAATTAATTCGTTCATTCCTTTGGAAATGAATGAACAAAATCCAAAAATTCCAAAGTTCCGTTTCAAGACTTTTTTGCCATACGTATAGTATTACTAGCTGAAACCCGCGACTACGTACGCGTGTAAAATTGTTCACAAATATACCTGACACCAGCATACGATGAACCTCGTAGCAAATGGCTGCTTTTAGTTTAGAGAGTTCAAGCTGTATCTAGGAATCCACGTTTCAATCCGGAAAAACAGGCTTCCGAATGGTATATGTTTCGTTGAAATTGGTCCAGTAGTAAGGCGTGATCCGCGAACAAACAAACAGGCAAACTCGATTTTCGGAATCAGAATCGTTTATTTAGTAGATCTGCATATTTCGTTTATCCATATCTTTAATTAGGCTTTTTTACAGTTTTATATATATTGATAGATTATGATCTATGGTCAATATGGTCATACTATATCCGGGTACATTTTGCGTTTGTCTCTTTAATTTAAAATTAATTAATGTTTATCAATTTGTCAGAAATGGAAGTACCATCCCCTAAGTAAGCAGATCCAGCACACAGAGACTGGTCTGTGCCTGGACGCGGGTTCAGAGTCTGGCGGCGACTTGCTCGCCAAGCCGTGCACCGACAACAAGCTGCAGCAGTGGACTATAGACTATACTGAGGATAATGACTTTAAGACCAACAGTAAGTGATCAAACCAAAATTTAAAAAAAATACCATTGTGTGACTGAATTGTCCATCGTGTGACCGAATTGTCCATTGTGTGACTGAATTTTCCATTGTGTGACCGAATTATTTATTGTGGACCCGAACTGTTCAATGTGTGGTGTGACCGAATTGTCCAATCGTGTGACCGAATTGTCCATTGTGTGACTGAATTTTCCATTGTGTGACCGAATTATTTATTGTGGACCCGAACTGTTCAATGTGTGGTGTGACCGAATTGTCCAATCGTGTGACCGAATTGTCCATTGTGTGACTGAATTTTCCATTGTGTGACCGAATTATTTATTGTGGACCCGAACTGTTCAATGTGTGGTGTGACCGAATTGTCCAATCGTGTGACCGAATTGTCCATTGTGTGACTGAATTTTCCATTGTGTGACCGAATTGTTTATTGTGGACCCGAACTGTCAATGTGTGACCGAATTGTTCAATGTGTGACTTAATTGTACATTGTGTGACCGAATTATCCAATGTGTGAATCAATTTTCTATTGTGTGACCGAATTGTCCAATGCGTGACTGAATTTTCCATTGTGGGCCCGAATTGTCCAATGTGTGATAGTTTTTCTTTAAATTGTCTAGTTATAGCGTTTAAAAACAACTAACTTTACGAACTTGTGACGTAGAAACCTCCAAAATATGACATTTATTAATAGTACATTATGGTACTAGTGTGGTACATTGGTGATTACCGCCGAGGTGCCATTGAGACCCGAGCCGTAGGCGAGGGTCTTAAGAGAGCCGAGAACGGTAATCATCAATACACACGTGTATCATACGACGTTTTTCAACACACTTGTGAATAAAATAACTATAATTTCAACAGTGAAAACGAGTTGTGAAAAATGTTTCGCTATGGCGGGAAAAATTAATCAGTTTTCCTATGCGCGCGCATTGCGATCGGCCACAGACTAAAGGGATGAGGTTTTTTTTTATTTTCGCGCATAGGGTTTGCGCCTATTCTGCCACGTAAAAAATGGGGAATTTAAAGTTTTCTTTTATTACAGAGAAAACAAAAGTTATATTTGAGTGAAAGTTTTATTTATTAAACACGTACGAGTTAAAATTATCTATTTAAATAAAAAGTTGCATGAAATGAGCAAGCAATAGGAACATTAATTTATTTGTTCTATTGAACACGATCTTTTTTTTGAATAAAAACTTTTTTAAGAACAAAGCAACTCAACCAAAAAAATTCAAAAAAAAAACTATAACTCACTAGTGAGTTATAGCAATGAAAAAGTCACAGTTTGATTATGGGTGTCATTATGTGCCTAATTGCAGTGACCATAGAGCCACTTTATGAGCAAGTGTGTTGAAAATATTATTACAACACAGGATATTGCTAGGGTAGGAGTTAGTGTCTATTACCTATAATAGCTAAAATTTTCATAGTTTGTAATAAAAATATTGTACCTAATACACTATAAGTTCAAAGAATAAACGAATTATTATTATTATTTCAGATGATGGGAATGTGAGCGAGAAAGACCTAAGACTTCGTCGGTTGCGGGGACTAAGGTTAACTATATTTCACACTTAGCGAGCCGCTCTACGTCTTATTACACGTCATGTTAACCCTAATGAAAGCGAGACCTTCTTTCCCACTATGTTTCATACGTGGTAACTGTTATTCTATGACAGGCATGTTATTAATATTGTATGAAAATTCATTATTCCGTGTAGGGAGTAATGAAATTGAATTTGGAACGTCAAAATTTCTATGAAAACCTGTTAGCATAGAGACTGAAACAAAAGAGATTTTATTTCAAATCGATGTGTGGGTGGACTCCTTTATCTTTTCTTCTTCTTTGATTAGTACACAGTAAGTTTTTGTTTTGTGACGGTCAGGGCTGGGGATGAAGTCATTGTAAAAAAAAAGAATATTCTTAGGGTGCCTGTTCACTTCCTCTCACGTAAACGCTAAACACTAGGATCCTTCGTGACTTCAAAAATTCAAGAGCCCATTCGACTTAAGGCAGCGCTTTGTCCCCTAGGTTAATAATCTACTATTGTAATTTTGCAATTAAAAATATAAAAATAACTCTGCATTTGTTTGTTAACGGCACGGTTGTCATCCCTTCAAGTAAATACTTATAATAATATATTTAAGTAAATACTAATCTACTAATTTATTTCTAGACGTAAATCAAGATCACTGCTCTCCTACGAGCCAGAAGAACGCCGTCGTCATAAAAAACACCACAAGCGCCCCAAAAAGAGCAAAACTAAGAATAAATTCATATTAAAACTTGTTCGAACTCTTATGAACAATAGTGAAGATCATTTGGAAGTGGATATACATTGCAAGCACAGGCAACTGTATCCAAACAACACATTTGTTAGAGATCTCGTCACTATACTGAATGAGAGAAACATTAAGGTAAGTTGGCAACATTTTTTGTATCAAAATTCGATAAATAAATGCAGTTTTTTTAGCAAAATAAAGCCAAAATAAATGAGCTTCGTTAAGATTGATTAATCTAATTCTAGGGACTACAATTACATAAAAACAAATAATTAATTAATATACAATGGATGGTCTTATTGCTAATAAACGATCTCTACTAGACAACCTTGGATGGAAAGACTTCGACTAGAATGAGTCCAAATGATCACCACTAAACGGATAAAACCCTAAAACTAGTTTTTTCGTCATTTTTTCTTTTTCATTATTTTCAAGACTTTGGATTTATATTTATGTAATTTTAATTTTGAATATTTCATTCATTCATTCAGTCATTCGTTCATTGACAGGTAATAAACAACGGGCGAGTATTTGAACGTAACAAAGTGAGTCAACTAGATCCGAAGGCAGACGAACAGAAGGCGGTACTTCATAAAATGGATATCGAAACCCCTGACGAGGAAAAGCCACAGGTATGTACTTACTAGGTGCTGCCCGCGACTTCGTTCGCGTCCCGTTAATTTTTCGGGATAAAAAGTAGCCCACGTGTTAATCCAGGTCACGGACAATATTCCAAGTTTCATCCAAATCGGATCAATAGTTTTTACGTGAAAGAGTAACAAACATCCATCCATACATACTTACAAACTTTCGCGTTTATAATATTAGTAGGATATTGTGTGAAGACGTTATTAGAAGAAAATAAGAAGAAATTCCAGAATGGTGTGTTCTAGTTTTATGCATAAAGTTTGGAGTTGGATATGCCTCTTAAAGTTTTTTTTTTTTTCAAATAGAAGTTTTTCAAACAGACTAAGTACTTAAAGAAACGACTTAATATTTATTTTTATTTCAGAAAAAAAAATCTCGCAAACGAAAACCATCCGTCAAAAAAATACCCATCATAAATATCAAAGAACCGGACCCGTCCGAACAGAACGCGCCAACCACGAACCCGCACCAACCCGACCCGTACGAACCCGACCCGTACGAACCTAGCCCGTACGAACAGAACGCATACAACACGAACGCACAAGACGACTTCGAACCTATTGTAAACGCACAAAATCAAAATACTAATACATTTGAACGTAAAAAAGAACGGAAAAATAAAGAACGTACGATTGAACGCACGAACGTTTTCGAACAGAATGAGACGGTGACTAGTTCTCCGAGATCTCATAGAATTATAATTGAAGATTTTATTGAGATGACGCCCGCTTCCAGGGCGCAGACTAAGGTATGGTTTTCAGCTCAGGGGAATAAGATTTCATCGCAGTGGAATAAGTTTTCAGCCCAGTGGAATAAGTTGTCAACTATGTGGAATACGTTTTCTGCTCAGTAGAACCAATTTTTAGCATAAGTTTTCAGTTCGGTGGAATAAGTTTCAAGTTCAGGGAAATGAGTTTTGTGCCTAACATTATCTTGTATTACTTATAAATAAATAAATACGTTAGATAATAAATATATGAAGATAAATAAGTAAAATTTAGCGAAATACGTAAATTGAGAAAATAAATACGAATACCTTTATGTCCAGTTAAATAAAATTTTCAGTTAAACACTCATCTAATTACAGTTAAATACTTATTTAATTTCAGTTAAATACCTATTATTTCCAGTTAAATATATATTTATTTGCAGCGTACAAAGCGTCGTAAACGTAAGCGCATCCTCACGACACCGGCACAAGAGAGCTTTGTCTCTCCGCACGAGGAACAGATCACGTGAGTTATATGACTCTTATGCTGCTAGCTTTAAGGTTCTATTTGGCAGACAAAATTTAATTTCATTTATTCAATGCTCTTACAGTAGTCAGAACAAATTTCAATAAAAATAGTACAAAGTATGGATAATGTTGAGCTCTATGATTTTAAGATTAAGGTTCAGTTTGTCTGAGCAAAAATTTTTATTTTTTCATACAAGCATCACAGCTTAGTTGGTAGTAGTTTTGCCTTCTGTGGGTCGTGGGTTTGATCCCCACCGAGAACATTTGTGAGTGATAAACATGTTAGAAAAAAAAATAAGTAGGTGTTCTATCTGCAATATAGTTTCCATAGTACAAGCTTTGCTTAGTTTGGGACTAAAAGGCGTTGTATGTCCTAGGTTATTGATTTATATTTATTATTATATTTACAGAGTATCCCCACAATCAGTTGAACGAACAGACTCCATAGAAGACACTCCAATGCTAAGTGAGAGCGAGACAAGAGATACGATTTACCGCGCGAGTGAGCGAGGAAAACATACACAAGACAAGCACTCTTCTAAAGATAAAGTCGCCCATGAAAAGGAGAGAGATAGCCATAAATCTAAGAAACTATATCAGAAAGAGAAAGACAAGAATATTGACAATGATATTGATGCAATATGGCCTATTGGTAAGTTTAGAGTACCCGGTGGTCCAGTGGTAGCGAGACCGCCTTCCGCTCCTAAGGTCGCGAGTTCAAATCCCGTCGCGCACTAGTGGCTTTTTGTATTCGGAAAATAAGACATTTTTATATGATTTTACTGAATATTATTTATAAGCTTAAAAACATGAAACTTCAATTTGATAAAGCTTCATCATCAGATGATGATGATGATGGTAGTTTATTGAGCTTGTTCCATTGATCATAACCACCATTGAAAGGTCACAGGAAAGCAAAATACGCAATGTGTACGTGGATGACGTGTTTTTCCAGTTCTTCCTATTTAACTGCCAAACTACTGAACCGATTTCGATAAAAAAATTATTAGACTAATCTGGAAGTCCGAGTACCTATACCCTTTCAGATAAAAAAATAATTTTGGAAATCGGTTCATAAATGACGGAGTTATGAGGTAACAAACAAAAAAAAACTAATTGAGAACCTCCTACTTTTTAACCGACTTCAATAAAGGGGGAGGTTCTCAATACGGTTGTATTTTTTTATGTTTGTTACCTCAATTGAAGTCGTTAAAAAGATATTATAACACTTTGTAATGATGAATATTGGTGATCAGGTGCATCTCGTCGTGCGCAAGAGTTCAGCAGGAGTCGCAGCAAGCAGCGAGGTCGCAAGGAACCCAGCGATGTACACACTGATGACGACACACGCACCGATGTAACGCAAACTAACACTATACTATATTATGTTCTACTATTAGATATTTGGATGTTTTGATGTGTAGATGTTTGAATGTTTTTAAATGTTTGGATTTGTAGATGTTTGGATGTGTAAAACTTTGCCTTTGGATATTTAGATGTTTATAGTTTGAATGTTTAATAATTTGTTTTGTTTTTGCAGGACAAAAGTATAGAGGATTCAAACAACGCGCCAGTGAAAGTAGTTATGAAAAGTAATCTCACCTTCAACTTGGGAGAGGAGTTCTTCAACTGGAGACAGAGGCCGTAAGTATGGCGTCACGAGTTGTGACGTCACAACTCATTCGGTAATAGCTCTGCCTTCCGTGCTGTAGGTTGCAGGTTCGATCCCCACGGGACTAACATTTTTGTGATTATTTTTGTAGGTGAAATTTAGTTTATTATATTATTTTATATACAACTGTATAATGGAACTAGTTGATGTTACGTGGTTACCACTGCCTATAACGATGTATTGCCTCACTGAGCACGTCCACTGAGGACGTGCCTTGTTTGCCTAGGGCAGGCGGTCTGAAATGAAAAATGAAGGCTTAAAGTTATTCTTTCTAGAGTTCTATGATGATGCTTATGTCCACCTGTGGACTTACACAGGCTGATAATGATGATGAAAATATACGTCACGATGTTTCATAAATAAAAACAATTCTTTTATTTCTTTTTAGAAGATCGGAAATGTCCCAAGAACATACTTCAACAAGAATGCGGGTGCGAACCAATGACGTCTCGCATAATAATGACGTCGCACACAATGATGACGTCACACATAATAATGACGTCTCGCACAATAATGACGTCACGCGCAATAATGACGTCGCACACAAAAATGACGTCCAACGTAATAATGATGTCTCGCACAATAATGACGTCCAACATAATAATGACGTCTCGCACGATGAGGACTCGCACAAAAATCACGTGACATACCACAGTGACGTCATAACACGAAGTTCACATGATAGTAATGACGTCATAGTGACGGGACATCTCCGCGAGAAAGAGACTGAAGAACGGTCGAGCTCCTCTGAGAGCGGTAGTAGCGAATAGAAAAAAAAATTACTCATGATTGTAATCACCAGGCACAGGCACGGTAGACATACTAAATTGAATAGTGTATTATTTATGAGATATTTTTTGTGGAAAATTTCACTTAAATGACGCTATAAATCTCTAAGCACAGCTCAGTCGGTAGTAGCCCTGCCTTCCGTGCTGTGGGTCGCGGGTTCGATACCCACTGAGAACTAACATTTGTGTGTGACAAACAGATGTTTGTTCTATGTCTGGGTGTTACTATGTATAAAAGCAAGCTCGTATGAGTTAGCGGCTAACTCTGGTGACGGAGTTTTTAGGCCGCCTTAAGGCCTCCGTCATAGCTACGACTGCTAAACCCGGGACTATGTATTATATGTATGTATATACAAAATTAATGTATATAAGTATTCTATCAGCAATCTAGTTTCCATAGTACAAGCTTTGCTTAGTTTGGGACTAGAGGGCGTTGTATGAAATGTCAATAAATAATTATTATTATTTGATAGGTTTGGTCATAATAAATTGTAAAATAATTTAGAATCAATAATAAATCCGTCCTTAATATAAATAAAGTACATAGTTATGTTTTTTTTTTTATGATACAGGATGTCATAAGATTACTCTCGAAAACTTCCAATTCCTTATCAATATTAACTTATTTATAACTAGCCGTCGCCCGCGGCTTTGCTCGCGTAGTAGCAGCATACGCATTATTTGGTTAAAATCTTTTATCCTAATTTTAGACCCTTTAGAGTGTGACGTGTGTGCGTTACTCCAGCAAAAAAGTGTTGAATCTGAAAATTCGAAAAATGCAGATAATTAGTGCCCACTGCCCTGTAATTGTGCCCAAGTTTTAAATTAGTGCCTACAGCCGTTTTGGCACACGTGTGACGTTTCAAAATTCCTTTCTTAGTGCACCCCTACACTATATAAGGATACTACCCTCCAAATGTCATACCTCTAGGACTTATAGTTTAGACTTAGTGTTAATTATGGGGAAGGGAAGGCTCAAGTAACAAATTAAATTGCAATAATTTTACTTTGAAAAAACCACTCTATTTTTTCTCTGTCACATCACTCCATAATTAATCTCCAACTTTTTCTCCCCGCCATCCGTCACTCGCCTACCGAGGAGGTTTGCATCGTCTACACTTAGTTTTCAAACTCGAGTTATTTGAGTTGAGAAATGGTTTCGAGAGTGGTTTTAGGACACCTAGTACAATATAAGTATTTTATGTAAAATGAACTCTCTATGTAAGAATATAGAATTATCAATGTTTATTAATATTATTTATTTAGTTAAAGCTAGCAACTTTTAGGTTAAAATGTGTGCATTTATCGCTATACTTATAATCGTTGATTAACTTCATTCAGCTGATTTTTAATCAATTGTGTGACTAACGGCCGAATACTCAAACGCTACTTCTAAGTTCACGCTTAATTTATTGCCATCTCTCACAAATGAGTTATGTCGGAGGCAGAGCAGTTTTAAGTGTTTAAATTTGAGTGACGTTTCAGTATTCGGTTCTTATTCAACGTTTATAAGTATACCCCTTTAGTTAAGTAATCGAACATATACATATCTCTTAGCGCTAAGACCGCACATCGACTTGGAATTCTGTTCGAATTTATTAGTTTTAGAATTATTTGAAATAAAATGTTAAGACTGAATACTTTGTTTTAATTTATCCCATTTTTAATTATAAATATCAAAGTTTTTTTCTTATATGATAAAAGTAATGGAACAAGCTGATAGCTCACCTGATGTTAAGTGGTAACTTCTGCCTATAACAATGCATTACCTCACAGAGCAAGTCCAATGAGGACGCGCCCTGTAAGGCAATGCACTGCGTCCATCACTCTGAGACGTAAAGATCTTGAAGTCTCATGTGTCTGTAATTATATATGTTTGTTTCGATCACGCTGCAACTAGGTACTAGTCCAATTTGGATGAAACTTGGAATATATATAGTTCGTAACCTGGATTAACACATAGGCTACTTATTTGGGAAAATCAACAGGATCAAACGGGACGCGGCCGAAGTCGGCTGCGAAAGGCTAGTTTAAAATAAATGAAGGCTGTTATAGGCAGAAGTTACCACTTAACATCAGGTGAGCTATAAGCTTGTTCCAATACATTTATTATTAAAAAAAAAATGACTAGTAGGAACTAGCTTCACTCAGGAGTGACTTGCTTCAAACTAAACCTAAGGAATTAATAGAAATATATAAAAGAAACCATTTAATCTCAAAATACAACCATTTCTACATCTCCCATACATTTCATACAAAAACAAAAAATAAGAACAATTCAAGAAAATAATACACAACTTTGAAAAAAAACGTTTACTAAAGAAAATATAAATATTATGTACATTATTCCTCCTAACATTCAGATTGGTAAAAAAGTCAACTATCTACCGGCTCATTCGCACTGTTCTCATCGAAATTGGCTCAGCTTTCTTGAGATCACACTTTACCACTGTAGGCCGGGTCAATGACCTGTGTTTAACTACTAGAACTAGGTCTACCGGGTCAATGACCTATGCATAAAAATCCAGATCTAAAAAAAATATCAGCAATCTAGTTGTCATAGTACAAGCTTTGCTTAGTTTGGGACTAGATGGCGCTGTGTGAAATGTCCATGAATATTTATTATTATTTTGAAATTTGGCACAACATAGTACTTCTAACTAACTCACATTTAATTAAATGACATTGAAATACTGGTGGGACGAATGGGAATGTAAAAAATAAGTATTATTTTTATTCCCGTTCGTCCCACGGAAAAATGTTGGTGGTACGAATAGGAAGACGTGATAGTTTCCCATTCGACCCACCATGGAGAGGACCCAATGGGACGAACGGGAATTAACGTAAAAAACTGACTGTACCTAGAGATATCTGGTAGAGAGAGCGGTAAGGCCGCCCAGCTTGTAGAAGATCAGTGCGAAAGCGTCGGTTTCCTAAAATTTGTAACTTAGAAGAACTTCTTAGCTTGCGCCTCTTTTCTTTCTCTGAAACAAACAAAAGTTGTTAAAAGTTAAAAACTAGCTGATACCCGCGACTTCGTACGCGTGCGTAACTTTCCACCAAAATATCTGTCAACCAGCATACGATGAACCTCGCAGCAAATGGCTGCTATTGATCTAGAGAGTTCCAGCTGTATCTAAGAATCCACGTCTTTGATTTGAAGAAGATCATTAGTAGAATAGTATATAATATGAAGAGGTACTAACTTGTACAATGTGTAGAGGAACATAACGGTGAGTTGTGCGACCGACACACACAGTATCGCCGTGAGCGACACACCCGACACACTGGGACACGTGAACTGTGCACCCGGCTGTGCATTCACTGCCTGCTGGGACAATCTGGAAATAATACACATTATTTATATAACTAATACGTGTTGGTAACATACGGTCGAATACTGAAACGTCATTCAATGTGTAATTTTACATTTTTATCATGTTAAATGTCGGTCATTCTTAGTTTCTTGATCTTTGAAAATCTGGCATTTACGTTTTGCGTTACAAGCCCATATCTTATTTCATTTTGTCATTTTGCGTTTGACATTATTCGCCTAAAGCAAAACCATTAGTGGAACGAATGGGAATTGCAAAATAAAATAATTTACATATTCCCGTTCGTCCCACTGAACATGCTGATGGGACGACCCAGCGGAACTAACGGGAATGAACAAACATTTAAACTGACGTTACCCGTTACGTAAGTAACTTTGTCTAAAAAACCATTACATCATGAACCCTGTTCTCATGTTATGCAGTTAACACCACGGTCTATCTAACCTGGTTTAGTAAAAAAACCAGTATAGCTAGATCCATATTCTCACCTCTGTGCAGTTTGCGCGACGGTCTGCTTAACCTGGTTGATGTTATCTCTGATATCGGTGAGTAGTTGTGGATGTATGGCGCCTGGTCCCGTGCCGCCGGAGCTCGCTATCAAACTGTCTGACTTGCGGGACACTTCTATTATGAACCCTCTGCGGATGGAAATAGAGACTGTTATTGTGTGATAAATGTATACCTATATAATTCATATAGCATTATTCATATAAACCTTGTGGTTTCCTTAGTGCTATAGTACAAAATAAGTTATAATGTATTTTTAAAACAATAAATAAATTAAAAAAAAAGAAAAAAAACCTGTGTCTGGGTCTTACTCATTTGCATAGTGATCTCGTTGGGATTTTTTTCCCATCTGGCCCATTAGTGGTCCTGATGGAAATAAAAATCCCAACGACCTATAGTGGTCTCGTTGGGATTTTTTTCCGATCTGGCCCATTAGTGCCCCAAATGGGTAAGAAATTCCCATCAAGCCTACTCATTTGCATAGTGGTCTCGTTGGGATTTTGTCCCATCTGGCCCATTAGTGTCCCAAATGGGTAAAAAATTCCCATCAAGCCTACTCATTTGCACAGTGGTCGCGTTGGGATTTTTTTCCCAACTGGCCCATTAGTGGCCCAAGTGGGTAAGAAATTTCTATCGAGCCTACTCATTTACATAGTAGTCTGGTTGGGCCCTATTATAATTATCTATTTACAAAAAAAATTATATAAGTATTCTATCAGCAATTAATGAAATGAAATGAAATGTAATTATTTGCAACATTTCACAAAACGACACCTAGCCCCAAACTGAGCCAAGCTTGTACTATGTGAACTAGATTGCTGATAGTATAAATACTTACTTTAGTTCAGCGATGGTGTTCATCATAATTTGATTGTTGGTAACTAGTCCGTCCCAGTCGTGACGACCGATAGGCAGCGTCGGCATTTGTACCTGAGAATACGAGCAAAGTCACGTGTAATGCTATAGTACTATTGCTTTTAGCTATCCTATTCTACTAATATTATATATTATGTCAAAGTTTATATGTTTGTATGTTTATGTTTAGATGTTTGAGTGTTTGTTTAGATATTTACGGTCTTATTCCAGAACGGGGACTAATGAAAGTAACGGTTTAAACGTCAAGGTTCATACAACCCGGCCGAATTAAGCGGTGTAGCGGGAAGTATCGAGTTTCGAGCCAGGTGTCATGTTAATTCGGCCGGGTTGTATAAACCTTGACGTTTAAACCGGGACTATCTTTAGTCCCCGTTTTGGAATAAGACCGTTGGTGTTTGGATTCTTAGATGTTTCGATGTTTAGGTATTTAAATGTTTATGTTTAGATGTTCGGATGTTTAGATATATGGATGTTTGGATACTTATGTATTTGAATGTTCAGATGTTTGGATGTTTGAATATTAAGATGTGTGGATGTTTAGATGTATCTATGTACGTTACCTGTTGTCCGGGCACGCCTTGAGGTATAGGCTGACCCTGCGTTTGACTGTACACACTGGTCAGCATTGACAGAGAGTTCATCTGTTTGCCGATCACCTGCAAATAATATTATACCATTTAAAATACATAATTAAACTAAGAGATTTCAAAAACCGACTTCCATTTGACTACGTTTCGCCTTCATCATCAGATGATGATGATGGATGATGATGGCAGTTTAGTAGAACTGTTCTATTGATTAATACAGTATTAACAATATTTACAAAATACACATGAAACAGTTGAGCTATCTACAAACCGTTGCAAACGATTTATAGATAGCTCAACTGGTCCAAATTCTTCTTATTCAATAGTAACATGTTACCTGGATGATAGCTTACCTCGTCAACCTTCTTGTTAAGTTCCTTAAGTACGTCGTTGATTTGTCCCATGCCTTGGAATATTTGTCTAAACTCTCTCTGTCCGTCCGACTCAAACCAATCTTCGAATTCACCATCTTTGTCTCGAACCTGAAACAATAATAGAGTATTAATTAAGCACACGTCAAAAGCTCAGTCGGTAATAGCTCTGCCTTCCGTGCTGTGGGTCGAGGGTTCGATCCCCGCTGAGAACAAAACATTTGTGGTAAACTATGTTTGTTTTATGTCTGGGTGTTACTATGTAATTACAAAAAAATTTTATTAAGTATTCTATCAGCAATCTAGTTCTTATAGTACAAGCTTTGCTTAGTTTGGAGCTAGATGGCATTGTGAAATGTCCATAAATACTTATTATTCACCTCATCGGGATGTTCCTTCCTGTAGTCCTCCTTCTGCTGTTCCAGTTTCTTCTGATACTCCTGGTACTCCTGAGATAACTTCTGCTGTTCATTCTGATCTATCTGTTGTCCACCTGCAAACAATACTCTAGGTTTTTATACTAGTCAAGGTTTAGAAGTGGAGTTCATACTCCAAGGGTTGATGATCAGCAATGATGAAGAAGATCTAAGATTTTTAAGATGTATTTTTTTTCTTGTAATACTTGTAGCAAGCAGGCTAGATCGTGTTAGTTGCCAACTCTGGGTGACGTAGTTTTAGGCCACCTTAAGGCCTCCGTCATGACAGAGCCGGGACAGGTTGACGTGCCCGAAGCACGGAAGTCCTTAGATGTAAATTTAACGGTCACCCATTCAAATAGTGACCGCGCAGAACGTCGCTTAACTTAGATAATCTGTGAATATTGACTAAGTAAGCCTAGCCACGAGCGCTTCTACTTGTAGCAGGAGTGAATAAGTGTCTTCTAGAACGTATTGCTCCATAATCGGCTTCATCGTCGCTTACTATCAGGTGAGATTGAAGTCAAAAGATGGTCTATTATATTATATAATTTAAAAAAAAACTTACCTTGTTGTGTGGAATGCAGTGACGTTGTGATGAGGTGTATAACGTCGTGATCGTCAGCGAGTCCCCCGGTAGCGGCGGAGAGGCCAAAGTGTAACATACCTTGTTGTGTGGAATGCAGTGACGTTGTGATGAGGTGTATAACGTCGTGATCGTCAGCGAGTCCCCCGGTAGCGGCGGAGAGGCCAAAGTGTAACATACCTTGTTGTGTGGAATGCAGTGACGTTGTGATGAGGTGTATAACGTCGTGATCGTCAGCGAGTCCCCCGGTAGCGGCGGAGAGGCCAAAGTGTAACATACCTTGTTGTGTGGAATGCAGTGACGTTGTGATGAGGTGTATAACGTCGTGATCGTCAGCGAGTCCCCCGGTAGCGGCGGAGAGGCCAAAGTGTAACATACCTTGTTGTGTGGAATGCAGTGACGTTGTGATGAGGTGTATAACGTCGTGATCGTCAGCGAGTCCCCCGGTAGCGGCGGAGAGGCCAAAGTGTAACATACCTTGTTGTGTGGAATGCAGTGACGTTGTGATGAGGTGTATAACGTCGTGATCGTCAGCGAGTCCCCCGGTAGCGGCGGAGAGGCCAAAGTGTAACATACCTTGTTGTGTGGAATGCAGTGACGTTGTGATGAGGTGTATAACGTCGTGATCGTCAGCGAGTCCCCCGGTAGCGGCGGAGAGGCCAAAGTGTAACATACCTTGTTGTGTGGAATGCAGTGACGTTGTGATGAGGTGTATAACGTCGTGATCGTCAGCGAGTCCCCCGGTAGCGGCGGAGAGGCCAAAGTGTAACATACCTTGTTGTGTGGAATGCAGTGACGTTGTGATGAGGTGTATAACGTCGTGATCGTCAGCGAGGCCCCCGGTAGCGGCGGAGAGGCCAAAGTGTAACATACCTTGTTGTGTGGAATGCAGTGACGTTGTGATGAGGTGTATAACGTCGTGATCGTCAGCGAGGCCCCCGGTAGCGGCGGAGAGGCCAAAGTGTAACATACCTTGTTGTGTGGAATGCAGTGACGTTGTGATGAGGTGTATAACGTCGTGATCGTCAGCGAGTCCCCCGGTAGCGGCGGAGAGGCCAAAGTGTAACATACCTTGTTGTGTGGAATGCAGTGACGTTGTGATGAGGTGTATAACGTCGTGATCGTCAGCGAGTCCCCCGGTAGCGGCGGAGAGGCCAAAGTGTAACATACCTTGTTGTGTGGAATGCAGTGACGTTGTGATGAGGTGCATAACGTCGTGATCGTCAGCGAGTCCCCCGGTAGCGGCGGAGAGGCCAAAGTGTAACATACCTTGTTGTGTGGAATGCAGTGACGTTGTGATGAGGTGTATAACGTCGTGATCGTCAGCGAGGCCCCCGGTAGCGGCGGAGAGGCCAAAGTGTAACATACCTTGTTGTGTGGAATGCAGTGACGTTGTGATGAGGTGTATAACGTCGTGATCGTCAGCGAGTCCCCCGGTAGCGGCGGAGAGGCCAAAGTGTAACATACCTTGTTGTGTGGAATGCAGTGACGTTGTGATGAGGTGTATAACGTCGTGATCGTCAGCGAGTCCCCCGGTAGCGGCGGAGAGGCCAAAGTGTAACATACCTTGTTGTGTGGAATGCAGTGACGTTGTGATGAGGTGTATAACGTCGTGATCGTCAGCGAGGCCCCCGGTAGCGGCGGAGAGGCCAAAGTGTAACATACCTTGTTGTGTGGAATGCAGTGACGTTGTGATGAGGTGTATAACGTCGTGATCGTCAGCGAGTCCCCCGGTAGCGGCGGAGAGGCCAAAGTGTAACATACCTTGTTGTGTGGAATGCAGTGACGTTGTGATGAGGTGTATAACGTCGTGATCGTCAGCGAGTCCCCCGGTAGCGGCGGAGAGGCCAAAGTGTAACATACCTTGTTGTGTGGAATGCAGTGACGTTGTGATGAGGTGTATAACGTCGTGATCGTCAGCGAGTCCCCCGGTAGCGGCGGAGAGGCCAAAGTGTAACATACCTTGTTGTGTGGAATGCAGTGACGTTGTGATGAGGTGTATAACGTCGTGATCGTCAGCGAGTCCCCCGGTAGCGGCGGAGAGGCCAAAGTGTAACATACCTTGTTGTGTGGAATGCAGTGACGTTGTGATGAGGTGTATAACGTCGTGATCGTCAGCGAGGCCCCCGGTAGCGGCGGAGAGGCCAAAGTGTAACATACCTTGTTGTGTGGAATGCAGTGACGTTGTGATGAGGTGTATAACGTCGTGATCGTCAGCGAGGCCCCCGGTAGCGGCGGAGAGGCCAAAGTGTAACATACCTTGTTGTGTGGAATGCAGTGACGTTGTGATGAGGTGTATAACGTCGTGATCGTCAGCGAGGCCCCCGGTAGCGGCGGAGAGGCCAAAGTGTAACATACCTTGTTGTGTGGAATGCAGTGACGTTGTGATGAGGTGTATAACGTCGTGATCGTCAGCGAGGCCCCCGGTAGCGGCGGAGAGGCCAAAGTGTAACATACCTTGTTGTGTGGAATGCAGTGACGTTGTGATGAGGTGTATAACGTCGTGATCGTCAGCGAGGCCCCCGGTAGCGGCGGAGAGGCCAAAGTGTAACATACCTTGTTGTGTGGAATGCAGTGACGTTGTGATGAGGTGTATAACGTCGTGATCGTCAGCGAGGCCCCCGGTAGCGGCGGAGAGGCCAAAGTGTAACATACCTTGTTGTGTGGAATGCAGTGACGTTGTGATGAGGTGTATAACGTCGTGATCGTCAGCGAGGCCCCCGGTAGCGGCGGAGAGGCCAAAGTGTAACATACCTTGTTGTGTGGAATGCAGTGACGTTGTGATGAGGTGTATAACGTCGTGATCGTCAGCGAGGCCCCCGGTAGCGGCGGAGAGGCCAAAGTGTAACATACCTTGTTGTGTGGAATGCAGTGACGTTGTGATGAGGTGTATAACGTCGTGATCGTCAGCGAGGCCCCCGGTAGCGGCGGAGAGGCCAAAGTGTAACATACCTTGTTGTGTGGAATGCAGTGACGTTGTGATGAGGTGTATAACGTCGTGATCGTCAGCGAGGCCCCCGGTAGCGGCGGAGAGGCCAAAGTGTAACATACCTTGTTGTGTGGAATGCAGTGACGTTGTGATGAGGTGTATAACGTCGTGATCGTCAGCGAGGCCCCCGGTAGCGGCGGAGAGGCCAAAGTGTAACATACCTTGTTGTGTGGAATGCAGTGACGTTGTGATGAGGTGTATAACGTCGTGATCGTCAGCGAGGCCCCCGGTAGCGGCGGAGAGGCCAAAGTGTAACATACCTTGTTGTGTGGAATGCAGTGACGTGGTGATGAGGTGTATAACGTCGTGATCGTCAGCGAGGCCCCCGGTAGCGGCGGAGAGGCCAAAGTGTAACATACCTTGTTGTGTGGAATGCAGTGACGTTGTGATGAGGTGTATAACGTCGTGATCGTCAGCGAGGCCCCCGGTAGCGGCGGAGAGGCCAAAGTGTAACATACCTTGTTGTGTGGAATGCAGTGACGTTGTGATGAGGTGTATAACGTCGTGATCGTCAGCGAGGCCCCCGGTAGCGGCGGAGAGGCCAAAGTGTAACATACCTTGTTGTGTGGAATGCAGTGACGTTGTGATGAGGTGTATAACGTCGTGATCGTCAGCGAGGCCCCCGGTAGCGGCGGAGAGGCCAAAGTGTCCGCCGCGAGGGAGCGCCACGTTCTCAGCGCGGAAACACAACTCGTAGTCTGCCTCGTTTGTTGTCATACCTGCATACAACAACACCACATTATATACTGACTTCGTCCGCGTCCCGTTGGATCCCGTTGATTTTCCGGGATAATAAGTAGCCCACGTGTTAATTCAGGTAACGGACAATACTCCAAGTTTCATCCAAATCGGATCAGTAGTGTTTGCGTGACAGAGGAACAAACATGCATCCATCCATTCATACATCCTTAAAAACTATCGCGTTTATAATATTAGTAATAGGATGAACATTATACAGCCTTGTAGTCCCAAACTAAGCAGAGCTTGTACTATGGAAACTAGAGTGCTGATATAATACTTTACTCAGTAACACCCAGACAAACAAGAAACGTTTTTTTGAATCAAATGTTTCTTTGAATCAAATATTTGTTCCCAGTGGGGATCGAACCCACGGCCCACAGCACGGAAGGCATAGGTTATGCCATGCTGTGACGCCTTTCGAAAATATTTTTAAGAACTCCAGAGCCAATCTTAGAAAAGATTGGGACATTTCCATCGAGCCTACCGACTCGCCCATTGGTGGGCAAGATGGGTAAAAAATTCCCAACGAGCCCACTATGCAAATGAGTGGGCTCGATGGGATTTTTTTCTCATCTCGCCCACCAGATGGCTCGATGGAAAAAAAAACTCTAGATTAGCCCGCTTTGAGGTTACTTTTACCTTATTTAATACATTTATTTATTACTCAGATTTTTTTGTAAGTAAGTAATGATTTGATTTTATGATATTTTGCTATTAATTTATTTAAACTAATTTAGTACTAGTTAACATTTTATTACCTGACAAAATTTGAATTTTTTTTAGAGTGTATTTATTTATTATGTTAGTTTGTCATAACTATGGCCTGTATTTTAGAGGCGCCATCTAGTTGTGCGTAGTGTAACTCACCATTATGGAAGTACAGGGTGAGCGTGTTCATGTAGTACTCGATCCTGGCGCGAGTCGGATACGGCTTGTTTCGGAAATCACGCAAACAACCAGACAACATCTGTTGTGAGGCGTCACTGTAACAAAACATTATATTAATAAATAACTAGTAGTTCGCACTGAACTGAGATCTCGTGGTCGGTCAAGAGGTTGTAAAGATATGAGGGTCCAAACGGAATAAAAAAAATGTCGTACAAAAATATCAAGTGGGGTGTCATATAAGGCTTATTCCCATCGAGCCCACTCATTTGCTTAATGGGCTCGATGGAATTTTTTCCCCATCTGGCCCACCAGTGGGCTCGAAAGTCAGTGAAACTCAAAAAGTATAATAATATTGTAACCATAATATATTTATCTTACCTCTTATGATCGAAGACCTTTGTACCATCGTTGATGACCGCCATTATGTAAGGATTATTATGTTTATTGTCGTTATCGAACGAGTCGAATATAATCCCGAGTCCGTTCCATCTGTCCGAGGAACCGAAAACCTCCCCCGTGTAATCTCCGCGTTGCGTTGTATACCAGAACGCCTGGAAAAACAGGTAGTGTGAGCTCCTCAAGTTCTCAAACATATTCTATTTAGGTAATGTTAGTGATAGCAATGCAAATTACTATTCTAACAACTACAAAGTGACTATGCAACGCTATCTAGTTGCATAACTAACTAGTCTTAGAACAAGAGTAAAATTCCACTAATTTACTAGTTCATGTTGTATTCAGTTCCAACTGTGGTTCGATCGATCTGCAGCTCTGAAACATCACACTTTAAGCCATTGGAAGCAATGTTTAATAAGTGGTTTGCAAATATCATGGAATTCGTTCAAACGACATCTGACTTGACGAATGACTTGAATATACTATCCCACTAATATTATAAATCCCAACCCACTAATTCCCACTAATATTATAAATCCCATCACACTAATTTCCACAAATATTATAAATTCCATCCCACTAATAATATAAATGACAATGACGAGGTCGCCGGCGGCGGCGGAAGCTCAAATAATTCACGTGACATTGACACTGGCAAAATTGTCTGTCGAAATGACGTACCTACAAGACCATTAAATAAAAGTAGAAGAAGTTAAGGACACGAGTTTTGAAATTTTTTGAAACGACACATAGCACTTTTATTTTAATAGTTTTTCTTGTGTTATTGTGAGTATTGTTGTTTAATTTTGGTGGAATTTTAACCAATAATACTTAGGTCGTAACATAAAGTGTGAGCCATTGGAATAAATGTGTGTAAAGTGGTTTTTCTGAATGTGAAAATTCGTGTTAGGTTTTGAAGAGAAAATCCACCATTTTTTTTTTCAAAACAAACGACAGCCGACTTGACAAATGACTTGACTTGACTTATTTATTACAATTTTAACACTTGACATTGGCAAAATTGTCTGTCGAAATGACGGACACAGGCCATTATTGAAGAGAAGAAGAAGTAGAAGAAGTTGAACTGACCAGTCCATCGGCGCCGATCCTCCCCCGGCCGGACACCTTGAACATGACATCCACCTCCCACCAGTCGAAGTTGATCGGCTGCTTCGTCCATATCGCGCCCTTCTGACTGCGCAGTGACGGCGCCAGACGGACACTCTCGCCGGACGCTATCGCATCTGACGAACAACACACAATGTCATAGGGATACTTATCTATATACTACTAGCTGATACCCGCGACTTCGTACGCGTGCGAAATTTTCCACCAAAATATCTTTCAACCAGTATACGATGAACCTCGTGCCAATGGCTGCTTTTGGTTTAGAAAGTTGAAGCTGTATCTAAGAATCCACGTCTTTGATTTCAATAAAATATAGCCTGTGTTTCAATCCATAAAAAGGGCTTCTGATTGGTATAAGTTTCATTGAAATTGGTCCAGTAGTTAGGGCGTGATCCGCGAACAAACAAACAGATTCGATTTTCGGAATCAGAATCGTTTATTTAGTAGATCTGCATATTTAGTTTATCCATATCTTTAATTTTAGTTTTTGGCTTTTTCCACAGTTTCTTATAATACCTAGTATAGATAATTAATAGATGATTTATAGAAGGTCAGGAGGCAACCTATGCCTACACTTAACGGGACACTGAGTGCCTGGGACAATGTTTAGATGGAGTAGGCTTGCCCAGCACCTATACCATCCTCTCAGCCTAATCAGCCGGGTCCATTTTTTTCAGTTAGGTATTCCTATGTAACTAATCTACTGAACCGATTTTGATAAAAACATTATGGGACCAATCTGGAAGAATTTTTCATCTTTTCGATAAAAAAACATGACGGAGTTATGAGGTAACAAACATTAACACAACCGAATTGAGAATCTCCTCCTTCTTTGTAGTTGGTTAAAAACACACACGGTCTTATTCCAGAACGGGGACTAAAGAAAGTCACGGTTTAAACGTGAAGGTTTATACAACCCGGCCGAATTAACATGACACCTGGCTCGGAACTCGATACTTCCCCCGCTACACCGCTTAATTCGGCCGGGTTGTACAAACCTTCACGTTTAAACCGTGACTTTCTTTAGTCCACGTTCTGGAATAAGACCGACACTAACTATAAAGGCAGAAAAGCATGCGGGGAACTCGCTGCGAGTAGAATCACCCGCGAATCGTCCGTGTGATAAGACTGCTAGTAGGTACGGCTAACCAAAATTTATTTTACTAATATTCAGTGCCGAAATTTAAAACTAGGTAGTTAAGATAGCATTAGTGTTGATTAGATACGGGTTGTAAACAGTAGGACGTAGGTACGCGTAATACAATATTTATTGGTCAGCTCAATATTATCAATGTTTCGACCACCTGTTACAGATAAGAGGGTCAGTAATGAAGGTACAATTTACGTGTTGAAGATACACTACGCGGTGAACATAGCGTGGTTGAGCTGTGCTGTGGAGCGTTGCTCTTTTACCGCGCAACGGAACACAAATCTTTTCTTTCTAAATATACATACTCTTTTGAAGCTGACTGACAATCAACGCACAGCCTAAACTATAAGTCCTAGAGGTATGACATTTGGAGGGTAGTATCCTTATGTAGTGTAGGGGTGCACTAAGAAAGGAGTTTTGAAAAGTCGCACCCTAAAGGATCTAAAATTAGACTCAAAGATTCTAACCAATTAATGCGTATGCTGCTACCACGTGAGCAAAGCCGCGGGCGACAGCTAGTTATACTATAATGTTTTTTAGAGGTTTGTAGGGTTGATGGGGGTTGGTAGGGGTTAGTAAGGGTTTGTAGGGGTTTGGGGTGCTAGGCCGGGTAACCTCCACGCGGTGCACCCTGGAAACACCATGAAACACGCCCGCAGAGTACTGTGGACGTGTTTCATGGTGGCCAGTAACCCGGCACGGTGGGCCTCTCCGCGTGTCCCTCTGATAAGCAGAGGGCACTGCGTGATGAGGCAGGGTAGACTTCGGTCTACCCAGGTGGGTCCGGGCCCCCTTGTTTGGTGGCCCGGACGTCGGGGGTCTTAGGCCCCCGAGCGGGGAAGAGCGCGCGGGACGACGCGGAACTGTCCCGCGCGCGACGCATGGTGGCGAATGGCGGGACCGCATTAGAGCACCGGCCCCGCATTGCAGACATTCGCCACCAGCGGACGGGAACGGCCGAGCCGCTTGCCGTTCCCAGGCCCCACCCTGCAAGGGGAGGGGCGTGCGGGCCCCGCTGTAATGGCGGGCTTCGTCGGCGGGGGACTGGACGTAAAGGCTCTGCCGGTTTCCCAGTCCCCCCCCACTAAGACGACGCAGGAGCGCCGCTGGGTTTTTAGTGGGTATACCGGCCTGACGGGAGGCCGGGGAGTCCCACATACCCCCCTTCATGCTCTCTAGTGGAGGGGGGATGCGTCATGCATTTTCCCAGCGCAAAAAAAAAAAAAAAAAAAAAAAAAAAAAAAGGGTTTGTAGGGGTTTAGTGTTAGGAGTCAGGATGGCGTTTGCAAGGTTGTATGTTCTGATCTAGGTAGATACAATCATACCTATTTATATGCGCACGAAGTCGCAGGCAGACAGCTAGTACAATATAACAGGGTCAAATTTAATTGGCTACTTTTTATATAAAAAGTTGTTGAAAGCGGAATGAGATAGATTATAACAAAATATTTACGTTTTTTTCTAACCAATCTTATAATTTAATTACCACAAAAAACTAAGATAGAGGCGTTTGATGTCCCCCTAGGATGTACCGACTAAGGTGCCGCCAATATATTCTTTTAGTTGGAAGTCAATTTATATAATCAGCGAGTACAAAAAATTATGTACTGAAAAAAATGTAAAGCACAATTCCTAATGAAAATCGGTCAAAATTCTGTGATTCTCAATTCAGACTCAAGCATTATTGCAACAAACCAATTTATTTATTTATTTATTTATTTATTTAATAATAACTAGCACGGGATTAACCAATTACACTAATTAATTAAAGACAGTCAAATTAGGTACACACACATAAGTCATTAGAGTACCTGTTTAATCAATATTCAATATAAATATATAAAACTCTTTTGAAGCTGACTTAGAATCAACGCACAGCCAAAACTATAAGTCCTAGAGGTATGAAATTTTGAGGGTAGTATCCTTATATAGTGTAGGGGTGCACTAAGAAAGGAATTTTTAAACGTCACACTCTAAAGGGTAGAACGCGAGCAACGCCGCGGGCGACGGCTAGTACGTACGTAAAACCTTTTTACTGAGAATAAGTGTCTTGAGAATGAACATTTATTTAAAGAGAAAGTACCTACATTACTTTTTCACACATATCAGCAAAGTTCTGCACACTTCATCAACTAAATTTACCTTAATTTCAATAAACAGTTCACAATACATCCAAATACACACTTTATCACAATGTAAAATAACTCAGTATCGCTCGGCGTTCGATTCATAACATTTTCTTGGAACTAAACGGATGTTTGAACCATTCTATGATTTAAATAATTAGGAATAGAGTTGATAATTGAATGGAAATGACTTCTATAACATTTTCTTGTTACTAAATAAGCAAATGTTTCAATTTAGACTGTGCTGAATATAGAGTTAGAATTTATAAAATAAGCACATTTTTTGCGTAATCTTACTCAGCTTGTATAAGGTAAATGCGAATTGTTAATTATAATTGAATTTTTTTTGGTTGTAGGCCACACAAACAGAAAATAATTAATAATGTGTTTAGTTTCTTTTAGCTATTATTTTATAGCATGCACATTTGATTTCCATTGCAGGGCCAATGCTTCTATGTTTCTATGTGTGAGGTAGACATATCAACGACAGCTGTTTGTATATAAATTAATAAATAATTTTAGAGTATACCCTGATAAAGCCGTGACATACTTTAATAGTTCTCGCCGAAAGTGGAGGGGGACACCTATTTAATCCTATCGGTAACTGTTTAGTTATGCAAAGCGCCCTCCTACAGCCCCACCATTCAAGGTTAGAGCTATAAAACCGTGTCGGGACCTATAGGTGTACTTTTTCGTAGTTTCTGATATCTATAGATATTTTTGTACACGGTCTACATTAAAGTCAAATCAGGGGACATCTTCAGTGGACATGCTGTGTCAGATAATGCACAGTTGCTAAATCAGGTGGGCCATCTGTTTCGTAACTTGTTGGAAGAGCCAGGTATACTTTTGTACATTCTTCTTGTAGATAAACAGGTAGGTTATTACTTAACTTAATGTTCTTGTATTAATATTAATAGCTAGTTAAGTAAGCAAGTGTCATTAAATTTTATGAAGTTAGGTACTTACCTAGTTAAATTTTATGTAAAAACTGATTAGTCGTTATCATGTAACTGTATTGATGGTACAGGGAAGTACTGTAGCATATTGTATCAAAGGCGCATGCTTCTGTAGTACATCTTTTCTTTAGTAAGGTAACTAGTACCTAAGGGTATGGAATTATTTCGGCAGGAGATATTATGAGGGTACAAAATCCTTCTAATTATTATTTTGGTCATTAGAAATTAAGTGTTTTTTATTTATAATTATAATTTTTAACATTTTTGTGATAAGTTCAATAAGTGCAGCGAAGCAAAAGACAGCCTTGCCGTCGTGGAATCCAAAACATGAATTTAGACCACATCATCTCTCTCTTTCTAACAACGCAAAATACGTATTTACCTGTCTCCCTCTCGCTTGACAGATTTCACTGACGTGTCAACTAAAAGCCGTGAAAACAAAAGTTTTTTCCTGTTTTTCTCTAAGTTTATAACTAAACCGTACAGTAATTAAACACATACCGATAGATAAATTATATATACGCATGTTTCAATTACAGGAAACCTTCCCAATGGTAACAGGGTGGTTAAAAAGAAAGAATACTTACTGCCTCCATACTCCCAGAAAGGAACGGATCCATCTTTTTGCGCTAAATAGGGTGGCTTGAACGAGTACTTGTATTCAAAGCGTTTGTGAATATTCTGTGAGTTGACTAGTACGAGAACATGAGCTAGAGCGGCTAATAGCCACCAATTTAATTTTATCACAAACATCGCGAAACGACCGCCTCGGCTCCGTCACGTCACAAAAAAAGCTGTCAAATATTTTCAAAGTTCACTTCACATCAGTCGTTTTCGGTCGATTTTTATTAACATGAAGTTCGTTCAAGCAAGATGTTGAGTAAACAGAGTAAAAAAATCCTAAGCAAACCCTGATTGATTCGTAAATGTCTTTATCAAAATAAATTGTCTTGTTTAGTAAACTGTCAAATTACTAAAAGAGGTTTGTTTATTTATAAAATGCCTCCTGAATAATTTTGTTTTAGTGCTAGAGAAACGGAGAAACGAAAGAAAATCTATGTTACGACTTGCCATAGATGGTGGTTATTTCTATGCGTTTTGCCACTCTCTTTGCCAGTAAAGCCAGGAATTTGCAGGGTTTTGACCAGACCTTCATTACGTGATAACTTGAGAGTTCTACGTTCTACCGGGTTCTACCGGTGATAAGAGGCTTCGACGATGAACGAAACACCAGAGCCCAACATCCACAGGATCTCAATACAGCAGTTAGATATTCTTATTGAGTATATGGCGAGGTACCCGCGTCTGGCGCTCGCTACGGCCCGAAGTCGGGAGTCCCTGGTGCAGTCCTATCATATGTGGGATAAAATCGCACGAACACTCAATAAACTGGATATAAATGCCAATAAAACTGGACGCGGATGGGCAAGGGTATGTAACGATGCATTGCTTCACTGAGCACATCCACTGAGGACGTGCCCGGTGATTGCACTGCGCTCATATCTCTGAGACATGTCGGTGTGTCGGTGTGAAGTCCGTGTAGCACCGGCACCCATACCCTTTAAAGCGAAACAAACTCGGACGAGTTAACGAAACACAGCAATGTGAGCATGCTGCAACCCTTGTCTTAGTCAGCTCCTTACATATTGACGATGTCTTTCATGTGGATATGGCTGACTAGGCTGAGAGGATGGTATAGGTGCTGCAACCCTACTCCATCTAAACATTGTCTCAGGCACTACAGTGTGTCATTAAGTGTAAGCTATAGGTTGCCTCCTGACTCTCTATAAATCATCTTCAATAAATATAAAGTGTTTATAGATGCTACATTTGTTCCAGTACTGGGCAGACAGAAAATTTAAAGCTCGTCGAAAATATTCAATTATGCGTAAATGTGAATTGGAAAAAGAACACTGCACCATAGCCCTGGACTCACACGACCAGAAGATCATCAAAATAATCACCGATAAGGATGGGAACCTCGTGGCGGTGAACTCCGTTAAGGAACAGATGATAGCGTACCAGGTAACTTCATACTCTTAATGGAACCCAAGTAAGGTTGGTTAGGAGTTTGCATTCACACCATGTTTTTTTAATAAGCATTTGAGGTGACATGTGGACTTGATTTTGAAAGTGTTGGTGCCTCCCTGTTTGATGTAACAAATAAATAAATAAATTAAGGTAATCTTTCTTTAGTAAGGCAAGACCAGAGATTAATTGAATATTGGGAAAAGTACCGTGGATCGAAAAGGTAAGAAAAAAAAGTTACGCATGATGAAACTGACCTCACAGCTCAGTTGGCTCTACCTGCTGTGCTGGTTGTGGGTTCAATTCCAACACAGATCTAACATTTTTACAATAAATTAAATTTTTGCATTAGAGGACCTTCTTTTGAAGTCTTTGGGTTTACCTGACCATGTCTTACTATACCCACTTTCTTTATTTTCAGTCAAGGATGTTAAAACCTAAAAAAAGACAGATCAGTGTAAATAGTGATCTCGAAGACCAGAACATGACGTCATCAGAACCGGAAGACGTCAAACCTGTTATACTCGAAGATCCCATAAGAATTGAAAAGGGAAGAAAGTTGGTACATAAAAAAAGTAAGTAGGTACCTATTCATTTACAATAATCATTCCCCAAATTGGATGAGATGAGACGAAGACTGGGCTCAGTGGCGAGTCTTGGGAGAGACCTACATCCAGCAGTCGACTGATATATGTAAGTTGATGATGATGAATCCCCAAATGCCCACCAAGAAATTCTTACCAGTGGATTTGCTGTAATCCCCAAAAATACCATTTCCGTAGTTTTCGCAAAAATCTTTTCGATTTTTACACAATATGTATTATTTCAGAACAAAAACACAAAGAAATAAGCAGAAAAAAATCGACAGAAAACAAAAAAACATTAGAAGAATTAAGAAGAGATATGCTGGAATTCGAGTTGGAAAAGCAGAAAGAGTTGTTTGAGATAGAAAAGACACAAGCCAGAGAGAAACACACAATGGAAATGGAATTATTGGAGTTGAAAAAGCAACTTTTGATCACAGAGCTAAATAACTTCACCAGTCAAGGAGTTCAATTTCAATGATAATAAGTAGATTATGAGTATTTATTTCTTTTTATTCCACGTTGACGTTAGGGCTTCGAACCTAACCGAATAAGTACCTCTGCTAGAAATATAAATTTATAGATAAACAAGACTTCATTGTGCGAAATATAAAAAAAATAGTAGTAGGCCATCTCGCGGGAAAATATAAAAGCTCAAAAACGAGAATAATTTGGTAGCAAATGTGAGAGCCATCTAGCGTCAAAAAGTAATTTGCTAGCAAAAGAGCTATTTTATGTCAAAAAGCAATTTAGTCTTGCTATTCGATAATAGATGGCTCTCCTAGCAACAGGACTCTGTTTGTTACTTGTAATGGATAGATGGCGTTGTTCAAGAATTAGCAAACTTTTTTCGGATCATATTTCGCGCGGTTGTATTTTATGTAAGCTCTTTGCATAGGTTTTTTACAGATTTTCATTAGAAAGTAAGTATACTTACGTGTCAACTTGTGTTCTCCATTCGCATATCGACATCCGGAATTCTGGATTAGGTATGTAGGTAGTCAGTCGGCTTAGACCCGCTTGGAGTTTGTTATCTCGGAAGGGTACAAAAAAAAACATCGATAGATACCTACTAGGTATTATTTTTCTCTTTTTTATTTCTCAAACGGGTAGTAGTAGTAACTACAACTATATGTTGTCGGATCCTAGTACGATTATTATTTAGCAAGGACTAGCACTACCTATTTCTAAAAGACCCACGTATAGGCCTAGAGTCAGAGAAATGAGAGATCTTCGTATATTGGTTTGTATTGAAACCTGCTTGGAGTAATAAACGTGATAAAACGTGATACAAGATCTCGGGTCAAAGACTATCGGAACAGATAAGACAGTAGAAATAATTACCTACGGATGTTTGTTTGTGATTCTCCGTAGCTTGGAGTTGGGAGTTACGCAAGGGTCTCTCTTGGGTCCCATTTTTAACCTCCGACTAAAAATAAATGGCCGGGGATGTTATGAGATGTGTCATTGTCTGTGGTCTCGTAGCTCTGAAACAAATGCATCAAGTTCTTCAATGAGTTTCTTTTCGTAAGAGAATACCTACTTAGATCTGGTGGTTGATTTCTTAGCTTGTTTTCCCAAGACAACTACATTTTTAGATTTGACGAACTGGAGTCAATAGAAGTCTGATATTTGTAACGCATAATGATGAAAAGAATCAAAAGAGATTTACTAAAACCACATTTTGGAGTCCAGAAACTGTCCACGTAAAGTTTACCACTAGCAGCGGTCACCCGTTCATGCAACGTTGCTGTGCAGCCTGCAGAAGAGGCCCTTCTCCATCCATCGACTCCTTTCCTTAACATTGGAATCAGTCCATCGGATAAGTCCACTACAATTCTCTTTCCGGTAACGTAGCTGTTGGCAACACTAAGCAAGCAAGCTCGTATGAGTTAGTGGCAACTCTGTTGACGGAGTTTTTAGGCCGCTTTAAGGCCTCCGTCATGGCTTAACGACTGCTAGAGCCGGGACAGTTTAAGGTGCCCGAAGCACGGAAGCGCTCAGGATGCAAATTCCACTAACGGTCACCCATTCAAATAGTGACCGCGCAGAACGTCGCTTAGATAATCAATGAAGATTTAATAAGCAAGCTACGCCACGAGCGCTTCTACGAAACTTGGCAACACTCAAATTAGGTAAGTAAAATCTAAACAATCATTAAATAACTTATCTTAGCTAACCTTATCAACACACGTACCTTGACGAAGCTTTTGTGTCGTAACACGGCCGGCCTGAGCCTGAGCTGAGCACTCAGTGCATAACACTCCTTTGTGTTGGTCGTGTCGGTAATCATGGGGATATTGCATCTGGTTGTTTTATGCTCACTCGCGGCACTGGTGAGTTTTATTTTTATTTATTTATTTAATACTAGGTGCCGCCCGCGACTTCGTTCGCGTTCCGTTGGATCCCGTTAATTTTTCATGAAAAGTAGCCTATGTGTTAATCCAGGTCACGGACAATATAATATTCCAAGTTTCATCCAAATCGGATCAGTAGTTTTTACGTGAACCAGTAACATCCATCCATCCATCCATACTTACAAAACTTTCGCGTTTCTAATATTAGTAGGACTTTATTGCACAAAATTATAAATTAGCTACAAAGGGTGGACTTAATGCTGTTAGCAATGTCTGCCAGCTTCCCTTGATTTTTTTAAATAAATAAGTACTTATCGTCAGCTTATTACTCCATAGTATTTTTCTACAAAAAAAAAGTACAAAAAAAGTACGTGGTCTTCTCTTTTGTTCTGTGTTTCGTCATTATGACGTCACGATGACACTCAAGCGAACGAGAGAAACTCTTTAGTTCTTGTAATGAGTATTTTTGTTTTTTTTTCTGTGCTCTATAAATAGAGGCAGAGACAAACCTTATTACTGTACACAAAATTTTGTGTATTTTTTCCAAAAATGGTTTTACCCACCGAACATGCTCGAAGACCGAACACCTATATCCATAGAAACAGATAGAAAAAGAATACTCTTTAGGAAGAGCCTATATCCTAAGTATCCTAACGTATTACCTATGATTACCTAAAGCCGATATATTAATGTTCGTTCTGTGCATAGAAAAAGAGTACTCCTTAACAAGTTCTGTGCATAAAGTAGTCTTTGCCAATCGAGGAAAAAAAGATAAAAAATAGAGGGGCATAGGCATAGAGTAGTACAAAAAAAAGAAATAGCAAGGAAATAGCAGGAAATAGGTGTTCAGTGAGAGGGGGTTTCCAAAAAATAAGTTCAATCTAAATTGTAAGTCCAAAAAAATCCTAAAAATGAATCTGGGACTCCTCCAAGACAAGGTGAAGAAGCTGCTTCGTGCGAACCCAGACTGGGAGGATGATATCTTCCAGACTGTCGTGGTCACTCCGTCCAGGGTCTTGAGGTTGAAATCCTATGCGGCTGTCAAGAAGAAGAAGAAAATACGCTGCAACTGCCAAGCTAAAGTAACCATACATAGGTGTTCGGTGAACCATACACTTAAAAGAGAGAATCGCTAAGCATTCCATTTGGTTACAGACCGCAAGAGCCATCGGACCAGCCACAGTGGTCAAACTAAACAATGGTAGAGACTTCCCTGGCTTGGGGCTCGGCACGTGGCTCGGTTTTAGTAAAACGGTAAGTCTACACGTGATGATCATGATAACAATGATTGAGCTGGTTTCTACTATGATATCATAGTAGAAACGACATTATATGCGCATTAACACGAGCTTAACTTAACGGTGTAGAAAACATTGTTTTTTTTTCCAGTATTCTCCTGCCAGCAGTCGCTGGGGTCGCCAAGGGGATTATTGGACAAAAGTCCCAGAAATCCCCCACGCAGGTGACTCACGCAGGGGAAAACTGGAATGAGCCATATTTATGTTGAGAGATGAGCGGCCAGTTTCGTCTGAGGACGCATTTTTTTACAAAATAGATATCATATTCTTCGTATATATCTTTAGGGTCAACGGGAGGTGTTGAAGGCCAACGAGGTGCAGGAGGCAGTAGAGGCGGCTATCGACGCGGGCTACAGGCACATCGACACTGCTGCCATCTACGATACGGAGGAGCAGGTCAGTTGAACTGATATTGCATGCTCAAACACAACTCAGACATATTTTAACACTTCTGCTGCACTTTCCATCAGGTGTGCTGGCCAAATGCCTCATAAAAAAGATTTGCTGGGCTCTTAAACGTGAACCATGTTTTATAACAGGAGCTGGTAATTGTTTTATCAATATCATCAATCATCATCATCATCAATCATCAATCAATATATATAAAACTCTTTTGAAGCTGACTTAGAATCAACGCACAGCCTAAACCATAAGTCCTAGAGGCATGACATTTGGAGGGTAGTATCCTTATATAGTGTAGGGGTGCACTAAGAAAGGAATTTTGAAAGGTCACACTCTAAAGGGTAGAACGCGAGCATCGCTGCGGGCGACGGCTAATAAAGGTTTTCTCTGTAATAAAAAAAAACTTTAAATTCCCCATTTTGTACGTGGCAGAATAGGCGCCAACCGTAAGCGCGGAAAATTAAAAAAAAAACCTCATCTCTTCAGTCTGTGGCCGATCGCAATGCGCGCGCATAGGAAAACTGATTAGTTATTCTCGCCATAGCGAAACATTTTTCACAACTAGTTTTCACTGTTGAAATTATAGTTATTTTATTCACAAGTGTGTTGAAAAACGTCGTATGATACACGTGTGTATTGATGATTACCGTCCTCGGCTCTCTTAAGACCCTCGCCTACGGCTCGGGTCTCAATGGCACCTCGGCGGTAATCACCAATGTAACACACTTGTACCATAATGTACTATTACCTACCGTTCTATTGACCGTGTCATGTTGTTGCTGAATAACTAGTAGTTCGCCCCGAACTGAGATCTCGTGATGGTCGGAGGTTAATAAAACCCAAACAATTTTTACTGACTAACGGTTGTAATAAACTTTGCAAATCGCTTCGAAATCGCCGTTTAGCTATGTACCAGTCTTACTTGAACTACAAAATCATTGAAACTCCAAGAAATGGTAGCTCACGTTATACTGGGTTTGCCAAATTTATAATTTTTACAACAACTTAAAACCTATTAGACCTAAAATCAAAATAAAAACGGTTTTAGAATGTCTTAACAAAACCCTATCATATGACACCCCACTTGATATTATTGTACGACTTTTTTTTTAACTCCTTTTGAACCCTCAAAACTTCACGACCCCTTAACCGATTTACTTCATTTAACAAACCAGTAAAACTTAAGAGTACTATCCGTATACCTACCAAATTCTGTGAAGATCGGATAAGCGGTTCAAAAGATCTCGTCGAACAAACATACAAAGCATTTTTGTCCAAGTTGTCACTAAGATTTTCGTTCGCTTCGCTTACTCGATCAAATATTGTCTTATGTTTCTGCAGGTCGGGAAAGGGATCCGCAACAAGTTGGCTGACGGCATCATCAAGAGGGAGGACATCTTCGTCACTACTAAGGTACACTCAGTCACTAACTGACATAAAGTCTGGGTGATTCTAGGTGGCCATGTTCAGTTCTATCTCGTTAGTCTATATTTTCAATCCGCAACCTTATCGCACTCAACATAATTAACATTATTGTCTGGCAGCTCTGGAACGACCAGCACGCGCGGGAGGCGGTGGTGCCGGCGCTGAAGGGCTCCCTCGCTCGGCTCGGCTTGAAGTACGTCGATATGTACCTTATACATTGGCCGGTGGCACTCAATGTAAGTATCTACTATACTAAGGGCCGAATACTGAAACGTCACTCAAATTTAAACACCACTAAAAATTGCTATGCCTCTGTTTGACATACTCATTTTGTAAGAGATGGCAATATTGGCAATCATTTCAGCATGAACTTAATATAGCGTTTGAGTATTCGGCCGTAAGCGAACCTAAAAATCCCATCCTTTCACAGAGATGATCTTCCATCTTCTTAGTTCTCAGTTCTTAGTTCTTAGCTCTGTTTCTTTCTTGCCCAATTTATGTGCGACCATCTATGAGGTACCTATGATCTACAAACAAAAAAGAATTATTGGTGAAATGATCGCGTAACATACATACAAAAAACCTCCTTTTTAACCAACTTAAAAAAAGGAGGAGGTTTTCAATTCAGTTGTATTTTTTTTTTTATCTGTTAAAAATAGCCTAAGCTGCTTGAAACATAACTTTCATTGACATTATCCCAGGCCAACGGCTCGCTAGCTGACGTCGACTACTTGGAGACATGGGAAGGCATGGTGGAGGCTCTGAACCAGGGTCTCACCAAGTCCATCGGCGTCTCCAACTTCAACCAGCAGCAGCTGGATAGACTGATCTCACTGAATCCCGTGAAGCCGGCCGCTTTGCAAGTCGAGGTATGTTTGTGGCAGAGGAACTATCATCGAAGCATCTAGCACAAGCAAACAAGCTCGTATGAGGTAGTGGCCAACTGGTGATGGAGTTTAAAGGCCGCCTTAAGGCCTCCGTCGTGGCTTAACGACTGCACCGTGCTTTTTTATATAACAAAACAAGCCGATGGCACCTGATGTGAAAGTGGTAATCTGCCTATAACGGTGCATTGCCTTACTGAGCACATCTACTGAAGACGCTCTGTGATGCATTGCAACGTGCCCTTCACTCTGGGACAAAGATGTTAAGTGACATGTGCGTGTAATAGCACCAGCACTCATACCCTTCAAACCGGAACACAGCAATCGTCACTGTGCGGCAGAAATAGGTAGGCCGTTTGACCACCAACGCTAGTACCGGCATGGTACCGGTAATGCACTACCAGGGCAATACAAAACACGTCCACAACACTGTCGTCACATCGCACCGTTCACATGTTTTTTCTTGCTTATCGGTAGTGCATTGGGCGTTGGTCATGGACGAATGCGTTGATGGACAAATGGCCTTACAGTGACTTCCCCGGACGAGCTCCTTCACAAGAACTTCTACTACTGATCCACGAACCTTGCTCGTCTTAATTTCCTAAATAATCCATAACTTAAATCGGTAAGACATGTTGTGTCACCGAATTATGTACCTACAACATCCTTATTTACACATGTTTTTGCAAATAAATTATCTTTATCTTTATCTTCCTTTCAGATAAACTTAAATCTCCAGCAGGCAGCGCTGCGTGCGTTCTGTCGCGAGCAGAACATCGCGGTGACCGGCTACACGCCCTTCGGCTCGCTCTTCTACTCGAAAGCAGCTGCTGACGCACCACCGCCGAGGGCCGATGACCCCGCGCTACTGAAGATCGCGGAGAAGTACAACAAAACTGTGCCTCAAGTCACGCTCAGATATCTGGTAATCTTGTGTACTTATACTTACCTAAGTAAAATGCAGCAGCGCGCTAGCATGCGCCAATCATCATCAATCAATATATATAAAACTCTTTTGAAGCTGACAGAGAATCAACGCACAGCCTAAACTATAAGTCCTAGAGGTATGACATTTGGAGGGTAGGATCCTTATATAGTGTAGGGGTGCACTAAGAAAGGAATTTTGGAAAGTCGCACTCTAACGCGTGCAACGCCGCGGGAGACGGCTAGTTTTGTATAAGTAGAGACAGCAATAATCACTAGTCTAAATATATCCCTAGGAAGTATCCTAGAGACCTAATACTTATTGGTTTATCCTCAAAAGTCCACACAATACAATGATCTGCATGCTTTAGCAAAGAATATGTAATACTGCGTGCGTAAGCTTTAGTTATAACTAAAGCTTACGCAAACAAACACACTATAGTGTGTTTGTTTTACGTACCTATACTAAAAAGTTGACGTTTTGTTGATAGAGGAGAGTGGAAGACGAAGACATGTTGTACCGACCCCACTTAGCGTGGGACAAGGGTAGGAAGACGATGACAAAGTTGACGTTTTGTATAGAGATTGAGCAGCGCCCCTAGCGGGTAGTTTACAAAACTGATGATTCTCCATACAACATTATAGTTTACGTGACTTTGCAGTAAACATCAAACCTACACACGACCTCTGGAAAGTGATGGGCACCATAACTCTCTACGTTGAACCTTTCTTATTTTCTGACTTTCTCTGACTGACGTGAATGTCCTTGGACTGCCCCTCTAATTTCAATGTACATTTAGCACACTTTTCTAATTTGGTTTCCAATTCCAGGTGGAGTTAGGCGTGGTTCCTATCCCGAAGTCGGTGACCAAATCCCGCGTCATCCAGAACCTGGATGTGTTCGACTTCCAGCTGACGCAGCAGGAGAGAGATCTCCTCAAGAGTTACGATAGAGCGTACAGAACTATTCCTGTCAAACACTGGATCCAATCTCCTTACTACCCTTTTGAGAAATAAATTGTGATAAGATATTCGTAAGAAAGAAATTAAAATAAAACTTTACAGATTTTATAAATGTCTTTTGAACAAACCTGTGAGATTTGCAGGAGCTCAGGATTCCATCAGTACCTAAGTAGCTAAAACCTAAGAAAAATCGAAATAGGCTAAAACGTCATCTATAAGAATAGTAACTAAGTTCATGTAAGTTCGTGGCCAACTCTGGTGACTGAGTTTCTAAGGCCGCCTTAAGGCCTCCTGCGTGGCTTAACGACTGCTAGAGCCAAGATAGTTTAACGTGTCCTCCGAGGCATCGAAGAGCTCAGGTGTAAATGCCACTAACGGTCACCCATCCAAATAGTGACCGCGTAAAACGTCGCTTAAAGATAACCGGTGAAGATTGACTAAGAAAGCAAGCCACGAGTCCTTCCTTCCTAGGAATAGTAGAGATCTAAGTTAGAGCTACTCTCAAACGTTTTCAAACTGATATATAACAGACCTTTGATCCAAGCCGTTTATATATACAAGCTATATATATATTCAAGCTAAGTAAGCCCCCATTTAGTTACCTTACGATGTTTTCCTTCACCGTTGGAAAGCACTGGCAATGCGCACATATTTTTTTCTAATAAAAAAAATCATTGATGCAGGTTTGATGCACGACCAAATTTGATCTCATGACCTTCGGATCGGAGAATGGGGTCGCTAGCTACCACTAGAATACTGTGATCTCCCTACTACATAATATTTAAGTAGTAAGTGCTTTGCAATATTTATTCACAAAGAAAATTACAACTAATACAGTATTTACAATATTTACAATATTTACAAAATACACATGGAACAGTTGAGCTATCTACAAACCGTTGCAAACGATTTATAGATAGCTCAACTGGTCCAAATCAGTACCAATCGGAAGCGTGCCCAAGACACTGGCTGCATTGCCGCGCTGAATAGCAATGCTGATACGCTGGCCTAGATAATCACCAGCCCTCGGGTCACGCGTCGCTTCGACTAGACGCCCTGAAAGAATTTTGAAAACCCGGAGGGCCTCGGTACCCCACGGACCTAGAGTCTCGACCCCAAGAGGCACAAATGTGTAGGCCCTATCGAGACCTGCATACTTGCGCCTCTTGTGGTCCTCGGCCAAATCTGCCGCCGCACCAGCCTCAACGGAAGTCCTAGGCAGATGTGAAGGAGCAAGGGTATCGACGCAAGTAGCGTCCCACACCAAAGGCCTTCCCAACTCCCAAGGAACAAGAGTCATACCGTCAGGCCGTTTGCCATCGTCACGCAGCAGACCATTCGGCTCAAGAATAGCTGCCACATTCACGCTGGTAAAAGCCCGGCGGATGATATCGTTAAGGCTAGCGTGGCGGGATATCCGACCGGCGGCTCTAGTGCACGATAATCCGTGGTGACCAAGCTGTTCGACAGCCGTACCGCACTGGCACCGATGAGGCGCACAGCACCGCGCACCCAACCGTAGACAGGTTGCAATACGGAACGTGACGGGATCCATTAAAGTACCAGTGTTATGAGAGGGAAGTGCTTGTAACCAGAAACCTGACTCCTTTTTAGAGACGGCTAACAGACGGGCACGATCTGCGGAGTTTGAACACGTTTGTAACAGAGAGTTCCGTGTTAACTCGCACAGAGGCCCGTCCCATTGCCGTTGGGACGAAAGTAAGTGCTTATGTAGGTAGGTACATACAGAAATAATTTTAGTCCATAGTAAAACCAAGTCAATGGAATCGGGCTGGGCATATCTGCCGCATGCCGGACGATCTCTGGGCAAAAATCACAACAGAATGGGCCCCCAATGGTGGTAAACGTCAACGCGGCAGACCCAGATTAAGATGGCGAGACGAATTAGACGTATTTTGAAAGGATTGGCCCGCAGATGCACTAGATCGTGAGAAATGGAAGAGGGATATTGAGGCCTTTGCCCTGGCTAATAATAATAGTAAAACCACAGAATGACCTAGCTGAAACTTTCGTCTTTGCTGAAACTGCATGCATCTGCCACAGGAAAGAGCCTTATATCAACATGTTATGGCACATTCGAGCTTATTGGTGGATACGTCGTTTTGTAATCTTGAGAATGAAAAGTCTGGCGTCAGACTGACTGGCGCCATTGGCTTTATTTTATAGATGCGAAACTCCGCTAAGTATGCAGGTAAATACAGTGACCGCTGTGGTGAGCTAGTTATAAAAAAACTGGATTTCAATTGATGATAAAAAGAAAATCGGCTTATTAGTTTGGTAGTTAAGTAAGAATAACAGGAAAAAACGTCATCCACGTACACGGCATTGTGTATTCTGCTTTCTTGTGACCTTTCAATGGTGTTTATGATCAATAGAACAAACCCAATGAGCTACTATCATCATCACCATCATCTGATGAAGCTGTATCAAATTGAAGTCGGTTTTTCCAAGTTTTTAAACTTATAAATTATTCCAATTATTCTTATTTAACTGCCAAACTACTAAACCAATTTTGATAAGACTCTTATGGAACCAATTTGGAAGCAAGTACCCTTTCAGATGAAAAAAACAATTTTCAAACCTACTGAACGACGGAGTTAGGGGGTAAAAAACATCAAAAGATAAAAATAAAAAATACAACCCAATTGATAACCTCCTCCTTTTTTGAAGTTGGTTAAAAATACAACCGAATTGAGAACCTCTTTTTTTTTAATTCGGTTAAAAATCAGCGCATTTTCTCTGAGTTTCACATCCACACGGTCCTCACTGCCTGCCTGGCGCATGGCGCCATGTTGTCGCTTATCCCGCATTTTCCCGGGCGAGCTTCCGCCCTTCTATTATCGTTGCTAATTTACTGTTTATGGTCCCCGGGCCCTTTACATAGGAGCCTCCGAGCCTAAACTACTTGAAACTTGGAAGGGATTTGTTGGTTTTGTCAGCGGAAAAATCCGGGGAAAATATCACTTGAGATTGTGAGCGAGAGATAACAATGTTAGAACTTTAATTCAAAAGATTACTTATGTAGTAAAATTATAAGGGTGATTTTTGTTTGCCAATTTCTGGTAATTGGAGCCTAGAAGGCTTGTCCATCCAGACAATGTTTCTTGATCAATCACTAATCCATAGGAAACCCTTGGCTTAGTCAGCTCCGCACGTATTGACCTTGTCTTTCCTGTGGATATGGCTGACTAGGCTGAGAGGATGGTATAGGTGCTGGGCAAGCCTAACATCTAAAACATTGTCCCAGCAGGCACTACAGGGTCCCGTTAAGTGTTGCCTCCTGAAGCTGTATAAATCATCTTAAATAGGCAGGTAGGTAACACAGGCAGATAAGTAGATAGTACCTACGAGTACATAATGTATAGATCTTCTTCTTTTCTACCTATATGGCCTCTATCCGTCATTTCGACAGACAATTTTGCCAGTGTGAAGAGGTAACATTTTCACAAGAGTATATTTTTCTATGCTTTTTCAATAGAACCCTTGTCAAAAACTGTCAACTGCATTGACATTTTCTTGGCAAAATCCGTCATTTAAGTAAAATCATGACAGAAGACTGTGTTTACTAAATAATTTATTATTTACCAGAATTTCTCTTTTTCGAAACAGGGAAATATTTGCTTGTGATGTCTTAAATTTAATGTAAATCAAAAAATTATTAAATGAATCCCCCTTTTCACAAAAACCAAAAATGCTGCGAGTTTCTCTGTTATTCTGCTGCCTCATTTCTGATGTGACTCTGCCATTTGAAAACAAAGATTTTGATGATCAATCTTATTCATATTACTATTACGATGAAGGTAGGTAAAGCATATAGGAAGCTACTTAGGTATATAGATTAGTTAGATTACCTAGGTAGGTATATCTTTATTGTACACCAAAAAAAATACAGCAATATAATAAAAACACAATGGGTGGTTTTATCGCTATAAGTGATCTCTTTCAGATAACCTTTGTACTAAGGTAATTTGTAAAAGATCTAAGTGACTCTCTCATCCAATATTTTGGTACCTTTAGGCTGGATGATGGATGTCTGTTTGAAGGGTATATGTGCGCAAACCCAGTGCTAAGTTCATTGCAAACGGTGTAGGAAAACATCGCGAGGAAGCCCCATACTAAGTACTTACAAGTACTGTAAGGGAAACCCACGTAAAGGCCGCCTTTTGCCTACGGCCGTCTAGGCGGAGAGGGGGGTATATAGAAGAGCGAGGAGTTGGCCCTACCACGGTACTTCATCTCAAACAGATGAAATGGTCATAGGTTCGTATGAGTCAGTGGCTAACATTTAGTGACGGAGTGTTTAGGCCGCCTTTAGGCCCTGCCGTGCCTTTCGAAGCGCGGAAGTGCTCAGATGTAAATGCTACTAACGGTCACCCATTCAAATAGTGACCGCGCAGAACGCGCTTAACTTTGATAATCGGTGAAGATTGCCCAAGCAAGCCTAGCCACGAGCGGTTCAGTGCAATTTAAATACAATGCAGAGTTGGTCTGTAATCTGTAATTTTTTTCTTTTTTTTACAGAAACCGATAACACAGAGGTCCCAGGGACGGAAATGACAAGAGTGCGTCGTCACCCAGAGGCGACACGGACTCAAAGCACTGAGGACTTGCAAGGACTTAGAGGTACGAGGCTATGGAGAAGTTACAAATACCTACTTATAATTTTACAAGCTGATACCCGAGACTTCGTGCGCGTGCGAAACTTTCCACCAAAATATCTGTCAACCAGCATACGATGAACCTCGTAGCAAATGGCTGCTTTTGGTTTAAAAGCGAGTTCAAGCTGTATCTAAATGTAGGATTCCACCAAAGTGTGCAGGACACTTGTTATGGATTGGATCTTTTTGGCTTATCATCAATGTACTTACCTATTTCTGCCGCCAAGCAGCGATGCTCGCATTGCTGTGTTCCGGTTTGAAGGGCGCCGGTGTAATTACAGGCACATGAGACTTCAACATCTTTACGTCTCAGAGTGATGGACGCAGCTTACAGGGCACCTCCTCATTGGACTTGCTCTGTGAGGAAATGCATTGTTATAGGCAGAAGTTACCACTTAACATTAGGTGAGCTATCAGCTAGTTCCATTACTTTTATCATTAAAAAATAATAAAAAAATTATTCAAATGTGTTTAACAGGTGCTTTGAAGCAAATTATGTCTGGAAGAAAAATTGATGATTGGGATTCTGATTCAACTCCAACAAATTCCGATACCGATATTGGACAAAACAACAATAAAAGTTACGGTTACACGGCGACACAAGACGAATACGATAGTCTGACCTCAATAACTAAAAGTGACTACGGAAGTTTGACTCCGAAACCCGACTATGAACTTGTGACCCGAACAAAAACGCATGATAGTTTCACTCCAAAGTTCAAAAGTTATGACACTGTGACTCCAACAACCAATGGATATGACATGTTGACTACAAGAGGTGAGTATGACACTTTGACTACAACTAATAATGAATATGACAGTACGACCCTGATTATATATGACTGGACTGAATTGATAAAGGTGCCACATAGAACTACATTGAAGAAATTACAAAATAATACGAAGCTAGAGGTTTCATTTGACAACTCGGTGGAGAATACTACAAAGGGGTTTGTACCCAGCGTCTCAGAAAAAAACCAGGGTCGAAAAAAACCAGGATTACGAACTCAGGTGAGTAGATTGTTTAACAGTTGGTCCCACCCGTGGGCACCAGAACACGAAGATAAACTTATGCATTATAGTCTGCACGAGTAAGTAGTCACGGAAAAAAGTGACTTAAAAGAGTCTGGGGCAAATTGGATGGTGCTCAGGTCCCACATTTTTTTAAAGTTGCAATGATAGAACTTTCTTTGTTACAATGCACTTACAAAGCAGAAAATGTAACAAAGTATTATAACGCAGCGGGAATCATTAGTTATAAGATATTTTACTTCGAAAAATGCTACTTTTTCCATGTTGTTTATCGTATTTACAGGTGTTTACGTAAAAATAATTACTTTATTTTGGGTTTTCGTGACTGCTACTGCGTAATAGATTATGATAAAAACAACAGAAGTTAATAATAACAAAATTAATCTAAAAATTATCTAAATGTATCCAAATCAGGACCTGAAATGCCCCAACGCCTTTACCAATGATCAGCCTTCTATTCTTTTCTTCTGTTCTGTTCCTTCAGGCCAAGCCAAAATGGTCCTCTAGCATCGTGCTAAGTAATTAGCGTGATAGCGGTAAATCTTACCTAATACATTTCATGTCAGTTTAGTGTTTAGATGTTTGCCCCTCAAGAAACCACGTCACAACTACTGTTTATCCAGATTTGAATGAAACTTGCATTATAAATAGTTCTTAGTTTGTTTTGTATCCTGGATTAACACAGGCTTTTTATCTCAGGCCAAGAAAACTACGCACAGATCAATAGAAAAAAAAACAACAACAACCAGGTTAGTTTACACAAAATGTGCTTTCCTATAGGTACTTATGCATAGTATTATCGTATCTAAGTGAGGTCTGAGCTACATTTCATTGGAGGATCAAAATTGAAGAGTTCATTAATAAACTTGATCCACAATTAGATTGGAAGATCAAAATTGAATAGTTCGATCCACAATTCGATTTCAATTCTGGAGAATGAAACTCAGACTCTGCACTCTATTACCCTGAGCTCGTGCTTCGTCGTGATCTCAATCCAAAACCCGTGGGTGCTTTGATTACCGACGGGTTTTGTTTTAGATTGAGATCACGATATCGATAAAGTAGATTTGAGTAGAGATTTTCATACAAAATTCTATGATTGAGCAGTAAAACAGCTTACAGGCGGAAGTACTCGTAGTACTTGTCACAAAGCTACTCTGGATGTTACTATGCATCATAAGTATGTATTTACCTACAAAAAAATATGTATGTAAGTATTCTATTTGCAATCTAATTCCCATAGTACAAGCTCTGCTTAGTTTGGGACTAGAGGGCGTTGTGTGTAATGTCCAAGGATATTTATTAATTTATTATATACGAAAGTTTAAAAAAAAACCTTTTTATGTCTGATCATTTCGTACATTTCCCAGATTGACAACAACAACAAAAAAGCCCGTCGAGTTTGACATCGAGAAGTTTTTAGAGATTGTCGCAAACCTAACGTACGATTACTACACAAATCTCACTGAGCAAGTCAACGCTACGCTTATAAGAATGTCGGTGCCCACGTGTGGGACTCCAACTACAACCACTGAGGCAACTACTACACCGGGGCCAGTGGACTACAGATTCACGAAAGAAAACCTTATTGGAAAGGTGATGGATAAAAAAAACCCGAACTCGATTCTCAATTCATCATTATCACTCAAAACGTCGCTTAACGAAAATCGGTGAAGGTTGACTAAGCAAGCTGCGCCACGAGCGCGCGGTCACTATTTGGATGGGTGACCGTTAGTGGCATTTATATCTGAGCGCTTCCGAAGGGCACGTTAAACTGGCGGTCTCGACTCTAGCAGTCGTTGAGCCACGACGGAGGCCTTAGGGCGGCCTAAAAACTCCGTCACCAGATTTGGCCACTAACTCATACGAGCTTGCTTGCGATTATCGATCAAGACTTGGATTGGAATTTGGAACCCAGTTTCCGAGCCCGTCGCCATATTACTGTTTTTATTTCAAAGTTTTCCCCGTTTGAGATGTAAAGCTTGGATTTAATTGGAGCTCAAATTCGAAATGGAATTGAAAGTCGAGGCTCGATTTGAAGCGGATAGAGCTCCTTGGTCAAAGTCAAAAAGTTTTTATTGAATAAAATCTGAGTGATCACTGTACATCGTCATTAGGTTTTGTATAATTACATTATATTTACATTTTATTATTTAATTTGTTGGAGCTAGTTCGTTCCAAGATGTTTGTCTTGTAAATAATCAGATATTTTATAGTACCTAACTACATAAGCTTTCAAAATAAGTCTCCGTTTCATAACATTTTTGAACTTGCCAATCGATAAAACTGAGACACATCACTTGAGATTTTGTTACAGAGGCGTACACATTGCCCTTTTACTAACTTTAGCGAGCCTTGATTTTAGATTCATGAGTTTCAAACTCGACTCAGCACTCAATTAGATAACCTACAGAGCCCTGAGTCTAGTGCATTTGTTTTGACTTTCGACTCGAGTATAGCACACGCAAACGCATTCGCAAAGCTATAAGTCAAAACAAATGCACAGACTCGGGGCTCTGTACTGGAACTTGTCTTTCAGTGTTATGTTTGCGGTCTGGAAGATAAAGGCATACCGTTCAACGCGCACTGCGCCGACGCATTCTCAGGGGACTTCATACCGCTGGTGCCGCAGGACCCAACTGCGAAGCAACACATAACGATATACAAGAAGTACTGCCGGTATCAGGATATGTAAGCTGCAGGGGAGTGGGCATGAGCATAGTCTAAACACGATCATACCTGTCCCGGCATGTTCATGCTCTTGCTCCCTTAAATAAAGGCAATAAGTCCGGAATTAATGGCAGCTTGCTGCTTTTGACCCACTTGAGCCATAACTTGACAAAAGAGTGACCTGGCAAATTGTGACTTTTGATGGCTTAATGGCTTGGTATGCTCGAATTTTTGATCGAGTGAGCGAAGCGAACGAAGATTTTTGTGACAACCTGACAACTTGGGCAAAAATGCTTTGAATGTTTGTATGTTTGTTCGTCGAGATCTTTTGAACCGCTTATCCGATCTTCACAGAATTTGGTAGGTATACGGATAGTATAGTTTTACTGGTTTGAATAATAAAGTAAATCTGTCAAAGGGTTGGAAAGTTATGAGGTTTCAAAGGGAGTAAAAAAAAAAGTTGTACCAAAATATCATATGACACCCCATGTGATATTTAGGTACGACATTTTTTTTTACTCTGTTTGGACCCTCGTATCTTTACAACCTCTTGACGAACCACGAGATCTCAGTTCGGGGCGAACTACTAGTTTAGTCACCGAGCATAAAGGCATTGTAACTGAGCTTGACTTTTGCGTAGCATGCAATAACATCTGGACTAGGTAGTCGTATGTATTAGGTAATAAGTCATGCCGAGAGGTCGCACCCGTCCCTCAGTACAGAAAGCAGCTCAGAAGCTAGCGAGTACGGGCTTAGTGTAGACCAAGCTTCGCAAAGAATCCGCTCAGTGTCTCCATACAAATCAGCGCCCACTAGTGTGCTGGGCGTCAGACATTTCACACGAAAACTCGTACTAGACCCTCTGTAGTAGAATTGACGGGGAGAGTGAGTAATAGGTTACGCGTCTGCTCCAGTAACAACTTCCTCCTGAACGAAACGATGCCTCGCGCATTGTTCGGTCGCTGGACGGGAGGGTGTTCTGTGCGGTGGACAGATCTGTCCGGGGTGTACACGCAGCGTAGTTGCCGCAACCGGCGCCAGGCCGCCACCGGACGACACTTCGCCAGCAAGCGGATGGCAAAGCTTGAGATGGCGCTCTCGGTTAGTTTCCGATACTTTTGTCAACTGCTATCATATCATAACTCTTAAGTACGATCTATTACTAAGGGTTACCGCTTACGATCGTATATAGGCAAATGTATACTATTATTTACCTATAAAACTTTAAAAAAGCTAAAAACTAAAATTAATGATATGGATAAACTAAATGCAGCTCTACCAAATAAACGATTCTGATTCCGAAATTCGAGTTTGTCTGTGTGTTTGTTCGCGGATCACACCTTAACTACTGGACCAATTTCAACGAAAATTATACCATTCGGAAGCCCTTTTTCCGGATTGAAACATAGGCTATATTTTATTGAAATCAAAGACGTGGATTCTTAGATACAGCTAGAACTCTCTAAACCAAAAGCAGCCATTTGCTACGAGATTCATCGTTAAGTCGCATCGGAGAGTTTCGCACGCGTACGAAGTCGCGGGTATCAGCTAGTAACTACATAAGTCCAGTGCATAGTAAAGTGCATCGAAACTAAGTAGTTCAGTTCATAATGTAGGGCATGCTCATCACACGTTGCCTACTTTATTGTCAGAATAATGTACTCTTTACTAATATTTTCAGAACGTAGATAATGGCTGCATCATCAGTCCAGTGGCGTCCCTCCTGCCCCTCTCGAGAGGTATATCTCTTTTCTCGCGTTTCCACGCCTGCGTGTGCACTGGTAACTGGTGTAACAGCTCCTTCCGCTTTGACAGTGACATGTGGATGACACTGACATTGACAGCTGCAGCTTTGACAACTTTTGCTTTGTTATGATCGAATTAGAATTGTGAAGTTTGTGAACTTTGATAAGTGAAAAAGGGGCACAATGTGATGTGGCAAATTAAATTTTCGAATGTTAAAAACTGTATTTTTACTTCTTGATAGTGGAAATCTAACTACGAAATATGGATCGAATTCGGGAGTTTTCACGTAGGCACGATAAGCGCCCCTAGGGGAAAAGTCCGGCAACTTTCTCAATCCTAAACGCGATCGCAAACTCGATCCACGTTCCGCGTTTCGTTCTTCGAGATTCGGCACTGTAGTAGAGGTTACGTACGAGTATACTCAAGAAAACTTTCACGAGAGTACCTACCTACTTAAGTAAGTAGATACCTACTTTTTATATTATTTATACATAGTCGCACGTAAAGTGCATTTCATTTGCACTACAAACAAACAAATAAGCATAACTAGAAAAATTCAAAATATGTAGGTACCTACCTACCTACTTAATGGAAAACGTACATGGCGTATTTTTTTTAACGTCACTGTTTAGTCCATTCTGTATAAAGATAGGATGCCAATTAAAGTAACTTTGTCACCTAAAATGTATTTTATTCATCAGTTTTAAAACTAAATTAAACCATTTATTTTGCGATGCCTGAAAAAGGTGAACAAGTTTCAATGTGCCTCCTACAAACCTATAACCAAATTGTAACACTTATTTATGCAACCAAACGTATCTTGTATCTAATAGCTGCACAGTGACGTTCTAGCTAAGTTGCAGATCAATAGAACCATAGTTGGAACTGAATAGAACGTTAACCGTTGTAAATAAGTATAATTGAGCGCCCAACTTACAAAACAAAGTAAAAGGCACCATGATCATTTCAAATTTTCCATTTTCTCTCCCCGCCCTCTTTATTTCCAAAATGGCGGCCACCTGTTCGCGCCGGCCCTGATTGGTCCTTCGGTTCTTACCGGATACACCCACGTAAGGGTCTACTGAATAATAAAATCAAAAACTACTTCTTTTATCGTGTTATTCTGTTATTTTTGCAAAATATCCTGAAATTGTAAATGTCTCGAAGTTTGAGAGCTTTTTGTTGGTTGTACTTCTGAATTTTACTTTGCGTTTAGGGAGTAAGGAGTTTTTGTAGACATTTGATTTGTTATACCTAGGTACATAAATTGACTAAATACTGAAAAACTTAAAACTAGAGAATGCATTATACGCACGTGTAATTTCCAAAAAATTAATAGACCATCTGGGTATCATTGGAACAATGAACTAATCAAGAAAATAAGTATCACCATAAAGTATCCAATATTATGAATATAATGTCGTCATAAAACACGTTTCATTCTGCACAAAACATTTTGTTGAACAACTCATTGAACAATAACAATTAGAGGGTGCTGTTAAACAAATTAGAATGTTGCCTTAATCGTCGTAATAAAGATTAAAGTAAAAATAGGGATTTTTTTGTGGTTAGGGTTGATTATTATTGAACGAAATTTTTGATATGGATGTTCTATGAGTTATCATTAAAACTAACAAAAAAACGTATTGGTAGTAATAAAATAAATAAAATAAAAGCGGCTTTTATTCACTAACTATACTTTTATTAAGATAAGTAGGTGTTTTAATCTAATTTCTAAAAAGTTTATTAAAAATGACACCAATGTCATTTAGTGGTAGTAGTTAAGAATTCATATTTTAAATAGGTACACTAAAAAGTTTGGTAAAAACAGGTAGGTACATTCAACACCATAGACTATTAACAAATAGTTTTTTTTTTAATCTAACCTACGTAATTGTGGTAGTACAATACAATGTTATAACTCTTGCAAAAGTAGCAAAACACTCCAAAGCTCCCAAAACATACGCAGGCAATCTTAAATTTTTAATCAACTTATGTGTCTGACTGTACCTTTTGAGCATATCATTCTAAGAGCTAAGATGACGTACAGAAGAAAGTTTGTCTCTAATAAATATCGCTACAATTAAAAAATGTCTACCCTTAAGAGAGCACCCCTCACAACTACCCCTCTGAGACACATAGCATTTGTTATTTTAACCATTAACATCTTTTTAATTGTGGCTGCTTTTAATGTGAGCGGTGGACCATAGAGCATGAATTATTGTTCTATTCTAATGGCACACCATAGACAACTTTAATGGACTTGCGACAATGAGTTTCATAAAATGATTTTATTGTTTCTGGGGATGTAGTTAATCTAAGAGTTTGCTAAAATAATTGGGCTTCGCTGAGCAATAAGGATAGAATCTACACTTTGGTAAAACGTTTGTTACTTCATCATCCACAGTGCGACCTTACCCACTGCTGGGCATAGGCCTCCCCAAGTTTGTGCCATCCACCGCGGTCCTGGGCTAGTCTCTCCCATTTACGGCCTGCTATTCTGACGATGTCGTTTGTTACGAAGTTGAAGTTTTATTCCAAACGGTTCCCAGGCAAAAAAACGGTAGGTAAGTTCTTATTAATAAGTAGGTACCTAAATAATTTTTTGTGATAATGTAAAATATAATAAACCAGCTTCCACCCGCGACTTCTTCCGCGTCCCGTTTGAACCTGTAGATTTTCCGGGATAAAAGTAGCCTAAGGTTGAAATACTCAAACGTCATTCAAATTTGAGCATCACTTAAAGTTGCTCTGCCTCTGTTTGACATTACTCATTTGTAAGAGATGGCAATAATATAAGCGTAACTTCAATTGAGTGGCGTTTGAATGGCGTTTGAGTATTCGACCATAATGTGTTGTGTTACGAACAATTATAATGTGTTATATTCCAAGTTTCATCCAACACTTCCAGCGTGATTGAAACACAAACATCTAAAAATCCAAATAACAAAACATCTAAACATTTATAATTTTAGTGGGAGGTGGGATTGAATGCGATTGGATTTTAATACTTCACAAATTGCCGCAAGTATTTCAAAAGTGATTTGATGTGCGTTGGAATTACAGGGTAGTAAGTAGCCACCCAACGCAACCCGGCGACGACGTGGAAGACCCAGGAGGAGATGGCGCGATGAACTCGATGCACATTTAACATCTTGGCCTGTAACAGCGTTAAATCGCGAAGAGTGGAAGGAGGGAGGGGAGACCTTTGCCCTGCAGTGGGAAAAAAACGGCTAAAAAATAAAAAAATAATATAATATAATTATAAATAAGTAGTGCATTGTCTTACAGGGCACGTCCTAATTGGACTTGCTCTGTGAGGTAATGCATTGTTATAGGCAGAAGTTACCACTTAACATCAGGTGAGCTATCAGCTTGTTCCATTACTAAAAAAATGTAGTATCTATTAAGGGGTCTACACACAGCAGCTATAATGTACATTAATAAATAAATAAATAATAAATATTCACGGACACTTAACACAACGCCTTCTAGTCCCAAACTAAGCAAAGCTTGTACTATGGGAACTAGATGGCTGATAGAATACACACATACATTTTTTTTGTTGTAAATACATACTTATAATACATAGAAACACCCAGACACTGAACAAACATCTATGTTTACAACACACAAATGTTTGTTCTCAGTGGGGATCGAACCCACGACCCACAGCACGGAAGGCAGAGCTACTACCGACTGAGCCATGACGCCTGTACATTCATTCCTTCCCATACATTTCAAAATATACATTATAGCTGCTATGTGTGGGCCCCTTTAGATTGCTGATCGCTCCGTAGCTCTGACAAAGTGTCTAACAAGCTCTTGGCCAATTTATTCGTACAACAAACAAAACGCGACTGCAGGAAAAGTTTAAGAATAACATAAAATAGGGGTTCGCTATAATCGCGATCTACTTTATTAGTCCGAGAACTGAGAGCATTCGACACAGCACTCATATCTCCAATCGGAGTCTCCGAGATGGGGTCGTAAAAACGTCTCACCACCATGATTTATTGCAGGGGTGATGTTCACTACTCCGCGGGTAGTTTTGGAGAGTTTTGTTATTGATATGATAACGTTTCAGTTTCAAAGTATTTGAAAAACTGATTACGTAAGTACATTTTCTTTATTATTATTAGTTTTTTTTAAATCCTGAGTGGGCCTTACCAAATCTGAGAGGTAATTCATTATTAGAGCAGATAATAATAATAAATAATAATAAATATTCACGGACACTTAACACAACGCCTTCTAGACCCAAACTAAGCAAAGCTTGTACTATGGAAACTAGATGGCTGATAGAATACATACATACATTTTTTTTTGTAAATACATACTTATAATACATAGAAACACCCAGACACAGAACAAACATCTATGTTTACAACACACAAATGTTTGTTCTCAGTGGGGATCGAACCCACGACCCACAGCACGGAAGGCAGAGCTACTACCGACTGAGCCATGACGCCTGTCAAAAAAAAAAAAAAAAAAATGAATAAAATAAATATCCATGGACATTTCACACAACGCCGTCTAGGCCCAACAGGGCTTGTACTAGGTATGGGAACTAGATTGCTGATAAAATAGTTACTTATAAGTTACTATTTTTGTAAATACATACTTACCTACTGAAATATACTTGCATTACATTTAAATTTAGGGTAGAATATTTTCTGTGAGGTACTTTCACTACCTACCAATGGACACTTCAGTGGGCATGCTCTTATTAGGCCGAAGAAACATCATGAGGAAACCCTTGGCTTAGTCAGCTTCGCACGTATTGACTATGTGTTTCCTGTGGATATGTCTGACTAGGCTGAGAGGATGATATAGAGACACTACAGTGTGCCGTTAAGTGTAGGCATAGGTTGCCTCCTGACGCTCTATAAATCATCTTCAATAGATGTAAAGGCCTAAGTTTTTCATCGAAATACGAGCCTACTTAATCTGTCTAGAAGTCCTAGGCGCTACAGCGTTCTGTTCATCGGTGTATGGGTAAAAAGTGGCCCATGACCTGCCTAAATTGTATGGTTTAGATCAAATCCTATCACCAATCATCAATATATCATATATCAATATGTATGTTACGCAATATGTACGTTACGTACATAGTCAGTGTAGGTACCTACCTCGCTCCATTACCCTTTCGCTATGTACTACACGGATGATTATGTTTTTGTTTTTAATTTTATTTTTTTTATTTTTAGGTATTTCTTTTTTCCTAATGATAAGTAATAAGTAAAGTAGTCTCTAATACCTACCTACCTACCTACCTATTACTTTGAACTCCTTCTACATAATCCTACTTATTCATGTGAATCAGACCTACCTACCTATCTACCTGCTTACTCTAAGATGGGTAATGCCTATGTAGGTACTTGCCTACGTAGGCATTGCTCATCGTCCGTGGGGTCACTCCAGTGGTCACAGCTGAAAACCAGCGCCACTTTACGATGTGAAGTGGCATCAGGCTGAGCTGTGACCCGTTTTGGCTCACGCATGCACCAGCACGACATGATTTGCGCCTAGACAGGTAGGTATATAATACATATACCTACCTCGCACTTAATTAAGTACTAGTACCTAAGTTATGTTTTATGTCCTACCCATGTTGTTTTCTTCTTGTTGTGCTGTTATGTATGTATAGTGTGTCCGAAATAAATGTATTTTCTTTCTTCTTTCTCTTCTTTAATATATATAAAACTCTTTTGAAGCTGACAGAGAATCAACGCACAGCCTAAACTATAAGTCCTAGAGGTATGACATTTGGAGGGTAGTATCTTTATATAGTGTAGGGGTGCACTAAGAAAGAAATTTTGAAACGTCACACTCTAAAGGGTAGAACGCGAGCAGTTAAGTAAATAGGCTGAAGCATCAGCTCAATCTAAGGGTGAGTCATTTCTTCCGACACTTTTTGTCAAAAGAAAATTAAGTAAGTTTCCTTGCCCTAAAGTCAGTAATAACTTCATATCAGCTGGTCGTTGACAGTTACAAAGCAGTACAGAGTGGGATTCATTTAACAGAGTGGCTGCTAACAGAGTTACTATACCTACAGGATGTCTCAATTCATAAAATCACTAAATACAAAAAAAAATGCGTGAAACTTAAATGGTGGAAAACATCGTGTGATAGCCTATATACCGGACCATGTATTAAGTACTTAAGAGTACTTAAACAAACTAAAAAAAAAATATGTCTCAATTTCATAATATTAGTTGAGAAGTAAGTAAACACAGTATCTTGATGTATTTCTAAACTAACCTAATTTCCTTAACATCCTGCAAAATTATTAATTGTCGTTTCAGTTTATGAGAAACGGACGGCAACACTTTTAGTGCTCTCAAATTAGGAGAGTTTAGAAAAATGCAACAACAGAATCAATACCATTGTATGTACGTACCTACTCGATTGTATAAAAGCTCTATAAATTCGGACATCCTGTATAAATAGTGTAAGGGCGGGGTAATCCGTACGTACAAATATTGTACAAGTTATTGAAGCGAGAGAAGTGATCGACTCCACTAAAAGAACTTAAATTGATTGATATTCTTAACATAATTTATGCAAAAATACACCTTAACCCCTCGTACTTAGTAATATTTAACTTTACTTAAATAAGTAATTTTCACTATTGTTCAAAGATTTAAAAAGATCTAAGCGTGGTCCACCTTAGGCTGCAGCTACACTTACCATCAGGTGTGCTGGCAGCCAAATGCTTAGCTATAGCTCATAAAAAAAATATAATAATATACTTTTATAAGTATTATAGGCGTAACCATACCAAACTTGGAAACCCTAGCCCATTCAGAATAAATACAAATCTCTCCCAAACCAGTGACTTGCATCTCGCTAATGTACAGTCAGACAGCTATATACATATAAATATTATAGCATCTATAAAAGTTTACGAGTTGGAATACAATGTGGGTGTTCGTAACAAATTGATAGTTCGGGAGCGACCGTGTTGTTGTATAAAATAGGATAACTATCGGAGAAAAAGAAAAAAGAGGTCTAAGTAAGTAAGTAGTAGATATGTTTTTTATTTTTTTTAGTTATTGTTTTAAAAAAATACATAGTAACTTATTTTGTACTATAGCACTAAGGAAACCTAAGGTTTATATGAATAATGCTATGTGAGTCTTAGCGTCGATAGCCTTACATTAGGTAGGTAGTTACTAGATTAGATAGGTAGGTAGGTATAAGTAGGATCTAGCAAAGTGCATTCCATTTACTTAGGTAGCTTGTTGTTAGGTACATTGCATAACATTTAGCCTGTGTGTATGCCGTAATCGGTAATTAGACACGACCATTTTGTAATTAAGGTGCCTTCTGGTAAGATCGGCGTATAGTAGTAAGTTTGGATAAATCACGTAACTACGCAATTCGGCGATATTTTTAAATGATGGCAACATCGCCTTACGCGCCATTTTGCAATGCCCCTGTATAGCAAAATGGCGCGTAAGGCGATGTTCCCATCATTTAAAAATATCGCCGAATTGCGTAGTATTCGGACTTACTACTTCGCCGATCTTACTAGAAGGCTCTACATAAAAGAAAATTAATACAGTAGAGGCTATATATATATATATACATATATAGAGATATAGGTTAAAAAAAAAAAAACAGTAGAGGCTGCTAATGCTATTGGCACTGTCCCAGATGTTCGAATGATGTAGGTACTCACCATTATTTAATGTATTTATTATATTTTTTCTTTCTTATTTACTACATTATGATAAAATCATGGTTACCCTCACGAGGGCGCTGGCGTCGCCGGAAGTTGCGCGCCGGAAGTCGCCATGTCTCGTTTGCTGTCTCCCGTGATGCTGCAGTTCTTCAGCTTTCCCTATTTTTGTGGAAATGTTTTTGTGCTCTGAGATAAAGAAAACGCAATACAGTATAAGTACCTACTAGTAAGTAATACCAGTAATATTAGTACCTACTTAGTCCCGACGAAGACACCACGCCATTTTATAAGTAGGGTACCTAACCTACCTACCTATTTGTATGTTATCGTCTATGACATTTGTTTTAGAAAAAAGCAAGCTCGTATGAGTTAGTGGCCAACTCTGGTGACGGAGTTTTTAGGCCGCCTTAAGGCCTCCGTCGTGGCTTAACAACTGCTAGAGCTGTGATCCACAGTTTAACGTGCCCTCCGAAGCACGGAAGCGCTCAGATGTAAATGCCACTAACGGTCACCCATCCAAATAGTGACCGCACACGTTGCCTAACTTAGATTATCGGTGAAGATTGGCTAAGCAAGCCTAGCCACGAGCGCTTTTGTTTTAGTAGGTAGGTCTATTTCTTTTTTACTTGATTGAGAAATAATGTTTTGACCAGAGAACTGGTTTTGACAGATCTTTTACTAAGAAGTGTCCTGCTAAGTTGATAAGAAGCTACAATATGTATACATAGTTCTCATAAGCGCCTCTAGCTTAGAAATGCGATCAAGCATGAATGACTTATGTGAAGTGATCGTCTCAGTAAGCACTCGTATGTAAATGTGGGGGTTGATGAGCCGCGCTGATCGAAGGGGATGGGCATTCTGATTTATTATGTTTGGCGTGAAGTCAACTCGTACAAATACTTACTGCATATGTATGTAGCTATGTAGGTAGGTTAGGTACCTAATGAAAATTATCACGTGATAAACAAAGTAGCTCTACCAGAAACCGAAATTAAAAAAAATATATTAAAGATATTTCTGTGTGATTTTTACGCAGTTCAATGTCTCCGGGAAAGTTTATACTGGATGTGATCTTTGACGCAGTAATGATTCAGAATATTAAAGGTTGGTATGTAAAGCAACCAATAGCACGTATGTACTACATGAATGTGAAGATTTAGACGAAGAAAGATGTCTTTTCGCACCCTGTATAATATAAAAATCTTTACTACGTAAGTACTTAAAGTAATGCTGGTATAAAGACTCAAGTTTCGATCACTAAATCTAAATAAAACTGTTGGATACTTAATTATTTAAACCCATCAGTTTAACTAAAAGCATTTTAACCAAATAAGTAAAGTAACTTTAACCAAATTACGTAACGTTTAAAAATATTTACGGCTTTCGCCAACTGTCGTGTTCCGTAAATCGAATGAGATACGTCGTTAATACGAGTTAGGGGTGCTGCGGACTGGGGGCTGGGGGCTGGGGGTAGGTTTAGGGGCGCTTTTAGCGCACTCACGCTTGACTGGCTTTGATATGTTTATTGTGTAGAGATGACAGCAATGCGGATGTGTTGCACTCAGCAACTTAGCAGCGTCTTCTAGGTATAAACCCTTTTCGACCAAATTTGATATGTATTTGATAGGTACTTAGGGCGTTAGGGCTAAAGGGGGTTTCAGTCTAAACCAGCAGTTTCAGAAGTAGATATTTTATTCTCTGGACGATTATTGAGATCCACACAGGTATCGACGGCAGCCATGCAGAGAAAAGGGAAGAAGAACGAATTACATTTTGTTTTTTTTTTAATCACAGCTGTCAGACGTTTGACATTGACATAATCTAAGAACTAGCCGTGGTAGCCGTGTTTACATTATTCTACAAGGGCCTCAACGGGGCCTCAACGGTACGGGGGGCTTGTCGCCGCGCCCCCCGTACCAAGCAATAGTACGATCAGTAAGTCTGCAGGCGTCATATGCCTTCCTTAAACACACTTCGCAGTTTCGGCAGCGATTTTGCTCTAGTAGGGATCAGAAACAAATAGGTATTAGGTGCAGGCTGTAAGGAGTCTTAAATCAAGATAGATATTCCAACTTTCCCCATTTCAACCACAATAGTTAGCAGATTCGTTTCGTTATCTGATGCCAAGGGCTGCAATGACCAATCTTATTTTATTGTCCAGTAGATATCTACTTAATTAGATAAATCTCAAGTTTTATGGCACCTTGGGGGCGGTCCAGATGGCTTGGACAATTAAATTAGCACATTCTACTATCCTACTATCAAAAGATTTGAAAACTGAACTTTAACACCGCTTTACCAATCATTCGTTCTTCAAAGTCCAATTTTACCTAAGATCTGTCGTTGTCTGCGCTAAGTTATAGATAGGTACCTACATGGTTATTCTTTGGGTATGTTAGAGCATGTTATGGAACACCATTGCATTATCACGTTACTCAAATCGATCAAAATCGATAAATTTTCCGACCAATAAATATGGACGAAAATCTTTTGGTGAGACGCGTGGTCAAAGGGCTGGTTTTACATGAATCTTCAGTCTCAGGTAAATTTAAAATACAGGGTAGAAATGTATAAAGTACCTACCTCGTATAGGTTCTTATATAGGTACAGTGCCTTCTGGCAAGATCGGCGTAATAGTAAGTCCGGATGCTAAGCAATTCGGCGATATTTTTAAATGATAATTGCTTAGTTACGTGATTTATCCGGACTTAATATTACGCCGATCTTACCAGAAGGCACCTTACCTATTTATCTACGTGTACGTGGTACGTGTAACGTATTTAGGTACGAATAAATTATCTTGAATCTCTACGCTTCGTTCAGACCAATGTAAAACAAAGATCGATCGGTTTGACTGAATCCAAGACCTGAGAGATGTTAGCGCCAAATCAAACATTTAGTCGGTCGTGTTTGTCTGTTTGTCATCGTGTTTACAAAGGTATCCGGTTGCTGAGAGGGTTGAACAAGTGAAATGCTTGCACAAAATGATATTTTCGCAAGGATTTGTACGGTATGACATCATGTAATGAGTCATATGATACAGGTTTCTTGATACATGATACAAGTTTTTTGTATCATGTATCGTATAAAACACCCCGTTTATGTACGGTGAGGGTTTGCAGGGATATTCACTTACAATCAAGCTCTTTTAAGTCACCTAGGTTTTATTTATTTAATTCAATCATTAAAATTTAAGGCATACTTGATGTACCGACGTATATTGTTACGTTCAGAACCCTTCTGTCTGTGTGACTCCGACCAGACACAGTCTCCCCTTGTCTTCCGATTCGCGAATCAGCTACGGTTTTGAAACTTTCCCCTAGATCTTTCTAACATAGCAATAAAGTTGATTTTTCCCTAATTTGCAGCTGAACTTTAGCTTCGGTGTGTACAAATAACGCGTGCAGAAATAAAGTATTTTTTATTGAAAGATTGGTAAACGAACCAATACTTTTACACATTATAAACATGACACCAAGATTTGCTAAAAGTTTGCAAGGGAGCGAATGAGCGGCGATGCGCTTGCCATCCGTCACAGACGGTAGAGGCTAAAGCGTGCTTCGGTAAAGTTGAAAAAATGTTCTGCCTATACCTAATAGTAAAAGTTTCTGGGAGCTATTGAGAGCTGGAGGAGGGTTCTACGTTCAGATGTAATGTCTTATGAAAGCAAAAAATGATAGTGATGATGATTGAAGGTAAAAAGTCATTAAAAGAAAATTAAGATAATGATTTTTATCGATAAACTCATCATATAAAGAACCTACACTACACAAGTAGGTAGATATATCTAAGTTCGTTAAAATAGTATCCAACCCCACTGCCGCAACTTCTATCTCCCATAATAAGTTGTGTGCGTCGCCTTTAAAATCCATTTCGAGTAAAACGATACATTAGTAAATACAGCCAACTTAACATCACAATCGCGAGGCTTCACCGCCAAGACACCAGCGACTTTATCGGACGAGAATATCGGACCGAACTCATACATAAAACAAAACTCATGCTCCGACAAATCCACACAAATTAAACTGTTATCTATCTCCACACCGTACGTCTCAAAACACTTCCCCTTCCTCTCGATATTGACGTCGAAGACATCAAAATCATTTGTCAGATACATCCTTTTATCCATCGTCAGTACTGTCTTCCAGATAGTCGCCTTAGCGTAAGTTTTCTCCTTCTCATCGAAAACCGCCGGCTTCAACGCAAATGGGTGGCCTTCTGCGTTGATTTTTGCGACCGCTATGTCGTACTTCGGACTAGGATTGGTAATGTTAAACTTATCGTGCAGCTTCCAGAAGAGGATTGGGTAGGCTTGGGAGTAGTTTCTGATGGTATCGCGGTAGAGTAGGACTCGGTGGGTGGCGCCGGGCTTGCGACAGTGGGCAGAGGTTACCACCCACTTTACGAGGATGACGCTGGCGAAGCAGGCGAAGGACCACGTGTCTGAGGAGTTCCGGACGATGGCGGCCACAAACGGGAAGCTGGACGGAAAGAACGGGCTGTTAGATTGGGTGCTAATAACTTCTTGGTGACTGTGATGAACTTACAGAGAACATAAGGCATCTATCTCAGGATTCTAAGGTCCTGTCTGAAGATGTTTTTATGGGAATTGTAAACAAAATTGAAGAGTCGTCTGATGCTTATCGGTTTACCTCTGCCTACTCCATGCTATCTCAGGTTTACTAGTAGGTATAGTATTGTATGATCTGCCTCTGCCGACAGCAATGTCTCACAAAGCACATCTAACAAAGACCAGCGTATGAGCATTGCTATTCAGCGCGGCAATGCAGCCAGTGTCTTGGGCACGCTTCCGATTGGTCATTTGGACCATTTGAGCTATCTATAAATCGTTTGCAACGGTTTGTAGATAGCTCAACTGTGTCATGTGTATTTTGTAAATTGTGAAGTGAATATCGTAAATACTGTATGAGTTGTAATTTTCTTTGTGAATAAATTTCTTAGTTATTTTAAAAGTTAATCATCAATATATATAAAACTCTTTTGAAGCTGACTTAGAATCAACGCACAGCCTAAACTATACTACCTATAAGTCCTAGAGGTATGAAATTTGGAGGGTAGTATCCTTATATATATAGTGTAGGGGTGCACTAAGAAAGGAATTTTGAAACGTCACACTCTAAAGGGTAGAACGCGAGCAACGCCGCGGGCGATGGCTAGTAAAAAATAAATTGCTGTAATATTTAGGCTTCTACAATCTAAATGTTATGAAGTAGGTACTTCTCAGCAGACTCCGAAGTGTTATCACTGATGAGGCTGATGACCCCCATGGACCGCGTCAACTTGAACACATCCCCCTGCGGTATCAGCTCCCGTTTCCTCTCCTCTACAGTGATGTCTGTCGCGAACTTCACCATCACGCACACCGCCATGATGGCCACGGAGATCAAGATGGTGAGGATAATGCATGCTGCTTTCATGTTAGAACATTGCATGGGCTCGGTATACTGTTACGATGAGCATAGTCTTTGGATGAGCATTTTATCTTTGTTGTGATTCCATTGACAGCAGTTTCATGATTTTGAGGAAATAATCCTCTTTAACGTGGCTGTCATGTCATTGTCAACGTATGATAAGTAGTTGTTGAAACTCCTTGGAGTTTGCAAAAGCCATAAACATGTTCCATGATGGCCATAAACCAAGAAGAAGAAGTTGAACTCTTTGTAGTTTTTCCGAAGTGAAATCAACATAGGTACCTACCCTTACCTACTACCTATAATAGTGTGTAAAAGACTAACGGCCGAATACTCAAACACCAGTTAAATTAAGTTCACGCTTAAATTATTGCCATCTCTTACAAATGAGTAATGTGAAACAGAGGCAGAGCAATTTTAAGTGGTGCTTAAATTTGAGTGACGTTTCAGTATTCTGGCCTATGTATTTCTGAAAACTGAAGGTGCATACACCACAGGCCCACAACACTGTTGAATTATATCAATAAAACATTAGTAGGTACCTACCTAGTTTTATATCAAGCTAAAAGGGCTTTGTCTATTTCTATTTCCGCAAAGTGATTCTCGCATTGCCGTGTTCCAGTTTGAAGGGTATGGGTGCCGGCGCCAAGGAACTAGTGATATACGTAGATCTTTTGGCTCTTGCTGCCCCTAAAAACGAGTGAAAGAGAAAACAAAAGTGAGCAATTTATCAAAATTTGGCAAGGGTCGTTGATATTTATCTGTATTACAAATGTTCTGCTACGAGTAAAATGTCTTCGCGGGGTTAGGGGGAGATACAAAATGTATTTTTGCATGAACTAATGTTATTGCTACCAATCAATTGATCTCCAAAAGATAACGCAATCTTTGCTTTTGGCACAACTAGGGATGTGAGCCCGCGAACTAGTATTCGCATAATACTTTATTGTTCTTAGTTTATGCTTTATTTGTTGTCTCCGTCTGTTTCAGACACAAATTCTACACTGAAAAAAGCAAAAGGCTGAAAATAAGCTAGAAAACTAGTTTTTGGCTTTCTACTCGATAGCAGATGGCGCGGATCATCAATAATCATTTTTTCGGAAAATTAAGAAAGCGATATTTTGAATAGCTATGTATGTATGTACTTATTTGGAAAAGAAATGATTGATTTATTATTTTTATATCATACACCTAAAATTAAATAAAAAAGCTCTTATTTGAAAAAGTAGTTGAAAGATTTACATATTTCGTTTTTTCTACTCGATAGCAGATGGCGCTGTTGTAAACTTTGCTTAACAACATCGTTAAAAAGTTGTTAGCCGAGTTTCAGCCTTAATCTTATTATACATTATTCTAATTAACTATTAAAATGTATCGTTTGCATTAATTTAGTTAGAACAAACATAGATTCATGCAAAAAGATACATTTATTTTCTCATAACTACCTACTTGTGTTGCTAGGTGAGTCGTACAGTACGATCGGGGAATTAGAAACTAGAACGGAAATGGCTTTTAAAGAACACTATAGCTAAATGATTAATGATCTTGATATAACTTTCTCAGCCTACGATAGACCTTCGAACCACATTTCAAACAAGAAATCAGCATTAGGTGGTAGGTACCTAACCTACCTAGTAGTACCTACCTACTGGTTGATGACAAAGCTCCATATTTAGGCATGTTCAAGCTTTTGTAGTCAACTGTGAACTACAAGATTCGAATAAACCTTTTCTCAACTTCGATAACTTTACTTATGTACAATAAAATAATGCGATGAGTCATAAAAATTGCGCGAATTGAGACGTGAATCAGCTGCTACAAAAAATCAATACAACACGCGCGGTACGAATCGCCTACGCTATGTCCGGCTGTGCAGACGCGAACCAATATTTAATTCAGCAATTTTAATGGTGTTTTGTCTAAGAACTAAACTAAAATTAATTAAAATCGTAATTTTTGTGTTCAAATAGTTTTTAAAAATAATTATCAGTGACGTGAACTTAGCCGCAGGTGGTTAGTTTTGCATTTATTTCGTCAGATGGCGCAGTAGTACTCGTGATGTTGTTACATACTGTATGGGCGTGTGAGTGCTTGTGTAATAAAAATAGTGTTTTGTGATGTTTTATCTACTAATGGAGAGTGCAAACGGTGAGTAAATAATCCTTACATCATTTCCCATAAGTCAGGCGGTTCGCAAGCCTGTGAACGTCACAGGAAAACAGTAGGAAGTGCGAAATCTTACATCTGTGCGCTAGATGTATAACCCGGCCGAATTGAGGTCACGTTCACGTCTTTGCACTTCCGTCTGCTCCAGATGCTTTTCATTCGGTCGGGTTATAATCCCGCCATCTTGTGAGAGAACTTTTAGGATTTTGGATAAATATATCGATCCAAAGCTTGCTGTAACCTAGTTTCTTATTTTACTGTGTTCTACATAAAATATACGATTCGAAAAACAAGATAATTATGTTCCATATATGTGTTGCTTTACAGAAAACTCGTTCAGAGTTTGTTGACATTGAATTTTGTTATCCTGTAGGTAAAATTGAATTCCAGGAAATCGATATTTTTACTATGCAGAAGCTACGAATCACATAGATAAGGTTCTGTAATCCTCGGTGCACTTATATACCACTGTAATTGGTGAATAATTTTACTTGAGTAGAAGAACGGCCTTGTGTAGCGCGCTTACTGAACAGATGACATCAGAAATTTTAAATAGATTTTTCTATTGAACGCTCCGTTGTTTTACGAAAGAACGCGTAATTTTTATTTTAAAATCATTACAGCATCTATGGGAATACCGTCTTACTAATAGGAGTTAAAATTTCCTGGTCGCAATCTCTAGATAATCAATCCACCTAACTTGTAGGTACCTACCTATACTATTTTCCTTGACAAAGTAGGTACCTACCTACTAAGCAAGGCAAAGTAGGTACAACTATGTTGTAGGTATTTTCATGAGGAATGTAACGTGTATTGTAGTAATAAATGCACAACTGCATTTGTATGTATTCAATTTCATTGATCTGACGCAGGTAGGTCACTGACATCTCAACGTTATGTCGTTTGAGTTTTTCTTATTACAGTATTGCCTTTTCGTAGCATCATCATACTAAAGCGTTCGTGGCTAGGCTTGCTTAGTCAATCTTCACCGATTATCTAAGTTAAGTGGTGTTCTGCGCGGTCACTATTTGGATGGGTGACTGTTAGTGGCATTTACATCTGAGCGCTTCCGTGCTTTGGAGGGCACATTAAACTGTCGGTCCCGGCTCTAGCGGTCGTTAAGCCATGACGGAGGCCTTAAGGCGCCATCAATTAGCAAGCAAGCCACGAGCGCTATCTCAAGACCACTATAATATTATTAAGATTGGCAAGGTACGGCCACACTGTTTAGGAGATATTATACAAGTTGTAGCTGTGTGCGACAACATAATTATAATAAATTAAAATTCATACATCACAATACCATATAGGTTCAGTATGTCAGTCTATTATGGTGATCTACTGCTTCAGTTATTACAAAAACATGTACTTATGTAGAATATTGTATGAGAGTTATGTACCTACTTTAAGCCCACTGTTTTTGGTTCCATTGTTGGAAAAAAACTCTTTTTAACTAACTTCAAAAAAGGAGGAGGTTCTAAAGTCAAAGTCAAAAAGCTTTTATTCAATAAAATCTCACTGATCACTTTGAATCGTCATTACGTTTTGTATGATTAGGTATGATTACAATTTTGTTTTTTTTTATTGGATCTTAATTCGGTTGTATTTTTTTAAGTTTGTTACTTCAGAATTCCATCATTTATGAACCGATTTGAAAAGTTCTTTTATCTGAAAGGGTCTTCCAGATTAGTCTCATAATTTTTTTAGCAAAATCGGTTCAGTAGTTTGGCAGTTGAATATGAATAACTGGAAAAAACACGTCATTCACGTACACGAAATTGCGTATTGGGCTTTTCTGTGGTGTTCACAACTATCAGAACAGTTCCAATGAACTGCCATAACCATCGTTATCATCAAAATATGATGATGACGGCGTATTAAATTGATTTAGGTTACGCAACTAGAATTGCGTCTGTTTTTAGAATTTTTATATTTATAAATTATTTCTCATAACGAAAATACAGAAAATATTATTTTCTAAAACCAAGAATATATACTTAGATATTTAACTCAGACCATACCTATATGTCTATTGTAAATACTGTATAGGTAGGTACATATTTAGTCGTATTTTTCTTTGTGAATATTGTTTCATTGTCTATTATGTAAATGTCTGTTTCGTCAGTGTGTCGGTAAGAATGTGATTTTAGTGAAATGCTAGATTGAGGGATCCAGTTTTTCGCTTATAACTCCCGTATCTTAAGCTGTACAAAATTTTTGGATTAGTGCTATAATTTTGAGCTTAATCTGAGTACCTATGATCTCTCAATCTAAACGGTCGTAGCTGACATCTATTATTCTATTCTCCATACTAAATCATCGAATAAATTTTCGCAAATCTGCTAAACACAGGCGTGTAAGTTAGGGCGAGTAGTCGCGGATCGCGCGAGACCGGTTGCGTTGTAACTTCCTGTAACCGTTTTAGATTCTTGCCCTATATCGGTTTGCGGGAATTTGTAAAGGATTTGACTTACTTTACATAATGCAACATTTGGCTACAAATGACAAATTATTCATTCATAAATAAAGTAACAGTACGGTATCTGAGATTGCATTGTCTACAGAAGAGAAAACAAACCATTTCTGTCTGGGTGTAACTATGTATTATAAGTATGTAGGTAATTACAAAAAAAAGTACCTATTTAAGTATTCTATCAGCAATCTAGTTCCCATAGTACAAGCTTTGCTTAGTTTGGGACTAGAGGGCGTTGTGCGAAATGTCTAAGAATATTTATTTATCAAACAAGGGATGATATATTTTGGTGCAGCAAATATTCGGCAAATCTCAAGACCACACTCTTAATGAATGAGACCTCGTACATATCTGTTCTCTCCCTCTCTCATGAGCTTGCACATAATCACTCTCCCTCGCAATCAGGTCAAGCATAACGATGATGATTCGCTTAACTAAACTCTGATGCAACTTACAGTCCAACACGCTGTGTAAGGCCAACATAATCGAATTTGGAGAAAACTCGAGCTAAGATAATGCTTTGACATTTACCCAGAATTACCTCTCAACTCCTGTCAAGAGTTCTTCTTCGGCTTCTTTTATGAATCACATGTGAATCACCGTTTAAAGTTGTGTCATCTCGAAAAGCGACCAAAATACGAAGTATAGAGAAAATCTTCTAAAAAAACAACAAATAACTCCAAACCGATACCGATCTAAAGATCTATAAAACTCTAACTAACATAAGTCTGCTTATTAAACGATGTGGCTAAATACTATAACCTTAGATAATGTCTAGGTCAGTTAAGTCTAGGTTTAAACTATTAAACAATTACCCTTGAAGAAACTGTTGTTTTAAATCTGGGTTACAGCTTTTTTATTGGTCACGTGATAAAGATTACATTCTTTGACATAGAATGAGTATTTATTAACAAAGAAAATTACAACTAATACAGTATTTATAATATTCACCATATTTACAAAATACACATGAAACAGTTGAGCTATCTACAAACTGTTGCAAACGATTTATAGATAGCTCAACTTGTCCAAATCAGTAGCAATCGGAAGCGTGCCTAAGACACTGGCTCCATTGCCGCGCTGAATAGCAATTCTTTGATTGATTTTGATCTTGGCCATAAATGATCTAGGTATGGCATTTAGGCAAGGTCGGAACCAAAACTTCATTACGAGATGTTACTCTAATAGGGATGACGTCAAAATGACGTGATACGAGAAGAAATATGACATTAGAGTGAAATGTGGAGTAACATCTCTGCTGGACACGAGTTTCGTCAGTTTTTGAAACGACACAGCATTTTTATTTTAATAGTTTTTCTTGTGTTATTGTGAGTATTATTGTTTAATTTTGGTGGAATTTTAACCAATAATACTTAGGTCGTAACATAAAGTGTGAGCCATTGGAATAAATGTGTGTTAAGTGGTTTTTCTGAATGTGAAAAATCGTTTCAGGTTTTGAAGAGAAAATCCACCATTTTCTCTTCGAAACAAACGACAGCCGACTTGACTTATAATATTTAAAATTCACCACTTGACACTGGCAAAATTGTCTGTCGAAATGACGGACACAGGCCATTATCCCAATATATAAGCTCAAAAATCAAAACTAGTCAAGACAAAATCAAAGCAACTTGGAAAGTAATTAATAGTGAGACCGGAAGAGTCAAAACACATAACAATGTATTCAATCTAAATGTTGACGACACTATCATCAACCAAGATGATGATGTGGCCAAAGCATTTGAAACATTTTTTACCGACATTCCAGTCTCCACTACAAAGTCTTTAAACTCTTCGCACATAATCGCGGAGTCATTACTTAAAGAAAATATACCTGAGTTCAAAACATTATTTAATTTCGATTATGTGCAACCAAATGACATTGTCAAAGCTTTTAAAATGATAAATGTTAAAAAAACCACGGACCTCTGGGGCATTTCTGTTGCCGTCATAAAATCCGTAATTGATCTTATAGCACCAGATCTAGCTTTTATATTCAACCAATGCATTGATTGTGGTGAGTTCCCTGACTTAATGAAACATAGTAAAATAACACCTTTATTTAAATCAGGTAGTCATTCTGACCCTACTAACTTTCGGCCGATATCAGTGCTACCTACATTTAGTAAAATCTTTGAAAAACTTATGCTTAATCAGCTGCAAAGGCATTTTGAAATAAACAACTTACTTGACAATAAACAATTCGGTTTTACAAAGGGTCGCTCAACCACCGACGCGGGTGTTGAGTTAATATCACATATTTTTGAAAATTGGGAGCAGTCACATGACGCCTTGGGCATTTTTTGTGACCTATCTAAGGCGTTTGATTGCGTGCACCATGAAACGTTAGTCAGGAAACTAAACCACTATGGTGTGAAAGGGGTTGCTCTTGAACTTCTTAATTCTTACTTAAGTAACAGAATTCAAAGAGTTGATGTTAATGGAAAACGTTCTCCGGGGTCAGTGGTAAAAATGGGTGTACCACAAGGATCAATACTAGGACCGTTCTTGTTTTTAATTTACATTAACGATCTACCACGAGTAGTTAGAAACGATCATGAGATTGTACTGTTTGCAGATGACACTTCACTTGTATTTAAAGTGAAACGACTACAAACTAATTATGACGATGTAAATAATGCAATCTCTAAGGTTGTAAACTGGTTTAATGTAAACAATTTATTACTAAACGAAAAGAAAACGAAATGTATTCGGTTTATTCTACCAAACGTCAAACAAACAAATGCTAATGTAAAAATCAAGGAAAATAATATAGATCTCGTGGACACCACAGTATTTTTAGGCATAACTCTAGATAATAAACTTCAATGGGGCCCACACATAGATAAATTGTCGAAGAGACTTAGTTCTGCGGCATACGCAGTCAAAAAGATCCGCTTCCTTACAGATGTGGAAACCGCAAGACTAGTCTACTTTAGCTACTTTCATAGCATTATGTCGTACGGCATTTTGTTGTGGGGGAGTGCTGCAGATATAAACACCATATTTGTGTTGCAGAAGAGGGCTATTCGTGCAATTTATAACATGGGTCCCAGAGAATCACTAAGAAATAAGTTTAAAGAAATAAATATAATGACAGTACCTTGCCAGTACATCTATGAAAACTTATTGTATGTTAAAAAAAATATAAATCTATTCAACAAAAAAAGTGATAATCATAATGTTAACACTAGAAACAAAGACAAACTCGCTGTTCCCACCACTAGGCTCTCAAAAATTAGTAAATCTTTCAAAGGGCAATGTGTACGCTTCTTTAACAAAATCCCAAGTGATGTGTCGCAATTGTCGATTGGCAAGTTCAAAAACGTAATAAAACAAAGACTTATTTCAAAAGCATACTATAAAATATCAGATTATTTAGAAGACAAACAAGCTTGGGACGAACTAGCTCCAACTCATCCAATAAAAAAAATAAATTGTAATCATACCTAATCATACAAAACGTAATGACGATTCAAAGTGATCAGTGAGATTTTATTGAATAAAAGCTTTTTGACTTTGACTTGACTTTGACTTTGATATAGGTTTAAAAAAAGAAACATGTGATATTGGTTACCTATGGCCGACTTCAGGGCGGTCTAGTTAAATGTTGTACACTAATTGTTTGATCAAACGTTAGCATATTGGCTGTGTGCCAGAACATGAATTTCTAAGGTCCGTATGCCGATATAGAAATCGTTACTCAAGCATATATTTGAGTAGAGATTTTAATACAAAATATACGCGGTTTCGTTCGCGTCCCGTTGGATCCCGTTGATTTTCCGGTATTAAAAGTAGCCTATGTGTTAATCCAGGTCACGGATAATATATATTCCAAGTTTCATCCAAATCAGAATAGTAGTTTTGGCGTGAAAGAGTAACAAACATACTACATGCATACATCCTTACAAACTTTCGCGTTTATAATATTAGTAGGATGTATAACCTCACAAATATGTTTGTTGTATGAAATAGAGACTGCACCTAACTGTGTGGTGTGACGTCACAATCCAAAAATCCAAACACATGTTATTCTTACAAATAAAAAAATAACACATTAGTACTAAAACTAGTTTAATTCAGCCTTGTATAAATGAGTCAGCTTGTTAATGAATGTTGCATAATTTTTATAATATTTTTGGTGGTAAATATGTCTTGTTACGTTTAAGCTAAGGTCCAAATTAGCATACCACTTCAATGGCAATTCTATGTACTCTATGTCAAATGAATCTTCGTCATCAGTTTTGGTAGGTATTGACCAAACTACTGGCAACAGTGTAGTGTCATTGGAAATGTACTTTTACCCGTAGCACTACCAGTCCATTGAAGATGATTTATAGAGCGTCAGGAGGCAACCTATGCCTACACTTAACAACACACTGTAGTGCCTGGGACAATGTTTAGATGGAGTAGGCCTGCCCAGCACCTATAACATCCTCTCAGCCTAGTCAGCCATATACCATTTACTTTCCCGTCACACTACCAGTAGTGTCACGGGAAAAAAAATCCCTTCTACTAGTAGAGCCAAGAGGTAGTGCCTAAGATAATGTCCATCTTGATTGTGAAGGGGTTTTCAGTAAAATCCAGCAGTAGATGAATTAGATGTTTTATTATAATCGGGGTTGAGACGGAGCACACAGGTATTGGCGGCAGCCATGCAGTAAGAAGAAGGAAGTACAATTCTTGTTTTACGTCAGATGTCAGTTTGACATTGACAGCTAACTAGCAGTGTTTACATCATAGATTCTACACTGGCCCTTAAACACAATAGTACCTAAAAAAATACCTACTAGAAGTACATTGACCTACATTGTACATTGACCTACATTTCAATAAGTACCTACTTATTACACTAAATAAACTTGCATCAAAACATACCTACAACTTTTATTATAATTAAAAGTTAAGCAGAACAAAATGACAATGCGTTTACAGTGAAGTTGCTATTAGCTAATATTACGTAAATTAAATCTACAAATAATAGCCACATAGGTACCTACTTAAGTTATACACCTACCTAGATAACAATTACCTATCACAAACAACAACAGTTTATTTTCTATGCAACAACTGATACAAGAATTTATCATGTTTTTCTTTAGACAAAGGCTTTGTAAGCAAATCAGCTATCATATCATTAGTACATAAATATTCCACATCAATTATGCCATTAGTTACATTTTCTCTAATAAAGTGGTGTCTTATATCTATATGCTTAGTTCTAGCATGAAACACAGAGTTTCTACAAAGCTTTTGCGCAGACTGGTTATCATTGTAAATGATAACTTTTGGTGTTATACCAAGGATTTCTTGCAAGAACTTGCGAAGGAATAAAGCCTCTTTGCATGCGTCCGAAAGAGACATGTATTCAGCCTCAGTACTCGACAAAGCTACAGTTTTTTGTTTCCTACTTTCCCAAGAAACAATTGATTTTCCTAGCCTGAACACAAAACCTGTATAAGAGCGACGATCAGCCTCGTTCCTGCCCCAGTCAGAATCAGCATAAGCAGCAATATTCAGTTCTCCTTTCTGAAAAGTCAAACAACAATCTTTAGTACCTTTAAGATAACGCAACACTCGTTTTGCTGCTTTCCAGTGAGTTTCTGTGTGACAGTCATTGAATTGGCTAAGGTAGCTCACGGCATGAGCAATATCTGGACGTGATCCTACTGCAATATACATGAGAGATCCTATCAAGCCTCTATAGTCATAGACACACACAGATGAATCTTGTGATTCTTTTGGTTTGTTCAGTATTACACCCGTTTCCATGGGTGTAGGCGAGGGTTTGCAATCTTCCATTTTAAATTTCTGTAAAACCCTTTCTATATAACTTGTTTGATTAAGAGTAATCATACCTTCGTGTTTACAGATTTTCATACCTAAAACATACCTAGCTGGCCCTAAATCTGTAATTTCGAACTCAGTTTTGAGTTTTTTCTTGATTTCAGCCTTTTCATTTGAATTTGAAGTTGAAAACAATAAAATATCATCGACATACAATGCTATTATTATTATTGAACCTTTGTTTGATTTATAATAGACACAGGGCTCAGATAAAGACTTTGTGAACATAAGTTTTTTACATAAAACATTGTTTATCTTTTCATACCATGCTTTTGAAGCCTGTTTCAGTCCATAAATCGCCTTGTGAAGTCTATAAACCTTATTTTCCTTGCCTTCTACGGTAAAAGCTTCCGGTTGCTCCATGTAGACTGTTTCTTCAAGGTCGCCATTCAGAAAAGCCGTCTTCACATCAAGATGCTCTATATTCATCCCGTATTCGGCAGCTACGGCCAGTAGAGCGCGAATACTAGAGTATCTTACGACTGGTGAGAAGGTTTCATTATAGTCTATGCCTTCCTTTTGAGTAAAACCTTTTGCTACTAGCCTGGCCTTGTATTTCAAAGTCTCTCCATTGATGAGCTTTCTCTTGAAAACCCATTTGCATTTGACAGGTTTTTGACTTTGAATTCTATCACATAGAGACCAGCATTTATTAGCTATAAATGAATTATACTCATCTTTCATAGCCTGCTTCCAGTTGTCAGCATCTGGTCCACTCAGAGCTTCCTGTACTGTCTGAGGTTCATTTCCATTATCTCCTCCCGTGTTGACAAGGAAAGCATACAGTGATTCACTGTCCTCGAACGTAGAAGTATCCGAAGAACTTACTTCTTTTGTTGACTCATCTGGAATGTATGTTTCATCCGCAGCATTATTTGTATAAAAGCTGTCCTCTGTGCTCTCAGAATCACTTGCCACGACTGTCGATAATTGCCGTGTGCCCCGAGAATTCCCACTACCCCGATAAATATTTATATTATTTGTGTCATCAGAGAGTGTCTCGGCAGATGATTCTGTTAGCACCTGAGATTCATGATCATTCCTTCTCTCATCACCAATGATTGGTGTGAGTACCTCATCACAATGGATCATTTCATCATGTGACACTAATTTTTTATAAAATCTATTTTCTATAAAAGTAACATCTTTAGCTTTTACACATTCTGTCGGATTTTCAGGGTTAATTAACCTATAGCCCTTAGTCTCCTGACAGTAACCTACAAAGATGTACCTAGTTGCCTTTGGATCCAACTTGGTTCGATTCTGTTTTTGAGCATAGGCAATGCAACCAAAAGTCCGTAAATGGGATATGGATACCTTTTTATGACTCCATTTTTCTTCCGGAGTGGAACCCTTGCCCGCAATGGTAGGTGAACGGTTCTTGAGGTACACCGCTGTGTTGACGGCTTCGGCCCAGTACTTGTTACCTAGGCCAGCCTCTCTCAGCATACAGCGGGTTTTCTCCATGATACTCCTGTTGGCTCTTTCAGCAACTCCATTTTGCTGAGGTGTATGCGGCACTGTTGTCTCATGCCGAATACCATTTTGCCTCAGAAAGTTCTGAAATTTAGAGTTCACATATTCACCACCGTTGTCACTCCTAATCACCTTTAATTTCTTATTGGTTTGGTTCTCCACAAGTGCCTTCCATTCTTTAAACTTCTCAAAAACCTCACTTTTTTGTTTCAAAAAATAGACAAAAGTTTTCCTACTATGATCATCTATGAATGTTAAAAAATATTTTGATCCACTCATAGAACTGCAGGGCATAGGACCACATAGGTCTGTATGCACTAGCCCTAAAATATCTGTGGCTCGATTGAATGATTTCTTGGGAAAAGGTAATCTAGTTTGTTTCCCCTCAATACATGCAATACACTGCTGATGAGTACTATTATCATAAGAGATACCTGTTGCCATACCTTGTTTCAGTAGATGCATACTTCTATGGTTGAGATGACCTAGGCGCCTATGCCAAACCTCTTGCGAAGCCACATCTCCACCCTGAGAAGCCTCCGTTGCCACTGGAACACTTACTGCGAGAGCACGACTGCATCCCGCATCCAAGCCCTTCACTGTACATACAGTGTCAGAAGAACTAGGAGCTGAAACAACTGTATCCAATTGATAAACACCATTGCACAAAGCAGCAGTAGCCACTACTGTGCTTCCATCCAAAACTTTACAGCCTTTAGAACAAAACACCACTTTATAACCCTTTCTGACCATGGCACTAACCGACAACAAGTTTGTTGTTAAATTCGGCACAAAATGAACGTCACTTATTGTTTTTATTAAATTGTTTTTCATTTGTACTCGAACTGAACCATGTCCTTCTGTATAAAGTTTTTCTCCATTGGCCGTATTGACTTCCAAGCGTCCTCGAGACGAATACTCACACATGGCACTCTTGACGTGACACATGTGTTCCGAAGCACCGCTGTCTATGTACCACGCACCGCTGTTCACGCTCACCGATAGCGCAGTGAGCAGCGCTTTCTTTGAAGTATCTGCACTCTCCTTACCAGAATTTTCTGTCTTCTTACTAGAGTTGAATCGTGGGCAATTTTTGATGAAGTGCCCTACTTGCTTACACTTATAGCATCTGACCTTTTTCTTCGCTAGTAATGCTGTGGCACTCTCCTCCGATCCACGAAGATTTTCTTGTAGTAACTTGCTCTTTACAAGCTCACTAGAGAGTTTTACTGCAGTGTTTTCAATTGCCATGATGAACGGGTCGTAGGTAGCAGTCAATCCGCTCAGCATTATGACCGCCACGAAGTCATCTTCAAGAGGTGATCCAATTTCTCTCAATTGTTGAGAAATTTCCGTTATCTTGTTTACGTAGCACTCCATGTTTTCGCATTCATTTAGTTTGGTACCAAAGAGTGTTCTCAGCAAACCAAGCCTACGGCAAAGCCCCTTGTCTTCATAGGCTTTCTGCAGGTTATCCCACGCCTCTTTCGCAGATTGTGCATTGCGAATGTGCGGGATCGCCGCCGCGCTGACCGCCAAAGCAATCTTGGCCTGAGCCCGTTGTTTTTTCTTACAATCACCTGTGTCGTCACTCACGCACTCCCATAGATCTTCATGTACTAGAATCATCTTCATCATAAATTTCCACGAAGTGTAATTTTCAATTCCTCGCAATTTATCTATTGTGATGAAGTTAGATGAAGTCGTCCCCGGTGTAGACATCTCGCCGTTGTAAACCGCAGCGCGGCACAGTAGAGGTTAGACACGTACCTCGAGTTGCGCGCCGGCCGGCTTTTTGCAAGTATTTGGATGTATTGCAAAATACGTACGGATCTTCTTTGGTTGTGACTGGGCGCATAACCTGAAGGGGTTTTCAGTAAAATCCAGCAGTAGATGAATTAGATGTTTTATTATAATCGGGGTTGAGACGGAGCACACAGGTATTGGCGGCAGCCATGCAGTAAGAAGAAGGAAGTACAATTCTTGTTTTACGTCAGATGTCAGTTTGACATTGACAGCTAACTAGCAGTGTTTACATCATAGATTCTACAGATTGAGGGATCCTACTCAGATCTAGCTCAAAATTAAAAATGTTAAAAATTTGTTAGAATTGACAGCACTAATCCAAATATTGGTTCTCAATTATGAAACGTAACAATTAGTCATCTTGCATCCATTGATGGGATGAGGCCGATGAGGATACGAATCAATGGACGGATGGATGATTCAGTGATTGAGGATATTACTCATTACAACTGATGATGTCTTACAACGCCTGCTAAAAATTTGTTATTTATTAGGTAGGTACTAGCTCGTCCCGGCTTCGCACGGGTATTTAACAAAAAATTCTTAGGTAAGGGAATTTTTTAGGTATTTTTTTTGTATCCCGAGGTGGGTTACATTATTGGAGTTTTAGTAAGGATCCCTAGTATTTTTCAAAACATAATATAGCCTATCTCACCCGGGTATAGTGTAGCTTCCCAATAGTGAAACAATTTTTCGAATCGGTCCAGTAGTTTCGGAGCAAACAAACCAACGAATCTTTCGTCATTATAATTATTAGTATAGACTACCTTTTGCCCGCGACTTCGTCCGCGTTCGGTTTCATCCTGTTGATCATCCGGGATAAAACGTGGCTTGGGCACGTGCGAAACAATAGGTAACATTAAGTAACATATAGCAACATTTACACACAATTTTCCGTAAAATGAATGAATGAGTCACAAAGTAATTATGTCATTGTGGTTCTGAGTAACGTAACTGTGTTTCAACGTAAGTTACGGGACAATGATATGACCTTGTGGAGTATTAAGTTGTTCTGAAGGTTAGGATAATCTTTTTAACAATGTAATTTTTAGAAATTAGAAAAATCTATCGACTTTTAAGTTATTTTTTTAAGACAGATTTTTCAAAGCAAATTACGACGAATACAGTATTTACAAAATACACATGAAACAGTTGAGATATCTGCAAACCGCTTTTTTAAATTAAGATTTGTATGACGTAATTTTTTTTTTTTTTTTTTTTTTTTTTTTTTTTATTTATTTGGGTAAACAAACAGTACCTCAATACATATAAGTAAAGTGTTTTCTTAAAAACTAATTTATTAATTGTGGCACCAACACCGTTTACCACAGATTACTAATAGTAGTAGGTTTATTCAGTTCATGAGTAGGTACATAGTAAGTATCTACTTACAATTCCAAAATCTCAAGAATCTTATTTCTAAAAATGCTAGGACGCATTACCGCAATATATATAGAATTGAAATTTGTATTATAAGAGGTAACTAAACGGTACAAGGGCGATCGTTTACCAGCATTAGTGCGGCATCGAGCCGTCGCAAATAGTTGACAAGGATTACGGCAGTGCGTTCTAGTGGGGATTCTATAACATATTTTGCTAATAAGAGGAATACAATCATATCTATTATGGTAAAGGTCATAAAGCAACATTGATTACGTACGTATACGTATTCACATTAACAGCTTAAGCACTGATCCGGGCAGAATAGATTTTCTGATAGTTTTGTTTGTATCTCAAATCTATGCTCGAGTCTGAGACAGTTATCAGAATACAAGCTTGAGACTCTGAACAATGATTTTCATATCATGCCAAATCTCTGTCCTGCCCCCATATCGCAAGCTCTTGAACTGCTTTCGCTGCCCAGCACAATATCATTTATATCATCATCATCATCAACCTATATCGGTCCACTGCTGGACGTAGGTCTCTCCCAAGACGCGCCACTGAGCCCGGTCTTCGGCTCTTCTCATCCAGTGTTTGCCAGCTACATGTCTCAGATCGTCACCCCACCTAGCCGGAGGGCGTCCTACACTACGCTTGCCTAAACGCGGTCTCCACTCGAGTATTAGTTTGCTTTCGAGTATCATTTATATACACAATATCAATATGATTTAGTATGAAAACAATTCAGTAAACATGCTAGGCTTAAACTTGGCAGGTTTTTATGAAACAACGCTTGCCCCCCTGCCTCAGAGATTAATATCGGCAATGCCAGTCCAAATCGAAATGCCCAAAATTGGTGCGTTGTGTGCGTGACCATTTAGCGCGTGGTGTGGGAACCAGCATTACGTCATCTGTGTTTACAATGTCATTAGCTAGTGTGTAGTGACCTAGCGGTGGCCTAGTGATGGAAGGAAGGGTCTCCGACTGTGTTCAGAACCGATTGAAATTGTGATTGCTGTGAATATTGCTCCGAGACTGTCATAGGATACAAGCGAAATATGGGAGACGAGTACTGCAAAAAATGCTGGTTGTTACCGAGGACAAACATCTATGTTTGGCATTAGCAAATGTTTGTTCTCAGTGGAGATTGAACCCACGACCAACAGTACGGTAGGCTGAGCTATTACCGACTGAGCTGAACCTCATCTTATTTTAAAGTCGGTTTAAAAACCGTATATTAGCCAAAGTGTGGCCAAAGTGATCAAATATTTTATAAGTTTAAAATCTGGAAAAACCGACTTCAATTTGATATGATCATCCATCATCTGATGATGAAGCGGTATCAAATAAAAGTAGATTTTTTCAAGTTGGTAAACTTATAAATAATTATTAATTATTTTGAAGTTGGTTGATAAATACATGAGCCAAAGTGTTCAAAAAAGGCTCATTACTGCACCTTCAAGTGGTTAGATTACGTCAGACATCCGGCCGTGAGCAATGTGGGCATGCCCCCACGCAACGGTAAAGGTTGTAGGGATTGTGAAAGTTGTTATGAAAGTCTGGACACAATCTGTGGCATGTTCTTGGTCACCCTTAGCTCGTATGAACGCTGAACAGGCCTTTGTAAGAGTTTTTTGGTTGCCTGCCCCCGTATCGCAATCTCTGAACTGCTTTCGCTGCCCAGCATAATGTCAAGTGACGTGGCTACAGATATATATTTACGAAAACAAGAGAAGCTTTTGACGGCAAAAAACGCACTGCAATGAGCTAAGCTAATGCCACTATTTAGTCGCAGAATACCTATGATTTAGTATGAAAACAGTTCAGAAAACCTGCACACCGATCGCGCCCCTGAATGTCTGTGCTACTCTCGAGACCAAAAATTCCGAATCATCTATAAAAACTTGAATATCTTTGAGATCATTAGCTTAGTAGCAAGCGAGCTCGTATGAGTTAGTGGTCAACTCTGGTAACGGAGTTTTGAGGCCGCCTTAAGGCCTCCGCTATGACTTAACGACTGCTAGAGCCGGGATCGAGAAACCACAGATCGTATAAACTAGGTGAAACTATGCAAGCAAATAATGCAATTAAGCCATTACTATTATTTAGTTATAAGGAGAATTAAACTGTCTATTCGCAAATTATTTCACTAAGCTAGCATTCATTGTTTGCACGATATTCAAGTTTTTATAGATGACTAGGAATTGTTGCTCTCGTCTGTATATAAAGCTGATAACGTTCATATTAAAATGTCACTATGGGTTATTGAAATATTGAGCATATATCCTACTAATATTATAAACGCGAAAGTTTGTAAGTATGGGTGGATGGATGGATGTTTGTTACTCTTTCACGTAAAAACTACTGATCCGATTTGGATGAAACTTGGAATATATATTGTCCGTGACATATGCTGCTTTTTATCCCGAAAAATTAACGGGATCCAACGGGACGCGAACGAAGTCGCGGGCGGCACCTAGTTATACATAATATGTATTGTATAGTTAGGTTGTAAATACAAGGCATTTTGTAGGCGTGCTACATAGCACCCTTGCATAAGCTAGTCTTGATACAAATGAATAGAGTTAATAATATATCAATGTGAGTACATTGACGCGTGGCTATCTGCCCCCGCGCATGATAACCGGCGCGTGCGCTCAATCAGTTACAACTTACAATAAACCACTGTTTAGGCATACCGTCTTGATAACATAAACTCTGCTATGGGGGGTTGTGAATAGAGCTCAATTTTGGTTTAATAGTCTTGGGATGTGGGGCGTTTTGTGATATCAGTGTTTTTAGATCACTCACAAAATGTACGAGTAGGTAGATGAACTTTTATTAGGTAGGTATCTAGTAAAACTTGATCCATTTAACTAACAACCTATGTTTTAGTACATGACCTACAAAAAGGTTTTTGGCATAATTTAGTTATTTGCTTTGATATAAACCTTAGATTTTTGTATGAAAATCTACTCAAATGATTGAGTAACTATTTCTTTATCAGCATACACGCCTTAGACTCGCACTAGTACTTTTGATTACGTGTCTGAAAATATTTTCGAGAGTTAAATGCAAAAGTTATTAAACAATTGTGTTGCAAATCGTTCCCACACGTTTCTAAAAGTAATTTCAATACAACATAATCCAAAATATTAACATTTACGCTGTATTTAGTCAGCGAAACTTTCTAACGGCCTCAATAAAACATCTACCCGAATCTCCCACATAAAAACATGCAGGCTTTCACGGCACATTGCTGTGAAAAACAAAACTACCCTCATTCTCATATATTTTAATAACCGCATTGCTTTCTTCCTGTATACTACCCTGTCTCTTTTCAATATTCTCAATATGAAATGAACTTTATCGCCTTTGCTTAAGATTCAACTCGCTTCGGTATATGACGAGAAACTAGTAATGTGCTAGTTTAGTTCAACAGAATATGAGTGCTCGGCAACTGAATGTAAGGTCGATAATAGTTCGTAGATTTTGTGTGTGGTTGGAGTGAATTTCGTACTTTCTTCTGCGGATACCGTTATGTAACCGGCTCCAGAGAGTCGCAGACGGCTGGTAGACGGCGCCGGGCCGACTGGCGCCGAGAGGGAGAGGGCGCATTAATATCTGTCTCACTCGGAAGAATCTTGGCGCCCAACACGGGACTGGCGCCCAACGTGGTACACTCTGCCAAAGTAATCGCTTTAGAAATTTGCCATCTCAAAAGCTGATATTTCTGACGCAAACAACACTCTTTTGAGATATATTTAAAAATGGTTACTCGTGTTTTTACAATCAGGGTTTCTATGAAATACTTGAATTGCGTACTTATTTTCTTTTCGTAGTATTGCTGACTGTACCATAGATAAGTTAAGAGAGTAGGGAGGGATGCTGTTGTTTTTATTGCCGTTTGATTTGTATGAATTTATTGGATTGCTTTTTTTGGAGATTTTAGAGTTATGATTTAACGCTTTGGAGACAAACCCTTTTCGAATATTAGTTGGGTTCATAAGCTGTTTTGATTTAAAAAAATACGAGGGATCCATTGTATGAGATTTATTTTTAAGATTTTCAACTGCTCCGAGTGAAGTCTAACTGTTTGGCAGAAAACTGCTTGCCAAGAAATACAGAAATTCTGCACGTTCTTTTCAAATAGTTTACATTTCTTTTAGGCCGGTGACGTAATGTTACTGTTCGCGCGGTTCACTTTCAATCAGAATTTGACGTTTAATTTATTTTAAAAGTACCTTGTGTCTCCGTTATTTTTCAGTAAACTTTAGTTACATTCGGGCTCTGTTTGTAACCATATTGCATTATTTGAAGTCTCTTTGGGGTTTTTACGTTTTTATTAATTCCTTTATTTTTTTGACAAACTGTCAATATCTGACATCGGGGCCCAAACCTAACCTAACCTATAGGTACACCTGTTATTTATAAACTCGATGTAAGCTTAGAATAATTATTACACCCACGTCTCTTTCGATGGAATTTGAATCGGCTTGCAAAGACAAAACACGGTGTAACTATTCAAAGCTTACATGAGCATGAGCGTTAGAATGAGCGTTTGCACACTGACCGATGCCGAGACTTGGTTTAAAGATGGTTTCTAATAAGATGTTTGGTTTCTCCCGCAGGTATAGAGACCGCGATGTAAAGAACTGACAAGCAAGCCAAACAATAGTGCCTTAAACCACGTGCCTCTAGAGTTAAGTGCTACGAACGAATCGAACGATACGAACAATTATTATTGGTGAGTTATTCTGTAACAGTAAAAACAAGAAAAATTGTGTATTCTGAATGTCACGCAAAGCTAGTGGAGAAAACATCGTGAGGAAACCCGCGGCTTAGCTATCTTCGTAAGTAAGTAAGCTTTTCTGTTGATACGACCGAATAGGTTGAAGAGAATGGTGCTGGAAAAGCCTACTCCATCTTATGTCTAATCTCACAGTCCCGTAAATTCAGGTACATAGGTTAACGGTCGATTCCGGCTCTAGCAGTCGTTAAGCTTCGATGGAGGCCTTAACGCGGCCTAAAAACTCCGTCAAATTGTCTACAATTCTCTCCATTCCTTCGCTACTTCTAGTCGGTAGTAAAACCCCCAAAAGAATGGAAGCAGCCCTCAGGTTTCGGCAAATTTCGATATTTTCTAAAAAAAAGTATCGATGTTTTGAAAGAAAAACATTGAGAGCCACCTGGGGGTCTGCAAAAGACGTATGAGCGACTTACACGCAAATGTGGTTTCTATGCGACGCAGTGGGGTGCCGGGTCGAGTGCGGATAAAAAGTATTGAAACTGAGGCACATCAGTTTAGCCGTGGGTTGTCCTTCAATGAAGATTGAAAGTGTTTTGGGAACAATGCTTCCTCTTCTTTTCAACCTATATGGCCTCTGTCCGTCATTTCGACAGACAATTTTGCCAGTGTCAAGTGATGAATTTGAAATAATATATAAGTCAAGTCAAGTCATTAGTCACTCCAACAATACTTCTATTTTCTTTTCAAAACAAACGACAGCCGACTTGACGAAGATTTGTCTTGACTTATATTATTTCAAATTCACCACTTGACACTGGAAAAATTGTCTGTCGAAATGACGGACACAGGCCATATAGGTTTAAAAGAAGAAGAAGAAGAAGTGAAAATGATTTGTCATTTTATCAGTTGTCAGTAGGTAGATGGACATCCAAAGTTTGCAAAGGCCATAGACAAGAATTGAATTTACTTCCAAAGTTGCCAAAAAGCAAGCAAGCTCGCATGAGTTAGTGGCCAACTCTGGTGACGGAGTATTAGGCCGCCTTAAGGCCTCCGTCGTGGCTTAATCTTATTACCTATTACAACTTCTAAACTTCATCCAAAGTAGTTCACTGAACCACTTGCTGTTATTGCAGCCGTCATCATAAGTGCCAACACCGTAGAGTCACAATATTATAGAAGGCCCAGACATCACCCTGGGTTGTCCGCGTGCACACTGGCTGCAAAATATCTACATGCCAGTAGCTTGAACAGAACTCGTAGTCATTTTTTTTTGTTGATAGAAAAGCAATTTAAGAGATATTTTGTATGAAAACACGATAAGCGCCTCTAGCGGGAGATTTGCAAACTATTTTACACAAAACAAAAACTACCGACCTTCTTGTTTATTGATTTTTCCAATTTACTTATGACATTATAGCTTAGCTGTGATTAACATTAGTTGTGAGTTTGAAACAGCTGTAAGTCCTAAAAACTGCCTAGATTTGGCCAATTCCATCGCTCTCTGACGAATATTCATACTCTTGAATTATGCTTACGGTTCATACTACCGGCCCTATTCTATATAACCTCTTCGGCATCAGCAATACAGCCAATTACCAATGTTTATGCTTTTACATCTTGAGTGGTAAGTGGCAGAATGGTGTTAACTGGAGAGTTGGTTTTGCATATTGCAATGTATATATCTGTTTGCGTAACTAATATATCCCTTGAGGTAGGGAGTTCTTGCTATAGGAAACTGAAATGGTATATAAAATAATATAAATAAATATTTTTGGACATATCACACAACGCCCTCTAGTCCCAAACTAATCAAAACTTGTACTATGGGAACTAGATTGCTGATAGAATTTACTTTTATAATTTTTTTTGTCATGTGTCACATTTTATAACATAGGTAACTACTAACTAGTGACCTATTTACATAGTCACGAAGAATTCTTATGTTCGATACTTTGATATCAAAGGCGAGTATTCTGATAAAGAACTTAAGACAAAGCATACTCGTAGATTTAGAAAAAGTAAATGCTAATACAGACCCTATAGTATACATATTCTATTCTAACTCGCAGAGGAATATGTTTGGTTTGTGAGATCTAAATCTGAAGACAATGATTTGTTAACTTGTAAATTGAATAACTATAGATAGGGCAAACTGAATAAATAATAATTGAAACTAAATATTTGACGTCGTAAAAATATGCTTCAAACTAAATATCTTAATAAATTGGGTAAAGTAAAGATGGCTGATACAATGTCCAATAATAACACTTTATCGCTCCAATGAACAAATATTTTCCGTCACCTACAGTTTATAATCCTCATTCGTAGACTGTCAACATTATCTCCTTCCGCGTCAATAATGTACCATCCAATCGAAGCAATAACATTGTCTATACTATTTGCTACGTATACTGTGTCCCCAACAAAACAACCCTTCGCGTCTGCACGTATTACTTCTATGCCATCGCTCTTGCACTCCTCTACGTAAATATTCATAATTGTCGACGCGTTTTAGGGTTACGAGCCTTTCCACTCCAATTATATCGTCGCCTACAACGTTTGAACCATCAGCCTGAACAAATAGGGGCGCTTTTTGAACGGTCGGTTCTTTTTTGCCGAATTGTGTGTCAATCAATGCTCTTTTGTCGAGCAAAGTGGCCTCAGGTGTATTGTGAACACGTCCATTGCGTTTTACGGTTTCGTTTAGATTGTGCTGTTTGTTTATTTTTTTTTCATTTGAACAGTAATGGCTACATCGACGTTTCCGGATGGATGATCACTGAAAGTTTTATTGGAGTTCATAAAGTACAAAAAGAGTACTAAATCTTCTCCTGACATTATAAGGGGATTAATAAATATCCCCAAAAAGCGAAGTCTTCCCGAAATCAATAAACAAAATCACGAGCTCCGGAAATCCGAGCAGAGTCCGAGATGCACTTCCATCTTTCACCGTCTTTTCACCCTCCAAAAACATCCCTAAAGTTTTATCCCCTGTCCCTATTTTGCAACGGGTTTGAGAGGGATGAAGAATTCGCAAGACGCATGCGCGGATCAACCCCTCATGAGCGTTGGAGACGATGGATAGTGCGAAGCGGCAGATCCTGGCGCGCTGTTGGTCTCCCGGAGCATTCCTTCGTGGACCGTCCGCTGAGGCGGAGGTCCCGCTCTCTCAACCCCCGGCCAACAACCTCCACAATTGCAACCTGAGATACCACTCAAAGGTGCACCTCAGGGGTTTGCTATCCGTCCTTTCCCGTTCATTTTGCTCTCAGACTTCCATCTCTTAGTTCAGACTTGAACTCTTAATCCGTAGGTCACAAAAGTAACCCAGGGCGTGAGAGAGCGAGAAGGAACAGTATTAATTTAAAGTGGGAACGAGACGCGACGATGGCACGCCGCCGGTCGAGGTAAGTGCCACTTGTAAAGCCACGTGTTCTAACTTTTAGTTTTCAGCTTCAGTCCGAATGTTTGTTTCGTCGGAAGCTTTTGTTTCTGTTACCTCTCGAGGTTCCAGAAACAAAGCGTTCTCGGCCGCTATTGAACGTATATTAAGGTCTCCTGTTTTATCGTGAAGTTTATGGGTTCTCTTCTTTGTTCTGATTGCTCTTGAGGGTTCGAGTTTAGAGAAATGTTTTTGAGGGCTCACGTGTTTGTAAATGATTTATATTTGAATACAATCTCACGGATTGCTTTAAACTTTGTTTCATTGTTATTTTAAGTATTGTTCACTTTGGGGTGGTGTACCTATTGTACGCGCACGCTTTATATTTCTTTCATTTTCTGTATTTAAAGTTTTCGTAGTTCATTTACAGGTAAATAATTTTGTTTTATTAGTGGAGCCATCTACTTAGCCATCTACTACATTTTATTGTAAAATCACCCAGACTTTTCTCACATTAATATTAAATTCGCGTTTTATTGGATCTTCATTAGATCTAGTTACCTTCGTAATGGCGTCTCCAATATTTCAATAGAGTTCATTAGCCAATTCATATTCATTATACCCTTCAATTTGAAATGACCGTCTATTGATACCCTCTTTCATGTACCACCTATCGTGTAGATCGTGTTTGTTTGAACCCTCGAATTAACGCAATACTGTCGAATAAACCGTCCTTCGTTACTCTGTTATTATCACTTGTTAGGGATACTTTGTGGCTACAACGGCATTTTGTTGGCATATATTTTGTAGTGACCCTATAATTCGATCACAACAGCTTAGATTTTTTGCGACGAAGGGTTGATACGGTCCTAAAAGTCTCTAAAAGCTGTTCTATGGTCTTTACTTTAAGACTTCTACTAGCTTGTGTTGTGAACTGCCTTAGGTCATAGGCCATACTACCGTGATAGGGCAAAAGTTGCGACCATAACATGACATAAAATGTATGTAGGAAGAATTTTTTTAAATAAGTCATTATAATAACCGTGAAAAAAAAAATTATACCATTCCCCCTCTAAAAAGCTTATTTTATTCACTGAAAACAGTGAATAAAAAGCACTTTTACTCACTGTTTTGGTGTTTGAATTTAGAACACACTAATATATTTGACCTCCATCTAATTATTGTTTTTGCGCAAGGAGGTTGTATAGCATTGGCTATACCACCTCCAATCTTTCTTTTTCTCGTAGTCATGGTATAAAGTATAGGACGCAACTCTTGAATAAAACGGATTTATACCGATGGCCATGAACCACTCACGTCGTTCAGGATTCTAACACTTGAAAATCCGTCTTTTATTCACTAGTTGCATAATATACTATTGCAACGCGCGTTTCGGAGAATAAGCGAAATAGGTGAATTGAAAGTTCACATATTGATTTGATTTTGTCCAAAAACAAACTACATAGTTCAGAGTAGAGATGTTTCAAAATTTTATGTTTCACGGGCCCTTAAGTTTTTCTGGTGTGTATTGTTAGTTATAAGGGCCCAAAAGGGAGTAAAAAAAGTCTTACAAAAATATCAAGTAGGGTGTCATAATAGGGCTTCGTTTAGTTAAAAATCCAAACATTGTTTGCGATTTTTACATGCTTTATATTAGCTTCACTTGTATGTTTGTTCATAAATAACTTGAGTTATTTTATGGCTTTAGAAATGTTGAAATGAATGAGCTAGAAGTTATTCGACGGATGTCAGCGTCTTAATTAGTCGATTTTCTCGAAAACTCACCCACGTCCGAAAGCTTACCTCTAAACGTGTATCCTTGCCATGTATTTATCCAATAATTCTCTCGACGACCATCTCAGTAACGTACGATCGAATGGAAAGGAAAGTCTTTGTCCCGCTGAGACGTAGGCTAAAATAATTACTAAATTGGCTCATCAAATCAGCATAATGTAAGCTTCCATCAATACATCCCTAATAAGATTGTTAGCATCATTATCTTATTTGCGAATCACAGCACGATAGTTAGCTTCGTCATTCATTACGTCTTCTTTACCAATTTCGTTGTCAGCGGGTGCTTTCAGTCCTGCTGGGTTTGGCATTAGATGGCTCATTTTCAAATAGATCGGTATTGGGATAATTGGATGGTTGGTAGTTACTTATCATTATCCTGAAAGAGCATTGGTAAGCAAGCAAGCTCGTAGGAGTTGGTGGTCAACTCTGGTGACGTAGTTTTTAGGCCGCGTTAAGGCCTCTGTCGTGGCTTAACGACTGCTAGAGCCGGGACCGACAGTTTAACGTGCCCTTCGAAGCACGGAAGCTGTAAATGCCACAAACGGTCACTCATCAGGTTAATATTTATTCGTATACTTATGTTCTTATTTCTTTCTATACTTAGTTAATTTGGTATTATCGTGTTTATTCGACTATGGGTTTATTAGAAGTTTGTTTTTCCTGTTCCATTTGACACAGGAAATATGCTCGATAACAAGTCTTTGTGTTTATTTGAGATTAGTTATTTTAGTCCGAAGTTGGGACATGGATCGAAATAATTCGTTAACTCTACATTATTGTATTTTATTTTAAAAGCTGGAATTATCGACATTCTTATCGACAGACAAAACTGTTATTTCAACTTATTTCTTATTAATGTTCTAATATAATATCTTTCATTGTTTTTCATTATAATAAGACGTTGTATGATTCCAATTAACAAATATATATTTGATCATCTAAAATGTATTTAGTTACCAACGACATTTTCCTAGATATAATCTTTCGATGCTAAAACCGTCCCACCAAGTAATACCAAATTGTATGTTAAAATAACTACCCCATGTATGTCCAGTGTCCACTACATCTCCCCTAATTCGTTAATAGAAAAACATTATCGGATTTCCCGCGCTCGACACCGTGACGACTTCCGGCGTCCACCGGATATACAAGGCGGATTGACGATATTTATCTATTTTTATCTCTTAAATCTTTTCTCAGTTATTCCCTTTTCGCAAAATAAAAAAACACTATTGGATTTTCCGCGCTCGACACCGTAACGACGTCCGGCGTCCACCGGATGTACCAAGGCAGATTGACGATACTTATCTATTTTTATCTGTTAAATCTTTTCTCAGTTATTCCCTTTTCGCAAAATAATTATAGTTTGGGAAATAAAAGGTCAATTTATTGTTATTTTCTCTTTTAGTTTTTCTTTCCTTAGTGATGTCTGTTACCAATTAATACTTATTTTGGGAAACAAAGAGGTCATTCTATTAACGTTGGATAATATATATATTTTATTGTTCACGGCTACTTTTAATGATCTTTTATAAATAAATAAATAATAAATATTCACGGACACTTAACACAACGCTTTCTAGTCCCAAACTAAGCAAAGCTTGTACGATGGAAACTAGATGGCTGATAGAATACCTACATACATACATAATCCTTCTATCTCTTGCCTAATTTGCCTATCTTTCTTTAATATTTCTTTAATAACTGCTGGGTTTGATCCTATCCCTATGGTAGGCTTAATAGATGCTTTCAGATTATTATGCACTAGCTACATACTATATTCAAAATCCTTGAGAGTTCCTATAAGTAGATTAGGTAGTTGTTGGGATCTTCTAACATTTATATTTGCCGAATTGTCATTAATAAGAACTCTATCTCCATTTATGTCTTATTCAGCTTCTTATTAACTGTACATAATGAACGCCTAATCACCGCCCAATATCCTTTTGTCTTCAAATCCACACCCTACGTCCTCTGACAAGGAGAGTACGACAGAGACATTTCTGGCGTTTCATCTCATTTATAGTTCATGTACTTATAAAATATGATGCATAACTTGAGCCAATACCTAATCACTAACCAAGATTTCTTTATCTTAAACCACACCCTACATCTGTAAGATCGTAGACATATCTGGCGCCAGACACGGCGGCGCCGGAGTCTATCGACCACCCCCTCCCTTCAAACTCAGGCATGCGCACATCTTGTTTGTGCAGATTTCTCACATTATGGATTTGCGTAGTCATACTATTTTATAGGCTTTTAGTTTTATTGTATCGTTGGAAATTTGATTGGTAGTTTACATTTAGTGGTAGTTTCGATTTTATTTTAATGTTTATTGGTATCTATTTCGTAAATCAACAATTCTTTATTCGGCTTTAGAGATTGGTCTGAATTTATGTTTTTTTTTTTTTGCAAATTTTGTTTGTCTATTTTACTGACGTTAATACTTCTCTAATTCTTCTGAATTGCTTTTCACTACGTTTCTAAGTAAAAAAATTGTTATCTTTACAGCATAAAATAACTTTTCGTAAGTTTTCGTAATGATGTATGTTGAATACAATCTTTTAACATTAACCAATGTAAGCTTACTATTTAACCCCAGATTGACTTTCTTATTTAATAAATCTTACGCCAAACATTTAGCAACAACGTTGACCCCCGTAACCCGACACTATAATACACACCGCTACGTGTTCTGTGTCAATGCTGTCGTCTGTCAGCTGTCACTGTCAATGTATTGTGTCCATCCCTTTGTGTTTGGGGTTGAGTGACGTAATTATTACATTAGTGGACGGCAAACTGCTATGATTTTGATCAAAGATTTGTTGTTCGACCACATTTTTCTTTACATTGAGTATTTAAACAACTATACTATTAATTCTACAGTTATGTCTCTCTATTAAGATAATTACAGGCACATGAGACTTCAAGATCTTTACGTCTCAAAGTGATGGACGCAGTGCATTGCCTTACAGGGCATGTCCTCATTGGACTTGCGCTGTGAGGTAATGCATTGTTATAGGCAGAAGTTACCACTTAACATCAGGTGAGCTATCAGCTTGTTCCATTACTTTTATCATTAAAAAAAATAATAATATAATTTCAACCTTTTAATTGTATAATTCGTCTAGATATATTTGCCACGTAAGGTTGTACTCAATAAATACCTACTTCCAGTACTTCTTGTGGTTTACCTATAGCACCCTATAGCTACCTAACCTAGCCTACTATCTACTGTTTGTTCTTCTAAGCTATGATATCTTTTCTTCAGACCAAGATTATCTTTCATTTAATCTCTATAGACGTTTATCTTGCTTACAGTAACTAGATTATATTCTAAACTGTCCCCCGTTTGTAATAGTTTTTTTTTTAATTTTCTTTTTCAAATTCGCTTTTGCATAAGCCTATAAATAGACCATCAATTGATAATTGTATAAAAAGCTCCCGGTGGGCGAGTGATAATTTCGTAATCGATTCCTGACCTCATTCTATGCACGTTCGTTGCCACGCGACGACGTCGGCCGCGGCGGCGCCTAATCCGATGTACTAACGGCAGTTGGGTTGGGATTGTGACAACTTAAAAGTTTTTGTATCGATTTTTTGACTAACTTGTACTCGTAGCTTAGGAGTTATGTATCGGAGTCCAAGACTCGGATTCGCATTTACTGCTAAAGGACTGATTTGGACTCAAGCATAAATTTTTTGACAGTTTTATATGATAATCTCTCCTCAAATAGAATCTTGAGTTTTTTTATCAGAACCAAAAAGAAAGGCATAGCTTTCACTAAAATTGGGATATTTATTTACCATGATTGGTGAGTTTATTTCCCGATATTTCCGTGATAGTTTCAATCGTATCTACGAAGGGTTTATGAATACTTATCGGTCGAATTGCTATTCCCAATACTCAATCTATGTTCTGCCTCATTAAAGGTTTGTTACCAAACAACATAGCCTAGTACATAAAGCTTGTATGGTTTTGACGCATATCGTATTAAACCTCGGCAAAGGTTGAATAGCGAACTTGGTGTTACATTCTGATCAGATTTATTTATAGATAGATGCGAGTACTTGTACCCTATTAGACGCTGCAAATCACAAATAGTTACTAAAAAGATATAAAAAAAATTCGGGTGTCATTACACCACCCAAAAGGCATGTCAAAAAATTCGTAAAGACCATTTAGAATTTTCTTACAAACTAGGTAAGTCTATGTCGAATGAACTCTGAATCTGAGTCGGTGCAACATGTCTTTGTCTTCAAACTCTTCTCTAGCAGCCGACTTCTCAGTGTTCACTTCTGTCTAACCTACCTCTACTCCCATTATTGTAGGTTTGGGAAATTTATTGTGTACCTGCACATTTTTTTCTGTACTTGTGTTGCGTGTCTGTTAAATAAATGTTTCTGTATCTCTCTATCCTACTCATAACCCTCTGAATCTGAGTATGACAATATTTTAATCATTCGCTTGATATATTTAAACCGTCATCTTCACTGACATATTTACATTAAAATTTCCTATTAGAATGGCAAATAAATTCACCCCTGTTCGCAGTGGGGTAGTTATTGACCCGTCAACGATCGACTCTGACGTGTTAAGTTTAGCAATGAATATTATGATACATAGTCTGTTTAATGCACCCTTAGTATCTTAAAACTTTGTTTTGGTATCATTCATTTTTACAATAGCCTTGATTACAATGTATCTATGTATTTACCAAAAAAAATGTATAAGTATTTTACCAGCAATATAGTTCCTATAGTACAAGCTTTGCTTAGTTTGGGACTAGGAGGCGTTGTTTGAAATGTCCAAGAATATTTGTTTTATTTTATTTATCTTTTTATCGTACGATGACACTATAATGAGAAGAGTTTGATCTTTCTTGTTGATAACAATGTAAACAAACCGGTGTACGATATTTTTATCAACTGAATATTATCTTTGTTTATTTATTACTTGAATTAGATTTTTATCGCTCTAGTTTTTTTGCTGTGTTTTTTTGCTCTACTGTTAGTTTTTAGGCCTTGAGTTTTATAACTCTTCTAGAAATGCTAATATAGGTATATTTTAGATTGTAAATATAATAAGGTAATCTCTGAAACTACCCCACATTCTACACTGAAAAATATTTTTGTTCTGTTTTTTTTTTGTAAATAAAGGTTAGTTTTCAAAACGTAATCTCAATATTAATTTGTAAATCAAGTCAGAAACGAAGTCGATGTAGATCCGGGCAGGGCCATCTAGTATACAGGGTGTTACCAGACCACTTCCGAAAACGAAAGGGGGAGCTAAAGCACACCAAAACCCAACCAAAAAAAAATCAGTTATCCTGAAAAATAATTATAGCCGGAGAAAACAATGTTTAAAAATTTGTATTTATTTCGCCAGCCCGCAATGTACGCATTCACGTAGGTAAGGTCGAGGCGTAGTACTATTATTTATTCTGTGTCGTAAGTGCCTACTAACGTAGGTAGGTACTAACGTAGGTCGCTCGCACGTCGCGTACTTGAATGACCCGCGATGAACTCTCAGCTGTTCATGCTGTAGTAGACGTAATCTGCGTGCTGCGTGTACATTGCTGCTTTATTTATTTTATTTGTTTTTTTGCTTTTTTAAATGAGATAATTAGGTAGATATGTCTTATTATGTTATACTGTGTGTATGTAACTAGAAAAAAAATAAAAAGAGATAGTCAAGTCAATTTTTTTTTTCGCGATTTTTTTCGCTTAATGTTTTCAGTATCATGGTCTGATTGGAACCTCCAAGTTTTCGGAAGTGGTCTGGTAACACCCTGTATAATAGATTTCATTTAGGCCGTGAATTTCATAACTCATCCCAAATATTCTCATTTATATATATTTCACATATTTCAGCGTTGCACACTAACGATAAAGTCGTCCACTTAAGAGACCACTTCGCATATTGAACTATTAAAATTCCACCGCGCCTCGTGGAACTTTAAGCGGCCCATGCAAACCATCCAAAAGCGTTTTTATGCAAAACTGTATGCAATAACTCGTTGGTAATAACCGCCCGTCTCTGGTAACCCACGGTTTAATGACTTCACCAGAATTTGCCGAATTCAACACACCCTACTCTGTAATAGGACTCAAACTCGAACAGCTTTAGCTATGACGAATTGAAGTGTCGGACAGTCGAAAGCCCTTATCCGGTTGAATTAAGGCTCAGTTTTGTAAAGCTGTTTCGTTTGATTTGGCGCGTATTTATTGCGTTTTAGGGAGTTGATGGAGTGTACGAATGAGCTTTAAATTTTGGTCCTAAAAGGACGGTAATTTTAGAAATTTAGTGCATTTTAATTATTAATTTTATTGGTTCATTTTACTACCGTGTTATGTTTGGTGACTCACAAGTGTCGATTCTATGTATTTGACAAGATTGTTTACACCCTCAAAGCGGCCGACCGACCTGACCGACCGGTAATGGGTTTTGATAATAAAATGTGAAATATCGCTACATAATTCAAATTATTTTATTTTGTAAAACACTGGTTATTTTGACGTCAACTGTAATAGGTGAAGGTACGGCGGTATGATGAGCTTGAATAAAATGTAAAATTTACAAATTAAGGCTTTATTAAATAGGACTTCGCCCAGTATAGTATTTTTTTATTAACCTATTTCGACCCACTGCTGGGCAAAGGTCTCCCCCAACATCTTCCACTTTTCTCTCTCCTTTTTTTCTCTGACTTAGTATAATATAACATTTGAATTCTTTAAAAGCCATATAACTGCACTGACTTAAATATATAAGTTTACAAAAATAGATGTATATAAATATAGTGTTGCGTCCAGTTCGGTGATTAACCCGACGCACGGCGCATGGCGCGGCCTGCTCGCTTGTTTACAAGCTTACAGTCATCGTTTAGTCTCCTCTATATTTAGATACATCTTTCGTTAGTTTTAAGATTTGCTTGAGTCAGTAAACTAAAAGAATTTAGCTTCTAAGAGTATGTTTCACTTTTAATTACAATAAATAATAGATATTCACGGACACTTAACACAACGCCTTCTAGTTCCAAACTAAGCAAAGCTTGTACGATGGAAACTAGGTGGCTGATAGAATACATACATACATCTTTTTTTGTAAATACATACTTATAATACATAGAAACACCCAGACACAGAACAAACATCTATGTTTACAACACACAAATATTTTTTCTCGGTGGGGATGGAACCCACGACCCACAGCACGGAAAGCAGAGCTACTACCGACTGAGCCATGACGCCTGTCAATTAATTTTGATTTAGTCAAAATTTCAAAGAGAGTTGTCTTCGTAACTTCGTAAATTCTACGCGCAATAAAGGTTGTTCTATCAACATTACTACTTATGTTTCAAGTTACGTGTTCACCTGTAGATATGTAGGTATGTCATCATCACTACTCCCACTGACATATATCTATCATCTGAAGCGTCACATTTATTAATACTTGTCTTGGAATATCCAGGTGACGCTATCGGAGCCATGTGGCGGTTTTATGGGTGTTGGGAAACATGGGATGTTCTAACATTATGGCAAGTGGATAGGGATGCCGGTGATATACTTACATCCTTCTCCTTCAATCGTATTCCTCATATCTGGGGGTCGTGACCACCTCCAGTCATTAACCTCATCTCTCTAAGGTTCGTATTCATGATTGGGGGGTTTCCTACATACATACATATATGTACATATATTCATATTCATTTATTTCATCTTTACACAATTTATAGATAGCTCAACTGGTCCAAATCAGTACAGTACCAATCGGAAGCGTGTACGTACAAGACTCTGGCTGCATAAGCAAGCTGAATATTAGTTGTAATTTTCTTTGTGAATAAAATTTATGTCTTTACACATGTAACATGCTCTTAGATATGTCTATATAGGTATACTAAATATGTACCTACTACTAGCGGTGCGTCCCGGTTTCGCACGTGTAATTTTGACAAAAATTTAAATTTTTTTCAGTAATTTTTTTACACCTTGAGTTACATTATTGGAGTTTTAGTATAGATCCTTAGTTTTTGTGGAATTATAATATAGGCTATGCCACCCGGAGATAGTGTAGCTTCCCAACGGTGAAAGGATTTTTCAAATCGGTCCAGTAGTTTCGGAGCTTATTCAATGCAAACAAACATCAAATCAAATTCAAAAAGCTTGTAAAAGCATTAGGAAAGCGTCTTGAGTCAGTGCTATAAATACATTCGTAATATGAATGAGTTCCCTCGGGGAATACGAGCGGTGATGTTCAACTTTACAAGTTTCAGAATTATATTTTTATTTTAGACTGATGCAAAAATACACTGCAAAACTTTACTAAGCTGTAAATTCGCTGCCAATCATTATACTATATAAAGCTACATCAATATATATAAAACTCTTTTGAAGCTGACAGAGAATCAACGCACAGCCTAAACTATAAGTCCTAGAGGTATGACATTTAGTGTAGGGGTGCACTAAGAAAGGAATTTTGAAAAGTCGCACGTTAAAGGGTCTAGAACGCGAGCAACGCCGCGGGCGACGGCTAGTACTATTATAAAACTAAAAAAGCCAAAAACTAAAATTAAAGATATGGATAAACTAAAATGCAGATCTACTAAATAAAAGATTCTGATTCCGAAAATCGAGTTTGTCTGTTTGTTTGTTCGCGGATCACGCCTAAACTACTGGACCAATTTCAATGAAACTTATACCATTCAGAAGTCCTTTTTCCAGATTAAAACATAGGCTATATTTTATTGAATCAAAGACGTGGATTCTTAGATACAGCTTGAATTTTCTAAACCAAAAGCTGTCATTTGCTACGAGGTTCATCGTATGCTGGTTGATAGATAAATAAATATTCACGGACACTTAACACAACGCCTTCTAGTCCCAAACTAAGCAAAGCTTGTACGATGGAAACTAGATGGCTGATAGAATACATACATACATTTTTTTTTTGTAAATACATACTTATAATACATAGAAACACCCACACACACACACACACACAACACAGATATTTTTGTGGAAAGTTTCGCACGCGTACGAAGTCGCAGGTATCAGCTAGTGAGGTACCTAATACAAGGGATCCATAATCAGACGTAATATTCTGGGTATTTCTTGTTCTGATTTACCTTGACTCATCCTATGAATGAGATTTATGTGTCAAGGAGTTGTATAATCTGCTCGAAGTAGGAATATTCCTTGAATTTTATGAATGAAACGTTTATTATTAATGTTTTATTTTGTTCAGTCAGTTTGTGACAGTGTTTATCAAAGCTTTAATACCAGACTAATAACTTTATTTAAATCATTTGATCTCGAAAATGTATTTCTGGAACCAACTAGGATAACAGCCACCTCGGCTACATGTTTAGATAACATCTTTACCAACGTAAAAATAATAAGTAAAAATGTAATTAGTCACATCTCATCGGACCACCTTGGTCAACTTATTAAAATAGAAGCTCAAACTAGAAATAATGAAACAAGAAAAATTACTTTTGTCCCATTGACCATGCATCGCCTGGATAAGCTAAAGCTGGAACTTATCTCCAAGCTTCCCACATTAACTTACAGTAACTGTAATTCAAATAACTTGTATGAAACTTTCTTCTATAGATTCAATAACATCTTCAATTCTATTTTTACATCTAAGTCGATAATGGTCACTGGCAGTTCTAAATTCAGTGAGTGGGCAACAGCAGGTATTCATAAAAGCAGGCAAACATTGTACGATCTTTATAGTGAAAAACAATACAACTTCAGTGAAGAGTTCAAAGAAAAAGTTAGAAAATACTCGAAAATTTTCAAAAAAGTCTGCCGTATTGCCAAATCCCAATATATAAGCTCAAAAATCAAAACTAGTCAAGACAAAATCAAAGCAACTTGGAAAGTAATTAATAGTGAGACCGGAAGAGTCAAAACACATAACAATGTACTCAATCTAAATGTTGACGACACTATCATTAACCAAGATGATGATGTGGCCAAAGCATTTGAAACATTTTTTACCGACATTCCAGTCTCCACTACAAAGTCTTTAAACTCTTCGCACATAATCGCGGAGTCATTACTTAAAGAAAATATACCTGAGTTCAAAACATTATTTAATTTCGATTATGTGCAACCAAATGACATTGTCAAAGCTTTTAAAATGATAAATGTTAAAAAAACCACGGACCTCTGGGGCATTTCTGTTGCCGTCATAAAATCCGTAATTGATCTTATAGCACCAGATCTAGCTTTTATATTCAACCAATGCATTGATTGTGGTGAGTTCCCTGACTTAATGAAACATAGTAAAATAACACCTTTATTTAAATCAGGTAGTCATTCTGACCCTACTAACTTTCGGCCGATATCAGTGCTACCTACATTTAGTAAAATCTTTGAAAAACTTATGCTTAATCAGCTGCAAAAGCATTTTGAAATAAACAACTTACTTGACAATAAACAATTCGGTTTTACAAAGGGTCGCTCAACCACCGACGCGGGTGTTGAGTTAATATCACATATTTTTGAAAATTGGGAGCAGTCACATGATGCCTTGGGCATTTTTTGTGACCTATCTAAGGCGTTTGATTGCGTGCACCATGAAACGTTAGTCAGGAAACTAAACCACTATGGTGTGAAAGGGGTTGCTCTTGAACTTCTTAATTCTTACTTAAGTAACAGAATTCAAAGAGTTGATGTTAATGGAAAACGTTCTCCGGGGTCAGTGGTAAAAATGGGTGTACCACAAGGATCAATACTAGGACCGTTTTTGTTTTTAATTTACATTAACGATCTACCACGAGTAGTTAGAAACGATCATGAGATTGTACTGTTTGCAGATGACACTTCACTTGTATTTAAAGTGAAACGACGACAAACTAATTATGACGATGTAAATAATGCAATCTCTAAGGTTGTAAACTGGTTTAATGTAAACAATTTATTACTAAATGAAAAGAAAACGAAATGTATTCGGTTTATTCTACCAAACGTCAAACAAACAAATGCTAATGTAAAAATCAAGGAAAATAATATAGATCTCGTGGACACCACAGTATTTTTAGGCATAACTCTAGATAATAAACTTCAATGGGGCCCACACATAGATAAATTGTCGAAGAGACTTAGTTCTGCGGCATACGCAGTCAAAAAGATCCGCTTCCTTACAGATGTGGAAACCGCAAGACTAGTCTACTTCAGCTACTTTCATAGCATTATGTCGTACGGCATTTTGTTGTGGGGTAGTGCTGCAGATATAAACACCATATTTGTGTTGCAGAAGAGGGCTATTCGTGCAATTTATAACATGGGTCCCAGAGAATCACTAAGAAATAAGTTTAAAGAAATAAATATAATGACAGTACCTTGCCAGTACATCTATGAAAACTTATTGTATGTTAAAAAAAATATAAATCTATTCAACAAAAAAAGTGATAATCATAATGTTAACACTAGAAACAAAGACAAACTCGCTGTTCCCACCACTAGGCTCTCAAAAATTAGTAAATCTTTCAAAGGGCAATGTGTACGCTTCTTTAACAAAATCCCAAGTGATGTGTCTCAATTGTCGATTGGCAAGTTCAAAAACGTAATAAAACAAAGACTTATTTCAAAAGCATACTATAAAATATCAGATTATTTAGAAGACAAACAAGCTTGGGCCGAACTAGCTCCAACTCATCCAATAAAAAAAAAAAATTGTAATCATACCTAATCATACAAAACGTAATGACGATTCAAAGTGATCAGTGAGATTTTATTGAATAAAAGCTTTTTGACTTTGACTTTGACTTTGTGCGTGGTGGTCGCAAATAAAATGTATATAAATACTAAAGTATTAGTTTTGTGATGAGTGTGAAGCTATATGTGTGTATCTGCAAGTTATTTGTGTAGGTATTATTGTAGGTAACACGAGCTTTACGGTGAAGGAAAACATCGTGAGGAAACCCGCGGCTTAGTCAGCTCCGCACGTATTGACCTTGTCTTTCCTGTGGATATGGCTGTCTGACTAGGCTGAGAGGATGGTATACTCTATCTTATCATTGTCCCAGGCATTACAGTGTGCCGTTAAGTGTAGGCATAGGTTGCCTCCTGACGCTGTATAAATCATCTTCAATAGATGTAAAGGCCTATTATTATTGTTGGTAAGGGTAGGAAGTAATCACAACGAGGATGGTAGATGGCATCCATACAAAATTATAGTTTACGCGTCTGCAGTAAACGTCAAACGAGGATACACCGTTCCAAACTGATTAGATTTTGACAGAAATCGTGTCATTTCTGTTAAAATGTATGGATCCCGTTTGGAATGGTCGGGGGTAGCCCTACTTGACCGCATCGTTGTTCGTCGATTCCTCATTACTGTGCGTCACGCACATCATGATCTATCTCCAGGTTCTTTCATTTCTTGCTGTCTCTTGTGTCACAAAGTATGTCATTGAACAGGAGTGTTGATATTCCTCCGTTGTCAGCAGGAACCTGAAGACATCCCACAGGAAGCATTGCCGAGCTCGTGACGCTCGATCCGGGAGCGCGTCGAGCGCGCATTGCACGATAACTGGCGGCGGCTTCTGTCTCCAAGACACGTGAGTACCTTCACCTGTACTTATAATCATCTGCACCTATTATTTTCACTAAGCATTATTCAAGACAAGCTGGTGTCCGCGACTTCTGCGCAGGATTAGAAGTGCAATTTGCTATACGAATTTTTTTAGGCGATTCTGAAGAGTCCGCGTCCCGTTTGATCCCGATGATTTTCCCGGATAAAAAGTAGCGTATGTGTTAATCCAGGTCACGGACAATATATATTTCAAGTTTCTTTCAATTCGGATTAGTAGTTTTTGCGTGAAAGAGTAACAAACATCTATACATTCTTACAAACTTTCGCGTTTATAATATTAGTAGGATAGGATTCAACAGAGTTTCCTCAATATAGACGATCTGTGAACCATAGCTGGCATATACTGCGTGAGAACTAATGAGAAAATCTGAAGATATGAGCTCAGTGTGGAGAGATATGTGAGAGCCAGTTGATCCTGACTCGCCATTAGATCGTTAACGATAAGAACATTTTATTTGTATATCTCAGGCTTCCCCCCAAACCCGTCCAAGACACAGCTCCTTCAGCCACGCTCGGCCACAGCAAAGACGCGCCAGCCAACACTCCTTGGACCTCTCGGATCTTGAGGAGAAACCAGGCCGTTTTGCCACTATACACAGGTTAGTGCACTATTTGCAGGGAGATAGTGGTCATAATCCCACAGCACATATCCTGGACCCGGACGAGGAGCTGTCATGGTTGTGGGGGGAATTCTTTTAAGCACTCATTTAGCATTAAATATTAGAATATTGAGCCAAAATATGGACTGCAGTATCACTTAGGTACTTTTCAATTCATTTGATAATCGTATTTTGGATTCTCTTGATAATCAAGATATTTTTGGAAATCATGTCCATATTATGTATTTTGCAGTTGATTTTACATAGGTACGTGAAAGGCAGGCTGCAATCGAATTGTTAAAATACTCTCGAACAGGGTCCACCCACTGGCCATAGCCACAGCCACAGCCACTAGTGGCCAGAGAAAATAACCAGCTTATCCTTATTCCACATTCCAGAGCGCACTCGCTAAGCAAGATGGCGACGCTCTCCCTGAAGATATCGCTTGACGGCGGCAAGGTCGTCAAGACAATACAGTTTGAGCCTTCCACCACCGTGTACGATGCCTGCCGCGTCATCCGGGAGAAGATTCTAGAAGCAAGCGCCGGGGACCGTAAGTATATTCTGTTACTTTACTTACTTAGGCCTTTACTTAGGCCTTTACTTAGGCCTTTATTGGCTAGAGATGGTGATGGCCGGTGGAGTAAAGCCTTGACGGAATGGTGTCCGAAATCAGGCCGAAGGAATCTGGGTAGAATTTTACAAGTTAAATTTGACCCACGATGTCCGATTGAGCTGAAATTTGGTATACCATTAGTCTTCAGTGACAATGCAATAATATGATGACAACTGATCTGATCGGAGTCGGAAGGTGTCCATGGGAACTCCGTTATAAAATGACGCAACCCCATCGAATTTGGACTTATTTGATTCGTCTTGAAAGGGACTATGGTCCTCGATATCCGGGGTCCAAGGAAGATGTTCATGAGCACTGAAATATAACCTGTTTTTATCATGATGTTTTCCTCCACCGTTTTGGAACACTGACATAACACCATCTCTCTCCCACAGCGAAAGAGTACGGCCTATTCCTCGCGTCAGACGAGGACAACAAGAAGGGTATCTGGCTCGAAGCATCCCGCAGTCTCGACTACTACATGCTGAGGACCGGAGATCTGCTCGAGTATAACAAGAAGACCAGGAATCTGAGGGTTCGGATGCTTGATGGTGAGTTGGAACTTGTGGGTATACGAAGTTGATGAATGAATGAATGAATGGAAATACTTTATTGTACGTAGGTACACCCTACAAACTAATATGCGAGACAGCTTATACAGGAGATAAGATACATTAACGTACAATGGGCGGTCTTATCGCTAGGGAGCGATTTGTTCCAGACAACTGTTGGATGGCGTATAAATAGAGTTAAATAGAGCGTATGAATAGAGTTGTTTTTTGATTTGAGTATTTCTGAGTCTTGTTAAAGAGTATTTTATTTCAATGGATAGATTTTAGAGGACTGTTCAGACCCCAACTATCAATTTGGAAGCTAAGTAATGTTCTAGTCACTATTTGGATGCCCTATGAGTGTTATTTTTCGTATCAAGATCGAATTTGTTTGTCAAAGATTTTGTATACAAGAACAAGCTAGAACAAATTTTTTCAATGAAGTACTAACTATCAATGAAATGATAGATCACCTAATAACCCCCCCCCTTAAATATGTAATGTATTGTTCCAGGCACTGTTAAGACGCTGTTGGTCGACGACAGTCAAATCGTTGCTAACCTGATGGTGGTGATTTGCACCAAGATCGGCATCACCAATTATGATGAGTATGGTTTGGTAAGTGTTACTGGGTCACGTGACTTGCAGCGCCATCTAGTACGCCACGTGAGGACTATCCTAGATCGCTCTAACGAAGTTATCACGTAGTTAGTACATAACGGTACGGACAGGCGTCATGGCTCAGTCGGTAGTAGCTCTGCCTTCCGTGCTGTGGGTCGTGGGTTCGATCCCCACCGGGAACAAACATTTGTGTGTTGTAAACATAGATGTTTGTTCTGTGTCTGGGTGTTTCTATGTATTATAAGTATGTATTTACTAAAAAAAAAATGTATGTATGTATTTTATCAGCCATCTAGTTTCCATCGTACAAGCTTTGCTTAGTTTGGGACTAGAAGGCGTTGTGTTAAGTGTCCGAGAATATTTATTTATTTATAATTTAAATTATGAAAAATACAGTATTTACAAAACACATTTATACATAAATGTACTTATTTAGTTTGTTGATTAACACCAGGTCCGTGAAGAACAGAAAGATGAACTGGATCCGTACGAGAAGCCGAACTACGGCACCCTCACCCTCAAGCGGAAGCATCAGGAGAAGGAACGTGATGCCAAGATGGAACAGCTCAGGAAGAAGCTCAGAACTGATGATGAAGGTATATCCTCGACAATAATACTATTTCAATACTAACTATTTGTCTGTTTGTTCGCGGACTACTGGACCAATTTCAACGAAAGTTTTACCATTCGGAAGCCCTTTTCCCGGATTGAAACATAGGCTATATTTTACTGAAATCAAAGACGTGGATTCTTATATACAGCTTGAACTCTCTAAACCAAAAGCAGCCATTTGCTGTGAGGTTCATTGTATGCTGGTTGACAGATATTTTGGTGGAAAGTTTCACATCTGTACGAAATTATATACAATCCTTGTACATTTCACACAACGCCTTTTAATCCCAAACTAAGCATAGGTTGTACTATGAACTAGATTGCTGATAGAATACTTATATTTTTGTGTGTAAATACATACTTCTTATGATACCACCACGTTTGGGTTGGCTGGCAGACAATGCTTTCAGCATTAAGTCCACCCTTTGTAACTTAATAATTTTGTTTAATAAAGTATTAAATAAATAAATGTATGTAATCTCCCGCAGTGAACTGGGTGGAGCCTTCCAAAACCCTCCGCGAGCAGGGCGTGGACGGAGCCGAGACGCTGCTCCTGCGCCGGAGACTGTTCTTCAGCGACCGTAACGTGGACTCGCGGGATCCCGTGCAGCTCAACCTGCTCTACGTGCAGGCCAGGGACGCCATTCTAGACGGCACGCATCCCGTCACACAGGACAAAGGTATCAATATATATTTATATATTGTAACAGAAGACCATAGCAAGAGGGGCGTGGCTTGTCCCCGCGCCACCGGCTGACGGCTGACGGCTGGCGTGACGTGACGGGTTTGCAGCGGGGCGCATCGCCTGACACTTTTGCTCGGACGGTCGGAGAGTGCGGACGTGCTGAAGCCTTGGGCTGTTCTGAGTTATAGATACTTACCTGTTGATTTTTGTTTCGTTAAAATTATAAGAGTTCTGGTTTTTGTTCGGTTTTGTATTTTTTTTATTAAATTTCGCTTCTGGTCTATAAAAATATCGTATATCAATATATATAAAACTCTTTTGAAGCTGACAGAGAATCAACGCACAGCCTAAACCATAAGTCCTAGAGGTATGACATTTGGAGGGTAGTATCCTTATATAGTGTAGGGGTGCACTAAGAAAGGAATTTTGAAACGTCACACTCTCAAGGGTAGAACGCGAGCAACGCCGCGGGCGACGGCTAGTAAAAACTAAATTACGAAAAAAAGTTAGGCGTCACCCCTCGCCCGTGTACGAAACCGTAACTTCGTAACCGGTTATGAACTAATCATGACTCAGTCGGCAGTTCTGCCTTCCGTGCTGTGGGTCGTGGGTTTGATCCGCACCGAGGTGTGTAAGTAACAAACATAGATATAGATAGAAAAGATAAAATACAGCTAATTAATACGGCTCATTCCTTGTTTTTATATCCATATTTTTAACCGACTTCAAAACAAGGAGGTTCTCAATTCGGTTGCATTTTTTTTTAAAATGTTTGTTGTGGTTCGTAGACCAAAACGAAAAAAAAAAAATTACTGAGAAGATATAATCCTAGATTTGGTCCTGTATACTATCCTCTCAAACAATTGTACTCGAACATGCAACGCCGATTTGCCCAAGTTACTACTAACATCTTCGCTTACTCCATCAATAGAACATTTGTTTTTTTTTATGATAAAAGTAATGGAACAAGCTGATAGCTCACCTGATGTTAAGTAGTAACTTCTGCCTATAACAATGCATTACCTCGCAGAGCAAGTCCAATGAGGACGTGCCCTGTAAGGCAATGCACTGCGTCCATCACTCTGAGACGTAAAACATGTAATATTTACACTACAAATAAACTGTATATTGTTCCAGCGTGTGAATTCGCTGGCATACAATGTCAGATACAATTTGGAGACCACAGGGAAGACAAACATACAACTGGCTTTCTTGAGTAAGTATTTAGAATAGAATAGAAATTATTTATTTTACGCTAAAACACATACAAAGACACAATTAAATAAACATTAAATTATAGATAGATGCGTAAAAAAACATGTTATTACTTACACTTTCTCAGCAATCTAGTTCCCATAGTACAAGCTTTGCTTAGTTTGGGACTAGATGGCGTTGTGTAACATGTCCAAGAATATTTATTTATTTATACAGGTAGAGTTACATTGCGGATTGATGAGTTATTGCTCTCTAAACTAGCAGTGGTTAATGCGCAGTGTAACTCGAATTCGTTTGGTTTACATAACATGACAGATTTATTCCACTGAGAACCAACATTTGTGTGTGACAAACTATATTTGTTCTATGTCTGGGTGTTACTATGTAGTATAAGTATGTATTTACAAAGAAATATAAGTATTCTATCAGCAATCTGGGTCTCATAGTACAAGCTTTGCTTAGTTTGAGACTAGAGGGCGTTGTGTGACTCGTCCATGAATTTTTGAAACCAAAACTGTCCCCTATTGAATGGTGCTTTTTCAGTTGTAACTACTAGCTTCGCCTGCGGCTTCGTTCGCGTCCCCTTCGTCCTGTTATATTTTCGGGATAAAAAGTAACCTATGTTTTAATCCAGACTATAACTTATTGTATACATTCCAAGTTTCATCTAAGTCGGACCAGAGCCCGTAGCCTGTGCATTTGTTTTACTTTCGACTCGAGTATAGCACACGCAAACGCATTCGCAAAGCGAGAAATTTTGTATGAAAACCGGATAAGCGCCTCTAGCGGGAGATTTGGGAATTGTGTAATTCCCAACAAAATGACTCGCTTTGCGAATGCGTTTGCGTGTGCTACAGTCAAATCGAAAGTCAAAACAAATGCACAGACTACGGGTTCAGTAGTTTTAATGTGATTGAAACACAAACATCTAAGCATCCGAACTTTGACATTTAAAATATTTGTGAGATAATAATCATTAATAATCGTAACCCTCGTGCTGGTGATTATCTAGGCCAGCGTATCAGCATTGCTATTCAGCTTGCTTATGCAGCCAGTGTCTTGTACACGCTTCCGATTGCTACTGATTTGGACAAGTTGAGCTATCTATAAATCGTTTGCAACTGTTTGTAGATAGCTCAACTGTTTCATGTGTATTTTGTAAATATTGTGAATATTGTAAATACTGTATTAGTTGTAATTTTTTTTGTGAATAAATAATCTTATAATTAAATATTTTTCAGTTTGAAAGAGTTCCTACCGGCGTCGTACGCGAAAGTGAAAGGCATTGAGAAGAAAGTGTTCAAGGAACATCGCCGTCACGCCGGACTCAGCGAGCTGGACGCCAAAGTACTTTATACTAAAAGTGCTAGAGAACTCAAGACCTATGGAGTTGCCTTCTTCTTGGTCAAGGCAAGTGTTATATTGTACTAGCTGTCGCCCGCGGCTTAGCTCGCCTGGTACCAGCATACGCATCATTTGGTTAAAATCTTTGATCCTGATTTTACTCTTTAGGGTGCGACTTTTCAAAATTCCTTTCTTAGGGCCGGTTTTTTGATCCCTAGTTAACTCGACTAATTGTCAAATTTGAATCAACGAATAGTCAAATTTAGGCCAAATTTGACTAATAGTTGAGTTAACTAGGGATCAAAAAATCGGCCCTTAGTGCACCCCTACACTATATAAGGATACTACCCTCCAAATGTCATACCTCTAGGACTTATTTAGGCTGCTTAACAGCTTAAACGAACGAAAGCGACAGCTTAACGAGCCCTCCTCTGATGTAAACGACACTAGCGGTCACCCATCCATATAGTGACCGCGCAGAACGTCGTTTAACTTAGATAATCTGTGAAGATTGACTAAGCAAGTCTAGCCACGAGCGGTTCGCTTGCTTTGCTTAGCAATCTAGTTCCCATAGTACAAGCTTGGAACTAGATGGCGTACTTAATATTATAAATGTGAATGTAAGTTTGTTTGTTACGCTTTCACGCGAAAACTACATAACCGATCATCATGAAACTTTGTACACATATTCTTAGAGGTATTAGAAGTAACATAGGATACTTTTTATCCCGGAAAATTAACGGGATCCAACGGAACGCGAACGAAGTTGCGGGCGGAGGCTAGTATTTATATATTAGTGTTTATGTACAGGAGAAGATGAAAGGCAAGAACAAGTTAGTTCCTCGCCTGCTCGGCGTCACGAAGGACTCGGTGCTGCGGCTGGACGAGCGCACGAAGGAGACCTTGCAGAGCTGGCCGCTGACCACGGTGCGCCGGTGGTGTGCCAGCCCTAACACCTTCACACTCGACTTCGGAGATTACAGGTTACATTCGATTGTTTGTGGGTTTTTTTCAGGTCAAATTTGTGTTAAAAAAGGGTTTTTTTTGTTCGAAATTTGTGGTAAAAAGCGGTAATTTTGTTCCAAATTTGTGTTTTAACATTGAAATTGGTTTGTGTTTAACCCAAATTTGTTATTAAAATTGGTTTTTCCGTCCTAAATTTGTGTTTGTCCTTGAAATTTGTGCCTGATAGCTTTAAAGCTGGAATTTTGGTCCAAATTTGTTTGAAATTTGTTGGTTATTATTTGAGATTTGTCTTTGAAACTGGGGTTTTCATCCTAATTTAGGGTTTAGTCCTTGAAATTCTGTCGCAAATTTGCCAAATTACTGAACCGATTTTGATGAAATACACTTATACCCTTTCGGATAAAAAACATATATCTTTCAAATCTTCTTACAAATACGGATTTCTGAGCTAACAAACATTAAAAAAATTGCAACAGAATTAAGAATCTCCTGTATTAAAGTCGGTTAAAAATAAACTTATTACTAAATTTACTTAAAACTAAATTATTTACTCACGTTCCAGTGATCAATACTACTCGGTGCAGACCACGGAAGCCGAACAGATCCTGCAAGTGATAGCCGGCTACATCGACATCATAGTCCGTAAACAACGCGCTAAGGACCATCTCGGGATAGAGGGAGACGAAGGATCCGCCATGCTGGAGGACTCTGTCTCACCTTCCAAGTAAGTTTACGTCTCAGAAATTAAAAAACTGCACAATGTTTTAGATATTATGAACTTTTTCTTCTTCTATTTATGGCCTATGTCCGTCATTTCGTTCGACAGACATTATTGTTAGTGTCAAGTGAGATATTTGAAATAATATCCTTGAAAGTTATCTTCTTCTTCTCTTCATTAATGGCCTCTCTCCGTCATTTCGACAGACAATTTTGCCAATGTCAAGTGATATAATTGTAATAATATAAGTCAAGTCAAGTCATCTGTCGTTTGTTTTGAAAAGAAAATGGTGGATTTTCTCTTCAAAACGTAACACGTGTTTTCACATTCAGAAAAACCACTTTACACACATTTATTCCAATGGCTCACACTTATGTTACGACCTAAGTATTATTGGTTAAAATTCCACCAAAATTAAACAACAATACTCACAATAACACAAGATAAACTATTAAAATGAAAGTGCCAATGTTGCTACAAAACAATTATATAGTGACATATGTTTCTCAGGGCCAACATCATCCAACACGATACATTCAAATCGGGCAAAAGGATTGATACTGAATCAGTCGCGAAGCCAGCCGTCCACAGACCCGGGCCAGAAGGTATGTACAGACAAACTATACTTTATATCACTATATTAACAGCAGTGCAAATACCGTTCTTATCGATCGCTTAGTTGTCGATCGCTAAATTCGATAAACGTATCGAATCGTATCGCTCCATGGTAGTACGGATCTCTTGTCGACAAATTTTAACGATGCCTTACGATCGTCAAAATAAGGTTCACTTTCGTTTGTTAAAATCAAAATATAGTAAACATACACCATTGCCAATTCGTTAGAAATTAACGAATTTGTCTACCGATCGACTAAGTTGGTAACGTACTGTCGATAAGACGAACTGTCGGTAAGACGAATTTTGACGATTCTAAATGTCAAATTATGCGATCGACAAGAACGGTACTTGGGGGGAGCTGGCAAACTGAGCATAAGGACCAAACGCATAGGTACCAAAAAATTTGGTTGGCTAAATATTTGGTTGGTTAAATATTTTCCTTTAAGATTTGACTAAAAGTCGGTAATATATATTTTTGTAAATAGCATATCACGTTAAAACTATAAAAAAGATTAGTAAAAGTATGTACCAATTCAGTTGTATTTTTTTCATTAGTTTGGCGAACCGCTCGTGGCTAGGCTTGCTTAGCCAATCTTCACTGATTATCTAAGTTAAGCGACGTTCTGCGCGGTCACTGTTTGGATGGGTGACCGTTACATTTACATCTGAGCGCTTCCGTGCTTCGGGCACGTTAAACTGTCCCGGCTCTAGCAGTCGTTAAGCCACGACGGAGGCCTTAAAGCGGCCTAAAAACTCTGTCACCAGAGTTGGCCGCTAACTCATCCGAGCTTGCTTGCTAGTAGTTTGGCAGATAAATAATTGTAACTGGAAGAAACATCATCCATTGACATTACGTATTTTGCTTTTCTGTGGTGTTTACGATCAATAGAACAGTCCCAACGAACTGCTATCATCATCATCATTTGATGATGAACGCGTATTAAATTAAAGTCTGTCTTTCCAGTTTTTTAACTTATCATCAATATATATAAAACTCTTTGGAAGCTGACAGAGAATCAACGCACAGCCTAAACTATAAGTCCTAGAGGTATGAAATTTGGAGGGTAGTATCCTTATATAGTGTAGGGGCGCACTAAGAAAGGAATTTTGAAAAGTCGCACTCTAACGCGAGCAACGCCGCGGGAGACGGCTAGTGTATATAAAAAATCTTTTGAATTCCTGAATTGTTTCAAGAAATAAACGTTATTATTATTTTAATAGTTGTTTCAGTTGATATGTATGTATACAATGTATATATTTGCTTACAGCACTGTATATATCCAGCATATTATAATGTCGCTTGTTTGTAGGTGCTAAACCGTTTGCAGTGGGCCATATAACGGGCGCGCAGCAAACTACCGTGTCCGGACAAATCATAACGGGACACACGCCACCTGCTGTTAGTATTTAATATTATGTTGCTCGTTTATATCATTTTGCTTATTATATACACCACCATTTTGTAATTATGAATTGAAAGGGTCTGGGGCGAATTGGATGGAGCCCCAGGCCTAGGATGCGCACGCGAGATATTTGTCATGTCGTTCTGTCAAAATGTAAGCATTTTGCAACAGTTTATGAACTTAAGCATTATCTGTGGTAGTGACGTTTCAATATTCCGGCCTAAGTCCAGTATCCAACCCTGGGGTTGGTTAATCTGCGTCAGACATATATTTTGTACTAGCTGGTGCCCGCGACTTCGTCTGCGCAGGATTACAAGTGCAATTTGCTATGTGAAATCTTCTAGGCGTTTCTGAAGAGTTCCCGTCCCGTTGGATCCCGTTGATTTTCCGGGATAACATAACTCTTGTCATGATAGATGTGATATTATAGATAATTAATAATGAACCTTTGTTACACGCTTACTTTTGGAATTACGAATATCAGCCTACGAAATACAAAGTGTAGGTATCTTACATTACTAATGAATATGAATATTATTAGGTGAGCTGGTGAAATTAGCATAGGTTTTCTTTAGGGCGAAGGATGACGTCAAACCACCTTCTCGATCGCACATTTCAACATGTTTAAATATATTACAATCACTAAATCTAATTATTTAAAATAGCAGAGCTTCACGGGTTAGAGAATAACAATGCAAAGGTTCAGTAAAAATATCACATTGATCCAAACAAGTTTTCCGACTAAAAACTTGTACCAATGTGACCTATTTTAGTGCACATTTTTTGGTTAGAAAACTTGTTTGGATCAATGTGATATTTTTACTGAACCTTTGCATTGTTATTCTCTAACCCGTGAAGCTCTGCTATTTTAAATAATTAGATTTAGTGATTGTAATATATTTAAAAATGTTGAAATGTGCGAGAGAGAAGGTGGTTTGATATTACACGTCACCAATTAATGTATTCTCATCTAAGTGACTGTATTGTCTGTAATAAGAATTAAAATTGTTTAAATTAAATTGAAAGAACAGTATAAATATATATGTATGTATATATACATTAAATATGTATATATACAGGCGTCACAAGTAGGTACAACAGCATAAGGAAAAATTTAGAACCTATGGGTCCCGAATTTTTTTTTCGAAAAATAAGGGACACCCATAATATATGAATGTATATGTATATATGTGTATATATACAGGCGTCACAAGTACAGCAGCACAAGGTGACGTCACTGCTGTCGGAGCCGCAGCGTGCGTTACTGTCGACCATCACGTCGGGACGTGAGATCATAAAGCACACCGAGGAACATCTGGCGAGGGTGAGCTATATATAAAACATTATATACACAAGTGTATTATAAGTATGGCGTCATGGCTCAGTCGGTAGTAGCTCTGCCTTCCGTGCTGTGGGTCGTGGGTTCGATCCCCACCGAGAACAAACATTTGTGTGGCAAACATAATGTTTGTTCAGTGCAGACACTGAACAAACATTAGCACACCCAACATAGCAACACCCAGAGGTGTTGCTATGTATTATAAGTATGTATTTACAAAAAAAAAATGTATTCTATTCTATTATTTATCTAGTTCCCATAGTACAAGCTTTGCTTAGTTTGGTACTACAAGGCGATGTGTTAAATGTCCGTGAATATTTATTTATATAACAACACTTTTTTTTATGTATTATAAGTATGTACATATTTACAAAAAAAAAAACATAAGTACTTATTATTATTTTATAATTATTATTTAGTTTAATATGTATTTCGTTGGATCCAGGCGACTTTGCCTGAGCTGGGACAGGACGCTGCGTCACAGAAGTGGAAGCAGGTGACGATGGACACCAACAAGCAAGTGGTGACGTCACAGATAGCCGCCATGAACGCCGCCACGGCGCAGGTCGTCACACTCACATCCGGTAAGCGAATAGTGTGTACTTTGTTTTCTACCTGTTAATAGTTACTGGTAGAAAACAGAGTTAAAATCACTACACTTTATTTTTACCTATATGTAGTTATTGGTAAAAAAATAGAGCTCAAATCACTACAAGTTGTTTTCTACCTGTTAATAGTTACAGGTAGTAAACAGAGTTTTAAACACTCCACGGAGTTTTCTACCTGTTAATAGTTACAGGTAGAAAACAGAGTTAAATATACACTTTGTTTTCTACCCGTTAACAGTTACAGATAGAAAACAAGAGTGGAATCTACACACAGGTTAGACAAATTTTAAAGAATAGATTCCAACCCAAATAGTTAAAAACTTGTGTTTAACAATAAAATCAATTTTAGATATTCTTTTTAACCTGTTTCTAATGTTGAATAGCTCGTATATAGTGCCTTCTGGTAAGATCGGCGAAGTAGTAAGTCCGGATGCTAAGCAATTCGGCGATATTTTTAAATGATGGCAACATCGCCTTATGCGCCATTTTGCAATGCCCCTGTATAGCAAAATGGCGCGTAAGGCGATGTACAAAATGGCGCGTAAGGCGATGTACAAAATGGCGCGTAAGGCGATGTACAAAATGGCGCGTAAGGCGATGTACAAAATGGCGCGTAAGGCGTAGGCGTAAGGCGATCATATAAAAATATCACCGAATTGCTTAGTTACGTGATTTGTCCGGACTTACTACTACGCCGATCTTACCAGAAGGCACCTTAACAATATCCTCACCTTCTCAGGGACAACAGAAGAGGTGGATCACACAGCAGTAGGCGCCGCCATCACCACCATCACCAGCAACCTGCCGTCAGTGACGCAAGGCGTGCAGATGATAGCGGCGCTGATGGATGATGACGACAACGGCGACCGGCTGCTGGCCGCCACGCGCAGGCTCTGCACGGCCTTCACGGACCTGCTGAAGGCGGCTGAACCTGATACTAAGGAGGTGGGTTTGTTCACATGTTCGTGTTTGCTCGCGATCCTTCATATTCGTTGGTATTCTTTAGTGCTTAGTTCATATCGTTCGTTGACTATAGAATTCGTTCATGTTCGTTAGTCATTGTTCGGATTTGTTCGCCATAGCTAATCTTTAATCCAAGTCGCTGACTTTCATTGACATTCGTTCGCGTTCGTTCGTCTTAACTACCCTTTAATATAAATGTATACAAGTTTCCTTACTTCGAGAGCCGGAAAAGAAAATATAATGTAGAAATATTATCTTATTGAAATATTAAAATATCTTCGCACCAGCCCATCCGCAGAAGCGCTCGTGATTAGGCTTGCTTAGTCAATCTTCGCCGATTATCTAAGTTAAGCGACGTTCTGCACGGTCACTATTTGGATGGGTGACCGTTACATCTGAGCGCTTCCGTGCTTCGGGCACGTTAAACTATCCCGGCTCTAGCAGTCGTTAGCACGACGGAGGCCTTAACGCGGCCTAAAAACTCACCAGAGTTGGCCACTAACTCATACGAGCTTGCTTGCTTACCAGCCCATCCCATATCTTCTCTTCTAAATCTCTCTCATCTCCTTCCAGCCTCGTCAGAACCTCCTCAACGCAGCATCACGCGTTGGAGAAGCATCTACCTCAGTACTTCACACGATCGGAGAAGAAACTGAACAAGACAAGGAAACTCAGGTAATAATAAACAAAGACAAGTGCAAGAAGAAATCATTTATATATAGAAAGCTGAATTACTGTGTAGATAACTTTTATAATGCGTTCTTTAAGAGCAAGGAGTTTGGCAGCGATTTTGATGATTTTGAGACTAAAAATGGACTTAATAATGGTATTTATACAGTTAATAATGGTGGTAATAACATGAAAAATGGTAATAATGGTAGTATTGAGATTAAAAATGGTAGTAATGGTTTAAGAAATGATGTTTACGATAATGATAGCGTGTACGATGAATGTTCAGAGTTCAGAAATGATGATGATAGTATATACGAGGATGTAGATACAAGCAGGAACTGGGGCATGTTAGATGTTATACAGGAGGAGTCGGATAGCGATTATTATAGAAGCGTTGACTATTGTAATGCTATTTTTAAAAGAAACCGCCAATCTAGAGGCAATGATAAGTTAAACAACAAGAAAGTAGATGATTATGAATCAATAATAGCTAATTGCAAGGGTTATTTAGAAGATAAACCTAAAATATACCCAAAAACTATAACAGATAAAATATACAATTTCAAAAAAGACTATTCAAATCACGATTACGTGAATGTAAACTTTGACAATGCGAAGATCAAGAATGATGATAATCATTACGATAATGCTAGAATCAGAAACGAAAAAATTAAAAATGTCGATAATGACAAAAACAAACATGATTATGAAAATATCAACTTTGAAAAACCAGGCAGTCCCAATATAGACATAGACAGACGTATAAAGAATGATTTGCTTCGACAAAGATTCTTTCTGTCAAACAATATCGATAAGAACGATATTAATGATCAATTCAATAAATACGATAAAAAGATCGAGTGCCACAGCATTAGGAATGACGTCACACATAACGGACCCACTACCAAAGTATCCGGGTCACTTAACATGAAAATACTAAATCACGACAAATATAATAGAGTACTTACAACTACAGAAACTTTCATGGAATCCGCTGAAGCTAGTTTCACTAAAAACGAAATATCCAAACGAAAAGGAGATAATTTTGAAAACTTCGTCAAAAAAAGCGAAAGATATTTTACCAGCGAATCGCGCGACAGACAAACGAAAGTAGACCTTAATAACGATAAGAGTAAAACTCAAATTCGTATAGTATACAACCCCACGTTCAAAATCACAGGAGATAGATATATTAGGGGGTATTGTGTTCATTGTAAGAAGCGATGTCCGAGAACGGATCAGAAATGCTGCTCTATGTGTGAGTGCTTAGAGTTGGAATTCCAACAAATTTGGAAGGAGAATTGGCTGAATATTCTACTGATTTTAGCGCTGATTTTCGTGTTCATTGCTGTGTCGATACAGTGCATGTTTTTCAAAGATACATGTGAGAGGAGCAATGGTACCGAGTTTGGGGATAAATGCTATGAGATTGTGTAGTTTTGAGGTGCTTTTCTATACTGTTATAAAACTGTAAAAAAGCCAAAAACTAAAATTAAAGATAAGGATAAACTAAATATGCAGATCTACTAATAAACGTTACTGATACCAAAAATCGATTTTGTCTGTTTGTTTGTTCGCGGATCACGCCGTAACTACTGGACCAATTTCAATGAAACTTATACCATTCGGAAGCCCTTTTTCCGGATTGAAACATAGGCTATATTTTATTGAAATCAAAGAAGTGGATTCTTAGATACAGCTTGAACTCTCTAAACCAAAAGCAGCCATTTGCTGCGAGGTTCATCGTATGCTGGTTGACAGATATTTTTGTGGAAAGTTTCGCACGCGTACGAAGTCGCGGGTATCAGCTAGTTGTTAAGGATAACATGTAAACAAGTATAGTTTTGCGGTTCTAAACTATTAACTTTGTATACACAGGTGTAGGGTAACAATAATAATTCTTAACATAATAAAATAGAAACGGTTTTCGTTTTAATAGATTTGTTAAAATTATTTTAACAATTTAACATTAATAATTATGTAAAAAATTCGATTATTGTCGGTTTTCCTTCAATTCAAATTATTAGTTCCTTAAACGCAAGTCACATAACTAAAAAATAAAATTAAAAAATCTAGTATTTTTAGATTTCAATATTTAAAAAAACTACTAAGTAATTGGTTTATCTACCAATTACTTACAAATTGATAAAACATTTGCAAACCAAGATATCAATTTGCTAACTAAATTTAGTTAAAACTGCTGACGCGTGATATATTAACAATCTAATGTTAAAAATGATTGAATCTCACATTGTTAAAGTTTGTTAAAAATAAGAAAGACACGTAATAATGGGCAAAAGACTGCACAATGACAAAAACTTTAATTAGATTTAACTTAGACATAGTAAGCGTTGGATTTAACAAATAATATGTTAAATGTTAAAAATACTCATGATAGTTTAACAAAAAAATATCACAAACTATCACAATTTTTTATTACATTAAAAAACAATATTATATCAAAATTTTAATATTAATTAGGCGTTATTATAGTTATTATTATCGTTATTTGGCTTTCTTTAAATATTTTGGCATCTATCAATATTGCCAATTTGTAAAATATTTTGTGTTCAAAATCCATAATGCTTACTAACCTATTCGTTTTTTGAAACTTACCAAATGTTCTAAAATTAACTAAAATTTTTACGAAATCAGACATCTAAAATTATTTACTAAATTAGTCATTATATTTAATTGGTCTAAATTATTAGAATTAAGAAATATAAAATTATAAGGCAGCTAAACGTAATTTCAAACGTACTTACTCGGTATTTATTAAAAATACAGAATCTCAGTTTGGCAGCTTAATAAAGTACATAAGGAATTTAAAATTATTGACAAAATTAAATTATCAGACATTAATAAACTTAATCATTAGATATTAAAACTATTTACCAACTTATTAGAAATGAAAATTTAACTAAATTACTAGAATAAAACGTTAATTATATTCGAAATAAGACAACTAATATAATGTAGGATTTTATAGGAATTATTGTTTTTGTAACTTAAAAAAAAATTGGCAGCTAATGTTATTAACCCATCAGATGTTAGGATAACTTGCCCATTCTTGCCCAGTCTTCATATTAACTAACATGTTTTAACTTATTTTAGTTATATAACACTGCCAAATTAAAAATCCGTCCTTAATGTTGTTTTAGCTATTTCTTTTTCTTTTTTGGTTTCTTTTGATCACATTTTGAAATGTGCTTGTTTATTTTTTATAATAATTGCCTTTTAAAAGTACAACATAAAAATATTGCCATGTTTTTATTTTTTTTGTTAAATTTTCAAATATTTTTCTATTTTTAGAGACACTGTTACTTTCATAGTTATTTTTGTTAAGTTTTATTTTAATTTATTTTTTATAATTGTTTTATGCAGCGGTGGCTAATATTGAGTTCAATTAATTTAACTAATTTTATTTAACATTCATTTGTACAGTACTTAACATAACAGAAAAAAAAATTAACCTTTGTGCATTTAAAAAAAAAAATCTGTTCATGGTTTTTCTTCAGATTTTGACAACAATCACGACATACTAAAAGTTAATTTAACTCAATATTTTTCATCACTGCTTTCTGGTTGTGGTATTATTTTAACTTAATTCTTCGTCCAAACAAACTTAAAAGAAAGCTTATTCGATCCTAAATTTTTCTTTTTTTTTTATAGTTAATTTTGGCAGACATTTGAACACCGTCTAGTCCCAAACTAAGTAAAGCTTGTACTATAGAAACCAAATTGCTGGTAAAATATTTATAAATATAGAAACACCCATACAGAACAAACATTTAGAAACATCACAAAATTACAAAAATGTTCTCAGTGGGCATCGAACCCATAACTATAGCGGGAGGCAGATCTATACCAACTGAGCTGCAGAACTAAGCCAAGGGGGTCCTTTACCACTAGAGCTAAGCTATACTACTTTGCTAAGGATGTGTTTGACATCCACCAATGGGAATCGTTTAATATGAAAACAAACGATCTCTATTGGTGGATGTCAAACACATCCTTAGCAATGTAGCTTAGCTGCACCCTAAAACTCTAGAATGAATTAACTTTGAATGTTAATCTTTTAACTTTGAAAGTTAATTGGTTAACTTTGTTTAACTTTAAAAGTTAATTGTTTAACTTTGAAAATTAATTGTTTAACTTTGAAAGTTAATTGTTTAACTTTGTTTAACTTTGAAAGTGAATCTTTTAACTTTGTTTGGTCGTCGACAAACGCTCTGGTCACAAAATGGTTATTTTTGGTAATTACATTTGCTTTGGAAACTAAATAATTGTTTTATTTATGACTAACTGTCCGGTGAAAGTGAATGTGGTTACAAAAATAACTATTTACTAACATACCCCCAGCCGACTAAACAGACATATAAACAGGCGTCACAGCTGAGTCGGTAGCCTTCCGTGCTGTGGGTAGTAGGTTCGATCCCCACCGAGAACAAACATTTGTCTGTGGAAAACATAGATGTTTGTTCTATGTCGGGTTGTATAAACCTTCACGTTTAAACCGTTACTTTCTTTAGTCCCCGTTCTGGAATCAGACCGAAAGAGTTCTATAAATCGTTAGATAGATAGATAGATAGACATAGAGGAATACTATATGTAGATAACACGTCTGTTTGTCACTGAAACGCAAATCAAAAGTTTACAGCAAAAACAGGAAACAATACGTTGTGCAGTAAATAATTGATCGAGTGAGCGAAACGATCGAGATCTTAGTGACAACTTGGACCAAAATGCTTTGTATGTTTGTATGTTTGTTCGACGAGATCTTTTAAACCGCTTATCCGATCGTCATAAAATTTGGTAGGTATACGAATAGTACTCTTAAGTTTTACTGGTTTGTTAAATGAAGTAAATCGGTCAAGGGGTCGTGAAGTTATGAGGGTCCAAAGGGAGTAAAAAAAAAAAGTCGTACAATAATATCAAGTGGGGTGTCATATGATAGGGTTTTGTTTAGACATTCCAAAACCGTTTTTATTTTGATTCTAGGTCTAATAGTCTTTGAGTTGTTGTAAAAATTATAAAATTGGCAAACCCAGTATAACGTGAGCTACCATTTCTTGGAGTTTCAATGATTTTGTAGTTCAAGTAAGACTGGTACATAGCTAGACGGCGATTTCGAAGCGATTTGCAAAGTTTATTACAACCATTGGTCAATAAAAATTGTTTGGGTTTTATTAACCTCCGACCATCACGAGATCTCAGCTCGGGGCGAACTACTAGTAACTAATACATTCATAAAAGTGAACCACATAAGGTAAGCGTACACAATCAAACTCTCCTTACCCTTCTCTCTCTAACCCGACCTCTCTCCGCAGGATATCCTGCTCTCTCTGGCCAAGTCCGTGGCCAACACCACCGCCGCCCTGGTCCTGAAGGCCAAGAACGTGGCTGCCCAGTGCAAGAACGACCAGCAGTTGCAGAATAATATTATAGCTGCGGCTACGCATTGCGCTTTGGCGACCAGCCAGTTAGTGGCGTGCACTAAGGTAATGTAGCTCTTATGTACTGGGAGTAGAGTCTAGAATTCTATTGTTGGGTTCACACTACGCCGCAGTCGGCAGGGAAGTGAGCACGATAATGCCCCTGTCCCGGCTCCCGGCCCAAATTCATGCCCTTGCTCTCAAATGAGAATAAAGGCGATGTTGCTGTGGCAATAAATCCGGCAGCTGTATGGGCATAGTGTGAACGCGGTATATAGCACACTAGCCGGTGCCCGCGACATCGTCTGCGCAGGATTAGAAGTCCAGTTTGCTATGAGATATCTTCTAGGCGTTTCTGAAGAGTTTGCGTTCTTCCGATTTTCCGGGATAAAAAGTAGCCCATGTGTTAATCCAGGTCACGGACAATATATATTCCAAGTTGAACCGCTCGTGGCTAGGCTTGCTTAGTCAATCTTCACTGATTATCTAAATTAAGCGATGTTCTGCGCGGTCATTATTTGGATGGGTGACCGTTACATTTACATCTGAGTGCTTCCGTGCTTCGGGCACGTTAAACTGTCCCGGCTCTAGCAGTCGTGTGACCACTACGGAGGCCTTAAGGCGGCCGAAAACCGTCACCAGAGTTGGGCAACTCATACAAACTTGGTTACTTCTAGGTGGTAGCTCCAACAATCCAGAACCCAGCGTGTCGGGACCAGCTGATAAACGCAGCCCGTCAGGTTGGCTCGACAGTGGAGCGGCTCGTGTCGGCGTGTGGGAGTGCTCCGGAGCCGGCGGCTGCAGCCGTCGACCAGCTCACTGCCGCCGCCGGCAGGGTCGCTGACGAACTGGAGAGACTGCTGGCGCATTGCCAACTCGGTGAGTGGACCAGCTGGGTCAGACGGCCATGAAATCTCTACATGTTTCCTGCGGGCATTGGATGCGCACGCGAGATATTGGTCATGTCGTTCTGTCAAAATGTAAGCATTTTGCACCAGGTTCTGAACTATTGCATTGTCTGTGGTAATGTCGTCGACAAAACGCGCTTTCTTATTGTACACTTTTGACACTTGTTAGTCGTCGTACCTCTCTCAGGACGAGATAATAGTCAGATGCAGAAATGTCAAAAGTTGAAGATTCAAAGGCGCGGTTTCTCGACAACATTACCACAGACAATGCAAAAGTTCAGAAACTGGTGCAAAATGCTTACATTTTGACAGAACGACATGACGAATATCTCGCGTGCGCATCCTAGGCCTGCTGATGTTGCAAGACCGCATCATGGCGTAACATCAGGTGGGATTGTGGTCAAACGTTTGCATATAATTATGTACAAAAAACTTGTAAGTAGAACGGAGTAGTTGCTTGCACGTCAACGTTATGAGTTACATGAACAATATGAACATGTTTTCTGATGTTTTCAGAAGTCCCAAGGCTTGGTGAAATAGAGATACTTTTAAGTAGAACGGAGAGACTTTTAGGTGAAACGGAGAGACTTTAAGGAGGAACGGAGAGACTCTGGAGGAACAGAGAGGCTTTAAGGAGGAACGGAGACGAAACGAACAAACTTTTTTAATTGACTTTTAAAATTGTCCAATACCTTCCTAAATGTACCTAAAATCTTGACTCTCTCAATTGCCCCATGACGTACTTAACTGACCCAAAACATTCCACTAGTTATATCAGACACTTGTTATAACAAGACCAAATCTTACTCTGACCATTTTGATAACCAGATAATCACGTGTTACGTAAATGTTGTAACCCATCCATTGGTCGTTCTGTAGACCGTCGCGCACAGCCGACAGTAACGGAGCAGTCAGTGGAGTCGGTGATGGTTTGCAGCACGCGCGTCACCGCGGCGCCGGACGCCGCTGAGATGGTGAAGCATGCGAGGTTACTCGGACAGGCGACAGCACATCTCATTACTAATATCAAGGTATGTTTTAGTACTTATATAATTTATTCACTAAGAATAGAATAGAATAATAATTTATTTGCAACACGCGAAAAATTTAACATAAGTAGGTAGACTAAACTAAAACATAAAACATACGTAATAAATAAATAAAAGAAACCAAAGCGTAGTTACAAGAATACCTAATTGTAATAACAAAACTAATCATAGTGCTGCAAAATGGATCCTAACTCAGCATAATGCGGGTTGAGAACAACCCACGCTGGTCTTCCGCTAAGACCAATTTCGATGAGCGGACGAAATTACAGTATCTATCTATCTTCTAAATATATAAAACTTTTTTGAAGCTGACAGAGAATCAACGCACAGCCTAAATTATAAGTCCTAGAGGTATGAAATTTGGAGGGTAGTATCCTTATATAGTGTAGGGGTGCACTAAGAAAGGAATTTTGATCAAAGATTATAACCAAATAAAGCAGCTACCACGCGAGCAAACCCGCGAGCGACAGCTGGTTTACAATATTCACAATATTTACGAAATACACATAAAACAGTTGAGCTATCTACAAACCGTTGCAAACGATTTATAGATAGCTCAACTGGACCAAATCAGTAGCAATCGGAACTAACTAGCTGCAAACTAGCTGAAGCCTTCGTGGCGTAGTTTACTTAGTCAATCTTAACCGATTGTCTATGTTACGCGACGTTCTGCACGGACACTATTTGGATGGGTGACAGTGGCATTTACATCTGATCGCTTCCGTGTTTCGAGCACGTTAAACTGTCCCGGCTCTAGCCGTCGTTAAGCCATGACGGAGGCCTTAAAGCGGCCTAAAAACTCCGTCAACAGAGTTGGCCACTAACTCATACGAGCTTGCTTGTAGTACTAACTAGCTGTTTAATCTTGTTTATGTTCCGGGTTAAAAAGTAGCCCATGTGTTAATCCAGGTCACGGACAATATATATTCCAAGTTTCATCCAAATTGGATCAGTAGTTTTTGCGTGAAAGAGGAACAAAGTAGAGTAAGTAGCCTATCTGTTAACATAGGCTACTTTTTATCTCGGAAAATCAACGGGATCCAACGGGACGCGGAAGTCGCGAGCGGAAGCTAGTCTTTAGATAAATTTAAATATCAAGTATTTACTTGATTCTGAAAAATGAGTCCGAATTATAAATAACCTTCAAGAATCACGATAATTCAACAAAATATATGTTGAATCATATTTTATCTAGTTTATGTTACAAATTGTTTAGTAATGATGATGATTACTAAACTTTATCTTACGTTAGCTATCAATCGATAATGATTTTACTATTAGACTAGCTGATACCGTACGCGTACGAAACATTCCACCAAAATATCTGTCAACCAGCATACGATGAACCTCCTAGCAAATGGCAGCTTCTGGTTTAGAGAGTTCAAGCTGTATCCATGAATCCACGTCTTTGATTTCAATAAAATATAGCCTATGTTTCAATCCGGAAAAAGGGCTTCCGAATGGTATAAGTATAAGGGTCCAAAAGTGAGTTAATCTAGTGTGATGTCATATGAAAGGGTCTCGTTTAGAGAGGAAAAGGGTAGTAAAAGGCACGTTCAAACATAACTAATATAATTTACAATTTACAAATCAAAATATACGAAAATCACACATATTTAACGGTGGTAACACTTCGACGTCAAACGTTCGTCCCATGTTCAACCAACATGCTCTGCTCAGTGGGACGAACGGGAATAAATAGATAGATAGATAGTTTATTCAATACTGTAACACACAACTCAATTCACGTAATAAATATATTAACTAAGTCTAAATAAAACAAATAATAAAAACAAAGAATATGCAATACGTAGTTACTACGTAAGAACAAGCGGGACTCCCATTCTACCAAAATTACACACTGAAAATCTCGTTTTGTATGAAACGTGACTCAAATTTTGATCCCCGTTTCATACATTGTTAGTTTTTCGAAAGCACGAATCTAGTTTGAGACTTGAGCAGACCGGATGCGTATACGTGTATACGTCGTAGTCACGCGCGTAGTTTTTACTGAGTTGTAATCTATGAAACTGTATGGGACAGGTGTCACAGGACACACTGCTTGCGTAATAACGCGCGTGTCCTGTCTCGTAGAGTTTCATACATTACAACTCAGTAACTACGCGCGTGACTGCGACGTGACTACGACGTATACACGTATACGCATCCGGTCTGCTCGAGCCTTAAAAGTAACCTATCCCAATGGACGAACGGGAATGAACGTAACCCTTTGACATAAAGCCCGTAACTAAAAAACTCAACTTAAAGCAGACCAAACTCTAAAAAGCTATCCACCAGCCCCTCGACCCTACTCCTGAACAGCGCAGCCGTCTCAGGAGGCATAGAAAACATATCCTGCATCATCCCATCAGACACTGCATCAGCGTTCATGTTCATCACCTCGGTCATTTTCTCTGCGTCTTCCGCCTTCTTGATGATCGAGTTGGAAATCATGACGCTGAACGCGAACATTACTTTACCGAAGCGTTTGAGGTCACTGTCCAGCTGGTCTCGGGGGTAAACCAGGTTGGCTTTGAGGCCATAGTTGTGTAGGGAGTTGTCTAGCTCTCTGTAAGAGTAAAAAGGTTTTTAGATACGCATTTTGTCATCGAAAAGATGTATGGTAAACAAACAGTACTAGGAGATTCGAGCGTTTACCGTCTTAGCGACAGGTTTGTATGGAAAGCGACAGAATTAGCCATTCATAAATTGAATTTTGCGACATCGTTTTGAATGTGGGTGAATGACCTGTATTGCGGTGTTATTTGGCACCTACTACAGAATTGGATAAAAATAATAGAATAGAAAAGGAACTATAGGATAAGATAGCAAAGATAGGATAGGAATAAGGATAGGATACGAAGAGTAGAATAGGATAGGAAAGATAAGATAGGAAGAAGGATAAGATAGGAAAGTTAGAATATGAAGGACGGGATAGGAAACGTGACTAAAATTACCTGTGATAATGATCAATAAAATCATAGTAGTTTTCCAAACGCTGTTGATGAGTTGTGCTGTTGAACAACATGTACATTATGTCGTACGCGGGATTGCTCTCTCGTGATAGTTGGTAGTCGATGAACATGCATTCTGATTGTTCACCATCCTGGAACAAACCAGTAAATAAATAAAATAAATAAATATTAACGGACACTTAAAACAACGCCTTCTAGTCCCAAACTAAGCAAAGCTTGTACGATGGAAACTAGATGGCTGATAGAATACATACATACATATTTTTTTTTTTGCACAATGTAATAACGCTAAAAACTATTGAAAGAATGTTATGTAACACATCTAACAACATATTTCTCTAGCCGTCGCCCGCGGCGTTGCTCGCGTTCTACCCTTTGGAGTGTGACGTTTCAAAATTCCTTTCTTAGTGCACCCCTACACTATATAAGGATACTACCCTCCAAATTTCATACCTCTAGGACTTATAGTTTAGGCTGTGCGTTGATTCTCAGTCAGCTTCAAAAGAGGTTTATATATATTGAAAATAATAAAAAAATATACTAATACATACCGCATTTCTAAACATGATATTATTAATCCAACCATCTCCTTGCTGTATCACAGATTGCTTGGACCCAATATCCCTTTTCTTCGTCCTCTTATACGCGTTCAATACATCAGACACGTTGCCTTTAACATACTTCTTATATCTATCATCCACTAGACTAGCTATTGTTGTATCTTCGAGATATTGAAAGTACTTTTTCATGTCTTCTGATTGAGCCATCCCTTCAAACATATCTCCCAGCTTCGATTTTATCTCATTGAATGTATTTAAGTTGTGATGCTTCAAAACATACGATAAAGAATGATACACAGCCAGGTTTCTAAGCACGTTTTTGACACTATTGACGCTGAGCGGTTCAAATCTGTTTTGCATTTCGAATTGGGATTCTTTTAAGTCTTCTAATAGTATAACTTCATTCGGCGCTTCGTCCAACGCTCCGTAACATTGCGCAAATCTAAACAACTCATCAACTCCAGCTGTTTTTTGGATTTGAATAAACTTTGGCAGAAGTTCCGTGTATATTACGATTTCGTTCTTGAACAGGACATCAATTTGAGCTGTGGTTCGCATAATTTGACTATCAAGAGCCAATTTCGCTATCATCTTGAAGGTAGTTCCATTTTCTGTGATGATAACTCGCTTCACGCTTGACGCGTAGTTGTCTCCGGCTTCGACTACATTTTCTAACTTCACTTCTGGTCCGTTGAAGCCTTTCTTTTGTAATATATCACTGATGAAGTCCAGCTGTCTCTCGCGAACTAGTTCCAAATCTCCCGTGAAGGTGAATCGACCCATTTTTGTTGAGTTACCAAGTATTATTGCAGTGTACAATTGTTGATAGGTTTTATAAGCTCGTTATCTTCAGATTAATGTGATAAATGGTGGTTGCCTTCCAATTCATTCATTGATAAGATTGTTTCATATAGATTGATTGTTTAAATATATAAAACTCTTTTGAAGCTGACTTAGAATCAACGCACAGCCTAAACTATAAGTCCTAGAGGTATGACATTTGGAGGGTAGGATCCTTATATAGTGTAATAAAGGAATTTTGAAAAGTCGCACCCTAAAGGGTCTAAAATTAGCATCAAAGATTTTAACCAAATAATGCGTATGCTGCTACAACGCGAGCAAAGCCGCGAGTGCCAGCTAGTACATTAATAATTTCGTTTTCATTTAGCACCGGGTCCTGAGGACACGCGTATCCAGCTAATATCATCATCATCATCATCATTTCAGCCCGTTTGCACCCACTGCTAAATGAAAATATTTAGGTGTCTATGCTTTAGAATGCTTTACCACTAGAGCTAAGCTAAGCTACGTAGCTAAGGATGTGTTTGACATCCACCAATAGGAATCGTTTAATATGAAAACAAACTATACTTATTATTATTATTAGTGGATGTCAAACACATCCTTAGACATAAGCATAACATTTGAATAATGAATCCTACTAATATTATAAATGTCAAGATTTAGATGTTCGGATGTTTGTGTGCAACTACTGTTCCAATTTGGATGAAACTTAGGATATATACAGTTCCTAACCTGGATTAACACATAGGCTACAACGGGACGCGAACGAAGTTGCATGCGAAAGCTAGTGGCCTGATAACTTTGAAACAGCTCAACAAATTTTGATATTGCTTCCACTTGCTTATTGAGATGTGGTTGTGCAGACGGAGGCGGAACAGCAGCCATCGGACGGTCAGCGCAAGCTGCTGGCGGCCGCCAAGTTGCTGGCCGATGCTACCGCCAAGATGGTGGAGGCGGCCAGGCAGTGTGCGTCATCACCACAGGTAACCGAAACATTTCACTCGCGGTCACTATTTGGATGGGTGACCGTTACATTTACATCTGAGCGCGTCCGTGCTTCAAACACGTTAAATTATCTCGGCTCTAGCAGTCGTTAAGACACACAGGAGGCCTTAAAGCGGCCTAAAAGTTTCGTCACCAGAGTTGGCCACTAACTCATACAAATGAGAAGAACGTTTTTAATTTTGTTCTGGCACTGGAGGCTTGTCCTTTTGCCAAGTCTTTTTTGGTTATTACTTTTTGTTGTCACTTTTTTGTTGTATAATGTGTGTTGTCATATGAAAAGAAAATGTTTTTTACTCATTGTAAGTCCGAGTTTTTAGATGCAAATTGAAACTAGCTATATTAATATGCCACCTAATGCCTACCTAATTGTTGTGCCCTAACAGGGTTTATGTTTGCTACACTACCTTTTGTACAACACCTACAAAACAACATAAGTGCAATAACGATTTGAAAATGCCATCTATTGGAATTCGGGTGCATTTTTCAGAGTAGTTCTCATGTAGCGTACTAGATGGCGCTACAAGTCACGTAGTTTTGTAGTTCTCATGTGGCGTACTAGATGGCGCTACAAGTCATGTATTTCGTAGTTCTCATGTAGCGTACTAGATGGCGCTATTCGTACTAATTTTGTTAATGGAGGTTGATTATGTTGCAGGATCGCGAGAAGCAAGAGGCGCTACGCAAGGCAGCCGAGGAGCTCAGATATATTACCGTCGACTACGCACAGGGACAGGACATTGTTGGCTCACAGGTCGCACGACTACAGGTAACACACACACACGCAAGACATTGTTTATTGAACGAGCGAAGCGAGCGAACATACACCAACATAAACATGCACATGGACCAATAAAATAACGGCGTGTGGTTTTAGTTATTCTTATTGACTATTGAACCGATTATGATAAAAAAAAATCTGTCTTTTGTGCTGTGGGTCGTGAGTTTGATCCCCACTGAGAACATTTGTGCGTGGCACACTATGTTAGTTCTATGTCTGGGTGTTATTATGCATTTACAGAAAAAAATAGTATTCTATCAGCAAACTAGTTGGCATAGTACAAGCTTTGCTTACTTTGGCGTTGTGAATATTTATTTGTAATTTGTAACAGGAATGTGCCCGACAAGCCGCGTCTAGTGCAACCCAACTGATCACTGCAGCGCAGAACACATCACAGTACAACACCAACAAATATGCACAGGTATCCTATAGATCAGTCTAATTCTTTTACAGCACGTCCTTCATTTAAAGGCATATAATATGTATATAATTATGTTACAGGAGACGCTCTCAGCTGAATGTAGAACTCTGAACGACCAAATACCTCGGATAGTAGAAGCATCGAGAAACACGAGGCCCAATGCCGCGGCCTCTCAGCTCGACCTTATATCTGCATCGGAGACTTTCTTACAGGTAAATAACTAGAGCTAGTACTAAACGCGCAATGGATAGCGTACGATGTTTCATCGAAAAAGTTTAGAGTTGCATATTGCATGCAACTGCAGGAGATTACCTTACAGGGCACGTCCTCATTGGACTTGCTCTGTGAGGTAATCCATTGTTATAGGCAGAAGTTACCACTTAACATCAGGTGAGCTATCAGCTTGTTCCATTACATTTATCATAAAAAAAAAAGATTATTCAAAAATTCTTTAAGTGCAGTTTATATTGTTGTTAAATTTAAAATAAATTCTTCTGTCAGTAAAATGTTCTATCTACATTATTTAAGATACTTTCCCTTTATGTGGCATGGCCGTGGGACGTCATGTATAGTATTAATAATAATATATAATAAATACTTTATATATTATACTAGCCATCGCCCGCGGCGTTGCTCGCGTTGTACACCCTTTAGAGTGTGACTTTTCAAATTTCCTTTCTTAGTGCACCCCTACACTATATAAGGATCCTACCCTCCAAATGTCATACCTCTAGGACTTATAGTTTAGGCTGTGCGTTGATTCTCTGTCAGCTTCAAAAGAGTTTTATATATATTGATGATAATATTAAGTATGTATTTACAGAAAAACTATCAGCTATCTAGTTCCCATAGTACAAGCTTTGCTTAGTTTGGGACTAGAGAGTGTTGTGTGATTTGTTGTTATTTTTATGAACAGTTATTGTATATTGTTGTGTTGTTGTTGTTGTAGCCGAGTGGTCACGTGACAGCAGCAGCTCGCTCTGCCTTGCCTGCTATAACGGACCAAGCTTCCGCTAAGCACCTCGCGCTCACCACGCACAACTACACCGACGCATGCGCTGACCTCAGGTACACATTACATACGTTACTAGCCGTCGCACGCGGGGTTGCTCGTGTTCTATGTCATTTTGAATGACAGTGGTTCCAGCTCAGTTTGAATGACAATCGGTTCTACCTCAATTTGAATGACAATGCGTTTCAGCTTACTTTGAATGACAGTGGGTTCCCACTCGCTTTGAATGACTGGGTTCGAACCTGCAGTTCACCTTAAATGTCTAAGCTATAGATTCCGTGGGGTCCTCGCCTCCACATCAGTGCCTTGATCACGAATAAATGTGACAATCGCAAACGTAGCGTATCCGAGATACACTGCGCGGTGACACTACAACGGTTGGCAGTCGAGCTGGCGTTGACGCGCAATGTAACTCGCATACGCTGACGCGGCGACTGTCAGATTTGTACGTGACTAGCCGTCGCCTGCGGCGTTGCTCGTGTTCTAAATACACCCTTTAGAGTGTGACGTTTCAAAATTCCTTTCTTAGTGCACCCCTACACTATATAAGGATACTACCCACCAAATGTCACACCTCTAGGACTTATAGTTTAAACTGTGCGTTGATTCTAAGTCAGCTTCAAAAATTTGTTATATATATTGATGATGATTGTACACCCGACTACACGTCATATACATCCAACACAACTATGCTAGACACAGTGAAGAGAATTGTTGACATGCTTGACTCCCTTGACATGCGAGTACGGGTTTGGTGTAGACCAAGCTTCTCAAAGAATCCGCTCAGTGTCTCCATACAAATCAGCGCCCTCTGGTGTGCTGGGCGTCAGACGTTTCACACTATATTGATACACCAAAACTAGTACTAGTTAGGCGTTCTGTTCTTTTTGGGTGGCGATGTCAGTGGCTCCCTCGCGCGCAGAGTGGCAGTGAACGGAACTTTTGCTCGGCGGGTGTTTTCATGTGAAAGCCAATTTAACACTATCCGTGATAGATTTCAACAGCTGATTTAAGAAATGCAACACTCGCTACATTTGCAACATTCAACTTGTAAAGCCCTAGTCTAGGTTGATCTGTCGCCGCGTGTATACCAAAAAAGATGCGAAATAAAACATTACGTGATGGACCAAATAAAACACATATTTCTTTTATAGTAAAAATTTGTGTAAACCCAATATGTGACATCCTCAGGTCAGCAGTGGGCAGAGCCCGGATATCCTGCAAGGGTTTGGAAATGGACGCAGCCGGTGAGATAATCCGCTCACTGCAAGCTGAACTGGACGAACTCGAGGAAGCCGCTAGAGCATTGCAACTGAAGCCTCTGCCGGGACAGACGGTAACTAACTAACATGTACATAGTTTGGAACTAGAGGGCGTTGTGTGAAATGTCAAAGGATATATATATTTATTTACTTGTCTAGGAGGAGTGGGCGTCTCAGACGATGAGAGCAGCATCCCGTGGTGCTGCGAGCTCCACAGCACAGCTGGTGTCTGCATACCGAGCCGACTCGCCAGCTGCTGCCGGCCTCGCCAGCTGCGAGCTGGCCGCCGCGCTCAAGGAGCTGGCCGGAGCTGTGCGCGGCGCCGCCACTCTACATCCACCCACACAGAGAGACAGGTACTAGCCGACTCGCCAGCTGCGAGCTGGCCGCCGCGCTCAGGGAGCTGGCCGGAGCTGTGCGCGGCGCCGCCACTCTACATCCACCGACACAGAGAGACAGGTACTAGCCGACTCGCCAGCTGCGAGCTGGCCGCCGCGCTCAGGGAGCTGGCCGGAGCTGTGCGCGGCGCCGCCACTCTACATCCACCGACACAGAGAGACAGGTACTAGCCGACTCGCCAGCTGCGAGCTGGCCGCCGCGCTCAGGGAGCTGGCCGGAGCTGTGCGCGGCGCCGCCACTCTACATCCACCGACACAGAGAGACAGGTACTAGCCGACTCGCCAGCTGCGAGCTGGCCGCCGCGCTCAGGGAGCTGGCCGGAGCTGTGCGCGGCGCCGCCACTCTACATCCACCGACACAGAGAGACAGGTACTAGCCGACTCGCCAGCTGCGAGCTGGCCGCCGCGCTCAGGGAGCTGGCCGGAGCTGTGCGCGGCGCCGCCACTCTACATCCACCGACACAGAGAGACAGGTACTAGCCGACTCGCCAGCTGCGAGCTGGCCGCCGCGCTCAGGGAGCTGGCCGGAGCTGTGCGCGGCGCCGCCACTCTACATCCACCGACACAGAGAGACAGGTAACTACTGGACAGTACGTGCTGGAGACAGGACAAGACCAGATGCCTAGCTGAAGTAGAGTACACGGGTAGATAAAGTTGTCAGACAGAGTGGAGGGTAGGTAAGGTAGTTAAAGCAGAGCAGACGGGTAGATAAAGTAGTCAGAGTAGAGGGGAGGTAAGATAGTGGAAGTAGAGGAGAGGGGTAAATAAGTTAGTTGAAGTAGAGAAGAGAGGTAGTTAAAGTTGTTAGAACAGAGCAGAGGGGTAGACAAGGTAGTTAGATAAGAGTAGATGAAGTGGTTAAAATCGAGCAGAGGGGTAGATAAAGTGATCAAAACAGAGTACAGGGGTAGATAAAGTATGCGAGAAACTGTCAATTAGAGTAGAAAGTAATCCTTGTGATTTTACTAAATAAACACAATTGACTTAAATATATAATAACTAATAGAATTTATATTGTTCCAGGGTGATAGTATCAGGTCGGCACGTGCTCCACTCGTCACTGACTCTGGTGGAAACCATCAAGCATTACTTCAACTCCTCGGAGCCTGTCGATACTGCCAACATTGTCTCCATCGCTAAGGAAATATCACAGGTACATACAGTGCTTCGGGCACGTTAAACTGTCCCGGCTCTAGCAGTCGTTAAGCCACGACGGAGGCCTTAGGGCGGCCTAAAATCTCCGTCAACAGCGTTGGCCACTAACTACGAACGACCGACTGATAAGTATGTATTTACAAAAAAATATGTATTCTATCATCAATCTAGTTCCCATAGTACAAGCTTTGCTTAGTTTGGAACTGGTATTTTACTTATTTTTTTGTCCAGGGCTTGGAGCAGACCATGGAGTCGATTCCATCTCACGGTGAACTGGACAATGTGCTGGAAAATATCAACGAGACCCTGAATATTCTGAACATGGGCGAGTTCCCGCCCGCTGAAAGGGCTTATGGGTGAGAAATATATCATTTATTTGATAATATAGCTTTTAAAGAAAACTAGTGGCTCAGTGGAATTGACCCCGCCTTCTGATCCGAAGGTTGCGAGTTCAAATCTTGGAAAGAATCAATTGATTTTTGTGTTTAGTTTTCGGCACATTGCGTTTTTTGTGCTTGGAAACGGTGTTATAAAACATCTAGATGGAATAATTAGAATTTTAACAGAATTGATTTACTATACACATTTCATGTGATTTTTTAATTTAAGTATAATATATGATTAGATAAGCCGATAGTAAATAACTAACAATAATGTATACTTATTATCTACCCCAGTGAACTGCAAACTGAGCTAAACGAAGCTGCCATCGAGATGAGTAGTGCAGCTTCCAACGTGGCGAGTCGGGTGGACAGCCGGGCCGAGCTCGCCGCTGCTTCGGGACACTTCGGGAACTCATTCAATCGACTATTAGCTGCTGCTATTGAGATGTGCTCACATACTGAGGTATGTCGAACGTACATGCTATATTTGTCGTAAGGTGCGTGGTTTAGATGGCCGGGTGAGGAAATCGCCGCTTGAGATCCTGCGGCTGCGAGTTCAAACCCCGGTGAAGTATTAGTGGTTTTTGCACTTATATAATTTGTGTGCGTTTGTTATGATTGACGTTGGTTTGTTGGGAAAGTTGCTGTTTGAGATTTTGTGGCTGCGAGTTCAAACCCCGGTGGAGTGGTAGTGGTTTTTGCATTCAAATAATTTGTGTGGGGCATTATTATGATTGACGATTCTAGATTTTTTGTACTTTGTGATCAAGATACTGGTAGTATGGTGGTTAGCGTCTTTGCATGAGATTCTGAAGTCGCGAGTTCAAACCCCAGGAGACGGATAGTGGATTTTGCACTCTAATATTTTAGTCTTTCTGGATTTCTTTTCAGAGTAAAGGGATCATCTGTAATTAAAAGTAATTCTAAGAACTTACTAAGGTAAATAGATCCATTTTCAAAACAGAATACCTATCCCCACCCTAGTTATTAACCTCTCGAAGGAAAACTAGTATAGTTATAGATAGTCTTCATTATTTTGTATTGATAATGAATTTATTGTTTCAGGAACACGAAGCGAGGACTCAAATGGTTACTTCCATGAAATCCGTTACCGTCAATTCTTCCAAACTTCTCGGCACCGCTAAATCCGTCAGCCAAGTTAGTATCACGCTAATACTTTTCTATAATATCATTCAAACTCAAAATATCAATAAAACATTCGCAATTTATTCAATTTAATCTTTGAAATCTTACTTTTGAAAATGAGCACTTACATTAATGTATGACTCTCCCCACAGTATAGTTCCATATCTAAGAATAGATTGTACTTAGGCATAACATACTGACAGTCAAATATTTTCATTATTTCCAGGTTTTATCAAACAAATGACTATACTTTACGAATATTTTGATATTGTTCTAGTATTCCGTATGAATTAATTATTGTATGGCTGTTACTTGTGTCACTATTAGGATGGGTGACCGTTACATTTACATCTGAGCGCTTCCGTGCTTCGGGCACGTTAAACTGTCCCGGCTCTAGCAGTCGTTAAGCCACGACGGAGGCCTTAAGGCGACCTAAAAACTTCACCAGAGTTGGCCACTAACTCATCCGAGCTTGCTTTTAATATTAAATGTATTTACCAGGATGTGTCTCGCCCCAACGCTAAGAACCAACTGGCGGCCGCCGCCAGAGCTGTCACTGAAAGCATTAACCGACTTGTAAGTTATTTATGTTTTCAGCTTGTTCACACACAAATATATTTGACTAGCCGTCGCCCGCGGCGTTGTTCGCGTTCTACCCTTTAGAGTGTGACGTTTCAAAATTCTTTTCTTAGTGCACCCCTACACTATATATAAGGATACTAACCTCCAAATTTCATACCTCTAGGGCTTATAGTTTAGGCTGTGCGTTGATTCTCTGTCAGCTTCAAAAGATTTTTATATATTTAGTTGTATTTTGATATAAAATTGTCTCTAGGTTTTGATACAACATGGTTACCACATTTTGATATAATAAGGTCATAAGATTTTGATACAATAAGGCCATAATATTTTGATACAAAATGGTCAAGAGAATTTGATACAACACAGTAACCAGATTTTGATACAATGTTGTCATCAGATTTAGATACAATATGGTCAACCGATTTTGATACAACATGCGTTACCAGATTTTTATACAATATGGTTACATTTGACATTTTACAAACTTTTAGACTATTGTTCCTTTTTTCCTAGGTGGACGTGTGTACTGAAGCAGGTCCAGGTCAGAAGGAATGCGAAGCCGCGGTACGCAGCATAGCTAGCACCCGCGCGTTACTGCAGGCCCCTAACCAGCCGCTCAACGAGCTCGGGTACTTCGCCTGTCTCGATACTGTCGTGGAACAGAGCAAGACTCTTAGTACGTACCTATACTATACCACAGAGCATACAATACTATACTAGTAACTATCTATCTATACATTAATATGCAAAATATTATAAACTAATTTTCGCTTGCGATTTTGTTCGCGCCCAGTTTGATCGTGTCGATTTTTCAGGATAGAAAGTAGCCTGTGTGTTAATCCAGGTCACGGACAATATATATTCCAAGTTTCATCCAAATCGGATCAGTAGTAGGGTACTTTTTATGCTACGGAAAATGAACGGCATCCAACGGGACGCTAACGAAGTCGCGGGCGGATGCTAGTTGTTAATATTATTTGCGTATAAATACATTTCATTTCATTTAGTGAGTTGGAATATTACGGACAGAAGCTATATGAAAGAGACGTGAAGAAGAAACTGTCTAATTGACTATCATATCGACTAAGCGGTGACTCTCACAGCTCTGCCTTCTGTGCTGTGGGTCGTGGGTTCGATCCCCACTGAGAACTAACATTTGTGTGTGGCAAACATGGATGTTTTTTCTGTATAACTATGCATTTACAAAAAAAAAATATTATAAGTATTATAATTAAATCAGAAATCTAGTTCTCATAGTACAAGCTTTGCTTAGTTTGGGGCTAGATGGCGTTGTGTTAAAGGTCCAAGAATATTTATAATATATTATTCCAGGTGAAGGTATGTCGGGAATGGCGAGCGCCGTCAAAAAGTCATCCCACGATCAGTTCTCTAAAGGAGTATCATTAGTGGCCACTGCGGTGCAAGGACTGGTGGAATGTGCTGCTCAAGCTGCATATCTGGTAATATTCAACTCTATTGCACTGTGCTTAGAGGTTATAATCGCGTATAGTGATATGTATTGACATATAGCTGGATATCAACAAGCCTACAATAATATTGATTTCTATTGTACTGTGTTTAGAAGTTATTATCTTTTACCAATACATATAGGATATCTACAAGCATAGTAATATTGAACTCAATTTTACTGTGTTTAGAAGTTATAGTCGCATGATTGTTCACTAGGTTGTAGTAAAGTATTTCGTTCTACGATGTAACAGACGTCATAGCTCAGTTGGTATAGCTCTGCATTCTGTGCTGCAGATCGCAAGTTCGATTCTCACCCAGAATAAAACATATTTTGTGATACATAAATGTTTGTATTAAAGTTTGCTTAGCTAGTTATATACCCTCGAATTTATAGACCACCAGCTTACGCCCGCGAGTTTGATCGACTTAACGAAGATCTTGTTGACTTTTCTGGGATATGTGCTAATCTAGATTATGAACTACATGATATTCCAAGTTTCATCTAAATCGGACGAGTAGTTTCAGCGTGATTGAAACACAAACATACAAACCTCTGAACTTTGACATTTATAATATTAGTGGGATAGAATTTAGTGGCTCCTCTAGAGGCGGATTCAGGTTTGGCTGAGTGTTTAGCATCTGTTTATAAATTCGGGGGTTTCCTCTCGTGCTTATACAATAATTATGTGAATGTTAATGTTATTCTTAGGTGGCAGTATCAGATGAGACATCAGTAGCGGGTAGGGCTGGCCTAGTGGATCAGGGACAGTTCGCGCGGGCAGCCCTAGCCATCGAGCAAGCATGCAACACGCTCGCCGACTCTACTACCAACCAACAACAGGTAAATACTACTGTGCTAGTAGTTAGTAGATAATTATTATTGCCGGTAAAGAGATTTCACATCTGTGTCTTAGAGTGATTAACACAGCTCAGTGGTATCTGTATCTCTGCCTTCCGTGCTGTGGGTCGTGGGTTCAATCCCCATTGAGAACATATTTGTGTGTGGCAAACATAGATGTTTGTTCTGTGTCTGGGTGTTTCTATATATTATAAGTATGTATTGACAAAAAAAAATGTATGTATGTATTCTATCAGCCATCTAGTTTCCATCGTACAAGCTTTGCTTAGTTTGGGACTAGAAGGCGTTGTGTTAAGTGTCCGAGAATATTTATTTATTATATATTTAAGGGTTTTTTGATATATATATTTAACTTCCGTAGGTACTATCGGCGGCGACAGTGATAGCGAAGCACACGTCAGCATTATGCAACGCGTGTCGAGCTGCCTCCGCCAGAAGCACCTCGCCCACTGCAAAACGAGCCTTCGTGCACGCTGCTAAGGTACATATCCCGCTGACAATGTATTACATGCCATTGTATTGGAACTACTATGTATTTCTATAAGTTATGTTGAACCGCTCGTGGCTAGGCTTGCTTAGTCAATCTTCACAGATTATCTAAGTTAAGCGACGTTCTGCCCAGTCACTGTTTGGATGGGTGACCGGTACATTTACATCTGAGCGCTTCCGTGCTTCGGGCACGTTAAACTGTCCCGGCTCTAGCAGTCGTTAAGCCATGAGGGAGGCCTTAAGGCGGCCTAAAAACTCGGTCATCAGAGTTGGCCACTAGCTCATACGACCTTGTTTGCTTATTACTAGTTTTCATATATTTATTTCGAGGGTTTTCTATAAGTTATGGTGTTTTCAGGATGTTGCCAACTGCACAGCTGCCCTTGTGAAGGAAATCAAGGCATTGGACTCACATTACACACCGGTAAGGATATCCATGCATAAGTCATCATTATACAATGGTGGTCATATAATTAAGAACGCTGATATAAAGGGAAGATTTTTTCAAACTAAGACGCAAAACTAATTGCTTGCAGTTAATTTTTAATTCTTGCGGTATCGTAAAACTTTTCCCTAATACCACTGCATTCATTGAATACACATGATTAGCTAAAAATAAATAGACAAACTTTTTACACTACTTCTAAACATAGTGTTCCTATTTACTGGCTGGTCACGTAATTAAGAACGCTAAACAGTTTATACCTTTATTCAAATTTTAATAGAGAACACTCAGTCGATTTGTTACTGTTTGTATAATTTTGGCGCCATTTAGTGCTGTAGAAGATTAAAAGTGATTGCTTCTTATGAAAAAACAATGGGAAAAAATAAAAGTTGTGATAAATCTACAAGGGAAGTAATAATAAAACTTCGCCGAAAGAATTGGTCTTATAAAAAGATAGCCGACCATCTGCAATGTTCAAAAACTATGGTTTTCCACGCTGTAAAGCATTCTGCTACGTATCAAACTACTTCGAATGTTCCACGTGTACCTAAACAGAGAAAAACAACTCCTCGTAATGACCGAAACATCGTTCGTATGGCAAAACAAAATCCTTTTAAAGGGTCCAATGAGCTGAGAAAAGAATATTTTGGTGAAAACAACCCTTCAGCAATCTCAGCACGCACTATTCGAAGACGTTTGGTAGAAGAAAAATTGCACGGTAGGATAGCAAGAAAGGTACCCATGTTGAAACTTTGCCACAGGCAAGCCCGTCTTGCATTTGCGAGAAAGTATGAAAACTGGACTGTGCGACAGTGGAAAAATGTACTTTTTCTGACGAGACGAAAATAAACAGTGTATGTTCTGATGGAAAACGATATGTACGACGTCCCCCGAATACAGCATTCGACCCTAAGTACACGAAAGTTACACGTTAAAGCACGGTGGTGGAAATGTGAAAATTTGGGGGTGCTTTTCTGGACATGGTGTTGGACCTGTAAAGTTGTTAGAAGGTAACATGGATCAGTTCCAATACAAAAATATACTGGAAGAAACAATGTTACCTTATGCTGAAGACGTTCTACCGGTTATTTGGACATTACAGCATGACAATGATCCAAAGCACACTGCACGCACCGTAAAGGAATTTCTTACAGCGCAATCAGTTTCTGTCTTAGACGGGCCAGCTAACAGCCCAGATCTAAACCCAATAGAGAATCTGTGGTTCGAAGTAAAGAAAAAGGTTTCAAATACACAGTGTGGGAATTTAAGAGAGCTGTACAACGTTTTTTTAGAAGAATGGAACTCTATTTCTCTTGCGAAATGTCAAAAACTAATAGAGTCAATGCCTCGCCGGTGTAAAGCAGTTATTAAAGGCCGTGGATATGCTATTAAGTATTAATTTTAGTTAAAATGTATTAAATTGCTTTTTAAATTTTCTGCGCTACATATTATTGTGATTTTTTTAAATGTAAGTGTCATACAAAACCATTCCCGACCAGTTTAATAAATCGTTCTTAATTATTTGTCCAGCTTCAGTACTATTTGAATATGTTATTTTGATTAAATAAATAAAATGTGAAAAAAATAGTTAGCAATTTTATTCTTTATTTGTAAGCCACGTTGCTCTATTAATGTGGCTATTTTATAACATAACTAGTTGCTTCTCAGAAGGTACACATCTCTGTGTATGACACGATTTAAATAAAAAACTTCTATAACTCCAAATCGTTCTTAATTATATGGCCACAACTGTATCTACCTATAATCCACGGCTGCATATAGGCGTTACATAATAATGTATTTTTTCTAGAAAAATAAATGTTATTGGCGTAAAACATACATTTAAAGTGATAAAAAACATACATTTACAAAAACGTAAAATATTCATTTACAATGACGTAGAACATACATTTACAATAAAGTGAAACATTCATTTAGAATAGCGTAAGACATACATTTATATTGACATAAAACTAACATTTTCAGTGTATTAAACCCTACTTTTGTTTAGGAAAACCGTGGCCGTTGTGCCGCCGCAACCGCGCCGCTGCAGGACGCGGTGCGAGGCCTGCGCCAGTTCGCGGACAGCCCGGAGTTCGCCTCCGTGCCCGCCAGGATATCCGCACAGGCCAGCCAGAATGCAGACCCTATACTAGAATGTGGCAGGTAACACAAGCTTTCATCAAAAAATGCAAAGCGCAAATAATGATAGGGATTAAGGGGGGCTCAAGTCTCCCCCCTAAAATCTAGGGTCTATCCAACGGTAGAGCAGGATTTGTCAAGCAAAACTCTAAACACCACAGTTAACCCCCCCCATGAACTATAAACCCTGAGTCGTCAAGCCCCCCTCCCCCCAAACTGCAATCAAATCAAATCTAATGAGATAAGGCTTAGGTCTAACATAATATAATTATTACTAGCCGTCGCCCGCGGCGTTGCTCGCGTTCTAGACCCTTTAGTGTGACTTTTCAAAATTCCTTTCTTAGTGCACCCCTACACTATATAAGGATACTACCCTCCAAATGTCATACCTCTAGGACTTATAGTTTAGGCTGTGCGTTGATTCTCTGTCAGCTTTATAAAGATGAAATTCTGGGAAATCCCTACCCCCCCCCCAAACCTTATACGTAGTGGTGGGCAAAGTATAACCTAAATATGTATTTATAATGCCTTTTCTTCCAGAAACATAATATCCGGTTCCTGTTCGATGCTGGAGTCAGCTAAGGTGCTGGCGCTGTCTCCTCAGGACCGAGCTCACTGGCAATCGCTGGCTACTGATAGCAAGCACGTGTCTGATAGCATCAAGTCATTGGTCACTAACATCAGGTATGATTGTATCAAATTACTTTTTAAACATTTCAGTCTTTCCTCAAAACTACAATCCTGGAATAGGTGTCTTCTAAACCGTCCTGATTTATTGTTGGCCTCATCGTCACACAAGGCTGGAGCAGACCGGATGCGTATACGTAGACGTGCACGTAGACGTGCACGTACACTGAGTTGTAATGTATGAAACTGTATGAGACAGGACACCCTGCTTGCGTAATGACGCGCACGTCTACATTACGCAAGCAGTGTGTCCTGTCTCATACAGTTTCATACATTACAACTCAGTGGTACGTGCACTTCTACGTGCACGTCTACGTATACGCATATTACGCATCCGGTCTGCTCCAGCCTTTAACATCAGATGATAATCTGGCCAAAGGACATTCTATCTCATATAAAAAAAACATGATTGTATGAAATGACTTTGTAAACATCCTACCAGCCAGGGGAGGTTAGTAGGATTTTTGCAAAGCAAAATGTATATAGCGCCATCTAGCACGGTACATAAGAACTACTAGAACTGCGCTCGATAGATGGCGCTGTGGCGAATCGACACAGAAAAATCGTAGATGACGCAAACGAAATTATCACAGAGTTTGAACAGTAACATTATCAAATGCCATCCGTTTGTCTTCAGAGCCCAAGCCAAAGGTCGCTCTTAGGAACCTTAGTTCTTTTTAATTAATCCTAACAGTACCAGTACTAATAAGTAACATTTTACAGAGAAAAAGCACCGGGACAGATCGAATGCGGCACAGCAATAGAAACTCTGAACAAACAGCTTCGTGAACTGGACACCGCCGCCATACACGCGGTAGGACAAGAGTTACAGCCGCGAAGGAATAACTCACTGGAAGGTATGTTCTAACTAGATGCTATATAAATATTCTACAGTTAAAAGTCATTTATTAAACAGCTTAATAAAAATATCGTTGAGGGTAAGGAAAGGGAGGAAAAGGAAGACCGTGTATAAGCAATATGAGCCAATTGAAATCAAAGATCGCTGTCATTTCGTCAAGGAAGATGTCCTGGAAAGGCGAGAGCTGCATTTGTACATGGACAAGAGCTGAGCTCGTTAAAAGAAGAACAATTTTGTTGCAGGATTCTGCGAGCAGATAGAGAACAGCGCTTCAGAGATGCTGGAGCGATTGGAACCGCTACGAGTGGCCGCCACTATGGAGCCTGAGAACCTGGGACATGCTGTTAACCAACTGGTATGTTTACTAATTGTTATATCCAGTTGGAGTGGCAAATAATGTCAGTTTGCCATGGTGCATGTTATCGACCAAACTACATATTCAGAAATTAGTACAGTCCAGGTGGGGTGATAATGATATTTTGACTTGGGGTATACCGTAAACCAAAAAGCATGTTCAGGAATTAATATAGTTCAGTTGGGGTAATAAGTAATGTTGATTTTTATTGTTTCATTGCCATCCGATTATCTTTGGTTTCTAAATAATTCCACCGAAAGAGTCAAAACGTTTATCAATCGAAAGAGTTTGTTAGGGTCAATGTTTTCGAGATTGGTCGTATTACAAATTGTATTTTTCTCCTCAGGTATCATATTCAGAGACGCTAGTATCAGCCGTGGTAGGCGCGGCCTCGCTAACCACAGAGAGCACCGCCCAGGCGCAGCTGCTGCAGCACACGCGCACCGTCTTAGAATCTGCACTCGCACTCGCCACCGCCGCTAAGCACGCCGCCGGGAACCCTAGGGTAAGTGGTTTGATCTTAGGGTAACTGTTATATAGTAATGTAAGGATTTGATAGTGAGGTAAGTTTTTGATAATGAGTTAAGTGATTACAAAGGTCGCCTTCAAATGAGGTATTCTAATCATAAAGAATCGTAAGAATAATAATATCAATATTAGAGTAAATCTGAACGCAGGAAAAGTTTTCAGCATCGAATTTTTGACATGATATTTCTTATTTAATGTCATACTTTATGAAGTCATTGAAGTGCTGGGTGACTGATTTTTTGACCCTCTAGTTTATATTGATATTTAATCACTCGTTTTATAGACCAGAAGCGAAATTTAATAAAAAAAATACAAAACTGAACAAAAACTAGAACTCTTATAATTTTAACGAAATAAAAATCAACAGGTAAGTATCTACAACTCAGAATAGCTTAAGGCTGCCTAGTACGTCCGCACTCTCCGACCGTCCGAGCAAAAGTGTCAGCCGATGTGCCCCGCCGCAAACCCGCCACGTCACGTCAGCCGGCGGCGTGGGGACAGGCCACGCCCCTCTTGCTATGGTTTTCTGTTACACTCGTTTAATTTTGTATATTATGACGATTGTGTGAAACGTTAGTAGGATGATGTTGTATTGTCCCCAGGCGAGTCAAGCCCACGGCGAGGTGGAGTCCCAGGTGTCCTCCACCCGGCTCGGGCTCGGCGAGCTCACGAGCTGCGTGCGCGAGCTCGCCGCGCAGCGCGGGGCCGTGGGGCCTCTACTGGACACCATGCAGCGGGCCATAGCACGACTCACGCAACACAGGTCAGTTATACCCAGTACCTCTATCAATCATCAATCAATATATATAAAACTCTTTTGAAGCTGACTTAGAATCAACGCACAGCCTAAACCATAAATCCTAGAGGTGTGACATTTGGAGGGTAGGATCCTTATATAGTGTAGGGGCGCACTAAGAAGGGAATTTTGAAAAGTCACACTCTAAAGGGTGTATTTAGAACGCGAGCAACGCCGCAGGCGACGGCTAGTCACAAACAAATCTGACAGCTGCGTTAGCGTATGCGAGTTACATTGCGCGTCAACGCCAGCTCGACTGCCAACCGTTGTAGTGTCACCGCGCAGTGTATCTCGGATACGCTACGTTTGCGATTGTCACATTTATTCGTGATCAAGGCACTGATGTGGAGGCCAGGACCCCACGGGATCTATGGCTTAGACATTTAAGGTGAACTGCAGGTTCGAACCCAGTCATTCAAAGCGAGTGGGAACCCACTGTCATTCAAAGTAAGCTGAAACGCATTGTCATTCAAATTGAGGTAGAACCCATTGTCATTCAAACTGAGCTGGAACCACTGTCATTCAAAATGAGTGCGACACCACGACCTTACTCATTTAAGGTGAACTAGAATCCACGTTATTCAAAGTGAGCTAGAACCCATTGTCATATAAAGTTAGCTGGAACTCACTGTCATTCAAAATGAGTGGAAACTGTCATTCAAAGTGAAATATTACTTAATTCGTACACAAACAAAAATTATTTTGAAACATCTTGCTGTGCTACAGTGAAGGGGCGTCAAGTTTTAAATTGATCTGTCTATCTATTTCTGTCGTCATTTTTAACCGCCGACCGTATAACTAAACAGTGTTATAAGATTGACGGCGTTGTGTATCTGTCTATGCCCTCGTAACTCCGGAAGAATATTTTCTTAATTTGGAAACGGCTCAATCGATTTTCACCAAACAAGGCTAAGAAATATCCCTGATAAATACCCTTTTTACAAAAAAACCGCATTCTAATCCGACCCCTACTTTCAGAACTACAAGGCCACAGACAAACAGACAGACAGAGACATCGCAAACTTATAACACTTCTTCTGTTTACCAGTCTGTGGTTAAAAATAGAGTTATCAAAGTAAAACTACTTACTGTTGCTAATCGCAATGACATTGACGAGTTCAGTGCATTTGGCTTAGCGCCAGCACTTTCCAGCTTAAACTGTACGGTGAGCTAATCAATACACCACTGTACACTCGCGATCATTATAATAATAAAAATAAAAATATATAAAACTCTTTTGAAGCTGACAGAGAATCAACGCACAGCCTAAACTATAAGTCCTAGAGGTATGACATTTGGAGGGTAGTATCCTTATATAGTGTAGGGGTGCACTAAGAAAGGAATTTTGAAAAGTCTCACTTTGAATGGTCTAGAACGCGAGCAACGCCGCGGGGGACGGCTAGTAAAAATATAAAGTTATAGATTGACGATTTTCTATACAAATTAACGGAATTATGACTAATTTTATGGGACTGTAAAACTCCTTTACCTACTTGTTTAAAAATCTTTTTTATATTCATATTATAATTGGATACATTTTTGGTAAGAATAGGAACTAACTTATAAAGAAATTATGCGAAGATGTTGATTTTAATCTGTTTGTGATTTCGTTGACGAAATTTACTTAAAGGGCTCTTTATAAAATACAAATATAAAATTATTTCAGTGTCGATTAAGTGTAAACTGACATTACATTGTAGCAAAGAAAATAAATAAAACGAAAAAAATTCTTAAATATAAAGGTCAATGCCAGTGACCCCGATTCATTGCACTCAAGTGTACCAATTGAAGATGAATGGAATCTTTAGTCCAGCTATACTTGAAGAAATTACCAACCAATTAGGTGATATATAATCACATGAGCGGTTCTTATAATTGTTCAAACGTGTGTCATCTCTGGCTTCTATTCGACTAGCTGTCGCCAGCGGCTTAGCTGGCATGGTAGCAGCATACGCATTATTTGGTCAAAATCTTTGATCCTTATTTTAGACCCTTTAGAGTGTGACTTTTCAAAATTCCTTTCTTAGTGCACCCCTACACTATATAAGGATACTACCCTCCAAATGTCATACCTCTAGGACTTATAGTTTAGGCTGTGCGTTGATTGTCAGTCAGCTTCAAAAGAGTGTTATATATATTGATGATGATAGAATAGATATTCTCAAATCTATGTTTGAGTAACGATGTCTGCATCAACGTACGGGCCTACGAATGATATCATCAGATACATATCCACATATAGATGCTAAAATATCTAAATCAGTAACATGCGTTCATACCGTTCAGTCGGTCGCGTACTGAGCCGGCCTTGATTATTACTTTTTGTATTTTCGTTAACTAACAATCGAGAAACTCGCAGTTTTTGTATGGAGAATCTGCCGCTAGAGGCGCTTATCGTGTTTTCATACAAAATATTATCTCGTCGCGTGAGATTAGTACAACAAGTAGCTTCCGTGCTTCCGAGGGCACGTTAAACTGTCGGTCCCGGCTCTAGCAGTCGTTAAGACGGAGGCCTTAAGGCGGCCTAAAAACTCCGTCAACAGAGTTGGTCACTAACTCATACGAGCTAGCTAGTTCAACAAAACTCAAGAGTACGGGCTCTGTAGTGTTGTTTACGGTTACTGTGTTTGTTTGTTTGTTTTCAAAGTGTTATATTTATTTGACAAACGGAAGAATGAAGAAGTTGTAAGTTGTATGAAGCGTCTCTACTTGTTAGTACTTCGTAAGAACTGTAGATCAACTGTTTGAAATGTTTGAAAGAAAACATTTATTCATAAAGAAAATTACAACTAATACAGTATTTACAATATTCACTATACTTACAAAATACACATGAAACAGTTGAGCTATCTACAAACCGTTACAAATGACTTATAGATAGCTCAACTTGTCCAAATCAGTAGCAATCGGAAGCGTGTACAAGACACTGGCATACGCAAGCTGAATAGCAATGCTAATACACTGACCTAGATAATTTTAACTTGTAAATATTAACAAGTATCTGGCAACTTTTTACCTCGTTTAATGAAGCGCTCGTGGCTAGGCTTGCTTAGTCAATCGTCACTGATTATCTAAGTTAAGCAACGTTCTGTGCGGTCACTATTTGGATGGGTGACCGTTAGTGGTTACAGCGCTTTCATGCTTCGGAGGGCACGTTAAACTGTCCCGGCTCTAGCAGTCGTTAAGCCACGACGGAGGCCTTAAGGCGGCCTAAAAACTCCGTCACCAAAGTTGGCGACTAAGTTATACGAGCTTGCTTGTTTGTTTGTTGTAGAATGTCCCTGCTCGGTACATACGACGAGACGGATTCGTTCGTGGACTACCAGACTCGGATGGTCGGAGCTGCCAAGGACATCGCTAGACTATCCACTGATATGGTGAGTTATTTAATAATAACTTCCCGGAATTTCTTATAACACGTCTGTTTAACTTTTGTACCAACATTTAGGCAAACAAATCAAAATGAAAATGCTTATATTAAATAAAATCTCACTGATCACTTTGAATCGTCATTACGTTTTGTATGATTAGGTATGATTACAATTTTTTTATTTTTTTTATTGGATGAGTTGGAGCTAGTTCGTCCCAAGCTTGTTTGTCTTCTAAATAATCAGATATTTTATAGTATGCTTTTAAAAGATGTCTTTGTTTTATCGACAACTGAGACGCATCACTTGGGGGGTATTGTTAAAGAAGCGTACACATTGCCCTTTGAAAGATTTACTAACTTTAGTGAGCCTAGTGGTGGGAACAGCGAGTTTGTCTTTGTTTCTGGTGTTAACATTATGATTAACTAGCTTCCGCGACTTCGTTCGCGTCCCGTTGGATCCCGTTTATTTTCCGGGATAAAAAGTATCCCATATGTTAATCCAGGTCACGGACAATATATATTCCAAGTTTCATTAAAATCGGATCATTAGTTTTTGCATGAAAGAGGAACATACATACATACATCTATCCTCACTAGTTTTCGCGTTTATAATTTTTTTTTTTTATGATAAATGTAATGTAACAAGCTGATAGCTCACCTGATGTTAAGGGAAGATGAAATGATTTGTGATTATGTTTGCAGACGGCTAAATCAGCAACAGACGCGAGTCGTCTCGTATCCCTCGGTAACGAGATGTGCGTCAAGTACGAACAGCTGGCGCAGGACAGTGTCGGAGCCTCCGCCACCACGCCCAACTCGGACGTCGGTAACAGGTAACTAGTCACCGTGCTGTGGCCCGTGAGTTCGAATCCCACGCAGAACAAATTCTTTTTGTGATACATTTATTTTGTCCGTGCGTTGTAAAAAAAACTATATAAGTATTCTATCAGAACCTATAGTACAAGCTTTGCTTAGTTTGGGACTAGAGGGCGCTATATGAAATGTCCAAGTAATAATACTAATAGGCCTTTACATCTATTGATGATGATTTATAGAGCGTCAGGAGGCAACCTATGCCTACACTTAACGGCACACTGTAGTGCCTGGGACAATGTTTAGATGGAGTAGGCTTGTAGTACTATACCATCCTCTCAGCCTAGTCAGACATATCCACAGGAAAGACATCGTCAACGTAAGGAGCTGACTAAGCCAAGGGTTTCCTCACGATATTTTCGCGCATATAAATTTTCCGAAATGAAAAATCCATTGATGCACTGCCGGGATTCGACCACATAACCATCGGATCGAAAGTCGAGGTTCAATCCCACTCGGCCAACATGTCTCTCAATGTCCATGTTTATCATTATCAGCAATATATGAAGCTGACAGAGAATCAACGCACAGCCTAAACTATAAGTCCTAGAGGTATGAAATTTGGAGGGTAGTATCCTTATATAGTGTAGGGGTGCACTAAGAAAGGAATTTTGAAACGTCACACTCTAAAGGGTCTAGAACACGAGCAACGCCGCGAGCGACGGCTAGTTTATAAATATAGTGCATATGATTAAGTTATACGTACTGTCCTCAGCATCAGGGTGGCGGTGGTGGAGCTAGGAGAAGCAGTATCCTCACTGATAAAGGCAGGAGGTCTGTGCCGTCTGTCCGCGGTGCCGGCCAATCAGAAGGCAGTCGCCGATCTAGCGAGAACTGTCAATGAAAAGGTATGTACAATCCTACTTACATCCTAATACATGTTCAGATGTTTGATGTATGGATGTTTTGGATGTTTCGGTGTTTGGAGGTTTTGGATGTTTGGATGTTTAGATGTTTGATGTATGGATGTTAAGATGTTTTGGATGTTTCGATGTTTAGGTCATTAGATATTTAGATGTTTTGATGTATGGATGTTTGGATTTTAAGAAGTTTAGATGGACAACATTTGAGAGGGGATTGTAAGTAAGCTTTTTAATTGCTTACAGATATAGATTTTAATATTTTATTATACCAAGTATAACATTTGAAATTTTATTAAATACGTATTTTATTAAATTTAGCACTCAGACATGTATTTTCTAAATTATATGCGAACTGAAATTTTTCGAGATTTTTTTTTTTTTTAATTATAATAAATGTTATAACAGGTGATAGCTGTCCTGTCGGCATTACAAGCCGGTTCTCGCGGTACTCAGGCTTGCATCGACGCAGCGGCTACTATAGCGGCCATTATTGGCGACCTTGACACTACCATCCTCTTTGCCAGCGCAGGTAATTGTCAGCATTACATAATGTCAGCATTACACGCTGTCAGCATTACACGCTGTCAGAATAACATAATGTCAGCATTACACACTGTCAGCATTGCACACTGTCAGAATTACATAATGTCAGCATTACACACTGTCAGCATTACACACTGTCAGAATCACATAATGTCAGCATTACACACTGTCAGCATTACACAAAAATCACTACCTTATAGTTTTAGATTATTGAACTAACCGTATGTCCCCAGGTACCCTCCAATCGGAGAAGGAATCGGACACGTTCTCAGACCACCGTGAGAATATCCTCAAAACTGCCAAGACCCTGGTGGAAGACACCAAGACCCTGGTCGGAGGAGCAGCTGGCACCCAAGAACAGCTGGCTTCAGCTGCACAGAATGCACTTACTACCATTGGTAAGTGTTAGGGCCTCTTCGTATATCATCATCATCAATATATATAAAACTCTTTTGAAGCTGACTTAGAATCAACGCACAGCCTAAACTATAAGTCCTAGAGGTATGACATTTGGAGGGTAGGTTCCTTATATAGTGTAGGGGCGCACTAAGAAAGGAATTTTGAAAAGTCACACTCTAACGCGGGCAACGCCGCGGGAGACGGCTAGTTTTATATATAGTGCCTTCTGGTAAGATCGGCTTAATAGTAAGTCCGGATGCGAAGCAATTCGGCGATATTTTTAAATAATAATTGCCTAATTTCGTGATTTATCCGGACTTAATATTACGCCGATCTTACCAGAAGGCACCTTAACACATTTTTCTTGTGGAATCATTCATTTTATTCGATCGTCACCTTTCTTCTACACAGTACACTAATGCAAAGGTTACGCGCGCCGTACACAGGTGGCGCTGTTGTCGCCAGTTTCGTTCAGAAACACCTGCTCCAGTTTCGTTCGGAAATTTAAATAAACTCAACAGTAAGGCTTGTCATTGGTTTCGGTGTCATGACTTAAGGATTTTTCCGTGTTATGGCCTTCTTCTTTTGTTTATGGCCTCTGTTTGGTATACTTAAAAAATGTAATAAAGTGTGGATTAAATCTTATTTAGATGAATATTAGATGAGAGTTTATTTCCCACAGTGCAACTATGCGAGGTAGTGAAGCTGGGCGCGCTGTCCCTGGGCGCCTGCAACCCGGAGCCTCAGGTCCTGCTGCTGAACGCGGCCCGGGACGTGGCCGCCGCACTGCGCGACCTGGTCGCCGCGACCACGGCCGCCAGCGGGAAGCACGTGCAACACCCACACATGCAGCGACTCAAACATGCCGCTAAGGTTAGACCAACTATAACTACTTTATTTAACGTTTACTGTGGGGTTACTTCTAGGCTGTTCCGATCTGGATCTATAGTTTGGTAGATATCATGTAATTTTTCAGTACATCTGTCTATATATCCTACTAGCTGATACCCGCGACTTCGTACGCGTGCGAAACTTTCCACCAAATAGCTGTCAACCAGCATACGATGAACCTCTTGCCTAAGGGGGGCTTTTGGTTTAGAGAGGTCAAGTTGTATCTAAGAATCCACGTCTTTGATTTCAATAAAATATAGCCTATGTTTCAATCCAGAAAAAAGCCTTTGAATGGTATAAGTTTCACTGAAATTGGTCCAGTAGTTAAGGCGTGATCCGCGAACAAACAAACTCTATTTTCGGAATCAGAATCGTTTATTTAGTAGATCTGCATATTTCATTTGTCCGTTTCATTTCATTTGCTGTAAAAAAGCAAAAAATTAAAATTAAAGATATCAATAAACGAAAAATGGAGATCTACTAAATAAACAATACTGATTTCGAAAATCGAGTTTATCTGTTTGTTTGTTCGCGGATCTCGCCTTAACTACTGGACCAATTTCAATGAAACATATACCATTCGGAAGCCCTTTTTCCGGATTAAAACGTAGGCTATATTTTATTGAAATCAAAGACGTCCTCCTCCGTTTTTAAAGTCGGCTAAAAATAACACAATTTCTGTCAAAATCCCGATTCAATTTGGAACGGTGATAGTCAAGAGTAGCTCTGCTGATCGCTGTGGAACGGATATTGGTCATGGCGGCGAGATACGCCATCTAAGGTAATGTGAACTTTATACGCACTGCAGAGAATATATTTTAGTTTACTCAAGGATTTTTAAAGTATTTTTTTGTACAATGCTCAAGTACTGACGTTATTGATTTTGATCCTTCACAGTTTTGTTAGAAGATTTGCATCACCATAGCTTACACTTAAAAATAAGCTCTATATCACGTGTTTTAAGTTCAATTTAGCAAAAGCGATACGTAAGGTATGAAAAGTAGTTTTTGCTTGAGCATTGTTTGAATACAGGTTTAATAAAAGTTATTTATTTAACCGCTTCAATGCCGGGATTTATATTTCGTTGAAATCTACAATCCGGCATGCAAGTAGTTAATCTATGGGATTTTAAGTATTCATTTGTAAATGTTCTATAATTAATTGTGGTTTTATTTTCTCGCAATTTTGTATGTACATTTGTGTGTCCTATGTGTTTGTCAATATTGGACTCTAAGGCGGGACTAATAAAGCCTATTTCTCTAGCGTCTCTCCGACACCAAGCGATGGAGTCTTCCCCTCAAACATAACACCATCCCGAGACAAAACAAACGTAGATCTGTCACATTTGGACTTAAAAATGGCTACAATTCTTGTGACTCTGAAACAGACTTGTTCCAATCAGATCAAGAAGATGAATTAATCAAACTGTTAGATTATTCTAGTCAAGATGATGACGTATCTCCTTCTATATTCCATGATAACTGTGAAGACGTCATCACCTATATAGAGAGTCTCATGAACTATCCAGTGAAAGTTGTCAAAGACGATGACGTAAATGAAAGGTATAATTTGACAGCCAGGAACAGCTTAGTCGATATGGACTGGCGTGTACTTAAGTACGGTGAGAATATATTCCTAGGTGAAACCAAAAAGCTGGTAGATTTGACTATAGATGTGTTCGATAAGCAAGATAAAGTTAAAAAGATGAATTTGCTGAATAAACTTAGAGTGAACTCTGATTTGGATACAGAAATGAATAGATTATCTCAAGTTATCGAAGATCTTGATACTGACTTCGAAACAGATGAGGTAATAGTTACTACTACAATAGAGACTGTTACCACTACATCAGCACATAAGGCTGAAGTAGAAGAAAAAGAAGATAATACTCTGAAAAGTCCCGTATTCAAAATCAAAAAGGTCAAACCTATCACCTTGAACCTCGATCGTGTCACTCCTGAGAGAGTTACTGATGCTTTGAATAAGGCCGCTGAAAGTCCTAAAACACCAAAAACTCCTGAGAAACAGAAGGATGAGTCAACTGAAATTATCGTAAAACCAGATGTTAAGTCCAGAGAAGGGACTCCATTCTCTCCCAATACTATCAATAGGAAAGTCAAAATAGAGTTTTGGAAACTTTTCCAAGACGATACTGAATGGTGGAAGGCTATCGCTAAGAGGAATCTAGAAAAGATGGAGGAAACTAGACGTGATTTGGAAAAATTCAGCGGCAATGAGTTAGTCTTGGGAGAAATACAATCTAATTTAGACAAATATGAAAAAGAAAAAGAAACATTACAAACTTTCATCGAAGAAGTCGACAGACACAAGGCTATAAAGAAAAATCTCGAATACGACAAAAAATACGAGGACATGGTTCTCAAATTGATCAGCTTCGCGAAAAAGGACTTTATTTACAAAGGCTTTGATCCCTTAATCGAACAACTGAAGAATCTATCGAACATCAAACTAGATAGAAAGAAGAAAATCGTTAATATTGAAGATATCGTCAACATATACACGCAAATAGATATAACCAAATACACGTACGAAGAACTATGCCTCTTGGAGAAGTATTACAAAGAAATCATTAGAAAATACAAACTAGAGAACGGGAAAGAGAATATTACTAACAACATTGAACGGGCAACACCAACATATCACAAAAACGTCGTAATAAACGTACATTCAAGTCAAAACTCCAACAAAAACATCAATCAGTACATCAATACTACTAAATCCCAAACAAGGAACGAAAACACGAAAAATAACCTCGAAATCTTCGATCTAACCCGAACATATCCCATGGAATACTACGCCAATAACTGGTGGAGGATATACGAGGACGTGCTCAAAAACCGAGAACAACAATTCGGGTCCTTAGACCAATGGTGGAACTTCTACGAAGCGATACTAAACAATAAGAACACTTCAGAAGAAGAATTGAAAAGAATTCGCTCGATAGTTGAATTTAGGAATACACTACGGAAGTCGAGGCCTAACAGTCGGATGGAGGAACAGCTAAGGATGTTAGATGACATAAGGAACGATAGATTCCGTGAGACAGAAGCAGTGTCAACGGATAATAATGATTCGGTCAGATATTTTTGGTTGTACGCGACTAACCAGACGCCACGCATGGTGTTCCGATCATTTGTTATGTTTGAAGCGTATGACGTTGGTATAGCATTTTGTTTTTTAAATAGGTACTAGCAAAGACTTAAGGGGCTGATTAGCGTCAAACGACTTCTCGTTTCAACATCGTCATCATCAATATATATAAAACTCTTTTGAAGCTGACAGAGAATCAACGCACAGCCTAAACTATAAGTCCTAGAGGTATGACATTTGGAGGTTAGTATCCTTATATAGTGTAGGGGTGCACTAAGAAAGGAATTTTGAAAAGTCACACTCTAAAGGGTAGTACGCGAGCAACGCCGCGGGCGACGGCTAGTTAAGATACAAAATCACTGAAGTTGATTATAAATAATTTATTACATTAAAAAGCTTCAATTTGATACGCGTTCATCATCAAATGATGATGATGATAGCAGTTCGTTGGGACTGTTCTATTGATCGTAAACACCACAGAAAAGCAAAATACGCAATGTCAATGGATGACGTGTTTCTTCCAGTTACACTTATTTAACTGGCAAACTGCTGAATTGATTTTGATAAAAAAAAATTGGGACCAATCTGGAAATATACCCTTTCAGATAAAAAAAAATTTTTTCAAATCGTTTCATAAATGACGGAGTTCTCCTCCTTTTTGGAAGTCGGTTAAAAATAGCAAACAACTATGTTGTTTCACACAACATTTTCGTATTCACCTTCGTTATTGTATATCTTCAGAAATGTTGAAACGAGAAGTTATTTGAGGCTCGGAGTCTTAAACATAAATCAAATTGTTGCATGATTCGTCTTAAAATGTACATATAAATCCTAATTGAATGCACTTTGATTTTGTCTATGTATAGAGAATGTTTTTCATGTGAAACGTCCTATACGCTTCAAACATCAGCTGTCATTTGTATGTCACTGTCACGCACTTGTTTGTCGCTCACCACACTGGTTCCAGTGCGTTCATGTTGTCCAATGTTCACTTGTTTTGATGTTATCACAGAAAATTCTTGCAATAGATCACAGTTTCGGTATGGTGTTGCAAAACTTAATGGCCTCTCTGAATATAACGTTTGTCAGATATAAAATAATCAGTTTTTTCTTTAGATCTTTTTAATAGCCATTAAACTTCTGATAGCTAAAATAACCATATCTATTTACTCACATTAGAATAACTTTATATTAACTGTGATAAGATTCAAATTAATTTGCAAAGGCCTTAAAGATTTGCACTAAATTATCAATCTTAAAAATAGTTTTTTTCAGCATGTTAGTGTGTTAGTTTCACGTATACTAAAAAGTTGACGTACACTATATTTTTGTATAGAGATTGAGCAGCGCCCCTAGCGGGTATTTTACAAAACTAATGATTCTCCATACAACATTATAGTTTACGTGACTTTGCAGTAAACGTAAAACGTACACACTCGGCATGCAAATGACAGCCGACTTGACGAATGACTTGACTGATTATTATTTCAAAATATCTCACTTGACACTGGCAAAATTGTCTGTCGAAATGATGGACAGTGGTCATTAATAAAAGATTAAGAAGAATTTTCTGTGATAGCGCCATCTTTGTTCTTCCAGCACTTGCGTTACCTGTCAAATCGTCATCTGTCAAACTGTCATAGTTCACTCATGGTCTCGGGGTGATTGTTTAAGCTGCTTGTCACCTGTCAGTTACTAAAGACATAAGCTTTCATTGCGAGCTTAAAGGTCCAATATTGACAATACCTTTATATACGTTTATATGTATTTTTGGAGCTATATATACAGTGCTATATAGATGCTATATAGATTCTTAAGTTGGTATATGATTGGTCAAATATCTTTCTTACAAATATATAAAATATTCTTGGACATTTCACACAACGCCCTCTAGCTCCAAACTAAGCAAAACTTGTACTATGGGAACACATATATACATATATATATTTTTGTTAATACATACTTATATGCATAGTTACTCCCAGACATATAACAAACATTTATGTTTGCAACACAAAAATGTTTGTTCTCAGTGGGGATCGAGCCCACGACCCACAGCACGGAAGGCAAAGCTATTACCGACAGCTGTGACGCCTGTGAAATGACTCATAGATATTTTGTATAGAGATCTTTGACACATATACTCTTATGAGCTATATATTTGAAGCTATATATTTTATAGTGGTATTTTAAAGCTATATTTTGAAAGCTTATGGGTTTTCGCTATGGCATGGAGCTTAACGTACACGCATCTGGGAGTTTCAGTTTTAGCGTAACCCTAAGCTTTTTAAGTGGTAACTTAGATATGATGTCGCCTGTTTATAGGGTCTAACATAATATACGCATAATATGTGCCGAATATACGCATAATATGTGCCAAATATATGCATAATATAAGCATAATATGTGCCAAATATATGCACAATATGTGCCGAATATACGCATAATATAAGCATAATATGTGCCAAATATATGCACAATATGTGCCGAATATACGCATAATATGTGCAAAATATACAAATAAAGCTGGTCATAATATTTTTTTAAAATAGGTGCCAAATATCTTTATAACCTCAAAATTAAATTCCTGCTGTTAAGATGTGAATTAATATTCATAGAGTTTTTGATTATTTAATTATTATTGTAAAAAACATAGTAAAAATTCATGAACAAGTCAAATGTTCAGTGACGCAATCCATCGTTATAGGCAGTGACTACCACTTAACATCAGTTGAGACATCGGGTTATTCAATCAGTCGTATAAAAAAAGATTATTGAGCGCAATTATTTTAACAATTTCATAAAGAAAAAAAATTGGGAAGTATTTGCTTGTAAAATACACCATTTGAATATATATACGTATAATGCGTATATTTGCTTAGACCCTATTTACATTATCAACCAGTTACATTTTATATACATTCATACTTTGAATATATATGGTAATAAACAATACTGTGTACAGGTGATGGTGACGAACGTGACGTCACTGCTGAAGACAGTCAAAGCAGTGGAAGACGAACACACAAGAGGAACACGAGCTCTTGAATCCACAATCGAAGCTATATCTCAAGAGATCGAGGTAAGTGGTTTAGGCTACGCACTTTTGAAGTATGGTGTATTGTTCTGGGGTAAAAATAACTTACTGTGAAATCTATAGTGAACGTAGGGGCTCCTTCTGAGGCATGATTCATGCACTGTTTCATGTATTAAGTGGTTTAGGTTACGCACTTTTGAAGTATGGTGTATTGTTTTGGGGTAAAAAAATATCACGACTTGCAAAGGAGTTTATAGTTAAAATTGTATCTGGGTTCTCATATAAAAAGCTATGTTATTTTGTGTTCACCAATCAACAATATTAACTCTTTATTTCTACAAAAAAACTTGTGCAATCAGACAAACTTGTTGGTTCCTTCCTCAGGTGTTAATGTCTCCCTCACCACCAAAATCCTCCTCAAGCCCCGAGGAACTGATCCGTTGCACTCGAGCCATGACCGTGGCGACTGCCAGAGCTGTGGCCGCTGGCAATGCCAATAAGCAGGACCAGCTGACGGCGGCAGCCAATCTCGGCCGGAAGACGGTGTTAGATCTACTCGTGTCCTGCAAGGTATGTTGTAATACTGGCAATTTCCAGAATTGTGGCCAAAGTTTACTGGCTATTGTGAAGTTTTTGGTAATGTCAAGATAAGAACTAGCGTTTTCCAGGGTAGTGACCAATTATTGCCAACTAGAAGGCATTGGTACTGGCAAAAAAAATTAATTATTCCCCCGTTGCCAAAAACGTTTTCTGCTAAAAAAGTATTTCATATCGTCATTTGACATTTGTAAAAATATTTGAATTTTGAATGATATAAAAGCTTTCAGCATTGCTTCAACGACAACTCAGAACAGGGCGAAGGTACAGAAGTACTAGGAGGTCAGGAAGAAGAAGAAGACTTGAGTGTTAAAAACACTTCATCAATCAGAAATCAACCTATTTCAATTCCAGGGTGCAGCCCATTCAGCCGAATCGTCAGACCTCCAGCACCGCACGTTAGAATGCGGTCGCACCGCAGCCGAATCGTACCGTGCATTACTACAAGCGGTGTTATCGGCCTGTGGGGGGGATGCCAATGCAAGACTAGCCTTCCCTGATCTCAGCCGGAAGGTCGCCCACACTGTGGCTGATATCATAGCCATCGCGGAGCTACTTAAAGGTAAGCTCTGGCTACAATTCTGGCTATGCCAGAACTGTGGTCAAACTGGCAGAACAATGGCAGTTGCTGGTAATGTTGTGCCGTGATACTGGCAACTGTGTAAACTGGCAAGGCGATGTCTACAGGTAATATGCCACGATACTGGCAAATATCTAGGGCCGCTGCAGTAATGTACTATTATTTTATTTATTTATAAATAGCTCAACTGGTACAAATGAGTAGCATCAAAATTCCTTTCTTAGTGCACCCCTACACTATATAAGGATACTACCCTCCAAATGTCATACCTCTAGGACTTATAGTTTAGGCTGTGCGTTGATTCTCTGTCAGCTTCAAAAGAGTTTTATATATATTGATTGATGATGATGATTGATTGATGATGATAATGTTTGTATTAGGTACGGACTGGGTGGACCCGGACGACCCGACAGTGATAGCCGAGAACGAGTTGCTCGGCGCCGCGGCGTCCATCGACGCGGCCGCTAGGAAACTGGACTCGCTGCGGCCGCGCAAGCCGCTACAACTGCAGGTATGTACCGCGAACAGTGTGACAACTCCACCAGGGGAACTCAATACTCGCGTCTCTGAAAACCAGCGCCTGAGCAGGGTACTAATATATCCTGCCCTGGCACCATGCTGAGTGGTGGAGGACATTTTTATTATTTTTAACCTCTGTAAAAAAAGAAAATAAAAACATTCTATTCTATTCTATTTTAATAGTTCGACAATTTTATTTTGTATAATAATATGTACGAACTTACTAAGAAATGACGGAAGAATAATAAAGAATTGCATCAGAAGAAAGAAGAATCAAGAATTACATTAGAAGAAAGAATAATAAAGAATTGCATCAGAAGAAAGAAGAATCAAGAATTACATTAGAAGAAAGAATAATAAAGAATTGCATCAGAAGAAAGAAGAATCAAGAATTACATTAGAAGAAAGAATAATAAAGAATTACATTAGAAGAAAGAATAATAAAGAATTGCATCAGAAGATAGAAGACTCAAGAATTACATCATAAGAAACTATTACTAAAACTTTGTACATAACTTAAGAACAGTTTGTATTATATGTTTTTTTTCTGTAAAATTAAGAATTGAAGAAGAAAGAATCACATCAGAATAATCAAGAATTACATCAGAAAAAAGAAGTGTCAAGTACTACCGCCTGTCATTGAGATATGTTTGATATTCTTGGTTGTTTAACTATCACCCGGGAATCAAACATATGCACTATGATGGTGGTGTATTCTTCTAATCAGAAACAAGCAGAACGTTCTAGAAGGAACAAGATCAATCTAGAAGAAAGAAGAATGTTCAAGAAGATACAATTTAAAACAAGTTTATCTTTTAGTATTACAGAGATTTTGGTTCTAATGCATTCTCTACGAGCATCTGTCTTTCGTGAGTCGTGGGTTCGATCCCCACTGTGAACTAACATTTGTGTGTGACAAACATAGATGTTGGTTCTATATCTGGGTGTTACTATGTATAAGTATGTATTTACAAAAAAATGTATATAAGTATTCTATCAGCCACCTAGTTCCCATATAAGCCATGACAGAGGCCTTAAGGCGGCCTAAAAACTCCGTCAATAGAGTTGGCCACTAACTCATACAAGCTTGCTTGCTCTAGTTCCCATAGTACAAGCTCTGCTTAGTTTGGGACTAGAGGGCGTTGTCAAATGTCCATGAATTCTATTTATTCAATAACTAGCTTCCGCCCGCGACTTCGTTCGTGTTCCGTTGGATCCCGTTGATTTTCCGGAATAAAAAGTATCCTATGTTACTTCTAATACGTCCCAGAATATGTGTACAAAGTTTCATGATGATCGGTTAAGTAGTTTTCGCGTGAAAGCGTAACAAACAAACTTATATTCACATTTGACAGGCGTCATGGCTCAGTCGGTAGTAGCTGTGCCTTCCGTGCTGTGGGTCGTGGGTTCGATCCCCACCGAGAACAAACATTTGTATGTTGTAAACATAGATGTTTGTTCGGTGTCTGGGTGTTTCTATGTGTTATAAGTATGTATTTACAAAAAAAATGTATGTATGTATTCTATCAGCCATCTAGTTTCCATCGTACAAGCTTTGCTTAGTTTGGGACTAGAAGGCGTTGTGTTAAGTGTCCGTGAATATTTATTTATTATATTTATGATTTATTTATAATATTATTAGGAAAGTGTTGTAACAATGACATTTGTTGGACAGGAAGCTGATGAAAGCCTGAACTTCGACGAGATGATTCTAGAAGCTGCTAAGTCCATTATAGCAGCTACTTCTGCCCTCGTGAGAGCCGCCTCCGCCGCGCAGAGGGAACTCATTGATCAGGTACCATATACCTTCACCTACTAATATTATATACTAGCCGTCTCCCGCGGCGTTGCTCGCGTTAGAGTGTGACTTTTCAAAATTCCTTTCTTAGTGCGCCCCTACACTATATAAGGAACCTACCCTCCAAATTTCATACTTCTAGGACTTATAGTTTGGGCTGTGCGTTGATTCACTGTCAGCTTCAAAAGAGTTTATATATTATATTGATATCAAAATTAAAAAATAAATCACATACGGAATTATGACTATAGAATATTTAGAAAATACACATGAAACAGTTGAGCTATCTACAATTCGTTTGCAAACCGTTTATTGATAGCTCAACTGGTTCATATCAGTAGCAATCGGAAGCGTGTAAAAGACACTGGCTGCATTGTATCATTTATTCCATACGGAAGCGCTTGCTTAGTCAATCTTCACTGATTATTTAAGTTAAGGGACATTCTGCGCGGTCACTATTTGAATGGGTGACCGTTACATTTACATCTGAGCGCTTCCGTACTTCGGGCATGCTAAACTTTCCCGGCTCTAGCAGTCGTTAAGGCACACAGAAGGTCTTAAGGCGGTCTAAATACTCCGTCACCAGAGTTGGCCACTAACTCGTACGAGCTTGCTTAACTTAGTAGTTCTGAGACATTCTGTATTTAACACATTAATGTGTTGTCCAGGGTAAGGTGGCCCGTCGTCCAGCAATGTCGTCGGACGACGGTCAGTGGTCAGAAGGGCTGGTGTCGGCGGCCAGGCTGGTGGCGGCGGCCGCACACGCGCTGGTGGAGGCGGCCAATGCGTTGGTTCACGGCGCCGCCAGCGAAGAGAGGCTCGTGTCCGCCGCCCGTCATGTCGCCGCCTCCACTGCACAACTACTCGTCGCTTGTAAGGTAACTCTATACGTTGCGGGTTCGATCCTCATGGAGGTCTAACTTTTTGTATTTTTATTTTGATATATTTGTTTATTTATTGTAAGTACATAGTAAAACATGTTGCAGGTTTGGTTTTCACATAGAAGATGTACTTTTCGTGTTTTTTTTTGTTTTTGTGTAGTAAAGTTCTGACTACGCTGTAGGTTGCCGGTTCGATCCTCAATTAGAAGATACTTTTTGTGTTTTTTTTTGTATAAGTATAAATAAATAAAAACTTTATTGCGAACAAGTACAAGTTACATTTACACAGAAACAGGCAATGAAGCGGCGGTCTTACGTATAATACGGTATCTTCCAGACAACCTATAGAAGATACTTTTTGGACCTCTCTTGTTTTCAAAAGTTACTAAAGCTTTGACTACGCTGTAGGTTGCGGGTTCGATCTTCACACAGAAGATACTTTTTGTCTTTGTTTTTCTATTTTATTGTTTATTTTTCATTATATACCTACTTAAGTTCTTGATAAAACAGATTCTCTAACTTCGATATATTTTTTTTTATGTTTTTTTGGATCCTATCAGAAATATTTTTTTTCTCACATAATATAATTTGAAACCCGCTACACCCAGGTGAAAGCTGATCCATCATCGGAGTCAACCCGTCGGCTGCAGTCAGCCGGCGGCGAAGTGATCAGATCCACGGACAACCTGGTGCGCGCCGCGCGAGACGCGATGCACTGCGAGGAGGAACGCAGCCTCGTCCTCAACCGGAGGATGGTCGGAGGGATCGCACAGGAGATCGACGCCAGGTGAGTTCAGGCGCCCTAGCTTCATATAGGACGATTTTTGAAGCTCATTTTTACTATGTTATGTGTGTTAAGAGGCCGTATGTTAATATAGGACGATTTTTGCAGCTCATTTTTACTATGTTATGTGTGTTAAGAGGCCGTAATTAATGTAGGCTGGATTTTTACTATGTTATGTGTGTTAACAGGGCGTATTTTAGTGTAGGCTGGATTTTTACTATGTTATGTGTGTTAAGAGGCCGTATCTTCATATAGGACGTATTTTGAAGCTGATTTTTACTTTATGTGTGTTAAAAGGCCGTATTTTAATGTAGGCTGGATTTTTACTATGTTATGTGTGTTAAGAGGCCGTATTTTAATTTAGGCTGGATTTTTACTATGTTATGTGTGTTAAGAGGCCGTATCTTCATATAGGACGTTTTTTGAAGCTGATTTTTACTATGTTATTTATTTATTATTTATGTCTGTTATGTCTGTTAAGAGGCCGTATGTTCATATAGAATTAGAAATTAGAATTTGACGAGTCGCAGCTTATTAACACTTAACTTAAATTCTCTAATTTACTTATGTGTTATTCACCTATGCCAATAAACGATATTTCTATTTCTATAGGCTGTTTTTCGAACTCAACTTTTGCTGTGTTAGGTGTGTTAAGAAGCCGTATGTTAATATAGGCTGTTTTTGAACTCCCGTTTTTATAAGTCTGTTAAAAACTAATACTAAATATCGTAATATCGTTCGATAGATCGGAAGTGCTTCGCATAGAGAAGGAGTTGGAAGAAGCCCGCGGACGTCTGACTGCCATCCGCCAGGCCAAGTACAAGCTACGAGGAGATACCTCGGGCGAGGAAACTGATACTGATGGAGCTAATTACGACTATCAGAGGTATGTGCCAGCTCAGTTGGTGTAGTGTCTGCCTTCTGTGCTGCAGGTCGCGGGTTCGATCCCCGCTGAACAAATATTCTTTTTGTGATGTTTATTTTTTATTTGTGTCTTGGTGTTATTATTGTTTTTGCTACTTATATTTTATAAAATACTAAGATTTTTGGTTATTAAAATAAAGTCATTATCATCATCTAAAACTTTGGGGAGTTAAAATATCACATTACATAATTTTGAAATTATAAAAAAATTATCAACTCCTGATACTAGTACCAGTTTGGCTTAGTTTGGGACTATATTATATTACGCCGGATTATTTTGAAATTCTAAAAATTTATAAATTATCAACTTCTGGTACTAGTAACAGTTTAGCTTATATCGGGGCTAGATGGCGCTATCTGAAAAGCTCATCAATTATTAATTTTGTCCACAGACTAAAATCCCCCACATCAAGTTTCGCGAACACCACCTACTCACCAAACTCCACATTCTCCCCTCACGCGACACAAAACGCGACTAATCTTAGCTCACATGTGTCCCACCTGAACCAATCTATCGGATCACCGTATCCACATCAAAATCAGTACAGCCAGAGCACGCAGAACTACACTCAGACGCAAAACACGTCTAATTTGACCCAAAACACGTCTAATTTGAGCCAAAACACGTCTAATTTGAGCCAAAACGTGACTAATTTGACCCAAAACATGTCAAATCTAACGCCAAATCCGGACAGGAATGGTAGTTACTCGCAGAATTCGTATCGCAGCGAAGATAAGGGGTATACAGTGACAAGTCCCACGTTCTCGAGCTTCAGACCAGAGGAGAAACAGAATTACGAGGGATTCACTACACGGTGAGTATTTTTGAATATTTTTAGAATGTGTGTCTTATATTTTACACTTTTGTGTCGTATATATTTTACAATTTTGTGTAGTTTAATTACGGGTGTATAATTCACAATTTTGTTAAAAAAAAAATTGTTACTTATAGGCAAATGTTTTAACCACAATCTCACAATGATTCTAAATGATATGATCCTTGTGATTTTACTGAATAGATCTAATTGAGTTTGACATAATTTGTAAATTAAAGAGTTCATTTTTAACTCATTTGAAATATAGCAAATGGCATTTTTTTTATTTACACTTATTTTTTTTAATATACACACTTTTTCTACTATTATAACTTCTAATAATACTTTCCGATAGAATAAAAAAAATTTAATGGGCAACTTTACTCTGATTTGTTTTTTAAATATACGACACTATTTCTACTATTACAACTTCTAATAATACTTTTTCCACAACTTTTTAAATCTCTGCTTCTCTTCCACGCTGCTCATCGGATCACGGGTTATAGTTATTATAACTAAACTTATAATTAATTATAATTATAACTACATATAACAGTCTTCAAGTGCCTTGGATACTTATGATTCGTGCCTATATTTATATTATAAATAAGTTAAGATAATATTTGGATATACCCTGGATATAAATACGAGGTTTGAAATTTTTACACAAAATTTAGAAATTTACTCAAAAAGTTAAAAAGTATTTGTCAAAATTCAGAAATTTACTTAAATTTTTTTTTTGTCCAGGTCAATGCCCTTATTTATGGTCACTAAATTAATAGGCAGTTTTACTGATTTTTGCGTTTTTGAGTAAAATTTCTTAAAAATGATAATCGTAGAACGCATGCTTAAAGCTTCGATACTGCCACACTCAGAGACATCACATAAACATAAAAAAAACTTACAACTAGCGGTGTGTCTGTTCGTCATAGCAGAACTAATCGACTTGTTGATTTTATCTTTTATACATCTCTGAGTGTGGCAGATACAATAGTTAAACTAGTACAAACCTAGTGCTATTAGTTAACTGCTAAAATGTAATACAGATTTTCAATACTTACAAGGTGCCTCAAAATTAGTATCTAGATACAAGATAGATACAAGATGTTTATTTGCATATATAAGTGTTATAAGTAAATAACTAGCCATTAAGACAGTCGCTCGAGAAGTTTTTGGAACACCGTGTATTTTTATTACTTAGTAGCTTTTTTTGTAGTGATGTTAGTGGATCTAACTAAACAAAATTAAACATTCACCATACTAGTTTTGTGTCGTTTTCGTTATTTTGATGTGATTTTCGTATTTTTTTGTGATTTCATTGTTGAAAATCTGTAATGTAACCTAGAACCTATTGTATCCGCAGACCGGTACCTACTTGCTACTTCTACACTTGTCACTGCCCATCTGTTTAAAAAAATTGCATTGGTATTATTAGATTTTTTTAAAAGGGTACCTAGCCTAGTTTATTTACAAATCAAAAATAAATTTCTAAAAAATTTACTTAAAAAAACTAAATTTAGTAACATATAACCTTGCAAATGCCAAAACAAATGTATGGAAGATTTTATTATTATTATTATTAAAATTTAAATTATTTTACATTCATAACAGTAAAATTTTATCTAAATGTATCAATGCAGCTAAATACTTAACTATAATCATATTAAATTTCGTTTGCAGAGATACTCGTACTACAACTAATGACAGAACGATGACGAATAAGTAAGTCATTGTAAAATTAAATTAAAATATCGTATAAATTTGTGTAAAAAATCGCATTATTTTGTGTAAAAATCGTGTTATTTTGTGTAAAAACTTTTTTTGTGTTTCGCGTGGCTTGGCCCCTTGCCGCGTTTAGAAAAGCACATCGTTCTGTACATATTGACTTGCTATTTTTTTAATTGTTTGTTTTTTCTATATTTTACGTTTTAACATTTAAGTTGCGTAGTGATTTTAATGCTTTTGGTGCGCATTTTTGTATCTACTAATCTAAAACTAAAACGTATCTTTGAGCTAAAAATGTTACTATAATTAACTAATATTTAAAAATTATGAGTTTTATAACAAAAAATATGGCTTTTATAACAAATAAAATATGACTTATTATTGAAATTAATCCTTATAAAAGCGAGATCATTAATACTTTTGGAAGCAAAAATTCGCACCGAATCTAATATTCTAAACATTTATTGCATTTGCCGTTTCGACCAAATCATTTTTCAATCTCATTAAATATATTATCATTTTATAATAAAATTGACGGAATCACCCAATAGAGTCATCTGATCCTAATCGGCTACCTTTGCCTATAAAAATGCATTATCACAGAACACGTTCTGAAGACGTGCCGTGTAAAGCAATACTAGCGTCCATCACTTTGAAACTGCGTAAAGCTGTTAAGTTTCCTGTAATAACCGTCGAAATTGCTTTTAGCAATAAGGCCGCCTATTGTACCTACCTCCTAAAGCTTGTTTTTATTACCAATTTTGGTATCTATGCTTATCTATCTATCTAACAGTCGAGTATCAAAATAATTTGGTCGAAGCTTCCGCCAATTAATATTTCTGTTTCCCTAACTGCATGGGTAGCAGCATGGACGAAACCGTAGTCGTGAGGTCAATCCAACTGCCCGAGGTGAGAATGGCTTACTTAGTCGAGGATCCACCTTCGGAAGACCATTTGGAAGTGCTCAAGAAGCTAAGTAAGCCGCCGCCGCCACCGCCGCGGCGAATCTCACTGATTAAAGAGGAGCCTAGGGCGTAGGTTCGTTTTTATGATCTTTTTCAGCACCACGGGGCTGGGGGAGGGGGGGGGGGGGTGTCAGTTTGATCAGGGTAATGTGATTGAGGGGTTGGAAAAGTTGAATAGAAAAATCATGTTTACTCTAAAAAAAACATGTTTTTTTCGTCCAACTTGAAAAACTCTTAAGTACTACAGCTTAGTGAAAATGTATGTTTGAGATTATATTTAGATAAAATATAAAATGACTGAAATATAAAATGTTGGTTTACAAAGAAAATGTAAAAGTCTCAGAGTAGAGTCTTTATACTAACGACTGAGTTTTCATGTAAAAATATCAACTTGATAAATTTGCTTGGCCCCTCAATTACAAAAACAGATCAACTGCGATCCACATATTTATGTCCATTTGTGATAAACCATTGTCTAAATTAAAATTCTGGGTAAATGTCAGGCGTCTCAAATCAGATGGGGTCAAAATTTGCACAAAAATAAAGTACTTTGGCACCTCACTTTAGACGATTGTGGTAACAATAACTAACTTGGTTTTAAAACTAATGCATGGCATGATGGTGTTGGTGTTTTCTTCTTCCTAGGTAATCGGAAATATAAAAAAAAAATCTTTACTAAAACTAATAAAAATTAACATCCACAGCTACGAAACTCGACTATACGACACACCGCGACCGGTGCAGAACGAATACTCCAAAACTGAGAGAAACGAAACTCATTACAGTAGCCAATACAGTAAGCAAGAGCAGAAGTTCGGGTACGATGCCCCAAAATCACCAATGAGCCCTAAGTTTAACGCCAGAGAGTTGAAATTCGATGAGATATCTAAAGAACCGATATACTCAACCCTGAAGAAACCTTCAGATGGTCTCGGACAAACGTTCTCAGAACATCACAAGTCTACTGAAGCCATACCCGGAGGAACCAAACACTCAGAGTACACAGTGAAGAACGAATCTTACCAGAGCTATCCTAAAACAGAATTCTCCAAAGTAGAAACTAGAGAAGAAATCAAATCTCCGTTCACATCCACCCCCAAATTCGACAGAGATTTCAAAGCGACCTCAACAGATCTAGTAAAAGCTGTGACCCCAGACTATGATAGGATTTCCTCTCCTTACGGAAAGGAAACGCATAGTTATGGAGGTCCGAACTTTATGGAAGAAACCACCACGGAGGTTAAAGAAATACCAAACGGAACACAGAAAATCACCACCACAAAGATATATAGCTCTTCTCCTGTTAATCTCACTACCACAAACACAAGCACGAAGTACGAACCGATCAAACTAGAGGGCATTGATGAACTGTCAAAGTCATTTGACAACGATTCGAAGTACAGCACTTTAGACTCTCGCTTCAACACGCTAGAGTCCAAAATGAGTTCTGACACCAGCCGCTCTTTCATGAGACCGTCTGAATTCCAATCTTCGGACTTCCAAACGTCAACAAGCGTCACTAAGATCAAGAAACCCGCCGATTTGGTCAAGGAAATCGATAGTATGGACAAGAAGTTCTCCAAATCCACCATCACCTCGGAGACGATTGAAAAGAAGTCTGTTATGACCAGTTCTCATAAATCAGAAACCAGTTCTACGGTCACGAAGAAGTTCGGCAACTTTTAAGGTTCGCATCGTGTTACTAACCTGTCGCTTGTGTCAAATGCTTCGTGTGTGTCAATGTCAGCTGTCATGATGACAGCTTTGTTTTACCGCGAAATAATGCGGTGAAAGTGTGTGTACCTATAGAACTTTGTAGAGATTTTTTATAATAGATATGCACGTATTTTGCCTTTAATAACTATTTATACACGGAATTATTTTGTATATTACATTGAATAATTGATATTCTTCAGATATTTAACTATACTTTTGAACGACATGTGTGAAGATTTTTATAGAAGATCATAAGGTGCTAAAGAAATATACTATTATTTTATATTGAAAAAAATCTGACTTGACTCCAAAATGCCTTAATTATATAAATATTAAAATGTTTTCTATTCAAATTCTATAACTGTTAAGTCTTATTTTAGGAATAGAGGACATAACTTATATCAAATCATACAAATTATATGTACAATTTTTAGTTTACTGACGAAGTAGATGAGAAAATGTAAAAAAATGTTAGAAACAATAAAATATGACTTCTATTCCTAACGTCTTGTCTTGAGTGTGAAACTAGTTACATCAAACTAAGTACTAAGATACTTTTTTTATCGATCTCGCAGTACTTAAACATTCAACATAACTAATTTCAAACTTTTCTAATGTACAAATTGCCATTATTATATTTTAAAACAAGTTTTTTTATGCAACTAAATAATGAAACAAACCGAGGGCCCGCCTGATAACGTGGTAAGTGGTAATCACTGCCTGACGATGGCAAGTGGTAATCACTGCCTGAATAAAACGTGCTCTGTTAATGTGATGCATTGCACTTTGTCCATTACTCTGAGACAAAGTAAAAGTAAAAAAATTGTTGCCAGATATGTATGTATGTAGACTATTTAGTACGCGTTACACTCAAGACTGGTAGAAAATAATTCACAAAGTGCTATCCCGATATCGGGAACTTATTATACGATTATGCCGCGTGTGCCATTTATATGAGTAATAGTTGAAGTTCTACAAACGTGCCTTTTACTAAATGATTTCTTTATAATATTCGGGCGTATGTAAGAGAAATAGTACAATAATTATTCTATTTAAAATATGTCTTGTAATATTTATGAATCTATTTCTTACATATAGCTTAAACCACTAATGTGCCATTTATAAATAACATTTACAAATGTGATTTTTTTATAATTAAACATTGTGAAGTCTTTCCAAAGCCTTTGGCAGCTAAATTGTAAAAAAAACTAATAACGAATTCACTTTCATTCAGCTGAAGTTATAAACTCATAATTTTAATGCCCGCTTTGGAAGGAGGTCGCGACATTAGATCTAGTGATTTTTTTCTGGTGCAATTTTTGGGAGTAATCTACTAAAATATTAATGTACTTGTAGCTAATAAGATGGTAAGTTTTGACTAAACGTCTTATGAATATTAACCTGGGTTTGCAGCTAATGTAACCAAAATGAAATATATTTTTTGTTATTTTTAGCAAAATAGTGACGGTGACTTCAACCGAGGTAGCGTAGAAGCTTCACTGAAATTACGAGCAACGCTTTTTAGAATTAAGAATATTCAGCTAATATTTGTACAATTGTCTAAATCAACATTAAATGCATCTAATTTTGATATATCATGTAGCTAATCGTGTATGTAGCAGCTTTATCATAATTTACCTTTTATAAAACTATTTGTAGGATTGGCCCGCGAAAGCGCTTTTGTCCACTGAAGGTATTGAAACACCAATTCGTATAGCACTTATACTTCCCATTGTTTATATTCTTATACAAGGTGTATCGTAATGTCCTTATAATCCCAAAGGGGGCATAATCAGACCAAACACTTGAATGCTTGGACGCTGTTGGACGTGTGCAAAGAGTCATAGTTGAAACTCCCGTACAAAAGTACGACTTTCGTTATCTTAGAAATTTGCGACAACCCTAAGTGTTTGTTTACTTTTAGCGTAGACCTTTACACACACATGCACACGTACGTACTTTCCTATCGCGTCGGACGCACACGTATGTGTAGGTACATTTTAAGTAAAAGTTACGAGCTCATTTCATGAATGAAAAACTTCGAAATCTCAAAAGTCGTCGAACAAACACTGTTCGCCATGACCTGTAAGAATACTCCGCTTCGGGTTTATAGAGTAATTATGTTACACCGTGTATAATATATTATTACATATTGATTATATCCCACATGATTATATTATGACTTTTATAAACCATAAATAGTTATATAACTTAGGGCTCGAACGATTTACTCATTCGTATGTGTAGCTAATCGAACACTTAGTTCGTAATAAGGGCTAATCTGTGTCTTAATAAATGTAGTAAGTACATACATAACTTTGTAACTCTTTATAACTATGTAGTTGTGTCGTTTTATATGCGTTGTTCAGAATTATACTCATAATAACTTGCATTTATAGTTTACTATAACTGGTCTTCGACTATAAGAGAATGACGTCAATATATAGAAAAATATGAGTTTGTTATAAAAAAATATGGGTTATAAAATGGTGTGATATGGCAGCAAACTTCAACTGAATATTATGAGTGTTATAAGTTGACTTATGGAAAAATGATTTTGAACAATGCATGTTATATTATATTTAATAATTATATGTCTACTCGTAAACACTAATACTGAAATAGTTTTTGATACTATACAACAAATATAACTTAGAATTATAAGAATAATAAAATAATCTCAGATAATAGAAAAACCAAATAAAATTGCTAATTTAAAAAAATATTGGTTTGTTTCTTTTGTTAAATGTTTTTAAGAGTTTAAATATGATTTTGTCGATGGCTTAATGTATCTATGTAACTAGAGGCATTGTCTTTGAATTATAATGTGTATTTAATAAACAAGTAACTAATTACACTGAACTTTTATTTATTTTGCCTTCTCAGTCTTTGGTAGCTCTACTTTCTGCGCTGTAGGTTGTGGGTTCGATTCCCACCACTAACATAATTAATGTGATGAAAAAGAACGTTGTATGCGTATTTGTCACACTGCCGCACTCAGAGACAGTCACTATCTGATACAAGGATAAGACCCATGGCAACAGATCCTTAAATAGTAGTAGAGCTCTTTGTGAGAGCTCGTCCGGGTTCAGTACTAGCGCCGTACCTATTTCTGCCGCCAAGCAGTGATGCTCGCATTGCTGTGTTCCGGTTTGAAGGGTAAGGGCGCCGGTCTAATTACAGGCACATGAGACTTCAACATCTTTATACAGTGATGGTCGCAGTGCATTGCCTTACAGGGCACGTCCCCATTGGACTTGCTCTGCGAGGTAATGCAATGTTATAGGCAGAAGTTACTACTTAACATCAGGTGAGCTATCAGCTTGTTCCATTACTTTTATCATAAAAAAAAAAGATTTGGCCGAAAGCACCAGAAAATGCCGAAAGTATAAAGTCAGATTGAAAGTCAATAGTATAGATCACACAAGCTAATCTTTCCATCACATGAATACGATTCTGTATTGGCACAGATCATCAATCAATATTTATAAAACTCTTTTGAAGCTGACAGAGAATCAACGCACAACCTAAACTATAAGTCCTAGAGGTATGAAATTTGGAGGGTAGTATCCTAATATAGTGTAGGGGTGCACTAAGAAAGGAATTTTGAAACGTCACACTCTAAAGGGTAGAACGCGAGCAACGCCGCGGGAGACGGCTAGTCATCAATAAAACTCTTGAAGCTGACAGAGAATCAACGCACAGCCTAAACCATAAGTCCTAGAGGTATGACATTTGGAGGGTAGTATCCTTAATATAGTGTAGAGGTGCACTAAGAAAGGAATTTTGAAACGTCACACTCTAAAGGGTAGAACGCGAGCAACGCCGCGGGCGACGGCTAGTATATTATTATAATAATACTATACTGTATTGGTAACGCGTAGAATACAACGTAAGAAAGTTTCTGATTTCCATTTCTACCACTTTGCAGTGGTGGCTGAAGTACCTAAGTATCTACTTTTCTCTGATTAGTGATTAGGTACATATGTAAAATGTATCTGGCAAACACTGGATGAGCAGAAACGAAGAACAAAAAAGACTTGGCAAAAGGACAAGCCTCTGTATTTACATCTGAGCGCTTCCGTGCTTCGGAGGGCACGTTAAACTGTCCCGGCTCTAGCAGTCGTTAAGCCGCGACGGAGGCCTTAAGCTGGCCTAAATACTCCGTCATCAGTTTTTTTTTTTTTATTGGCGTTGCACTGTTTGTGCATTTGCCATTTGTCATCAGGGTTGGTCACTAACTCATACGAGCTTGCTTGCTTGCTAGCGGCGCGTCTTTGGAGACCTACGTCCAGCAGTGGACTTATATAGGTTGATAGTGATAATGATAATGTAAAGAATTTGGCTCAGGGGAGTTCTTAAAATTAATTTAAAAAATAACTTATTTTGACGGAATAATTGCGTGTAATAAAAAAATACAACAAAAGTACACAGTTCAGTCGGCGTGATACTTCTACCGTTTCTAAACGCAACTGTTGCGGTCAAACTATACAATATAGCATGCTTTAGCACTGTGCCAGTTTTGTGTAGTCAGCACAGCATTATAAATGACGAGTCAAGTTTTAAATATATTTGAGACTATCCTAGTCCGCCGAAACGGTCTAACCAAGTGACAAGTGCCTCTATCATGAACAAATCTGACAGTCGCCGCGTTAACGTATTCGAGTTGTATTGCGCGTCAACGCCAGCTCGACTGCCAACCGTTGTAGTGTCACCGCGCAATGTATCTCGGGCTAGCGTTACAATACGTTTGCGATTGTCACCTTTATTCGTGATCAAGGCGTGTGTCCGTTTTACGTATACTACAATGTTGACGTAAACTATATATTGTTGTATAGAGATTGAGCAGCGCCCCTAGCGGGTAGTTTACAAAACTGATGATTATCCATACAAAATTATAGTTTACGTGACTTTGTAGTAAACGACTTTAGCTGAACCGAGCCCTTCCCGAACCGACATTCTGGATCTGTCACCGCTATGCTGACATTCCATACAAAACGCTTCCTGTGACGATGAAGCATGCATTAAGTGTAACATAACATTGACCATATAGTAAATACAAAGTAAATATTTTACATCAAAATCCAAAACATTTGGAGTAATTTCAAAAATACAAATTTTAAAAAATATTATTGTACTCAGGTGTGCTTAATTGTGCTTAACTATGGGCTTTTATACATATACATTGTTACAGCAAAATGCTATGAGACCCCCGACTCGATGGACCGACAACATCATCATCAATCATCGATCAATATATATAAAACTCTTTTGAAGCTGACTTAGAATCAACGCACAGCCTAAACTATAAGTCCTAGAGTTATGAAATTTGGAGGGTAGTATCCTTATATAGTGTAGGGGTGCACTAAGAAAATACCTCTAGGACTTATAGTTTAGGCTGTGCGTTGATTCTAAGTCAGCTTCAAAAGAGTTTTATATATTTAGAGATATACTACATAGTAAATACTTCCATAACATCTTGCTGTACCAATTATAATGGAACTTTTACCTATCACACGACACTCTATTCACAAACACGCGGGTCTAAGCACCTACACTTAAACACTTAACTAAGTATTAACTTAGCTAACTATACTTAGGAATATGTTATTGCAAAGTTATGAGATTGCCGGAGTGAACGTCACAACTCACGATCGAATATAACTACAATAAGTATTGACGTCTTTCCTGTGGATACTGAGTAGGCTGAGAGGATGGTATAGTACAACAAGCATACTGCATATAAGCATGTACCAGGCATTACAGCGTACAGTACATAGGAGCATGGGTTCAAAGTGGCTCGTAACGTTGTATTTTTTATCTATATAATAAGAATGTAAATCATTTAGATTAGATTTCATTCTTACTTTTTTTTTATAATTGTAGCGTGATCTGGAAATTATTTGACGTTCACTCCCACAATATCAAAAATAAAGAAAAAATTCGGCGTGCACCATTATAGTTCCCGACTGTTATAGTGGCACATTGTAAACGAGAGTAAAGAAAATATTGTTTAGTTTCAGCTAAATTCACAAAAGTCATAGAAGAAAATATCTTAGATTTGGAGACGGACTGAAAATGGTACAAAATAAGAATTCTATTAATTTTCTATTAGCCTAATTTGACAGCACTAAAATTGTTGCAAGGCGTGGTGATAACAGATGGAGTAAGGCGACCACTGGTGGCCAAGATGCGGCTACAGAAACGTAGGAGTAGGACGTCCGGCAGCGAGATGGGCAGACGACATCGTCAAAATCGCAGGCTTTGGGAGAGACTAGCTCAGTAAGGCAACTCTTGACTCCCGCCGTTCCAAATTGGATCCGGATTTTGACAGATTTTGTGTCATTTTGTACTGAAAAATGACAGGACTTCTGTCAAAATCTATGGATCCGGATTGGAACTGTGTTCGAGAGTAACCCACCTGGACCGCAGTGGATAGCACAAACTTGGGGAGGCATATGCCTAGCAGTGGGTGAAGTCGGACTGTATATGATGATGATGATGAAAATTGAAGATGATTTTACAAAAAAAAAAGTATGTGTGTATTCTATCAGCCATCTAGTTTCCATCGTACAAGCTTTGCTTAGTTTGGGACTAGAAGGCGTTGTGTTAAGTGTTCGTGAATATTTATTTATTTTATTTATTTATTGTTACCATCCTTTTTCATAAACTGACTTGTTTCTTATGAAACGATAGTTGATACAAAGATAGCTGCAGTTTTATTAATTAGTTTACGAAATTCAACATAAGAATAGGAATAGTTTACAATGTGCCACAGACACAGCCGAGAACTGTACTTATACTATTACATTTTGCAGATCAAAAACTTAATACTATGTAAAAAAAATTAGAAAATATAGCACATTCTTTTCATTTCTGCTTTTTAATGTGTAATATTACATAATTAAAGCAATATTTGGATATAATTTTCTTTAGTAATTGTTTAATTATAAACAAACTAACAGGTACCAATACAATTTTTATAATACATTTTTTCCTATAGAAATATTTTTATTTATTCATTGCTTTCCACACTCAATTTAAATGTTTTTTTTTTATTATGGCAACATATTCTTGCAGACATTGACCTAGCGCAGAGTGACCACGAAGGAACTAGTGATATGAACTAATTGCCGCACTTAGGGACATAAGTTAAAGATAATCAAAGCTATTGACATCTCCTACCAATAAGTATTGAGAAGACACCGTTATTTTTATTATTCATTGTTATTTTTAAGTTACATCTCGGAGTGTGGCTGAAAAACATTTTAAACTTGATTTTTTTCTCAATGAATATCTGTATACGTGAATATACGCTTGAGAAAACTTTCAGAATACGCTTTAATATTTTTCTCTGAATGATCACTTTCACGAATATAACCGAATTAAACTAAAAATACTGGCCCGATAAATATAAACTAACATAACTATTATACAATATTAAAAATGTTTTTAAACTTAGAAAAACAAACAAAAAATTGATTATACTAAACATATAACCAAAATTAAGTAATTGATATTCATGATATCTCGAATACTTTTATCAATTGATGAGTTTGTACAGTTTGCGAGATTTTACATTATATTTTGAGATACTTATTTGAGATATTCGTTGTTTTTATTATTGTATTCAACTTCACTTGTAACTTAAAAACTAAAATGGCAACAAGTGACTTAAACACAGAATAATGAACTAGTTTTATCTATACTAATATAAGAGGAAAGATTTGTTTGTTTGCATTGAATAGGCTCCGAAGCTACTGGACCGATTTGAATAATTCTTTCACTGTTGGGAAGCTACACTATCCCCGGGTGGCATAGGCTGGATTATATTTTCAAAAAAATTAGGGATCCTTACTAAAACTCCAATAATGTAATCCAAGGTGTAAAAAAATTACCAAAATTGAAATTTTTGCTAAATACCCGTGCGGAGCCGGGACGGTCCACTAGTAAAATATAAAATTCTGAGATTCTGACAATAACTACAGACTGTTAAAGTTAAATTCCGTGTATATACGACACTATTGTATATGGAATCACTAGTTACACCACAAATGTATATTATGTATTGCTTATGTACTTATCACAGGTTATATTATATGGCCTTATGTATTACTAGCTTTTTTTCTACGGTTTTGCTTGCGACAGGCCTTAGAGGCCGATACTAATATTGATTTTAAGCATTCAAAGTAAAATTTCCTTAAAATCTAATGGAGAAAAAACGAAGGAAAACCGCTAATTTCTATCTATCTATCTATATGTTTAAATATAAAGCACGGAACCGCTCGTGGCTAGGCTTGCTTAGTCAATCTTCACAGATTATCTAAGTTAAGCGACGTTCTGCGCGGTCACTATTTGGATGGGTGACCGTTACATTTACATCTGAGCGCTTCCGTGCTTCGGGCACGTTAAACTGTCCCGGCTCTAGCAGTCGTTAAGCCACGACGGAGGCCTTAAGGCGGCCTAAAAAATCCGTCAACAGAGTTGACCACTAACTCCTACGAGCTTGCTTTGCATTTAAATGTAAACTTATAGATAGATAAATAGATAAATTATTTGTTTGTTATTTATTTTTAAGTGACGTCTCTGAGTGCGGCAGTAAGACATGGACCATAAGTTTTAAGATATGGAATGTTGTTGGAAAAATACGTTTTCTAATATCTAGTGTAAATAATTTGGAGGAAGTATATCAAAAATATTTCAAATAAATATGAGATTTTTTAGGAGAAAATAGTTATTTAGAGATTCTTAGGATTTGAAGAAAACTAACAACCTTATTTAGTACCGATTGATAACTTCTTGTTAACTATCAAACGTTTTAGTGATATTTGATTGCATTAATCTCGTAAGCACATCAAAACGGTGTAAATTAAGCCCTAAGGGGATTTCTGGAACTTTTATTCCAGTTTTCCCCTGCCGCCAGTTGCTGAGGTCGCTAAGGGGATTATTGGACAGAAGTTCCAAGTCTCCTACGCAGGGGAAAACTGGAATGAGCCCTATAAAGGCGTACGCTGTGAGGTAACCCATGCGTAGCTGTTCAAAAGATCGAAAAATGTTTTTTTTTATACTTTTTTTACTAAAAAATAATCTGATTAATACCAATAGGTTTTAAATAAGGTTGCCAAATCATTTAGTTTAAAATAGGCCTTATGCGTGACTTCTTAAAGCTAATACCTACATATTAACACCGAATTATACTTCTCTAAGGCTTCACAGCTTCTATAATCTATAGGCATCCGTTAGTAGCACCCAACGTAATTAACCGTCAATAATTTAAAATAAAAAACTTATTAAAAATAAAAATTGGTACCTTTGAGTCAAGCGACGTTCTGCGCTGTCACTTTTGGATGGGTGACTGTTTCACTTACATCTGAGCGCTTCTGTGCTTCGGGCACGTTAAACTGTCCCGGCTCTAGCAGTTGTTAAGCCACAAGAGGCCTTAAGGCGGCCTAAAAACTCCGTCACTGGAGTTAGAATACTGGAGTCTGTCTATTCTTTACGATTTGCCTATTAAAATGCCACACAGGAGGCCTTAAGGCGGCCTAAATACACTCAGAGTTGACTAATACGAACGTACCTATCTATTGCCTTTCAAGAAAGCTACCCCTTGTATTATACCTAGAAATCCATTCCGTCCAAGGTTGTCTGGAAGAGATCGCCGATTAGCGATAAGAACGCCCATTGTACTATTAATTTAAGTTTTTTTTAAATTTTATAGTAATCCCTAGATTAAGGTGTACAATATATTATTTTCTATCTTCTATATATCTACTATTAATAACTCTGTAGTGTTACTAACGGATGCTCGTAGATCTAAAAACTTGATTTAAACCCCTTAAGATGTTATTCCTGTGTTTGTGGCCTATCTCTTGCGGTCAGCGTCAAATTGTTTCACTATTTCCGGTATAGCATTTGGTTCGATGGGAACTCGCTCCATGAGTTCGTCTAAGGATTTGATGTAACTCATCTTTTTGAAGAATTTTGAACTGAAAAAAAAGAAAATTACTACCAACAGATAGAAATCAGAGTACATTTTAATATTAAGTAGTTTTAAACGTACCTACGTAATTCTATTAATATTATAAACGCGAAAGTTTGTGAGAGTGTATGTATGGATGTATGTAAGGGTGTATATATGTATATTTCGATGAAACTTGAAATATATAATTATGTGTATGTAAATAAAGTTTAATAAAAAAAATTAAAACACCCATGTAATATTTTTAACTTGATAAGTAAAAACCAGTTGATTCTAAAAATTAAGTTTTTGATTTCCATTAACATTAGTTGGCGGTAAGGCCAGTGACGTCACAAACAAGTTACCTTATAAATGGTTTAGTTAGTATCACGAAGGATTTCAGCCAGAATGTAGGATGTACTAGATACAGATGTTTCAGACTCTTACGTAATCTGAAACAAATATATATACTATTAGAATATATATTATACATATATTTATATACAATCATCAATCATCAATATACATAAAACTCTTTTGAAGCTGACTTAGAATCAACGCACAGCCTAAACTATAAGTCCTAGAGGTATGACATTTGGAGGGTAGTATCCTTATATAGTGTAGGGATGCACTAAGAAAGGAATTTTGAAACGTCACACTCTAAAGGGTAGAACGCGATCAACGCCGCGGGCGTCGGCTAGTACTATTATAAAACTGTAAAAGAGCAAAAAATTTAAGATATGGATAAACTAAATATGCACATCGAAATTGATGTCACAATTAGATGTTTGTGTTTCAATCGCGCTGCATCTACTAATCCGATTTGAATGAGACTTGGAATATATTGATCCCGGAAAGTCAACAGGATCATACATGTCTCGGGACGAAGCCGCAGGCGGAAGCTAGTAATGTGTATATATATAAATAAATAAATATTCACCGACATTTAACACAACGCCTTCTAGTCCCAAACTAAGCAAAGCTTGTATGATGGAAACTAGATGGCTGATAGAATACAAAAATATTTTTTTTTTTTTGTAAATGCATACTTATTATACATAGAACAAACATTTATGTTTTACAACACACAAATGTTTGTTCTCGTTGGGGATCGAACCCACGACCCACAGCACGGAAGGCAGAGCTACTACCGACTGAGCCATGACGCCTGTCAATATGAATATATGAGTAGTTACCGTCTGTCAATGAGTTTGTAACACTCGTGCAGCCAGTGGAAGGTAGGCAGCCGCCTCCTGCCCGCACTGCCGTGCAAGTACACCAGGATGTACTCATCTGTTACTAATCTCTCTAATGTCCATATTACATATCTGGAAAATAAACAAATAACAATAAATAGGAGATTAATAATAAATCAATAAGTTAGAGATTTTATCAAAATAGTGGTTTCTTTTTAACCAACTTCATAATAAAAAGAGGTTCTCAATTCGGTTGTTTTTTTGTATAATGTTTGTTTACCTCAGAATTCCATCATTTATGAAAAAAATTGAATTTCTTTTTTGTCTGAAAAGGTATATTTTTACTTCCAGGTTGGTCACATAAAATTTTTGTCAAAATCGATTCAATAGTTTGGTTTTATTTTTACTTGTTTGGATCAAAATTATAATCTTATATAACGAATATCATATATACAACAATTTGTGCTCTTTATTATTTTACTACTTGTCACTATTTGGATGGGTGACCGTTACATATACATCTGAACGCTTCCGTGCTTCGTGCACGTTAAACTGTCGGCGCTAGCAGTCGTCAAGCCACGTCGGAGGCCTTAAAGCGGCCTAAAACCGTCACCAGAGTTCGTCACTAACTCACACGAGCTTGCTTGCTACTTACAGGAACAAATTATCCATAACATATGTGTAGTCCTGTCTCGAGTGGTCAGGTAGGTGGCATGCACTGAACACAACTAGCGCCAGCCCTCCGCTGTACCCGCCGTGAGACACCACTCTCTTGTATGGCTCTATTACCTGCAAACAAATTAATGTATTGACAGGCGTCATGGCTCAGTCGGTAGTAGCTCTGCCTTCCGTGCTGTGGGTCGTCGGTTCGATCCCCACCGAGAACAACATTTATGTTTGTAAACATAGATGTTTGTTCTATGTCTGGGTGTTACTACTGGACCGATTTCAATGAAACTTATACCATTCAGAAGCCCTTTTCCCGGATTGAAACATAGGCTATATTTAATTGAAATCAAAGACGCGGATTCTTAGATCCAGCTTGAACTCTCTAAACCAAAAGCAGCCATTTGCTGCGAGGTTCATCGTAAGCTGGTTGATAGATATTTTTGCGGAAAGTTTTACACGCGTACGAAGTCGCGGGTATCAGCTAGTGTTATATATTTTTTTCTTGTTATTTTTTGCAAATGGCTGGATATTAAGTAGGTTGGGTGCCTTCTGGTAAGATCAGCCTAATATTAACTCTGGATAAATCACGTAACTAAGCAATTATCATTTAAAAATATCGCCGAAATGCTTGGCATCCGAACCTACTATTACGCCGATCTTACCAGAAGGCACTATATACCTTCATATCACAAATCCGTCTCTCTCCGTTCCTAACAGAGAGATAAGCCCGTTCGTTGCTAAGTTCCTCCGCCGCCGAGTATTCCGGTATTGTGTCCGAGTAGCTCATCGTGTTCGTCGATTTAGACCTGCAAATTGCAAAGTTGAATCAAAAACTGTACAGCAGTTAAGTTAGGAGTGTTATAAGTTTGACGGCATTGTGTGAGTGACCTCGAAGCTCTGCAAGGCTTTGATTGGGGATTTTTGTGAGAAAGTTAGTTGATAATAAATAAATAAATATTCACGGACACTTAACACAACGCCTTCTAGTTCCAAACTAAGCAAAGCTTGTACGATGGAAACTAGATGGCTGATAGAATACATACATACATTTTTTTTTTGTAAATACATACTTATAATACATAGAAACACCCAGACACAGAACAAACATCTATGTTTACAACACACAAATGTTTGTTCTCGGTGGGGATCGAACCCACGACCCACAGCACGGAAGGCAGAGCTATTACCGACTGAGCTGTGACGCCTACCACAGTTGAGTTTGAAATTAGTCCATCTCAACGCAGTCAAATGTAAATACTCTAAGGTTTGATGATGAACAGCAATGATGAACAGGATCTAAGAATCTAGCTACATTTTCAAGGTCAGGAGTATGAAATCTTAAATATCTCACCGCTTAGTGTCGTCATCGCTGATCTGTTCACTCGGGTCGTGGGTTTGAGGTCCATCGTCGATATCAATTGGTTCGTCTTCAGATTCTAGTGTCGCGTCACTCAGACTGTCGAGACTGCAGCAGTCTTCTTCAACAGGCTGAGAAAAAAATTAACCTACTTCAAAAAAAAGGATGTGGTTCTCAATCCTACTAATATTACAAACGCGAAAGTTTGTTTGGATGTATCTATGCATGTTTGTTCCTCTTTCACACAAAAACTACTGGACCGATTTGGATGAAACTTATACCATTCGGAAGCCTTTTTTCCGGATTGAAACATAGGCTTTATTTCATTAAAATCAAAGACGTGGATTCTTAGATACAGCTAGAACTCTCTAAACCAAAAGCAGCCTTTGGCACGAGGTTCATCGTATGCTGGTGACAGATATTTTGGTGGTTTGGCACGCGGGTATCAGCTAGTTTATAATATTAGTGGAGATCTTACCAATTGTATTTTCCTCCGAGTAGCGGCAGGGCTGACCGGCACCTTAGGGCTCCTAGGCGTGTGTCTCAGGGCCACAGAGCCCGTGTACGGGTCCAGTAGTGCCTGGTAAGCTGACTTCTCCTCTTGAGTTGATGAGGATATCACATCCGGCGAGTCCAAGTCCTAAGAAACAAAACAATTCTAAACATATTATGAGTTACTAGGTGCCACCCGCGACTTCGTTCGCGTCCCGTTGGATCCCGTTAAATTTTCGGGATAAAAAGTATCCTATGTGTTAATCCAGGTCATGGACAATATATATTCCCAGTTTCATCCAAATCGGATCAGTAGTTTTTACGTGATTGCTCCACAAACGTTTTCTAGGTTCTCATTGCGTCAAAACATCTTAGAATTAACAAATTAACATGAAACTTTACCCAGTGCGTGTGTTTTTGAGTAAAAAATAATCAAAAAATTATAGAAAAGTCGAGTATCGAAAGAACCGAGATTGACTTCGTGAGTACCGGTACCGAAATTTTTCAAAAGTACCGTTACTTTCGATACCGAGAATCCCAGGTAGCATGCCCTAATGTCTATGTCTTTTTCTACTTACGTTGTGTAATCCCACACTACTGGACATCTCAATAGGCAGTTCAAAGTTGGGCATCGCTCTGAGTTGTGATGGACTTTCACTCCATTCTGCCACCTACAACGAAATATTGCAACATTGATGATCGCTCTAAGGAACCGCTCGTGGCTAGCCTTGCTTAGTCAATCTTCACCGATTATCTAAGTTAAGCGACGTTCTGCGCGGTTATTTGGATGGGTGACCGTTACATTTACATCTGAGCGCTTCCGTGCTTCGGACACGTTAAACTGTCCCGGCTCTAGCAGTCGCTAAGCCACGACGGAGGCCTTAAAGCGGCCTAAAAACTTCATCACCAGAGTTGGCCATTAAGGCCGGAATACTGAAACGTCTCTCAAATTTAACCACCACTTAATATTGCTCTGCCTCTGTTTGACATTACTCATTTGTAAGAGATGGCAATAATTTAAGCGTGAACTTAATTTAAGTGGCGTTTGAGTACTCGGCCGCAACTCATACGAACTTGCTTGTTTTTAGGCTGATGATGATGATAACTTACCGAATGAAACTCCTCTGTCACGTGATTCTCAGCTTTAGGCGTGCTATGACTATTCTTCAACGAACAATCGAGCTTACTCCCCTCGAAATGACGGCCTAGAATCCTCTGCGGCGGTGTTTCTATACCTTCCAGCTTGGGCACAATTCTCCTCCTCTCTTTCACCCTAGCGACATCTGGCGGCAACTCCAAACTATCTGATATAATGCTGTCAGCTGTTACGAAATTCTCCGTAAAGTATAGATTATTCTTCGACGTGTTCTGCTGGGGACTGTAAAAGCCGTTGGTTTCATTTCTCTCATCTTCTATACTTGACAGGGAGAGATCTTTTTCATCCTCGGTTCTGTGGACCTTCTTCGGGATCAAGTCGGGGTACTCCGGACTTCCTAGACCCATTAAGGGGTGAGATGTTGTCAGGGTAAGGGTGGAGCTAAATCTTGGTGGACTAACTCCGAATGTTTTGGCTTCAATCTTTTTAAATCTTGGACTTTGTGGAGAGTCGATGTGTAAACTTGTCATCTTTGTAACCAGGCTGTCATTATGAGATTGTTTAGCTGGATCTGAGAGACGTAGGACTTGGTACTGGTTCTGGGGATCCGGTTTAGTGTACCCAGGGGCTGGACCGTTGGTTGGGTCCGAGAGCCTGTCTTCAGGGTTGCGGTGGAACTCCATGTCATCGGAATCTGATGATTTGGTGGAGTTTGTGTCGGGTCCTGGTGCGGTCAGTCTCAGCACCTGAGAAAGGTTAAATTACATCCTACTATATGGATCGATCAACTGTTTCATGTGTATTTTGTAAATATTGTGAATATTGTATTAGTTGTAATTTTCTTATGGAATAAAATTAAATCATTAAATACTAGATGCCGCTTGCGACTTCGTTCGCATCCCGGTAGATCCCGTTGATGTTCCGGAATAAAAAGTAGCCTATAATGTTAATCCAGGTCATGGACAATATATATTCCAAATCGGATCAGTAGTTTTTGCGTGAAAGAGGAACAAACATACATACACCCTATATTGTGATCAAGTGTGTCAATTTGAATAATAGTCTGGATACTGAACACCTCCTCACCTGAGGATTTCTGATATTCTCAAGATCATCCGAATCAGAGGGGGTGTCCTGAGAGTGGAAGGTGTCGGAACCCGTGTCCATCTTCTCATCAGACGATGGTGATTCCTCTTCGGTTCGATACGTGTTGAAATTACTGCAAAATGTAATCTCAGTTAATTAAGCTAGTGATGGGTGACCGCTAGTGGCATTTAAATAAATAAATAACAATTTTTTTTTTTAATGATAGAAGTAATGAAACAAGCTGATAGCTCACCTCTTGGACATATCACACCACGCTCACTAGTCCCAAACTAAGCAAAGCTTGTACTATGGAAACTATTGTAAATACATACTTATAATACATAGTAACACCCGGGTCCCGGACACAGAACAAACATCTATGTTTGCCACACACAAATGTTTGTTCTCTGAGCGCTTCTATGCTTCGGAGGGCACGTTAAACTGTCCCGGCTTTAGCGCAGTCGTTAATCCACGCGAAGGGCATAAGGCGGCCTAAAAACTCCCGTCACCAGAGTTGGCCACTCATGCGAACTTAGTAATGGTATGTTGGGAGAAATTGCAACTTCCTGTACTCATAAGGTATGCGTTAAGTACTGACATGACAGACATAATAACTGACTCATTGTTTCTCTAACCTACTTGTACAACATACATTCGTATGAGTTAGGCAGTTTGTCCATTAACGCCAGCACCGGCACGGCACCGGTAATCGATCGAGTGAGCGAAGCGAATGAAGATCTTAGTGAGAACTTGGACAAAAATGCTTTGTATGTTTGTATGTTTGTATGTTTGTTCGACGAGATCTTTTGAACCGCTTATCCGATCTTCACAGAATTTGGTAGGTATACGGATAGTACTCTTAAGTTTTACTGGTTTGTTAAATGAAGTAAATCGGTCAAGGGGTCGTGAAGTTATGAGCGTCCAAAGGGAGTAAAAAAAAATCGTACAATAAGATCAAGTGGGGTGTCATATGATAGGGTTTTGTTTAGACATTCCAAAACCGTTTTTATTTTGAATCTAGGTCTTTAGTTTTTGAGTTGTTGTAAAAATTACAAAATTGGCAAACCCAGTATAACGTGAGCTACCATTTCTTGGAGTTTCAATGATTTTGTAGGTCAAGTAAGACTGGTACATAGCTAGACGGCAATTTCGCAGCGATTTGCAAAGTTTATTACAACCATTGGTCAATAAAAATTGTTTGGGTTTTATTAACCTCCGACCATCACGAGATCTCCGTTCGGGGCGAACTACTAGTATAAAACACGTCAACACCACAGTCACTGCCGTCACACCGCGCCGTTCACGTCTTTTTTATTGCCCTGGTAGTGCCGTGCCGGTGCCGGCGTAGGTGGACAAACGGCCTTAGTGGCCAACTCTGATGACGGACTTTTTATTTTTCTTCCCCACTGTTGAGCAGTTGAGCAATAAGTCGGCATTTATATCAGAGTGGAGGGAACGACAGAACTTTCATTCCCTGTATGTCAATTCCACTAACGGTCACCCATTCAAATAGTGACCACGCAGAACGTCGCTTAACTTAGATGAAGATTGACTAAGCAAGCAAGCCACGAGCGGTTCCAACTACCTACTTATGTTAGGTAGCTATTTAGAACTATGTAAGTAGGTATGTAAGTAGGTAAGTAGGTATGGTAATTTATTCATATCTAAATGTAATAATATTAATTTTAATTGAAATGAAAAGAAAAGCATGAAATGTCTAACTACGTATTATTTAAGTTATGGAATAAATGGGCTTTTTTATTTTATTTATTTTATTAAGTAGGTATGTATTTGACAAAACAAAATACATAGTTGTACAACAGAATCGATGACTAAGAAGCATTCCTAAACGTAAATAATATAGTAAACGTTAGGTAGGTAGGTACCTACACCAGATACATTGATAACGGTGTTCCTGTACTTCTGTTTATATTGTACCTACTTTATACTGTTTCCTTTATTAACCGACTTAAAGTCTGGACATACGGCATACAGCTGTGGGGATCAGCATGCAACTCCAACAAAATAATTATACAACAAGCACAGAACAGCATCTTGCGATACCTCTCTAATGCCCCATGGTTCCTTATGAACTCCCTGATGAATTAAAAATCAACACAATCAACGATGAAATAAAACTGACCTCAACCAAATACAAAGAATGCCTACACGCACACCCTAATCATTTGGCTACACAGCTCACTACCATCAGCTTGCCCAAAAGGCTACGCAGACAACACATCACTGAACTAGATGGGTTATGATTCTCAAGAAAAGGAGAAGTGCTCGCTGGAGCTCCTATCCTACATGCCTGACTGCTTACACCAAACCTGCTCAAAGTCTGAAGACTGATCGCAGATCAAAATAGAAAAAAAAAAAACAACTTAAAAAGGTAGGTTCTCAATTTTGTTCTATTTTGTTTATGTTTGTTCATAATATGTTTTTATTTAAAAATGTTATCCTTCATTTTTGTTAGTTAAATTACAAAACTCTTATGGCAACGGTTCAGCTATCATTTGATCCTGGATATCATCCTAGGTCCTAGGAAACATATTATTGCCCTAGAACCTAGGACATTAATATGTTTAAAAATTTGTTAGGCTTGTAAATTATACTTCTCGAGTATTTTGTCTAGCAAAGATTTCTTGACAGTATTATATTTCAATCTTCACTCAAATCCAATGATCTTTTGGTACTTATCGATGATCAATCTAAAGTCAGAAATCTTTATCAAAATATGAGCCTTTTGCTCAAATACTGAAACGTTACTTAGATTGATTTCATGCTTAAGTTATTGCCCTTTCTTACCAATGAGTAATGTCAAGTCGACAGGCGTCATGGCTCAGTTGGTAGTAGCTCTGCCTTCCGTGCTGTGGGTCGTGGGTTCGATTCCCACCGAGAACAAACATTTGTGTGTTGTAAACATAGATGTTTGTTCTGTGTCTGGGTGTTTCTACGTATTATAAGTATGTATTTGCAAAAAAAAAATGTATGTATGTATTCTATCAGCCATCTAGTTTCCATCGTACAAGCTTTACTTAGTTTGGAACTAGAACGCGTTGTGTTAAGTATCCGTGAATATTTATTTATTTATTTAAACAGAGGCAGTGCAATTTTAAGTGGTGTTTACAGTAACATTTTAGTATTTGGGTGTCAGCCTTTTAGATGAATACCAGCCAATTTATTTTCTATGCTTATAAAGTATGAATACATACTAAAATTGATAAAACTAACTATGGTATACTAGCCGTCGCCCGCGGCGTCGCTCGCCCTTTAGAGTGTGACATTTCAAAATTCCTTTCTTAGTGCACCCCTACACTATATTATATAAGGATACTACCCTCCTAATTTCATACCTCTAGGACTTATAGTTTAATCTGTGCGTTGATTCTAAGTCATCTTCAAAAGAGTTTTATATACATACTAGCCGTCGCCCGCGGCGTTGCTCGCGTTCTAGACCCTTTAGAGCGTGACTTTTCAAAATTCCTTTCTTAGTGCACCCTTACACTATATAAGGATACTACCCTCCAAATTTCATACCTCTAGGACTTATAGTTGTGGCTGTGCGTTGATTCTCTGTCAGCTTCAAAAGAGTTATATATTATACTAGCCGTCGCCCGCGGCGTTGCTCGCATTCTAAACCCTTTAGACTGTGACTTTTCAAAATTCCTTTCTTAGTGCACCCCTACACTATATAAGGATACTACCCTCCAAACATCATACCTCTAGGATTTATAGTTTAGGCTGTGTGTTGATTCTCTGTCAGCTTCAAAAGAGTTTTATATATATTGATATATTGATGATATTGAATATTGATAATGATGTATATTGACGATAAAATGAGAAGGAAAACAGTACATCTAATTTTAGTATAATATACAGCAGTCCAAGATTTATTTATACATAATGTGTAAGGGTCGGTTTGCATAAACGCAGAACTGGTTTTCAGATGACCTTACCGCAACATGATCGACAAATACTAACAAAATATTATTCAAGAAGGTTGGAAGGTAGACTAAAAAAACTGAATACATTTTATAGCCGTATTGCTGTGTTTAACCATATGTGCTGAATGTTTGAAGTAATATTGCGGTAAGCATGCAGATAGAAACACATTAATCATTATTGATCAAAACCCTGGCTACAAAATAAGAAAAACACGGCAACTAACACCCCTATGTTGAAACACTAATAACTTTTTTATGGTAGCGGTTTGATCATCAAGAGTTATCTTACCTCATCGGAATGTTCTTGATTTCACAATTAGTTGGTGCTTTTTAACAATAACAACAGAAATTGCATTTAAAAACTTAAAATTAAAACACCACAAGCTTCGACGGACGAGCAAACGGACGAGGACGAGTCGAACGATTATGTTTTTTTTTTCCTATCTTGCCAAATATCTTGCTGTCAAGAATGATGTCATGTCACTCATTGTTTTGATGGGTTTAATATGCGTTCACAATAAAACCAAATAAAGGGTTCAGTGGAAGTTGCATGAAACGGAAACTGTGTATGAACGAATTCAATAAAACGAACTCGGCGATTCAAAGTGTTACATTACATAAAGGAACCATTTCAATAAACAATGAAATCATGGAAAGTGGAAACAATAGGTAATTTCTTAGAATAAACTTTTTTCAAAACACCTTCATACACAACAAGGCAGCTAGGTACCAGAGTTTAACAGATAAAATTCTTTTGTATCGGCAGAATGTTCGATACCGTTATCTGCGGCAGCTCTCACAAGTGAATACAATTTTTAATTTGTCGGTGATCTTGTAGGTGCCTTTAATTGTAGTAGATGTAATATACCTACTTATATCAATAATTATTTGCAAGTAAGTAGGTACCTATCTTACTACATTATATAAATTATAAAGAACTTCATACATAGGTACCTAAGTATACGAAGAAAAAATCCAAGTCTATAAAGTAAGTAAATATGAGTTTCTGAAGTTATGTACCCGTTTCAATAAGTAGGTACCAATTTTTTGTTAAAATGATTAAGTAGGTATAGGTACCTACCTATTTTTATTTACTCCTAGCTAAGTAGTATTTTTGGCTTCCTTACCACTAGTGTAGGTAATAATCACAGAATGTTTGATTCAAGTTTTTATGTTTTTTGAGATTTTTAGAGGAAATCTAAACCTCACCTAATTTTACTGATGATTTAATAAGAATGAAAAGGCCAAACACTAACTACCTAATGTTTACTGAGAACTAAGGAAATTCACAATGTTTTTGCTAGTTTTCCGCATTCACACGTATCATCCTTTCAATGTTTTCTAAATATTGAAATGGAAAAAGTATATTTAGTCCGTAGAAGTGCAAAAAATGTTAGTTACGAATTGGGGTTTCCTCAAGGAAGTACTTAAGTACTAAGCATTTCAGGTTAATTAAAAAATATTTAACATGAAGTTCTATGCAATTGTTTTCTTGATGTACTGGATGTTTCAAGCTGGGTTTGCAGAGGACGTAAGCTGTAAGTATTATTGTACCTTAAAGTAATTCATTTTGAGCTCTTCATTTTTTTTAAATTTTATTTCGAACAAATATAAATTTTTACTCTTTAACAAAGTAATCAACAAAGGTTTTCTTTAGATCAAGCCTGCGTAGATAAATATTCAAGAAAAGGATACCAGCCGTGGCAGGAATGGTCAGATCACTATACGTGCCATCGCTACAGATGTGAAATAAGAGATGGGAAATATTTTATTGCCGCTGTTGGGTGAGTTAACTTTACTGTGTGAATATTAATTGTTTTTATTGTCATCAGCTTCTGTGTAACTACGTTACCCTTCTAGTTCCTTATTACTTACTCATAAAATCATCATCATTCGTTTTATTTCATACACTATAATGCTAAACAGTGGATGAAGTTAGTTAGACTGTAGATAATATACTTACCTACTCCACTCACACGTCTCTCTGCAAATTTTCTTGTAATATGATCTTGAGTGTTTTCCTTTATTACGTAAGGCATAAAATTTGTGTGTTTTAGATGTCGGAAGCCAAAGATTCCAGAAAATGCTCTGGAATGTCACGAGTACATTGAAGATGAAAACGTTGGTAAGTATTTCAAATACATTTTATGGATTTATTATTCCAATGCCGTGGAATAGTAGATAGACTGAAAACTTTGATGTGTTCTATTACAGAATTCCCCACGTGCTGTGCTAGACTCCGCTGTGTGGTAGAAGTCAATGGAGAAAGGATTGTTCAGACTCGAGGACAACCCGGGGAACTCTTTCCTGACAAGTAAGTAGCCTTCATTCTGATTCGTGTAATTTTATTTTTTTTCCAGAGGACTGATCCTGTTTTATCACTTTTCCTTATTTTTTCCAGACCTTGGAAGGGCCAGCAAAACGAACCCAACCCAGCCGTAGTTGGCATGTCTGGTATTCAGCAGAACACAGTTGGTGAACCCCAGGCCCAGCCTGCTCCTGGCATGTTCAACAGCAGAGGCGCAGGCAAGCGAGGAAAGGTATTATTAGCCATTGCGTAGACTGAGCCTTTAAACACAGACTAGGGTCGATGGCTGGTAATATCTTTATTTTTAATACAAACTATGTGAATTAATATGATTGAACCTCTAATCTGAGTGCTTATTATTATATTATGATCTGTGTCTGAGTCTACTACATGTTTAAAATAGGAGATAAAAAGATTGTTTCTGAAGTGTAATATAAATATTTCATTAATAGCCAACGATATTCCCGACAGCGGATGGCAACGATATTAATGGACGCAGATATGTAGACCCATACCCTAGCCAACCGATGCAAGAATCACCAAGGAAGAAGAGGTCAACTACTTACCCCGTGTTTGACAGGTCATTAGTGCATGAAGCTAGTGCTCACAAAGCTCATCCTGTCAAAATTCACGCATACTCTCCTGAAAGATATACGTCTTATTTTTCTAGCAGTGTCAGAGGCCTCCATAATCCTAAATTGCATCTTTCTTAACATAAACTATAAATAACCCATGGCTTTTCTTGTTATTGTAAAAAATACTAGGTTGTATTTTTGCTTTTGAATTGTATTCTCTATCATTTATTTAAATACATGATGTGTGTGACAGCAATGCAATTTTTAATTTATTAGCCGATTGTTTTATGTTTTGTTAGATTATAATTATGTTACTTTTGTTTGTTACAAATCATTAAATGTGTTAATTCAATTTGAATGTTTGAATACAAGAAACTTTCTAGAAATAATCAACTATTTCCTAAAACTCCTTTACTTATTTATGACTACCACTGTTTAATATTACGATTATCTTTAGATAATTAGGTAGTCATCATTTTATCAAGCAAAAATAGATTTAGTACCATTAGGTAGATAGCTAGAGAGATTTTTATAAACTAAAACTTTCACGAATCATTTTATTTATTATTAGTTCATTGTTTAGGTAAGTAGTATGTACCTATACCTATTACCTATTATCTAATATTGGTTGGGTAGATACAGTAGGATTTTATAAAACGATAGAAATAAATCATATGAATCCCACTGGGGTATTCAGAATCATCAGATGGAAAACAATATCATTTTCTTGATTTAACTTTAGCAATAAGGTAATACTAGCATTTTTGTATTGAAAAACTGCTTTTCAAAATAATTATACGGAACTCTAGAGTTATAAAATAATTAAATTAAAATAAAACAAAATAAAGCATGAACGCATCCTTTTAGTACCCAAAATCTGTCAATGTCATTACGTCATATCATCTGTGTTTTTCTGTACCGGGCTTTACCGGGCAGATGCGGGCAGAGCACTGAAAAAAGAATAAACCAAGAAGTTGAGGAGAAAAAGAAGCCAAAAGCCAAGTACCACATTCAGTTCATTGTTTCATTTTCCCGATTTTCCCATTTATTCCAAGTGTTTTCTATTTTGCAAGTGAGACTGTGCGTAACTGTGATTACTCGGTACCTATTTGGTGAACTTTTGTTGATAACTTGATGATAGACAGCACAACTCGCTCGACTCTGCTGACGAAAACATCTTCAATCTACTATTGTTGTGGTTTCAAAAAGAGCCTGGTGATCATAATAGCACTCTCAAGGAGTCCCTAGACATATCACGGTATTCAAATACCAACCTCGTTTAGAAAACATCTTCGGAAACTCGTAAAATGGTCGAACCCGAAAAACCCTTCGCCTGTTCGATTCAGGGCTGCGGGATGACGTTCACGAACGAGGATCATTTGCATGTGCATACAAAGAAACATGACATGGTGCTGCAGTTTGGTATGGAGCAGAAGGCGGCTTTTGTTGGTAAGTTACACAAGATCATACCAGCTTAGAAGTCCACTGCTGGGCATAGGCTGCCAGATAAAACAATTTTGGGAGTTCTCCACCAACTCATGGGCCTGATATTGTGTTTACACTCAGCTGAAGTGGGCAGGGAATAGGCATGAGCCTAATATAATCCCGATAATGCCTGTCCCGACATGTTTATGCCCTATAGTTCAATAGTTATTTATTGGTCAAATAGATAATATTAGGAGCCCTTGCTCCCTAATAAGAATAAAGGTGATGCTGCTGTGGCAATAATTCTGGAATTCATCGCGGCAATAATGCTGGCATCTAATATTGTAGGATGTTTCACATTTCTTGATAGTTATCTGAACTTGTAGGTGTAAAAGGATTGTAATTTTTTGTCCTAAGCATGAATATGAATGTTTTAGCGGATCAAACACCCACACCGACTAGGTTCATAAGAAACTGTGAAGAAGTCGGCCTATTCCAAGATCTGCAGAATGTCAACCCTTTTGATGAGGGCTTCAAAAGAGCTATGGAGAGCAAGTGAGTTGGCGGACATGCCTTTAACTACCCTCTTATACTTTTATTCTAAAACTAGCTGATTCAAGCTGTATCTAAGAATCCCTGTCTTTGATTTCAATGAAATATAGCCTATGTTTCAATCCGGAAAAGGGGCTTCCAAATAGTATAAGCTTTGTTGAAATTGGTCCAGTAGTTAAGGTGTGATCCGCGAACAAACAAACAGATATACAGACAAACTCGATGTTCAGAATCAGGAATCAGAATCATTAATTGAGTAGATCTGCATATTTAGTTTATCCATATCTTTAGTTTTAGTTTTTAGCTTTTTTACAGTTTATAATAGTATTCTAAAAAAAAAATTATATTACAGGCAAGGCATAGAAGGCATGACTACCTCTTTATCTACAGATGACCTCCACACACCACAGATGTTCCCACTCCTGGACCCTGGTGACTCTGTGTTCACTAGTAACCAGAGGAATATCACTATTAGCAGGTATCATCTTTTTCAGCTATCATTTTCTGTCAAGTTACCAAAACCACCTTACCAAATTCCTGGTAACCTGGTGAGTCTTTCTGAAAACCTATGGGGAAGGTCTATCTATGTCCAGCAGTAGTCTTCTATAGACTTGAAATAAGTAACACTAGAATAGCAGTTTTTGTATCTGGACTGGTTTTTCCTATAAAAGCCTAATAGCTGTTTTGTGGTTAACAGCGCCATCTCTTATTATTTACGGTAAGTTTCGACTACCGACTTCATGCTACTTAACGATAGATGGCGTTGCTCAACCTGGTTTTACTTTTGCTACTCACCAAAAGATGGCGTTAGTCTCCAATCTGTTTTTGTTTATTTAAGTAATATAAAATTCGCTTACTAGCCCAGACAATCAATAAAATTGCATTATTCTTTACTAGATCATCAAGTGACGAATCAGGAGCCATAAAAGAGTTCGAAACGACAACCATTTCTAAACTAACCAACGAGGTCACGACTATCAGTAGAATCGTCGAAAAACATGAAGAATTACCAAAAAACGATGAACTCAAAAAAGATTCAATACGAAAAGATATTTACAGAAATAATGTGATAAAAATACAAAGTAATGTTGAAATAAGGAACGAAAAGCCTATGAATGCTGATGATTTAGTTAAAAAAGAAATAAACAAAAATTATCAACTACAAGTACCACCTATAATGTCACAACAATCCATAGACAATGTTGTAGAGAGCCTCACGTCAGATTTCAACGAAATCAAAAAAGATGAACTTCCAAAAGAATATGAGGTCATTTTAAAACTACCCTCCGGTCGACAAATAAAGCTAACAACAGTAGAAGCAGACGAAAAACCCAAAAATACCAAAGACTTACTAAAAAAAGTTTTAACCGACAAAGTGGAGATGAAAAACAATCCCGGACCGATGGTGCTACCCAGTGTGATACCAATAACAGGTGGCACGTTAATACCGGTATCGTTAGTAAATACCGGTGTCTCTATATTAAATGATGGAACTGTATTACCAAAGTTACCTTTAAAAGTGTTTGATAAAAGACCGGTGAAGCGGAAACGTTCTGAGAAATCACCTAATGACAACGATGGTACTAGTAAGGAGTTAGAGGATAGGGAGTGTAGGAAAGCCGCTTCGAAACGATATAGGTAAGTACTATAATAACAAGTGACTATGTGCGACTTTCTCGCGACCAGAGAACCTAGTACGTGTTATCAGTGTATATAGTGTGGGTGTAAGCGTTTTCATTCATTCATTCATTCATTCATATGTTCTTGTGTATAACGTCTGACGCCCGGCACACCAGTGGGCGCTGATCTGTATGGAGACACTTGAGAAGTTCGACATGCGACCAAGCTTCTCAAAGTATCCGCTCATTGTCTCCATACAAATCAGCGCCCCCTGGTGTGCTGGGCGTCAGACGTTATACACAAGAACATATGAATGAATGAATGAATGAATGAATGAATGAAAACGCTTTATTGTAAATAAAGAACACCGAATCATATTCTTATGATATAAAACAGAACAGGTTGCATTAAATGTACAATGGCCGGCCTTATCGCTCAATAGCGATCTCTTCCAGGCAACCTTTACTAAGTATAACTTACAGTAATTTTAAAAGTAGATAGATAGATAGATAGAAAATTCTTTATTGCACAACTTAAAGTAGTGTATACAGGCGAACTTAATGCTAAAATAGCATTCTCTACCAGCTAACCTTACTTATTTATGCAAATAAACATCTTGTATCTTGTATCTTTGGGTAGTGAGGATAACAAAAGTAACATTTGTTATTTCTAGGATAAAAGATAAAGAGACTAAACAGAAACTTGTGCGTGAAAATAACGAGCTTTGGAAGATCAATGATAAACTGCAGCAGGAGAAAATGTTATTGAAACTTATGATAATGGAGCATATGAAGAAATGTGCGAATTGCGATGATTTTAGTAAGTAAACTAGTTTTATTTGAGGCTAGCTGTCGCTCGCGGTTTTGCGTGTGCTGCTACGTGCGTGGTAGCAGCACACGCATTTGGTTAAAATCTTTGATCGTAATTTTAGACCCTTTAGGGTGCGACTTTCCAAAATTCCTTTCTTAGTGCACCCCTACACTATATAAGGATACTACCCTCCAAATGTCATACCTCTAGGACTTATAGTTTAGGCTGTGCGTTGATTCTAAGTCAGCTTCAAAAGAGTTTTATATGCTTAGAGATACCTAGAAGAAGATTCTAGGAATATTGAAAATTCTTGGACATTTCACACAATGACAAATGTCCCAAACTAAGAAAGGTTTGTACTATGAGAAATAGATTGCTTGAAAAATACTTTTTGTTCATAACATACGTAGTAAAACCCAGACATAGAACAAACATCTATAGTTGATAACACACAAATGTTCGTTCTGTGGGAAACGAACCCATTACGTGTAAGGCAAGGCTATATCGGCTGAACTGTGACGACTGTCAAATGCGTCAAAGTGGTTATTATTATCGTTTATTTTCAGAAAACTATCTAACGGATAACAGCTAAATCATCATCATCATCTCAGCCCGGTATCACCCACTGCTGGGTATAGGCCTCCTTCATGTTATGCCAGCCTCCTCTGTCTTGTGCGTGCCGCAACCAGGTGTTTCCTGCGACCTTTACGATGTCGTCGACCCATCGCGCTTTCGGACTTTTATATATATATATTTACGTCGAACCCCGAGATATTTAGCCACATATGAAAACAATTTAGCTTTTTAGCGATTAGTCCAAGCGTTAAGTAATATGATAACAGATGTCGCTTGTTGTGAAGTTGTCACAGCGCCATCTGTTTAGTTCCAATCGTAAAGTTGAGCTGTTGGTAAGGTATCATTAGCTAGTTGTTTTATGTCAGCGCCATCTGTTGACTGAATTAGTACTGAGTACAGTGTATGTACTAGATGGCGCTGTAGAATACTTTGAAAGGTACCAAAACCTCTGATATTTCTTTTAGCGCCATCTAGTAACATGCCTAGTATTTATTAGTAACATACTTTTTTTACTAGATGTCGCTGTAAGGTTTTAATAAGAAAAATTGGTTACGTGCTATTTATTTGGCCAATTAAAAAATTAGGAGATTGATCAACCAATTTCTTGATTTTTTTCAGTCCTTGGCTTTTTCCCACCTTCATTTTTGGATCCCTAAGAAAACTATGTAAACTGGAATTTTGCAGTTAGATTTTAAAATATTATTTATTCATGTGAAGTCAAATTAGTTTGTCTTTTGGATATGAAATGAAAACAACCTTATAGTAGACAATTTAAGGTACAATTTTAAACTAAATGAACTGTCTTATCAAAGAAAACATTCCAGTATTATATTAATGTAGAAGAAAATTGTCTCTCTATTTTTTTTGTTGTAAATAATTAATAAAGTTTGTTATGTTTTTACACAATGTTTTTATTTACCTTTAATAATAGGCCTTTACATCTATTGAAGATGATTTATACAGCGTCAACAGGCAACCTATGCCTACACTTAACGACACACTGTAGTGCCTGGGACAATGTTTAGATGGAGTTGTAGCACCTATACCATCCTCTCAGCCTAGTCAGACATATCCACAGGAAAGACATCGTCAGTACGTGCGGTGCTGACTAAGCCAATTTACCTATATAACCCAATTAAATTATGTCTTAAAATTAAACTCATATTTAGTACTTAAACAGGGTATTTATTAAAAACTGATAGGTATGTTAGCAATGCAGCGTAGAACCAACCTCTTTGAGTTATAAAGAGTATTGGTTCGCGCTGACCGGCAGTGTTTGAAAATGGAACACCCATGGATGACACGACGAGCGAGGGCAGCGAGACGTGTCAGTCGAAGAACAATGAAAAATAAGTGTGGATGTGGAAATACGAATGATTATGGAAATACTATGATTAATACACTAAAGCTCTGTTTATTACTGTTGTAGCTCAAAGGTATTTTTTTTTTAAAATTATAAAATAAGTAATAGAACACCTGATGTTAAGTAGTAACTTCTGCATATAACAATGCATTACCTCACAGAACAAGTCCAATGACAACGTGCCCTGTAAGGCAATGCACTGCGTCCATCACTCTGAGACGTAAAGATCTTGAAGTCTCATGTGCCTGTAATTACACTGGCGCCCTTACCCTTCAAACCGGACACCTAGTCCTACAACAAATATACACAGAATACTTTCTTTTGTAAATACTTATAATACAAAGGAACACCCATCTGATTCGATAGAACAAACATCCATGTTTGTCACACATTAATGTTAGTTCTCAGTGGGGATCGAACCCACGACCCACAGCACGGAAGGCAGAGCTATTACCGAGGTGACGTCTATAACATGCAATTTACAATGAAGTAGGTAGGTTGGGTATACATAAGTACTTTAATCAATAATACTGCAATAGGTAAGTATGTCAAGGTCAAAGATCGCGTTTTTTATAACTATTAGTGAAAAACTAACTAGTTATTACATAAAGTAGGTAACCTTAGTCATCTACCTTCATTATGGATGTCTATTTGAACTTAAAAGGCCAGAAAGGCAAAATAAGAGTCAAAATAGTAATACTATTTTAAACTGAACTACGCTTGTGTAGCTCTTGAGCTACGCATGCCGTAGCGCGTAGAGTGTACGTAGCTCCTAAGCTACGCCTGCCGTAGCGCGTAGAGTGTACGTAGCTCCTAAGCTACGCCTGCCGTAGCGCGTAGAGTGTACGTAGCTCCTAAGCTACGCCTGCCGTAGCGCGTAGAGTGTACGTAGCTCCTAAGCTACGCCTGCCGTAGCGGGTAGAGTGTACGTAGCTCCTAAGCTACGCCTGCCGTAGCGCGTAGAGTGTACGTAGCTCCTACGCTACGCATATCGTAGCGCGTAGAGTGTACGTAGCTCCTAAGCTACGCATGTCGTAGCGCGTAGAGGTACGTAGCTCATAAGCTACGCATGTCGTAGTGCGTAGAGCGACGTATGGTCTTGCTACGAGCATCAATGTACCTACCTACTATGCTATGCTTGTTAAGCCCGTAGAGGTACGTAGCTCATGAGCTACGTACACTCTACGCTCTACGAGAAGCGTAGCAGAGGGTCTACGCACGAACTTGAACATTTTGATTTTATTACTCGTAGTCACAGATTACTAGGACCTCGTATACTATTATTTTGTGTAGTTAGTTAGTAGATATGTTTTTATAGAAATGGACCTAGTGATTAATTTTAATATAGTTTTTTAACCACGATTAAAAAAGCTGCTATTTCAAAACAGTGCATGCTGGCCTCATAATTTTTAACCCCAGTACAATGTTCTAAATTCAAAGTGAAGTTAGTTTAAAATTTAAAAATAAAATAGTCCCATATCACAAGAGAGCAGTATGTCGAAAAAACTTCATAACAAAAAGTTATAAATTAGCTTATTTTTAATGACAAGACTCACTACATCGCTTCGCTCCGTTGTCTGCATGTTACGAAGAATTTTGCAGTTCACCCCATGTTCACCCCTTTATAATTAATTAAAACACCATTGACCTTGTAACACTGCCCCATAAACCCCTTACGTAAAACCCATAAAACCACCATAGCGCATAGCAAATCTTAACATAACTTTTAAACATGCGTTTTGGCAGAATGTTGGTATTTCATTGATTATTTTTTTGAGAATGGGATGACAAGATTCGTGTTTTTATGTCTCTGCATAGCAGCAAAGCTAGAGTAATGCTACGCATTGAGTGTTGCCAGCTTACCGTTCGCTACCAAAGTAGAAATAAAATGGTAGAATTTAGTTAGTGCCTATGTTTCGTATGAGTAAGTAGATTAATAATTAAAGTTTCTAAAACTATAAAATATCACGTACGTTCAATTGAGTAACTGAAGTTTCTTTCTATAAAAATATCATCGCTTATTCCAAAAATATAGGTAGGTCTGCTGTAAAATTATAAACATGAACGTTCTTTATCAGTTTTACACCATATTTAGTAGAGCTTTGTTTTATTGGTGATGCTACGCTTTCATTTATCTAATATAAGCTACAGTTAAAAAGAAAAATTTAGTTTTAAAAAGTGTAGAAAATAACAAGGCACATTATAAAATGGTAGAAAAAATATAATTAGTTGTTGCAACACCGGCAGTACCAAATGAGCGCGCGGGCGGTCTCCCGTCGTAGCCTACATAAAATGGGCTCGAAATCCAGTTATTTCCGCAGAAAATTATAAATTAATATAAAAACGTTTAATTCTAACACAAATAATGTCTCCTGTATATTTATAGCATTTCTTGTGCACGTAGGTAACCTCTTGTAGTGAATATTATTTTCATTTTGATATTGGAATAAACTCCGGTAAGATTAAAAAAAACACGAAATTAATTAATTAAAAAAAAATTATCACCAGTGCAGTGTGCATCATAAAAAAACTATTTCTGAAGTGTCTACGTTCGAAATTCGAATGCAGATTTTTTTTTTATGGCTTGAGTTATTTTCTACCAGTTCTAATTCATAAAAAGGTTTTATTTAGCACAGAATAAATTATAAAGCAGTACTTTCACATGGTGTATAAACAAAATTAGGTAGAATGTAGTCGTTCGCCCCTAAAATCGATACTGTCCGCGCATTGCCGTGCTTGGTCCCCGTAGGCAGTATTTCACGCTAGTGTTATGGAATGATATCTTACTATTTCTCTGTCTTTCTCTTCAACTAATAAAATGATTATACCCTCTAAAACATGCATTGCAGGCAATTGCAGGTTATGTCAAACCTGTTAGCTAAAACCTTTTTGATATACAATAGATGAGAGTGAATTCTTGATTCTGTATACAAAGCCTGTCTCTCATACTTATATTTTTTTTGATAAAATGCTCAATTATATATGCAATTCTTGTCATAAATATAATTTGTCGCATACATTCGTAATTAAGTATAGGTACTTAGTTTGGTTGAATAGAATATACTACATTAGCCATGCCGTCTATTTAAAAAAAAACTATGATACCTAAGTACCTAAATTATTTTGGACCATTTAAATCATAAATCAAATAACGTAGTTGTTTCATATTTTGTTACAGAAATAAGCGTAGAACTATTTATTACTCGTGTGTTTAATAATGTGTGGTTTTGAAATTATTTCAGAGTGTAAAAATAAAAAATTATGACGCTTCCCGCCATTTAAAATGTCATGTAATTTAGTAAAATAGTGTTGTACCTACGTTGCATATATTTAAACATATCGATGAAATAAAAAGCTTAAAGAATTAGTTACTACAGTCCTATACATGGACAACGAAGATATATTGTAGAGAAATGCCTCGTTAATGTGAAGGTTAGTATTATAATAAAAAATAGTACTTACTTAAATAGTTCTTTTTTCTATTTTATGTTTAATTTATCAATACTAACAGTCCACTGACATATTGAGCCTAAAACTGACATCACTTTTCTAAGTAATGGCAATGAATACTAGGTACTTACTGTACCTACCTATTTCAAATCGTCTAGACCTATTAAGTAGCATGATATCGGAATCTCCAGAGACCTGAAATCCGCATTAATTCTTACCTCACTTCAAATAAAGATAATATATTTGTAAAGAAACCTATTAATTTTTTATTTACGTAACTTCAGTATTTTTTTTCTTTTTTTCTGATAAAAAGTGATGAAGCAGGCGGTTCATCTGATGTTAAGCGGCACTAAACCCTCACATAACAAGACCAACACTCAACATCACATTGTTTCATCATTATTTAAAAAAAAACTTGTCTATGTTTTATGAAGTTATAAAATTGTCTATGCTCAATAAGTTATAACATAGTGTGTTGTAGGCATGTTACATAATCTGAATGAGATAAAAAAGCTGTAATTGGCGATGGCTGTGCACTCCAGCTGAGGCATACCCAAAGCAACGGCGTTCGAAGAAAGTGACAAAAAATGCGCTGGATATTCCCCGTTCCAGGTGAGATTTTTTTTAAATTTTACAATACTGAAAAAAAAACAGAATACTTAATTCAGTTTTTTTTGAGAATTGACACGTTTTCAAACCCTAACTATTCTATTTCTGTTTACTGTATCTTTTTTTATTTAGGTACTGTCCCAAAATAAGTATTATTGTTGTGTTAACCGTTTTTTTTTAAATTTTACAACACATTCCATACTCTTATGTTTTTTTTCTGAGAATTGCAACGTTGTCAAACCCTAAATATTATCTTTCTGTTGCTGTGCTAACCGGTTTTTTTTTTAATTTTACAACACGTTACATAGAGTAGGTATCTTTTTGTTTTTTTTTGCGAACTGCAACGTTTTCAAACCCTAACTATTCCATTTTTTTTTTACTGTATAATTTTGTTTTTATTTACTGTCCCAAAAGGTAGGTATTATTGTTGTGGTAACCGGTTTTTTTTTACAACATTAATTAGAGTATCTATGTTTTTTTTTTAGAATTGCAACGTTGTCAAACCCTAATTATTCTATTCCTCTATACTGTATCTTTTTTTTTTATTTACTGTCCCAAAATAAGTTATCCGCATTGTAGCTACACTGCGGTCAAATGACTGCGACTACACACAAGCCAAAAGTTTACTAAAAAGTTTTTCTCTCCAAAACAATACTCTTTGCTAAATACAAAGTTATTACTTGTACGACATTAAAAAAAAAACACGAGTCGACGTGATCGTCACCTAGAGATTTTTTTTTTGTACCTAGTTTTAAATTATTTATTTTTTATTTTGGTTTTAATAACACTGATGTACTTATAATGTTAGATGTATGTTTGCAATTATATGTACAGATTTGAATGACGATCACAGGTCAAGACAACTTATAGCTGCAAACATAAAAGATAGATAACGTTGTGTACCTATTTACCTACCGGCTACCACTAGCTCAATGCGGATACTTTATCAGGTCAATTTCTAGATAACCAAGGTACTAAAGTTAGAAGTCCAAATAGTAATCTGTTGCTACCCACATCAAAGCTAAACATAGGCACGCTCGAGCACGAATGACCGTGAAAATATATATATATTCCGAAAATACTAAAAGCACGAGAAAAATAAAAAAAAAAAAATTATGTTATCTAAAAAAACTATTTGGACGGCTAATGTCATAAAAGAAAAATGTCTATAAGTAAAAATGTCCAATAATAAAAAAGGATTCGAATTTTCACATTTTTTGAAACTATACACAGCATTTTTATTTTAATAGTCTTTCTTGTGTTATTGTGAGTATTGTTGTTTAATTTTGGTGGAATTTTAACCAGTAATACTTAGGTCGTAACATAAAGTGTGAGCCATTGGAATAAATGTGTGTAAAGTGGTTTTTCTAAATGTGAAAAATCGTTTCAGGTTTTGAAGAGAAAATCCACCATTTTCTCTTCAAAACAAACGACAGCCGACTTGACAATGACTTGACTTGACTTATAAAATTAAAAATTCACCACTTGACACTGGCAAAATTGTCTGTTGAAATGACGGACACAGGCCATATAGGTTTAAAAGACGAAGAAGAATAATAAAAAAGTTTGTTAAGCTTTTAAGAAAACCGCCCTATTTGTTATCACTATGCAAAAATAAACGGTCAAAACATGTGCATATGCATACACATTTGCATATCTGGGGTAAGTATAGGTATCTAGTCGGTAGGTTCTAGCGTATAAGCCCGGCTTTGTTTTACCCCAGATGTCAGAACGGCCCCTTTGAACGTCTTTCAAAGGGGAGACTGCTCCAAAAATGTCTCCGGTATCGTGTGATGCCTAACGTTTGTCTATCTCCTCTTAGCTCGGAACTTTTCCGAAGCTAAGTAGGTACCTAGGTAGATTTTAAAATAGTTTTTTTAATGATACCTTTAAGACGAAAATTTTAGAACTTGTATCAACTCAAAATAAACTATATTATTTATTGAGTAAACTTGTAGACGTGTTTTGTATTGCCCTGGTAGTGCCACGGGAAATAATATTTCCTGTCAAACTACTGGCAACAGTGTAGTGTCACGGGGAGGTAAAGTTTCCCTTTAACCTACCAGTAGTACCAAGCGGTAGGGCCTAAGAAAATAAAGGATAAAATACCTATTGCGGAAAGTATAGGTTGAATTGTTGGTTAAATTCATATACAATTTTATGTATTTGCTTCACTTAGGGGTTGTTAAATACTGTTATCTAGGATTAGTATCCTTCCTTGGTGTCGTCGGAGTGTTGTATTCAAACCAAATTATAACTACAGGCTTAACGGTGAAGGAAAACATCGTGATGAAACCCTCGGCTTAGTCAGCTCCGCACGTATTGACCTTGTCTTTCCTGTGGATATGGCTGACTAGGCTGAGAGGATGGTATAGGTGCTGGGCAAGCCTACCCCATCTAAACATTGTCCCAGGCACTACAGTGTGTCGTTAAGTGTAGGCATAGGTTGCCTCCTGACGCTCTATAAATCATCTTCAATAGATGTAAAGGCTTATATTATTATTACTAGCCGTCGCTCGCGGTGTTGCTCGAGTTCTAGACACTTTAAAGTGCGACTTTTCAAAATTCCTTTCTTAGTGCACCCCTACACTGTATAAGGATACTACCCTCCAAATTTCATACCTCTAGGACTTATAGTTTAGGCTGTGCGTTGATTCTCTGTCAGCTTCAAAAGAGTTTTATATATATTGATTATAACTATGAAAGTGTGTTTGGCATTCGAAAATGACGAAAAAACATTTTAAATGGTTATGGGACTATGAAATGGGAAAGGTGAGCCAAAACAAATAATGGATTGTTGAAACTATAGACAACAATATTCTATGAATACTTAATGACAGTTTTTTCAACTAACCACTTAAAGTAAGCAGATTTGTATTTATCACGACTCTGACTCGTCTTTCCATTCATTATATTTCCTTCAGGTCTATAATTAAAATACTAACTTAGATACTTTTGTTAGTGATGGAGAGAAAGTACCGAAGAAGAAATCTATTATTGAAGAAATAACTAAAAACTTTTTATTTTAGGCATGATACTCAGAGTTAGTTAAATGAATTGGTAAATTACCACAGAGTAGACATAGACATAGACAGACATTTATTTGCTTATAAAGTAACACACAAAATACACCTACAGAACTAAACTAACAACACTACAAAGAAATAAAAATTACACAGAAAGAAACAATGAAGTGAGTGGATTGAGTAGGTAGCTAGGTAAGCTGGCAAGTGTTTGTGTGCTACAGCAGCAAACGGGTTTCGACTCAGCGTATGCCTCACCACCCAAAGGTAGTTAGGCGCTGTTATTCTGTCGAAACCAAGAGTAGATAAAATTAATACACTCATGATGTGGCATCTATTGTTTGGGGTAATATAAACTTTTGCAAATGCTATCAAACCAAATTCAAAATTCATTGCGAACATTTTAACAAAAAACTAGATAACTATGAGGAATTTACAACTAATACAGTATTTACAATATTTACAAAATACACATGAAACAGTTGAGCTATCTACAAACACTTGCAAACGATTTATAAATAGCTCAACTGGTCCAAAACATTAACTTTTAACTATCTTTTATCTTTAGCAAGTTATCGTATTTACTATTACTTACTTTAATATACATTAGGTGCCGCCCGCGACTTCGTTCGCGCCTCGTTGGTTCCCGTTATTTTTTCGTGGTTAAAAGTAGCCTATGTGTTAATCCAGGTCACGGACAATATATATTCCAAGTTTCATCCAAATCGGATCAGTAGTTTTTACGTGAAAGAGTAACAAACATCCATCCATCCATCCTTACAAACTTTCGCGTTTATTATTCAAATTCAAATTCAAATTGTTTTAGTTCACATAGATGTTACCATAACAGTGGGCCCAAAACGATAATTCTATTACTACATACCTAATACTAGATGAATCTTACATAGAAAATATACAGAACAAATAACAAATTATATAATATTACCTACTCTAAGAAAACATAAAAATAAATAACAATTTTTTATAACATTTTATTCATATTCATATCATTTATTGCAATTATCATGTTACATGGTGAGGTCTTAAGGTTTGAAATAGTAGGACATAATAACCCTTAAGCTTAGGGCATAGCAATATTTGGAGTGGAAGCGGGCCGAAATTTGAGTAAAGTTAAAAATAAAAGCTAGTTGTTTGTATTCATTTCAATTAAGTTACAACGTAGGCAGGTTTTTAAATTTGAGAACACCAATATTATAAATGTGCTTCGATGATTATAATATTAGTAGGATTAGTCAAATTGTAATTCTATAGGTAGTTTCTAAGCAGGTAGGTCACGGTTAACAAAGGACAAACAGAAGTAGGTAGGTACTCTTGTTTGTCGTATAGCTGCAGTCATAAGGCCTCGTCCGACGGCAATAGTTATACAGTAAAACGTAGTTACAAACAAACCGTTACATGCTTCAAAAGAAAATACTATAAACACAATTAAATTGTTCACTGTTTATCGATGAACAAACAATTCATCGATACACGCACGCACTACGCACGCCCTAGTTTTGGTTCCATTTATAAAATAAACGTCACTTCATTAACGGTCACTTCCAATATTTTATAGTTTCGCTTGTGGACAGCGATATCGTAAAATAAATACAATTTTGAATATTATTATATTCGTTCTTCTTCTTCTTTTGTTGTGGCTGATTATATTTGTTCTAACAGAGTATCTTCTCAAGTAATTACCTATCTCACTTTATTTATAATTTTATTGACACTTAAACTTAGTAAAAAAATTTAAAGGTTTTTACCTTTAAATTTTTTTACTTTTACTGTCACATTAAGGCTGTAAGTTTTTAGTACTTTCACAATTATTATTTATATAGTTTTTCTAATGATATGCTTAAACGTAACATTCATGACAAAATAATACAAAGCATGACAGTGAAGGGTTAAAAAGAGCTATTAAAATATATATATCAAATTACTCAAAAACTCGAAACGTAAATTCTATAATTAATTTACGTAAGACGACGCGTGGGAGAAGTACGCTATTAATAAACACGTCCGACAATACGTAGGTGTACGTAGTTATTTTATAAAATAATGTTGAATTACGTAAACTCGTCCACGATCCGCTGACGTCTGTGATAAAAAAAAATTGTAATAACTTGATTTTTCTTTTCTTTTTCGACTATTTTCGTTTTTTTTTTTGTTAAACAAAATATATCCAAAGTAATTTTTTTTTGTTAAAATTTGATAGATATGATAGCAGCAGTGATGAGCTTTTCATCTGTCATGCATAGAATTATTAGTACGGTACTTACTGCGTATAGTGGATGAGTGCCAAATGTAACATTTGGACGTAACCACATCTTCATTGAGGAGTATCTATGTACCATTTCTAAGGGGATATCTGCAATGCGATAGTCAATATCTATAGTCAAATAGTCAATTTTTCAAATACAAAAACAAGACAAATAGTCAATTTTTCTCGAGTTGAATAAAAAATAAATAAATATTCACGGACACTTAACACAACGCCTTCTAGTCCCAAACTAAGCAAAGCTTGTACGATGGAAACTAGATGGAAATAAATAATTGATTATTAATTATTTAAATAATATATGATCAAACGAACTTCCAAATGTTCCATCATTATTGTATGAATTGCTTCATTAGAATATATGATTTAACAACTTGTAGTTTCCCTACTTGTTTAGGTAACATCGCAAATTTTTTGAAGAGTCATTAATTTATAATATTTGTTTTCTGAAATTCACAAATTTAATTTGAAATAGGTATTAAAAATATTTAAAAAGCGGTAAATTATAATGCTATTTTATTTTTAATGAATTTTAAGAAAATATAATGTACGAATATCTATTAGAGATATAGATAAAAAATAAGTTAAAGATCATTTATTTGCTTAACATGTGTAGGTAAGTTAAGATCGTAATAATATTTAGTACTAGCCGTCGCCCGCGGCGTTGCTCGCGTTCTAGACCCTCTAGAGTGCGACTTTTCAAAATTCCTTTCTTAGTGCACCCCTACACTATATAAGGATACTACCCTCCAAATTTCATACCTCTAGGACTTATAGTTTAGGCTCTTCGTTGATTCTAAGTCAGCTTCAAAAGAGTTTTATAAATATTGATGATGATGATTGATGATTGATAGCACAACATGTTTAAATTCCAAACTATTTTGTTATTTTTGTGTGATTTTCAAAATAAAAACATATTTTTTGTGAAATTTCAGTTCTTCTGATGTCCTGGTTCGGCGTGGAGCACGTGAAAGCGAACTCTTGCATCAGAACTGGTAATGAGTTACAGAAGATGTTCCAAGGACCTTCTAGGTGTCATAGATTATGTGTCGTGACGCTGCAAACACATTGTCCATCGATCGTCGATAGATTTGTTCTTGATGCACATCACTAGTCAAAAATATATTAAAAAAATTATGTGTTGTCTGTGTTTAGATTTGGGTCATGTTTTTTTTTTGCATTTAGTAATACATATTTTAACTTATTTTAGAAAGAGTTTGTATGATGACACCCAAATAAGTGTTTTTTTGTACTTGTCTGTAAGGAAAGATTAATTTTTATTCTAAAGAATCACGTTAAAACAGTTATTTTGCGTCTAACAATTTTATGCATTTAGTGATGTTCCGCTAGAACAAAATCATCGATATCGATTTTATCGATTTTTTTCTCATCGTAATTTTTTTTATCGATGTTTTTGCAGCCGTATGTAATTGTAATTTCGTGTTTGAGTGTCCACAGGAATGTGTGTTGAAATGTTACAAAGGAATGGGTAACTTGATGCATGTTAGTAACATAGGCACAATAGGTACATAAAATACCCTTTTTAATCTACAAAAAGAAAACCGACACAAAAAATCTCCTGTGAATAACTGACTTACAAAATTTTCACACTACAAGTAGCTAAAACTATGTTTAGATAGAGGATACTAAATTAGATTCTACTCTTCTAGACTAGAAATCAACTAGTTAAAAATGTTAGATAGGCGCACTTGGTTACAATAAATAACCTTATTCTAGCAATATTTATCCAAGTGCCTAGAAATTCGATAGATAGATCAAAAACAAGACCCAGTCCACGGTTTTTTTTTTCTTATTTTTCTTCCGTTCAGTTATTTACAGGACTCCTCTTCTAGTCTGTAGTTTTTGTTTTTGTTCCTCTTCTATTTTTCTTTTTACTAATAAAAGCATGGATTTTCAGCGTTGTGGGTACTAAGTCTCAGCCCCCTTGTACAGGCGGAATGCCAAAGTAAGTACTAGAACGTGTAACTAGCTTCTAGGCTTGAGAGAAAGTAACTCACTTCGCCTGGTACTCTGCCTTAGCATCGAAAACGTCACAGATCACTCACAGAACATACTATTTTTGGTAAAAAAAAAAAAACATTAAACAAAGATGCCGTAGACTGGGTTTAAAAACATTGTAGTAAATAAAAGCAACGCGTTTAAACTTTTTACAGCAGTTTGATAGTTCACAGACGAATCTTTAGTAGCTTCCCGTAGTGTAGTTTATTTTGATCCCACTCATTAGAATCTGCCAGCATTTCTAACGCTTATTCAACTCAAAAAACATTTTTATATTCGCGACGATAGATTTATGGAAAGTGTCACTTTTTTATATTTCCATCCCACGTCAGACTCCATTCTGTTTTTAGTCGGACATCATAGTGTGGCCCGAGGGCTTTTGACCTCAATAGTTAATTGGAAAGGCAGGAAAGATGCCAATGAATAAATCTTAGGAACTGTTGTTCACGTTTTCTTTACGTCTTTATGCATTTGATAGCTTTGCCATGGCATTGAAATGTGATTTTAAAAGAGCTGTTCTCAAATAACTAACATTTCAAAATTTTCAGACTGCGACTCGGTTTTGGCCAAATGTATTAGGTGCGCACTTGTTCTTTCTTATTCACTCCTTAGGTCATAGACCTGCTTTATTTTATGTTGTGTAATTTTTATAATTTTTCATGGTTTATCAATATTTTCATTAAGTATGTAAGCATAATACGTAAGTATATGTTTACCTAATAGGTAAAAAATAGGAGAAAACCTATCTCGGTGTGGGTAATTCTAATCCGTAACTAGGTAGGTACTTAGTACAATTTTTGAATAACAATGCTAAGTACAGAAAAACAAAAAATTTAGTATTTTATTTATCGAAAATAAAAATAGACATTGACAGTTTGAACCCTGCGTCTCCGTCACTAACCTATTCAGCGTGTAGCTTTATTCAATGCTGTTTTTAGAACACACGCCGGCAAACCGCGGTTCCGCTTGTAACCAAAACTAGGTTTAGCGGCTCGAACGCGAGAACCGTGTGGGATCGACAAATAGAAAAATCATAATAGTATGCCCTTTATTCATTGATAAAAGGCATTTTATAATAAAAAATAACGGTGAGTCTGACGTTCCAAGGTATTTTTACTCATTCAATAAAAAAAAATGTAATCATACCTAATCATACAAAACCAAATGACGATTCAAAGTGAGCAGTGAGATTTTATTGAATAAAAGCTTTTTGATTTTGACTCTATAGGATGGTTTGAATGTAGTAAACTTCTCTGAATTGGTTCTTTTGTAAACTTTTACTGCGACACAGTATTTTATGATTCTACGCTTGCGTTCAAGCTAGTTTGTTGTGGTAAAGCAGACAGGTCGTTAAAGATTGAGTGCGTTCTGATATTTCGGACGCAGACCTATTAATGCAAATTTCGAAAAAAAAATCTTTCCAAGTTAAAATTAAAACTACTTTTTTATTTTTAATAAAAATGCCATGCCATCAAACATCATCAAATCTTAATTTAATTGTAGTTAAGTACCTACCTACTTAATTCTGCAGTGTTATATAAATATCGATATCGATAAAGTCAGCGCGCGTGACTGCACTAGCAGCATGAAATGATTATAGGGTTGCTAAGTATAATCAGACAAATCTAATTATCGATGTTTCGATATTATCGATATTAATATAGCCCGCGTTTTTAATATTTAACGTGTGAATCAAACCTAGATATAGGTAGGAATGTCAAAATAAAATAGGTACCTAACTACCTAAGTTAGGGGTTACCCGAATGTCCCGAACAGAGATAAAATGATTTAGATAACTTGAAGAAATAAGTAGTCATTATTTAAGAGAAGTAGAAGAAATAAGTAGGTCAACCATCCTTTGCTAGATAAAACTAGCTTATTTCATTTCAAAAATAGCTACCTACCTATAAAATACCTCTATTTAATATGATGTACACTTAACTACAAAAGAATGCGAAAAAATCCTAGAAATACCGACATTGGAGTTGGTACGTCGACTGCTATTTATTTCAAGGACTTAACAAATAGCTAGATTCTAGACTAGCGTGACTGATTAGCCTTGGGCTGCGATTGTAGTGCTTATACGTAGGTAAACTAGGGCCGAACAGGGCCGTAGTCAGGCTAACGAATGGGGTAAAAGGGGGTTAGAAAAATAAAAGACTTGTTAACTATGGGTGAGACTTTTTTCTGAGTAGGTATTGCAAAAAGGCTTTGAGTCACAGTTTAACTAATCGACATCGCTACAAAATAAAACTATTTTAAATTATTGTAAAATATCATACACCAAATTACAATAATTTAGGCTCAATATGAATAATTATGTGACATTTTACAATAAATTAGAATTTGAGTGAGATTTGCAAAGACGTTACATAGCTATAGGTATCTTGTAATGGGTATAAGTTGAACTAAGTTTTTAGTTTCACGAAATAGCTAGTGAGTAGGTATAACCAATAATAACCATCTCCCGTGGCACCAACCCAACTATAACAATCGGGCACAATACAAGCTTTAGCCGGGAACTATAAATTCAGCTTCTTAGGGTGGCTGTAGAATCTAATTGGTCTAAAAACTCGTCGCCAGAGTTCGCCACTAACATTTATACTAGCTTACCTATATTCTGTCACTCGTACTCACACTTATTTTCACTCACACTGATCTAGCTTCTAGGTACCTACCTACCACTTACTTACACACGATACGACATATGAGTTTCAACACTGATACCCAGTTTCGGTCACTAGACCCGGCCCGTCAGTGCCCCCGTTTGTTTTTAACCCCGGTTTTGTCCCTGAATACGGCCCTGGGTCAGGTATAAGGTAAATAACATGCTTTGATTGTTGCACGAGCTGGCATGAACTGCTTTTTATTTCTTACCGCCTTATTCGCAACAGCTTGATAACATTGTGTTAGTTAACAAATATTTTAACGTTTTCGGAATCGTCGAACGAGAAAGATACGCGATAAAGTTCTGATAACTACCCAAGGTGATGCTATCAAGCTTTTACGAAAGGTTGGTCTAAAGACTGGTTCAGACTAAGCTAGTATTTTAAACAAGTTGCAAGTGGACGTGGTAAGTAAAAGTTCGAGTAGCAAGTTCTACATTTGCTTCATTGATCAGTAAAGCTTAGTTTGAACCAGGATCTTAGGTAGCCTAGTACCTAAGTTATTAGTAAGTATTTGAGTAGTCTTTTATTGGATTTTTAGTAGGTAGGTAGTAATTTATCGATATGGAACAACACTAGTCTCATTTTACCCTGAACCATAAAAAATAGTGCCCCAAAAACTTGAAAACATTAAAAAAGTATTTTCTTTAGATATGTAGTTTATAGGTAGATATTTTATAGATTTTGACGTATTTCAAAAAACTAACAAATGATTTGCTAAAAAATCAATGATATTTGTTTTGGATTTACCTTAGGGAAATCATCGGTTGATTTAGCCAGATGTGGTTCGTTCACATTGATAAAATTCGTTTTTACTTACGTTCGGGCTAAGTACGTTAGTTATGCTTACACAAGTTGCTGCAGTGTAAGTTACTAAGTAAAAGTTAATATGAATAGTAAAAAACTTGAAAAAAAATACCTACCTAATCTAAATTTTGTAACTTTTGATACTTTTTTCCCATGTCAGTCTAAATATTGCCACATTTCGTACGTCACTCTAAAAATTGAAAAATCTAATCCAGCCTATAACATTTAGAACAAGTCAATCTAAAACTAAAAACTAGCACCTTTTTCGACAGGCCAGCCTAAAACATGTAACTTTTTTGATAATCCAGCCTAAAAATTCAATTTTTTTGTACTATCCAGCCTAAATATCCCAACTTTTTGTACTATCCGTCTAAAACTTGCAACTTTGTTTAACACCATGCCTAAAACTTGCAACTCATTGAGTCTCCACTTCCAGCTCGAACGATATACTGTTATGAGTGCGACAGTTGGACGGACGCGCGGTGTAAAGACCCCTTCAACTACACGGCATTGCCGCGCGACCAGCCACCGCTGCAGACCTGCAACGGATGCTGCGTCAAGATGGTGCGGTATTCCAAAAGCCGTGAGTATACTCCTTCAAGTTTATTATTCCAGTTTCATTCACGGAGAGCTTTTACCCATAATTTTCAAATGATTTTTGACACGCTGAGACACATATCATTCTTATAGATCTACCTAATAAGGTCAGCATAAGAATTAGGATTTTTTTATAGTTTGTCATTAAAAACTGGTAAAAATTCTATGCTTGAGTGATTTGAATACAGATTTTTTAGTTGATTCTAAGTGTATCCTTTCAAAGGCAATAAGCCTATCAAGCCCACCGGTCGGCCCACGCGTGGTACCTACAGTTTTATTTTGTACAATGTACTTAATGCCACATGGAACACACCCTCGGTGCATGTGGCGTTAATAAGTTTGGACTAAAATGCAAATTGAAAATGTGGCGTCTGAACTAAAGTGCCATTTAAAACTCCACAAAATGCGTCAGCAATTTGTTGTTACGTGCATACTTCGTGCATATAAAAAGACATATCGAACGAGTTAAAATGCTTAGCAGTACTTGGCACAGATCCAGCTCATAAAGGCAGTGTGGTGTAAATCAAAAGACCACATTGTACATAACTAATGTCTATTTGGATAAGCTGCGCTATTGCGACTAGATTAATAATGTCATTTTACACTAGCGGAGCTAGGGGGGCTCGGGGACTCAAAAACTGTGTGTCCAAGAGTGGTCCAATCAAGGATATGTCAGGAAAAATGCCCAAACTAGAATATAATGCACTATTTTTACATATAAGACCTAATCAGTAAAAACTAATAAAACTCTTTTGAAGCTGACAGAGAATCAACGCACAGCCGAAACTATAAGTCCTAGAGGTATGAAATTTGGACGGTAGTATCGTTATATACTGTAGGGTAGCACTAAGAAAAGAATTTTGAAACGTCACACTCTAAAGGGTAGAACGCGAGCAACGCCGCGGTAGACTGCTAGTCTGTAACATATATTCTTGCAAATAAACATATCTTATCTTAAAATCCTAATAGCTTGGTCAAAATCCTGGATCCGCCACTGTCATTTATTTTTATATCGGGCTAAAGAGACTTGCGTCATTTTATGATATCTAAGGTTTCCGTGGTTTTGTTAAAAATAAATTATAGGTAGGAATTTTTTGTCACATGTCACTGTTAATAAGTAGGTAGTTTTTTTTCGTACTAAAGAGGGGGCCTATACCCAACAGTGGGATAGACAGATAAATAGGTTTTTTTTTCAGCCGAGTTATTGTTGTCACACACAGTGTAACTTCACTTGCTATAATAACTAGTAGTTCTACACTTATTAAACCGGCTAAAGGCCGATTTACATTCGTCAAGTGGTTAGCGAAGTAGATAGGGTATCTTTAGTACTTACCTAGCGAGTAGGTAAACTTTGTTTTATGGCTACTGTACTTAACTAATGTTAATCGGACGTAAAATATTTTTTGCATAGTTTTAAAGCGGTTTTTCTTAATTTCCAGCATACGAAGTGGTGCGTCGAACGTGTACGTCGCAGCTGCAGATAAACCTGTTCATGGTGGACCACGTGTGCATGATGGAAAGTACTGGGACAGGCCACATGTGTTTCTGCGAGGAGGACATGTGTAACGGTTCCCGGAGGGTCGAACCCGCACTAGCATTGCTCGCAGCCTTCCTGCTCGCATGTGCATGCATCAGGTGAAAGTAGACGTAGCTAGCAATCCCCTCGATCATGACCAAAAACATCGATATCGACGTCGATAGTTTTATCTCGCCGGCGATCATCGATGTTTGTTCATCGACCGTGTCCCAACTCGCGCTTCGAGTCGGATTAGATTAATTACAATTCTTCGTCCAATAGTAGCAGTAGCACTAGCCGTGTGCTTAGTTTTATCACGAGAGCTTCGGCGCATGGCCGGTGCGCTTCACCATCATCATTTTACGACATTTTTCTTAAAAAAAAGACTTGAATTTTTACAAAAAAAGGCTTAGCTACAATAAAAAAACGATACGCCTGTTTTGGAAATTTTGACGTTAGCTTACGGAAGCTTGTGGCAAAACTAAGCACCTTTTTCCATCTTCAGCATTTTTGCTCTGGTTATAAAGATTCATCGTTCAATCAATGGTTTACCAAACGAATATAGCGTGTACATAATGCTCAGTCACATAGTGATGCGAAATAGTCGATAGAGGTAATAATCGATATCGATGAAGTGAGTTTTTTCAGCGAACGCTTTGAATTTTGGTCCAATTTTTTACTGACCAATTTGCTCATAGATTGCACTACAGTTAGACGTGAAGCACTCGGTAGATAGAAAATGACGAAACGGAAGGAAACTAGCGCGAACTGCCGATTAAATTAGAAGCGATATTAACTAGTAGTTAGGTGCCTGATAGACATACGTTGACGAATCGGAAGAGTAGGTTAGATTGAAGGTTGTGTTTTAGTTAAACTCGTTTTAGTTAAGGAAAAGACATTTAACGAATACGCTGTCGAATACGGGAACACGTTGCAATCCTTGTACTGATAATATACATCTGTATTCATTTTGTTGTCATCAAAATAATTGGGAAAATAAAATAAAAAAATATGATTTTACATAACCTCAAAACCTATACCTTGGCCGGGATGACGTTACTGTTAATGATTGTTTTTTAACTTGACAAGTCAAAGTTCGCTTGCGAGTTAGAATAAAAAATTGAAATAATTCGCTAGATTTTAGATTCGAAAGAGACCTCGTTTAGCATAGTGTAAAAATAATTTTATGAACGTTAACACCAAATTAATCATAAATAATAATAAAAATACATATAAGTTATAATTTAGCCGGAAAATTAGTATATAAATTGCGAGATGCAAAAAAAGAAGCTATTTTTCGCTTCAATTTTAAGAAGCTAATCCTGTCCAACCACCTTATCCGTTAATTGAAATATATTATGATTGTTGTTATTGCTAAGCATTGCGTTCACGTTTATCTCAGAATATTAGGTATCTAATAATGTTATTGTATATCCGAATATACAAGAAGAGTTCTATTATCATCGTAATCATAAATTTGTAACGTCCAATTTCAAAGAGCTAAAGGATCAATGAAGTGAGCGCAATGTATTTTTACAACAAACAGAGCGTAAATAAATAATTTTGGATCATTTTCCCAAGAGGGGGGGCTTTGATGCAATTATTTTACAATAAGTATCGTTAAATTCGACATAGGCTGACGTCCGTATAGCAAATATCAAACATTAGAAAATTATGAATAGCTTTACTACATACCGATGGTGGTTCCTTTACCCATTGAATAGTTCATTTACGGGTGCATTATTATTACTAAAGCAAATTATAAATATTTTACATATTTACACGTTTTTCGTCATTTTATAACGCGGAATGTAATATAAGTCATGGTTTAGTTAGGGTATTGAGTTTTATTAGGCTAGTGTATTTTAAATATTGTGGCGTTCTGTTACTGGTGACAATGCAAAGACTTTCTTTGGGTAAAAGCAATAATAATGACCGAAGTCGTTTCAACCAGTATTAACTGTATAAAATGTCTTCTTGAACTATTTTTTCAAAGAGTAACAGAACGTTTACATATTGGACATCAAGTGCAAAGCATATAAATAGGTTTATCATTAATATAAATGTAATATATGTAATTAAAGTATAATTATATTTCGGCGTAAAATATTAACTAACCTTCCTTAACTTGTTATTTATTATTTAGTCTTTAAATATAATAATATCGCCTTTGAATATTTTTACTCGAGTTTTTCATCTCATAAGCGTATATGAAAATCATCTATTGAAGCTGATATTATTTGAAATTCGGGATCGTATGCGAAATTTTACTGTATTTCGGATGAGAATGTATAAATAATGTAGGTATTGATGTTCGAAAAACATTAAAATTTTGGAAAAAACTGCCATAAACATTGCATGGGAGGAATCATTTTGGATATTTGCCGATTCGAGCGACTAATAGATGATAAGCATGACCACTGCACTGTAGTCTGGCTTCTCACTTGGCCGAGACACTGGAATGCCTTTGGTAACACTTGGAAATGTTCACACAAGTCAGTTGATATTAAAAAAAAAATTTCGGCAACACTATTTTTATAACAGATGAAATTGTATGTTAATTACTTACTTATGTTACATAAATAGTTCTACTATAATTATTGCAGACCAATGTATTTGGTGGTATGTGAAACTTTAAGATCTTTTTTGACCATGTTTCTAGCAAATAAACGATTAAATTTCAAAACAAATAAATAGCTTTCTAAATACAAAATGTCGTAATGAATGAATAGAAAAATCGATATTTTTTTATCGACTAACGGACATCACTAGCTGCAAATTTTTTTTTTTTAATCAACAGCTGACTTGACTTACCAACTGTAACTAGAACATTTTTAATGAACCGAAAGCAAGATTTAAAAGAAAAAAATTGATTGCTTTATTTTTAATCTTAACTAGAGTTTTAAGAATGCTGATGTATTGTTGGGTTATAGATCTTAATAAAAAAAATAATTAATCGACTTTTTGTACTAAATTAGGTAGGTAGGTACCTACTGGATTTTCAGCAAGTACATTCAAAGTTTCTAACAGATACCTAAGCGTAAATCAGCTTAGCTGAACCTCCCTTAGCTACCTAGGTAGGTACCTGTAAAAAATATATCTATCTATACTAAGTAGATAGGTATTATAAAACTGTAAAAAAGCCTAATTAAAGATATGGATAAACTAAATATGCAGATCTACTAAATAAACGATTCTGATTCCGAAAATCGAGTTTGTCTGTTTGTTTGTGGATCACGCCTTACTACTGGACCAATGTCAACAAAACTTATACCATTCGGAAGCCCTTTTTCCGGATTGAAACATAGGCTATATTTTATTGAAATCAAAGACGTGGATTCTTAGATACAGCTTGAACTCTCTAAACCAAAAGCAGCCATTTGCTGCGAGGTTCATCGTAAGCTGGTTGACAGATATTTTGGTGGAAAGTTTCGCACGCGTACGATACAAAGTCGCGGGTATCATTAAATTGATGTCTAACGTCAATACGTATGGTGGAATAAAGTCGTTGTGAAAATAACCATTTTTTTACTAAAATCTATAGTCCAACAAAAATTAAACCCTTTCTTCACTTTCTTATCGCATATCACGCGTACAAGTTAGTTCCGAATGTAACCTAATAGTCAATTAGATAACTTGACATATCTATCTGTCAGGATAAGTTGCTTGATTTGGCCAACGGCCCGAAGCATGTAACTAATATTTGGGTAAAACTATGTCTTCCTGAGCTAATGACTGCAAAAATACATAATTGGTTATAATATGGATTTTGTTAGTGTGACAATTAAGTTTGAATGTTGATTTTAAAATGATTGACATTTGAATAACGAGAAATCTTGTCCATAATTCGAGTTTTGACATTATTTGAAACAACACCTAGCACTGTTATTTTAATAGTTTTTCTTGTGTTATTGTGAGTATTGTTGTTTAATTTTGGTGGAATTTTAACCAATAATACTTATGTCGTAACATAAAGTGTGAGCCATTGGAATAAATGTGTGTAAAGTGGTTTTTCTGAATGTGAAAATTCGTTTTTAGGTTTTGCAGACAAAGTACACCATTTTCTCTTCAAAACAAACGACAGCCGACTTGAGGATGACTTTACTTATATTATTTCAAATATCACTTGACATTGGCAAAATTGTCTGTCGAAATGACGGACAGCGGCCATTAATTAAGAGAAGAAGAAGAACCTTGTCCACAGATAATTTTAATATTTTCTTTTGTTAAGTTATACATAATTATAACTATGGCCTACCTTACAAAAACATAGTAGTAAGTAGGTATTTATGTAAAATCTTCCAAGTTATTCTTATTTGAATACATCAGAGTCTTTTATTACGTGAATCAAAGCTAAGTAAATAGTTTTGCCCAAAACCTTGCACTTTTGTTCACTAATCAGCTATTATGCTTTTTGCGTTTTAACATGAAATTGGCCTAGAGTTGAGTGCTGCTCAATTCCTCTTCCAAATGGTGATGTGAAGTTCTTTCTAAAATATAATTAAAATAATTTTGGTAATTAGAAAAAACACGCAATTGAAAACAAAAATTTTGTACTTTACGACTTTATTCATAGTGCCCGTCAGTACATATATTTTTCTTTATTGGCCTGTTTTGTCCCAGTACTAGGCGAAGTCCATATTGTTACATAGTATAAATTGATTATACTAAATATATATAATTCAATATTCAGCCCTATTTGTTTATATATATTTGCTCAGCAGTGGGACTCAAAGGGCTGAATATAATATAATATAATGTATATAATAATATTAATTAAAATCATTTACAGTTATAACAATGATCTTTTTTTTTATGATTTTAGAAAGAACTTATCACTAGAAACATATTGTGGCCGGCCAGTCCTTTCTCATGTAAACAATGGTACAATAAAACGTGTTAAGGCCTACGTCCACTATACCAGACCGTACTACAAGTGAAACTACTTTCTGTATTTGGTTCAACTTTGATCCTAGAATCTAGGTCCTAGATTATAAGCCGTTATGTGATTTAATTAAATAAATAATTATGTGTTTTATGTACTTAATATGGCGTTGGTTTTGATGTCAAGTATTTTATAATTGTGTACGCATTATAATTATAAGTGTAGTTAGGTATATACCTATAAATTTGATTGTTATAAAACCTGTTTGAAATGTGTACCTATACCTGCAAAGCCGTTTGTAAGATGTAGTAACTCATATCATTATGAAGTGTACGCAATATTGTTTGCAATAATATTTTTATTACTCGTAAGAAATGTGATTTTCGCCATGTCAATACACGATAAATTTTTATTATTTGTAAGATATAATTGTGATATTTGACATTTCAAAATTTTATTTACAAGATACTAATCTAATTGCTGTTTTGTGAAACTTGTCGAATCCAAAAACGTTCAGTAGTTGATTTGTGCATTTGCAGTGCGGCCTGGTGTGTTGGACGTTGGCCTTTAATTATAAATAACTTATTTGTAAGCTGGCGGTTTGATAAACCTTTGATAAACAGCTGACAATAAGTGAGAGCAGTATTAAGATGTCTGAAGCTTCAAACCTAAGGTGAAACATTTTGGAAATAATAAAAGTGCCATGATTATAGATGATATTGTTATAAATATGAAGTTTTATTTATGAATCCTGTGTACGAGCCAACTCGTACAGTATCAAATGTAGCAAGCACTTTTAGTTTTATAAGTTTAATTGAATAAAGTTCAGTTGCGATTTTACATTAGCATTGTGCGGTCGTTTCTCTCAAACCCGATCCCCCTCCAATAGCATAGCATAGCATCGTAGTGTACCGGGGTAGCATCAGCCCCGTACATACTGGTCCTTCGAGCCGACTAAAAGTGCTTGCTATGCTACATTTGATACTGTACGAGCTGGCTCGTTCATCCTGTGCCATACTTAACTTTCTAAAACAAAAGCAGCCATTTTTTTTTATACAATATAGTCAACCGTTTGATCACAATCTCACCTGATGTGAAGCAATGACGTGGTCGACGATGTAGCACGGTTACCTAGAAGATACCTATTCACTCTACTCTTGAAAACTTCCAAATTATAGTCATTCGGGAACACAGACGCCGGCAACGAGTTCCACTCTTTGGCTGTCCGCATAATAAATGTACAAGCATAATAAACGGATAGGTGGCATATCCACCGTGAACGGGCATTTGCTACGAGGTTCATCGTATGCTGGTGATAGATATTTTGTTGGAAAGTTTCGGCTTACACCGAAATACACCAAACTACTAGGTATTAACCGACTTCAAAAAAGGAAGAGGTTCTCAATTCGGTTGTTTTTTTTATGAATGTTTGTTAGGTACCTCATAACTCCGTCACTTATATACTTTCAGAGCTTTTGGCGACTTAGCACTATCAGGAATAATTGGTCCCATAATTTTTTTATCAAAATCGGTTCAGTAATTTGGCTGTTACACTTCATTCACATACACGACATTGAGTTTGCTTTCCTGTGACTTTTCAATGGTGTTTATGATCAACTAGCCGTCGCCTGCGGCGTTGCTCGCGTTCTAGACCCTTTAGAGTGCGACTTTTCAAAATTCCTTCCTTAGTGCACCCCTACACTATATAAGGATACTACCCTCCAAATTTCATACCTCTAGGACTTATAGTTTAGGCTGTGCGTTGATTCTCTGTCAGCTTCAAAAGAGTTTTATATACATTGATGATGATGATGATTGATAGAACAATTCCAATGATCTACTACTACCATCATCATCATCATCATCTGATGATGAAGCTATATCAAATTAAAGTCGGTTTTTCATCATTTTCAAAGCTTCAAAATGACGTGAATGTGATGAATAGGTACCATCTCGAACTTAATATACCTAATGCAAAAAAAAAACCGCTGTCAGTCAAAAATCAGTGTAAACTCTAGTGGTCTATCTTATAAAAAGTTAGAGTAGACATTATGTCTTGTTTACCATACGTAATCAGGACATAATGTCTACACTAACTTTTTATAAGATAGGGGGTTTGCCCCTTACAATTACAATAAAACACATTCATTTCTGTAATCGTCTATTTGTTACAACGAGACAAAATGCGTACTTATAATGTACATACAGTTACATAGTTACTATGAACACATAATATTATTCTAATAACCAACGCTTATGTAACTACCCGCGATTTCGTTCGTGTTACCTTGGTAGTAAAGTATCTTCGTATGAGTTAGTGGCTAACTCTGGTGGAGTTTTTAGGCCGCCTTAAGGCCTCTTGTGTGTCTTAACGACTGCTAGAGCAGACTTAAACTCAGTAGAACTGCTCGTGGCTTGCTTAGTCAATCTTCACCGATTATCTAAGTTAAGCGACATTCTGCGCGGTCACTTTTTGGATGGGTGACCGTTACATTTACGTCTGAGCGCTTCCGTGCTTCGGGCACGTTAAACTGTCCCGGCTCTAGCAGTCTTTACGCCACGACGGAGGCCTTAATGCGGCCTAAAAACTCGTCACCAGAGTTGGCCACACCCAGAACAAGCAGTCTTTATGTCAAGGATGAGGCCTGACGAACGAAGGCGTGAACTAAGTCGCAGGAATTCTACTAGTTAAGTTAGATATACAAGAATATGTTAAATACATAAAATATAGCGACATTATGTGTTCAAAATATATATTATATACATATTTAATATATTATATACATATTCAATCCAAGCATATCACAGTCTGTTTACACCAATACATAGCTTACCCGACTACAGAGATGTAGTCACGATATTCATATCAAATACTCCCAAATTCAAACCAATATATCAACAGTCCGGTCAAGTGCGAATGGACTCGCCCGCCGAGGCTTCCGAGCCAAAACTGTATATATCTGTTTTTTAACAATTTTCAAAAACTATGCAAGATAGAGACTTCCCTTTTTTTTCGTGTAGAGTTCAGTTATTCTTCTATAACATATAATTAATTCAAAAATTTCGCTTCATAAAATTCGGAGATAGAGTGGGGGGTAATTTTTAATAGTAATTTTTAGGACTTTTTCATCATAAGTCAAAAACTATGCATTTTAGAGAAATATAAAATATTGTATTAAAATCTAGAAAACCACACCTTTCAAATGATATATAACTCAATCCGATGGTACCACTTTGAAATTTTGATAATTTAAATATAAAAAAAAAAACTCATATTCTATATATGCTAGCAATTAAGATCTATAACTATTCCAAATTTCCAGTCAATAGCTCTAACAGTTTCTGAGATAATACGGTTTGTGACAGACAGACGGACGGACAAAGCCGCACCATAAGGGTTTCGAAACCCTACGGGATCGTAACCCTAAAAAGTAACTTATGAGTTATCACGCTGACTGTACAATACTGGTACACTCAAAGACATTACTTAATAAATATTCATGGACATTTCATACAACGCCATCTAGTCCCAATACTTAGATAGTTCAAAAAATACAGATCGACTGGCCCAACAGTTTTCGTGTTCATCACAGCGCCCTCTAGCGCTGAATTAAGCAAATCTTGTACTATGGGAACTATAGTTGATAAGAAGCTTTTGTTTTTTTGGAAATCTCGCTTTTATTTAACCTCTTTGTAAATACATAGTAACAGCAAATCTATGTTCATCACAAAAAAAAATTGTTCTCAGTGGGGATCGAACCCACGACCTACAGCACGGAAGGCAGAGGTATTACCAACTGAGCTGTGACGCCTGTCAAGAATATTTTATTATGCGTTTGTAGATGATTACTTATAACTTGTAATTGTCGATCGAAGTTTCATATTTTCATATTTCGAAGTTTATACTATGTCGATTTCTTATACAGAAGCCATTTTAATATTTACAACGCCATCTATTATCTAAATACTGCAATCTAAACTATAAAGGCTTATAAGCTGAATTTTTGCCTAAAATAACAATTATTTATAAGTTATACTTAGAATATTGTTATTATCGAAGCACTTCGCCCAAAAGTACATTATGAGTTTCAAAAACCTATCAAAAGGTCAAAGTTTTGAAAGATCTTTAAGGTCAAGGTTAGGGTCAAAGGTCACTGCAAAGATTCACGCTCATATCGCAGTAGCCTTTAGATTAAAGGTTAAATTCACTTCATTGACTATTTTACGAACAAGACTATGACTTGACAAAATGTCAAGGTCAGGGTCAAAGGTCAACAAAGACTATTCATCTTAAAGCATCATAGTTTTGTGTTTTAGCGTATTCGATTACAAGCTTCATTTATCTGATCCATAAGGTCAAAGGTTACCAATAACCTGAATACACAGGTCAACACAAAAATACACAGGTCAACACAAAAAACACTTGTGGAGTCACATGACCCCGTTTAGAAATATCATGACCTAATGTTCCTTGACTTTTAAATGTCAAGGTCAAAGGTCACTTAATTAATATCTGCATGTGCACACACCAACACCAAAACTCACTTGTGACGTGACTAACCCAACTTGGTCGCATGAATGACCTTCCAAAGGTCAAAGGTCAAGGTCAAATATCACTTAACTACTTGACTGGCCATGCAAAAACACATTTGTGACGCGGCATGACCCCACTTGGAATTATTATGACCTTAACAGGTCCAGGGTCAAAGGTCACTGCCAGCACAAATAACGCAGGATTCCCCGACACATCCTAGCTGCCGTATGTTAGAGGATGTTACAGCACCGGCAGTACCTGGGTCTGGCAGCCCCGCCGGCAGGGGGCGTGACCGGCGCGAAGTACGCGTGCACCTTTATGTTCGGCAAGTGGTTCTGTGGACGAACACCTTTATTACAATGTTAAAGATCATATAAAACTGATTAGTCTGATTACTGATTTCTCGGTACTTAGATAACAATAAATAAAATAGCCTTTATTTTCTTAAAGTACTTATAAACACTTATCCTATTATTGCTTATAATTAATTTTTTTCTCAGTGTTTTAGTGTTTTAGGCCAGAATACTGAAACGTCACTCAAATTTAGGCACCACTTACCACTCTGCCTCATTACTCATTTGTAAGAGATGGCAACAATTTAAGCGTAAACTTAATTTAAGTGGCGTTTGAGTATTCGTTAGATACATACCCTCAATTTTCTAATGGCGTTTCGTGATACCATCTGACAGTCGTACAATTCTATCAGCTGTAAGTTGTGGCAGGATATCAAGTGCTCTAGTGCTCCATCTGTTACTAATGGACAATTGTCTAGACCTGAAAATAAATAAATAATAAATAAATAATTCTAGGGGCATATCACACAACGCCCTCTAGTCCCAAACTAAGCAAAGCTTGTATTATAGGAACTAGACTGCTGATAGAATACTTATACTATACATTCTTTTTTGGTAAATACATTTACTTATAATACAAGTACTAGCACATTAACTAATATTATTTTTATTTAAAATTTTTAAAAACCAGAGTTTGTCACTGTTTTTAACTAACTATAAAAAAGGAGGTTCGCAATTCCGATTCTCTTATGTTTGTTACCTAATAACTCCATCATTTATGAACCGATTTGAGTAATTCTTTTTTTTATCTGAAAGGGTATACTTCTAGATTGATCCCATAAGATTGTTATCAAAATCGGTTCAATACTTTGGCAGTTAAATAAGCATAACTGGAAAAAAACACGTACACGACATTGCGTATTTTGCTTTCCTGTGACTTTTCAATAATGTTTACGATCAATAGAACAATCCTAGTTAACTGCCATCATCATCATCAGATGAAGAAGCTATATCAAATTGAAGTCTTTAACTTATAATTGACTAGCTGATACCCGCGACTTCGTACGCGTGCGAAACTTTCCACCAAAATATCTGTCAACCAGCATACGATGAACCTCGTGCCGAAGACTGCGTTTGGTTTAGAGAGGTCAAGCTGTATCTAAGAATCCACGTCTTTCATTTCAATAAAATATAGCCTATGTTTCAATCCGGAAAAAGGGCTTTTGAATGGTGTAAGTTTCATTGAAATTGGTCCAGTAGTTTAGGCGTGATCCGCGAACAAACAAACGGACAAATTCGATTTTTGAAATCAGAATGGTTTATTTAGTAGAACTGCATATTTAGTTTTCCCATATCTTTAATTTTAGTTTTTGGCTTTTTTACAGTTTTATAATAGTATAGATTACCTTATTATAATTGAGTATTTTCTTAAGGTTGCGGTTTTTTTTGATGGCGTATGCTTGTTCAGACATGTATTGGCTGATCTACTCCTAGTTTAGTATTTAAATACATACCCAGTACAGTAAGATGTTCAGCGGCGCACGGTGACATAGACAACTGTCGAATGCCGTAATCTGTTATCAACTCGCAGTGTGATAACGTCTGCAAATGTAGAAAAATAATATAATTTAGTTCATTAAAGTCATTGAACAACACAATAAAGTCGGTCTATTGGTTTGCGTGATGAGTGGTACATGGTAAGAAATTAAATAAGTTATTGATTCTCACACTTTGCCAGAGAAACGCAAACCTATTTAAAATCTAAAAAGTTTGGTTAACAGACGTTTAAAAAAATATTTAGAAAAATACTTCTAACTGTCCTGTAAGCAATTTGACACAATTTGGCTTTAAAATTATCATACCTACATAAACTTCTTGGTTTATGACTTTTGTAACTTGTCACAATTCTCCCAGGTAAGGTGACATCTTATTTTTTTTATAAAGAATTAAGAAAATAAGTATATAAATACTTACAAGTTTCTCCAGCCGAGGACAGCCCATCGCGAGATGTACTAACGTTGTGTCCGTGATCAAAACGCATTCCTCTAGATCCATCCGTTCTAGCAGTCTGCAACTCTGAAAAAAAAATATAAATAGTCAAAAAATAATGCTTATTAATTTTTTTTTGTTTCACAATTCATTGAAATGTTTTAACATTTAGTATATTTCTAGCTCATTCATTTATTCATTCATTTACTCAAATAATGCAACATGTAGGAAAATAGAATTTATATGCAGGAAAAAGAATGTGTCTAAATAGAGTAAAAAGACTGGTGCAAATGTGAATCCAAAAGGCATTCCTAGAAAACAATACATACCCAAAGAGGTTACAACTACTTTGTATTTACCCAAATATGTTATAAGTACTTTGTGTTTCTAAAGGCTTACCCTAGCTAATGCCTGGAAGCCTATATCAGTGAGTTGAGCGCACTGAGCTAGTTGTAACGTCTGTAAGTCCACACAATGCGCTGCCAGAGCTAGTAACGACGCGTCTGTCAGACGGGGACAGCCAGACAGACATAGACGACGGATTTTAGGACCTAGACGAACTATAGAGTCGTCTGTTAAAGCCTGGAAAGTTTAAAATTAGCACAATTAAATATCCATGGACATTTCACACAACGCCCTCTAGTCCCAAACTAGGCAGAGCTTGTACTATGGGAACTAGATTGCTGATAAAAGCTTAAATACGTTTTTTTGTTAGTAGCATCTCGACATAGAACAAACAACTATGTTTGTCACACACAAATGTTTGTTCCTGGTGGGGATCGAACCCACGACCCACAGCACGGAAGGCAGAGCTATTACTGAGCTGTAACGCCTGTCAAATGTACTATGTATTATAAGTAAGTACATATAAAAATATATATAAGCAATGAACAGAAAATACAATAGGCAGCCGTATCGCTAAGAGCGATCTCGTCCAGACAACATCTGGATGGATAGGAATTAAGAAATCAAGACGGCGGTGTACAAAATGTTAAAACTAGTTTGAAATACTTACATCACACCCTTGTAGGTTTAGTACGGTGAGGTCGGGACAGTTAGTAGCTAAGCATATAACAGCTCGATCGTTAACATTCTTACACCCTGGAATAAACATTTATAATAATTATTATATTTTTTATTAATTTCAGTGAAGAAGTCATTCAGAAGCCTTTTTTCCGGATTGAAACATAGGCTATATTTTATTGAAATCAAAGATGTGGATTCTTAGATACAACTTGAACTCTCTAAACCAAAAGCAGCCATTTGCTGCGAGGTTCATCGTATGCTGGTGACATATATTTTGGTAGAAAGTTTCGCACGCGTACGTAGTCGCGGGTATCAGGTTCAAATTCAAATTCAATATATTCATAATAAAATAACATTACAGATACCAAGGCGTTATTCTAGTATAATATAATATCGTTGTCCAAGGTACCTTTGCAAAGCAAGCAAGCAAGCTCGTGGCCAACTCTGGTGACGGAGTTTTTAGGCCGCCTCAAGGCCTCCGTCGTGGCTTAACGACTGCTAGAGCCGGGACAGTTTAACGTGCCCGAAGCACGGAAGCGCTCAGATGTAAATGCCACTAACAATAACTATCTTCACTGATTATCTAAGTTAAGCAACGTTCTGTGCGGTCACTATTTGGATGGGTACCTTTGCAAATGAAGCTTTTTAGTTTAGGACATCCCCTTGCTAATGCCTCCACTCCGTTCTCAGTTATAGACTGACACCATGATAGATTTACATGTGTGAGTGCCTGGAAACCAAAACAATAATATTCCTTATGTTTTTTATATAAATTTTGATAAATAACCAAGTTATCTATTCTATACCAGGTAGCATAAGCATACGGAACGTCCATTGAGGACGTGCTTTGTAATAACATGTGCGTGTAATTGCACTGTATCATTACAAATAAATGGCAAAGCGGAATTTCTTATACATTTTTTTTGGTACTCAAAATCTTCTTCTTCTTCTTCTCTTCAGTAATGGCCTCTGTCCGTCATTTCGACAGACAATTTTGCCAATGTCAAGTGTTAAAATTGTAATAGTATAAGTCAAGTCATTTGTCAAGTCGGCTGTCGTTTGTTTGAAGAAGAAAAGAAAATGGTGGATTTTCTCTTCAAAACCTAACACGAATTTTCACATTCAGAGAAACCACTTTACACACATTTATTCCAATGGCTCACACTTTATGTTACGACCTAAGTATTATTGGTTAAAATTCCATTTTTGGAACTCAAAATCTTAGTTTAACCTTAGGTATGCCGTTACGCGAATGTCAAAGTCAAAATGCTTTTGCTCAATAAAATGTCACTGATCACTTTGAATCGTCATTTATAAGCTTTTATTGGGACACGAGTTTTGACATTTTTTGAAACGACACATAGCACTTTTATTTTAATAGTTTTTCTTGTATTATTGTTGAGTATTGTTGTTTAATTTTGGTGGAATTTTAACCAATAATACTTAGGTCGTAACATAAAGTGTGAGCCATTGGAATAAATGTGTGTAAAGTGGTTTTTCTGACTGTGAAAATTCGTGTTAGGTTTTGAAGAGAAAATACACCATTTTCTTTTCAAAACAAACGACAGCCGACTTGACAAATGACTTGACTTGACTTATATTATTACAATTATATCACTTGACATTGGCAAAATTGTCTGTCGAAATGCCGGACAGAGGCCATTAATGAAGAGAAGAAGAAGAAGGTTTTATTGAGTTTTTTTCACGACTTACTAATGTACTAATGTATACTTACAGGACATCCGTCTGACAACGCCTTCAAAGATATGTCGGTTATACTTGGACAAGAATCCAAATTTATCCTGAAAATAAAAACATCTAAAGGATTTTACATATTCTGCCCGCTGTCGCCCGCGGCTTTGCTCGCGTGGTAGCAGCATACGCGTTATTTGGTTAAAATCCTAATTTTAGACGCTTTAGGGTGCGACTTTTCAAAAGTCCTTTCTTAGTGCACCCCTACACTATATAACGATACTACCCTCCAAATTTCATACCTCTAGGACTTGTTAGGCTGTGCGTTGATTGTCAGTCAGCTTCAAGAGTTTTATACAGGGTGTTACCAGACCTCTTCCGAAAACGAAAGGGGGAGCTACAGCACACCAAAACCCAACCAAAAAAAAATCAGTTATCCTGAAAAATAATTATAGCCGGAGAAAACAATGTTTAAAGATTTGTATTTATTTTACCAGCACGCAATGTACGCATTCACGTAGGTAAGGTCGAGGCGTAGTACTATTATTTATTCTGTGTCGTAAATGCCTACTAACGTAGGTAGGTACTAACGTAGGTCGCTCGCACGTCGCGTACTTGAATGACCCGCGATGAACTCTCAGCTGTTCATGCTGTAGTAGACGTAATCTGCGTGCTGCGTGTACATTGCTGCTTTATTTATTTTATTTGTTTTTTTGCTTTTTTAAATGAGATAATTAGGTAGATATGTCTTATTATGTTGTACTGTGTGTATGTAACTAGAAAAAAAAATAAAAAGAGATAGTCAAGTCAATTTTTTTTTTCGCGATTTTTTTCGCTTAATGTTTTCAGTATCATGGTCTGATTGGAACCTCCAAGTTTTCGGAAGTGGTCTGGTAACACCCTGTATATTTAGAAGAGAAGATTATTTGATACCTTTTTTTCAGTATTCTTTTAGACTCATACTTTTATAAATACAGGGGATATTTAAATTGAATATTTTTAATAATCTTAATGTTTTTTTTTATAAATATTCTTCAAGCTGAATTCTTTTAATTTTCCCTTTTAAAGAGGCCACATACCTTTGCAGTTTGCTACACCGCCTGCCCAACGCCTGACAGGTCTGATCCGTGATTTTCTTGCATTTGTTCAGATTTAGATCCTCTATGTTGGGGCATGACTGAAAAACAAAACTACTACTTAGATACACTTCCTAGTCTTTTAAATGAGCTCAATAACGTGATTATTTGTTAAAAAAATATGTAAATACTAGCCGTCGCCCGCGGCGTTGCTCGCGTTCTACCCTTTAGAGTGTGACGTTTCAAAATTCCTTTCTTAGTGCACCCCTACACTACATAAGGATACTGCCCTCCAAATGTCATATCTCTAGGACTTATAATTTAGGCTGTGCGTTGATTCTATGTCAGCTTCAAAAGAATTTTATATATATTGATGATGATTGATGAGTTTGATACCTGTGCTAAAGTCTTCATAGATCCATCCCCAATGCTCTCACAGCCCCTCAATGATAGTTGTCGCAGGAAACCACCACATCGGTGTGACAGATTCTCTATCACAGGACCCTGTAATATAACATTTAAATGATATACCAGGCCTCTTATTACAAATGCTATGGAAATAACTCCAAATGGCTATTTATTTGACACCAGCGATTTCGTTCGCGTCCTGTTTGATCCCGTTGATTTTCCGGGATAAAAAGTAGCCTATGTGTTAATCCAGATCACAGACAAAATATATTCCAAGTTTCATCCAAATCGGACCAGTAGTTTTTGCGTGAAAGAGTAACAAACATATATACATCCGCACAAGCTTAGGATTAACACATAGGTTTCAGAGCAATGGACGCAATGCCTTACAGGACACATCCTCATTTACCTACCTCAACGTCCCGTTGAAACTCAAAAAGATCTATCCTTTGCCAGTTAGAGCCGTCCAATGCCAGGATATTCCATAACTTTGACACCTGAAACAAGAAATGCGATAATTACGAAATGCGTCTCACAGTTGATGTAGCTGTTTTCTGTTCTGTAGGTTGTGGGTTCGATTCCAAGCAGAATTAGCAGTTTTTTTTTGTTTTCACATTTATCACACCTTGGGTTACATTATTGGAGTTTTAGTAAGGATCCCTAATTTTTTTGTAAGTATAATATAGCCTATGTCACCCGGGGATAGTGTAGCTTCCCAAAGATGAAAGAATTATTTAAATTGGTCCAGTAGTTTCGGAGCCTATTCAATGCAAACAAACTAATCTTTCCTCCTCATAATATTAGTATAGAAGTATAGACTAGCTGTCCCAGGCACTACAGTGTGTCGTTAAGTGTAGGCATAGGCTGCCTCCTCTATAAGAAATCTTCAATAGATGTAAAGGCCTATTATTATTAGACTAGTTATACCTAAAAAGGCAAGCTGATACGAAGGCTATGATACCTGAGCGCACCGACAGAGTGACACAACATCAAGGTACGAGAGGATCCGCAGCAGCAGTTCCTTGGGGAGTTTCCGATTGATATGATGCTCATCCTCACCAGAAAACCTGGTGATCTGGAACCAAGAGTTATGTATAGTATCTTATCTTAGAAGATATCTATTTATTATGTTACTAGCCGTCGCCCGCGGCCTTGCTCGCGTTTTAGACCCTTTAGAGTGCGACTTTTCAAAATTCCTTTCTTAGAGCACCCCTACACTATATAAGGATACTACCCTCCAAATTTCATACCTCTAGGACTTATAGTTTAAGCTGTGCGTTGATTCTAAGTCAGCTTCAAAAGAGTTTTATATATATTGATGATGATTGATGATAAAGGCTCTGCTATAAGTAATGTAATTAGTAAGAAACATATTGTTTTGCTTTTATCTACATATAGGTATGTATGTAGGTTATCTTTGACTGATAACTTTGTTATTGTTTTAATTTGTTTTTATATGCCTAAATCTGTGTTTACATATTTGTAAGCATTTATTGTTTATATGATAAAAAAAATTATAAGTAGGTCCTCCTTACGACCTGTGCCTAGGTAGGTAACCTACCTATACCTACCTAGGCACAGGTCGTAAGGAGTGGTACCAAAAAAGAGAGGCCTAGGTATATCCAGCAGTGGTTGAAGTCAGGCTGTGGATGATGATGATGATGATGATGATGACCTACCTAGGTAAGTTAAGTACTTAGGTAGGTACTTAGTAAATACTAATTAGTTAACTAGATAAGGGGTCATGACCTCAGCTAACTTAGTGAATTAAGGTACATAGGTCAAGATAAGCTAGTATAATCGGAAGTTACTCATAAATTAAAGAATAAATGAATGATAACGGTACTGGCGAGTTGAGTGCCCGCGCCAGAGGTCATTTACACGACAATCAACAAAGGAACCAACGTTTATTCCATTTTGTGCAGAATATGCTGATATTCAAAAGATACGAGTGAAAATAACTTACAAATGAACGCGTAGGTAATAAATACTTCACGGAGTTCAAATACTTACGCGCTTCTACAACATTCAAAAATAGAATGTTTACAATTACAAGATATTCAATCAAAGTTCGAACTAGTGTTTTCAGCTCCGAATTGCCGTCGTTTTCGACGTTTTTATGGAGTTTTCGTACGTGCTAGGGATATTAGATTCTCGAGAACAAAGGATAGGGTCTATAGAACCTATGTCAGCTGTTACTACAAAACACAAACAATGAAAAATCTATATCGATTGGACTCACCTCGAACTTGCTTCTCCCGGAATGGGACATGCTCGGATATGGACTCACTTTAGCCACAATGTTTTATTTTTACAACACACCGGTAGAAATGTTATTGCGAAACGCGAATGAACAAATATGGAGGATTTTTTATTTTGATTTTTCGCAGAACGAGGAAAACGCGACCTTCGTCAGCTGCGGCTGCAACGGGTGTTGCCAACTTTTGAAGCTGTCATATTTTACCACTACCTTGCGGTAGCGAGAGGTAAATAGTTTTCCCCTCAAAATATTTTCTTAAAATTTATTTTTTTATAACTAGCGTAAAACGTGTCCTTAAAATATATTATAGATAATTCAATATTTAAATTCTAATACCTACCTTGGTACCTGTCTACTTAGATAGATTTACATACTATCTTCATCAATTCTAAACTCACTGGAAAAATCACAAAAAATTTTGCTGAGTGCTTACTCAGTCGTATTTACAACGTATGATTATTTATTTTATTCAATCATCGGATTTATACAACCGTTTTTTACCCTAAGTATTGGTAGATTAAATTAACTAGCAACATTAAATTATGTTCCAGATTCATACAGAAAAGGTGAGAAGTTTAGCATAATCTAACCGTCAAAGTGTTTTGTTTCTCTCTCACACGAATCCATAGTTCCGTTTCCGGTGCGAGTAAATCCTTCTTCAAAATGAAAATAAGGCACTAAGCAAGAAGGTTGTTTTGTCTGCTTTTATTAAGAGGATCCGTACAGAGGATCTAAAGCAAAGAATATGTAAATCAAAAAAATCTAAATAGTTATTTTCGAAAAACAATAACAAGTTGTAAACGATGATAGCTGCAGTAGGTAGGTAGTTATAAAAATGTTAGAAACGTTTAAAAACGTAAACGTTAATAGTTAGGTACTACGTAAGATCTAAAGGGCATAGCTCAAGGCATCGCTACATACAGGTACTTAGGTTATTTTATTTTATTCAGAAATAAAATAAAATAACATAACAGAACTAGGTATATTATTTCTGAATAAATTGAAATTGAAAATTGAAATTAGAGGTATTTTAGAAATAAAAGTCGCCGTATAAAATTACATCTTTATTAATGTAAGTAGGTAGTTATTTGGCAAAAGGATTGGCTACAGTCTCAGCGACCCTCTCGAATGGATAATCCTTGTGATCTTGCCAGAAGTTCGGTGCGATCAGTCTGTACGTGGTAGCAGCAGAGATACTGGTTATTTCTTGGTCTGTCAGCTTGAAATCGAAGATATTTATGTTCTCTTCAAGGCGTTTCGGGTTGGTGGATTTGATTACTGGGACGACGTTTCTGTCGACCTGAAAAACAAATATAATTATACTAGTCTTTTTGTAGCTCTGCATAACTCTGCAGTTCAAGGTTTTAGAGCTATTAAACCGTGTCGAGACCGGATCTACGTTAGTATGGCTGTAACGAGTTACTTTCTAATCGATAGAGGGAGCCACTCTCCTGGTGGCGCCCTCTATCGATTGACCAAGTCGATAGAGGGCGCCACTGTTGAAAACTTTAAAACTAAAAACAACAATGGCGTCGTTGGCGCCACTAGGTAGTTTTCTAGGAAGAATATTAGTTCATTCATACCAATATTCGTTTTTATAAACTAACTATAGGTACGAATTAAATCGGTACTCGGTCGGTCGGTAAGTATGTATTCAAATCTGAAACAAGTAGGTATAGATTCCTTTAGCACCTAGGTATTTCATTGAGAAAATCTAGAGAAATGGCGATTAAAAAATCTTTGGAATACGAACACAGGTCATGTAATAGGTACTATCTACTAACCTGCCATCTCAACACAACTTGCGCAGGCGTTTTCCCGTACTTCTCCGCAATAATCGCGAGGGTAGGGTCATTGAGCTTAGGGCCAGGAAGCGCCATGCCGAACCGCTGGACCATGGTGCCAAGGGGACTGAACCCCATGACTGTTATGTTGTGAGCTTGGCAGAAGGAGATCAGCTCTTGTTGGAGCATTTGAGGATGAACCTGCGAAAAAAGATATTCTATAGAAAAAAAACAAACAAGTTTTCGTCGACTGTCATCATCAGTAGTATCAAAAGCCCACTGCTAGACCTAGATTTCAAGGATCTTTATTATGTCGGTTATGTTTCAAATTTCAACTTTGTCTATTAAAAAAAATAGATAAGATTAGAAAATTCTTGTTAAAAAACCCGTACTTATGCGAGTTTAATGCTATTTAGCATTACCAATTAATCTGGGCGTAGTGTGGAGATGATGGTAGTGCTTATAAGAGATAATTTTAAAAAGAAAAAATGCCTTCATTACTTTTCTTAGCAACTTTCAACATAGACTACCTAATACATAACCTAGAAATTAATTCGTCTAATCCTAGAAATAATAATACACTAGAAACTAACACTAAAATAACAATGGATTACTTTGAAAGGTGACGTCATAGAAGCTTAGAACTAAAGAACTGGTGACTATCAAAACACTCTTACCTCAATCTGCAAGACCTCTGGTTTCAACTTAGCTTCCTTCATCAGTTTCTCCATCTGCTGCTTGTTGAAATTTGACACTCCAATGGTTTTCGCTAGGCCGAGACTGACTACGTCTTCCAAACCTCGCCAAGTTTCCATAAAGTCAGTGCTGGAGTAGGTATAGTCTTCCTAAAGATGAATTGAGTTTAAATGACTTAGGTAGTTCAAGTTCTTTATTGCTTTCATATCGTACAAAGGATCTTAAAGAAATTAGGTGATAGCTTCCTATATGAACCCTGATAGAGCGCAAACAATAGGTAGGTAGGTAATCGAATGTTAGCTCACCGTGACACCGTCTAAGCTTGACTAGGTGGTAGGTTTTCTAGAATCTTGGTATTCTATACATGTAATAGTGTATGTAAGAGTGTAACCTAGTCACTAGATTGCCCTTTTGCCCCTGGTTTTAAATATAAATTGTTTTTTTTGCACACACAAACCAATGGCACAAAGAAAAATACTTAAGTAGGTATCTAGATACTTAATTGTAGGTACTTAGAACAGTATGTCGATTTCTGAATGTTTAGTTTAAGCAGCAACTGGGATCTCGCTCGATGCCTATCTAGCAGCAGTAGTATGTACCTTCAGCCTATATCTATATATCCTGGAGTATCTTATATCACTTACATTGAGTCCCAAAGGCCAGTGCATGAGGTACAAATCCACATAGTTGAGTCCTAACTTCTTCAAGGACTCCCTCAGTGCCAATGATACTTGTTCTCTTTTGTGATGAGTGTTCCATAGCTGAAAGAATAGATACATTTACTATTATCATTTTTCACCCGTAGATCGTTTACCTACTGCTGAAAATATTAATAGGCCTTTACATCTATTGAAGATGATTTATACAGCAACGTCAAGAGGCAACCTATGCCTACACTTAACGACACACTGTAGTGCCTGGGACAATGTTTAGATGGAGTAGGCTTGCCCAGCATCTATACCATCCTCTCAGCCTAGTCAGCCATATCCACAGGAAAGACAAGGTTAATACGTGCGGAGCTGACTAAGCCGCGTTGCCGTGTTGGCCGAGTGGGATTGTACCTCGACTTTCGATCCGAAGGTCGTGGGTTCAAATCCCGGCCGTGCATCAATGGATTTTTCGTTCGAAAAATTTATATGCGCATTGACACGAGCTTTACGGTGAAGGAAAACATCGTGCTGAAAATAGGGGTTTATAATAAAAATGTTTTCTAAATCAAGTAAATATTGGAATAAAATTACATTATGTGCGTTGCGTACACAATGAATGCAAAAAAATATAATACGTTACCTTCGTCGTGATAAAGAGGTCCTCTCTCTTTATAGCGCCCTCTACAAACTTCATCTTTAAAGCTTCTCCTATTTCCGCTTCCGTTTCGTAGATGGCGGCAGTATCGATGTGGCGGTAGCCTAGCTCTATCGCCCGGCAGATAGCGCCACGGACTACTTTGTCTTTGGATTTTAAAATTGCAGCCTGAAATAAAATAGGTTTAAGGAATTAAATATTATGACATTTACTGGAGAATATATTTTTCAAAATTTATTATATGCAAAATTACATACTGACGATCATATATTACAAAGTGACATCCATAATTATAATACACGCAATAAAAGCAAAATAATTGTCCCGTCTCGCAGACTGGCTAAAGTAGATAAAAGCTTCCTGTGTAAAAGCATTACTTTCTATAATAAATTGACATTGGACATTCGAAATCTGGATTTTAAAAACTATAGTAGCAAAATACGGACATTTCTTTTGTTAAAATCGTACTATAATATTGACGAAGCTATGGCTGATGACTTTACTATGTAAAATCTATGCATTAAGTAGTGTGTACTTCAAATGTATGTACCTTCCTTTTTTATTTTTTATTTTGTAAAACATGACTTTTCCCAGTGTACAAATTGTACCTATCAAAAGGAATAAATGATTTTGAATTTGAATTTGAATGAAACAAACTAATCTACTAATAATGTAGGTAGGTATTACAATATTACCCGGTAAGACTAGACTAGCGATCTTGCCTTCTAATAAGTATAACTTGTTGGTTCGAATTCGGACACACACACACGGCACACCGAAACATTTTATACCTACATACCTAGGTACCGACCTACTTTCAAAAATACTTGCAATGATGGTAGTGATGGGAAAATGATGGGACTTCATTTACCTGATCAAGTCCAAGATATGTTCCAAGAGCCAATGCAGGCATATCTTTCCCGTTACTCAACTTGATGGTTGGTATTTCGTACCCCAACGCCATCTTTGGGGAAAAAATATAAATATAAATATTCACGGACACTTAACACAACGCCATCTAGTCCCAAACTAAGCAAAACTTGTACGAAATGAAACTGATAAAAATTAAAAACTCACCTAGTACCGTCTACTCTGTGTTGCTGTTCAAGCACTGATCAAATTATGGTTAGTAAGTAACTCATTGTTTACCTAGCCTAGATCTAGAAGTCAATAAACATTAGTTAGTATTGTGTAGGTATACCTAGGCACTTCCGTACTTCATGCTATGGCTATCCTTTACAAAAATATAATATTAGTAGAGGTACCTACGTAACTATGTAGGTATGTACTTACCTACCTACCTATTAGATAGGTAATGGTGCCGTTTCTGTTGTTGCATTTTTTTAAACTAATCTCATTTGGCAATAAAAATGTTACCGTCCCTTTCTCATAGACTGAAACGACAAAGACAGCTATCATTTTAGCGCTGTCAAATTAGTTTACTAAATGCACCAACAGAATCGGGCCCAATATAGAAAATACTTTCACGAGACCACAGATCATCTTACTATACTAGTAACCATACAAACTTACCCGTGACGCCATTATTAGGTAGGTAGCACAGAACACTAGGTACGATAGGTACCTACCTACCTAGGTTAAGGTAGGTACTAGTCTTTAGTATCTAATTAAGTAGGTAGGTAGGTACCTACCTATTTCACAAAAGTATTTAAAAATCGCAATTAATTTTGGTTTGTTTGTCTTAAGAACTCAGATAAGAATACCCACTTTATTGAGGATACTAACATTACTACCTAACCTACCCGTCACTCTCTTACGCTGTCAAACGAATAATTAAGGCGCCCGCGCTAAAGTTTAAACCTAACTGGAAAAATAGTTGCGTACGAAAATAATGAAAACACAACCAAAAAGGGGTTTGTAACCGGTATTAAAATATTGATTTTATTTATTTTAAATAAGCTTAGATTGTTTTTTCTGTATTTTGTGTGTTTTCAATAAAAAATGTACATACCTACCCAAATATTCACTACCTACATTTTGAGAGACTAAAATATAATTACTTAACATACCTTAACAATTATTGGTAGGTAATTAATGGTCCTGTAAAGTTTTTCAATAAATAAAATAAGTAGGTAGGTATAAAAAAAAAGGTACATAAAGTAGGTAGGTAGGGTTTTTTTTTGTTTGTTGGCGTCGCGTCGCACGTCTCGTGCATTTGCAATTTTTCATAGTTGGTAGTAGGTACCTAGGTATTACATAACTAAGTAAATAATTTAAAAACTTAATAAAAAATACTCACCGCGACACAGCACAAAGCACACACGTATCCAAACATGTCCAAATAACGACTGTCTATCTGTGATGAAAGCAATTATAGCTGATCAATGTATGTAGGTAATAGAAGAGATAGTAGGTACTATTATAAATATCCTTAGGTAGGTACAACTATTTTTATCAATTGTTTTTATTACAAGGTGTATACAAACAAAAACAACTCCAGAAAACTAGCCGTAGGTAGGTACGCGATACTTGTCTTTACTTTCTTCGTTCATCTTAAAAAAAAACTCAGATAAGAAATTTCATATGTTTTTGATGCATAAGAACTCAAAAAATCATTCTTTCCTTTAAAAAAAACATATAAAAGAATTGCCAGCCAAATTATTTATATAGGTATTTGTTTAGTAAGTACCTAGAAAGGTATTTATAAACGACTTATAGTTATATGTATATACTTAGTAGCCGTCGCCCGCGGCGTTGCTCGCGTTCTACCCTTGAATGTGACGTTTCAAAATTCCTTTCTTAGTGCACCCCTACACTATATAAGGATACTACCCTCCAAATTTCATACCTCTAAGCATTGAATTAATATTACTAGCGTATGGAACAGACGCCGCGAATAACAAGTTTGCGCCATGAGTTGTTGCCGACCGGCAACAACTCATTTAGTCGCTCGCCAACAACCATCGTGACCGCATGCGAATAAAAAGTAATTCAAAATGCCGTCTTGCGTTTTAAAAACGTGTAAAAACCAATCGACTGTGAAAAAAAATGATAGTGGCGTGACTTATCATCGGTAAGTAAACAGAATATTAACTAGAACTAACCAAAATTAATTTTTGTAGATTATTTTCTATTGTACGGACATTTTGTTTGAAAATCATAGATTATGAAAAGTGCATCGTACAGATGGGATGTTTAGGATACCTACTAAGGGTTGGTGACTAAGGTTTAACTAATTATTTTGAACTCATATTACTCGGCCTATGCCGTCTGTCTGATCAGTAATATGTAGTAGGTACTATAGCAATCTTTTGAAATCTTCATTATATAAAGCTTTACTATACCTATATTTCTTTGATGCTATGGCAGAGTGAGATAAGGTGTGGGGTCTAGTTAGTGCAAATAGGTACCTATGTAGGTATGTACCTACTTTTTGTATAAAATACCAATTTATTTTAAAACCAATGATTTTAAACGCTTAACAATTCATTTTAATTTACTGTACATTTTTTCACGTTTTGAAATATAATATTCATAGGTACTGCATTAAAATTCAGTTTTGTATGTACAAAAGCTGTCTGAAGTGTCCCTTCTGCGGTGAAAAAATCTATGAGAGCGACATTTTGTTACACTATGTTGAACGAAACGCGTAAGCGCCCCGAAATTCATGGCGCTTACGACGTTTTGGTCGCGAGAAAACTATATTCTATTAGCGATCTAGCGCTGCATGTTTTGATAGTATGGTTAGACGACATCTAATCTTTTAGCGCTGCAGCAAATACTTGTCTTTGGGCGGGGCGCGCTCGCCTCAAGTTGCGACACGTTTTTGGTTTGGTATAGCTTCTCTATACGCTAGTAATACTTCCTCAATGCCTCTAAGACTTATAGTTTAGGCTGTGCGTTGATTCTAAGTCAGCTTCAAAAGAGTTTTATATACTTATAATATAATATATAATATAAATGATAGGCACATAGTTGCTATTGAAAACGCATATATACCTACGTATTTTGAGACAGGACCAAATTGTAACACTTGTTTACCTATCTTGTATTAGTTAAACAGGGGAAAATAACCTACTTACGTGAAATCTTAGCTAAGTAGAGGTTTGAGTCGTGGTCCTTTTACAACATGTAGGTAGGTACTAATAGCAATGCACACTATAAAACTTCAAGGCCAATATACAATAACTGGAAACGGGGGGAATGACTCAAAGAGGGTCTCGAGAGGGTCAATGCAAGATTATTTAATTGGTAGCTACTTGATACGGGTAATAGGTATTTTAGTTTATCAAAGTCAATTTTTAAAAGCTTTAATTTATGGGTTTTGATTAGATTGGTTTTATTTATTTCAGAAGGGCTGATATTTTATGTATTTACCTAAATATGTAAACAAGTAATAGGTACCTACCTAGCAGATAAACGTCTGTAAGTAGCGATACTAATATCAAAGCTCTTGGTCATTATCTACCTACTACCTATGGAAAATCAGACTTTTTCTATCAGATGTTTCTTCTGTGTCTTAGTAGGTACGTAAGATCTTTAAGCCTTGAAAAAGCTTTAGCTATTATCAACTTAAACACTGGCAGAATAGAATAGAATGTATTTATTTTGTTATTTTTACGAAGGAAGAAGTAAACAAGTAATTTACGATAGAAGAGCATGGAAGAAAAACACATGTTGTGCCGACCCTACATAAAGTGGGAAAAAGGCAAGGAGATGATGATGATTTTTACGAAGGTTAAGTAATATGTAAATTGAATCTTAAAACTAAAATTAAAAATAACAAAAATGGCCACCACTCAATGATGCCGGGGCAGGATATGTTAGTACCCTGCCCAGACGCTTCTTGGGTTAACTTTGCCTGTGGTTTGATACCTTGGCAACCACCTAGATGTAGCCATGATGATGATGGCTCTTTACAAGAGGCCTCTTTTTTCTTCATTTTGGACAGTCATGTTTTCTACCTTTTGAAGTGAAAATGGTAAAAGGTAAAAGAATGAAAGATGCCGGATATTGTACAGGCAATGGTTTACAAACACTGCCTTTATTACTACTTGATAGTGGAAGAGTACAGTCACGTACAGCAAGTTAGTGTTTCTGATATCGATGAAAATCTAGGCACCTACACCAGATTTTACTATAATATTTGTTCATTGAAGATCCCGTAGTCTGAGTTTTGTTATGTTGATTTGCGACAAGCGAGAATCGAGAAACTCGCAGTATTTGTATGGAGAAATATAGTTTGCAAATCTCCCGCTAGAGGCGGTTATTGGATTTTCATGCAAAATATCTCGCAAGTCGCTTCTCGATATGCGTTTCGAACAAAACAAAACTCAGACTACTGGCTCTGTGTTTCAAAATAGCTTGCATTTTGTTAAAGATATATCTAGACGAGATCTAGACATAACAACATAGACAGACATAAAGTAATTTCATTTCGGAATCTACCCTAGGTATTTCACAGATCAGAAATTTGAATTTGATTGTATTTTACTGTGTGTCTATTTGTCAAACTAGTTTATTATTTTCCGATGTTGTATACTATTAGCAGCGACATTAATCTAGCATGTCATCACAATTTGCACACTGTAACCGGTAAGACATGTTTGTGATACACTTACGAAAACATACCACCTTTATGTACACATGTTTTTAGCAAATAAACATTCTTTATCTTTTATCTTTATCTTTAACAGAATATTGGGCACCATTGGATTTTCTGTGTGAGAGCCCAATACCTATAAGACGTGTATTGGCCTGTGGGATGGGATAACTTCATTGTGAAGACTTTCAAGTTTCACTTAATAGTTCTAGCTCAGAAGAATAAGTGTTTGTAAATGTCTTTTGTCACTTCTTTGATAAACCAATATATATGAAATCTTTTCCATCCGACTATACATACCTACTTACCTCTACATAGCTTGCTCAAAATCCAACGTTTCAGTCAACAGCTTTTCTCAACCGTGTTAGGTCAAAAATGTGTTGAATCTACCAGAATCAAAATGATCCTTATTTTGATATTGAGTTTTGTATCACTAGCCGTGTCTGGGCCTGCCACGGAATCTTACAAGGACCAATGTAAGTCAGCACTCAGCCATGCACTTATAAAAACTTACTAGACTAAGTTAGGAACGTTCAGCGTAGTCATTTAGTCATTACAGTGACCGCTAGTGACTCTGGGCTCAACGCTTTGACATTTTGTAGCTTCGAATGTCTGTTTCTGCCATGACAGTTGATAACTCAGGTCCTCAGTCCACTCGTGTGTGTTGGTTAACCACAAACGTACCTAAACCTTTTGGTACCTACTTAGTTAGGTATAGGTGCTATAGACTTCCTGAGTTTGGAACTAAACCGTTGCGTTATTGTCTAGTTTTAAGACGAATGCTCGTTTCTGTGCTTCTAGTTTGCACGGATCCAAGGACTATGAGGAAGCATGCAGCGTACACGGAGTGGGCAGACGCGTACTCCTGCACCAGACATCGTTGCCAGCCGGGAGGCCGGAACCTGGCTATTTATACTGTTGGGTAAGGACAAAATAAAAACATCGATATACAGAGAGTCGAGAAGTTTTGAATGATTCGCTCAGATATACCTACTCGATGAACTGGTTGAATAAAAAATACTTCAGGAAGTCACCTAGGTAGGTTTTTACCTCAGAATAATGAAACCTCGTTTCTACTTCACTTTGAATTTAACACCCTATCTGTTAAACACACAAAAGCAGGTACTTTTACGATATGTCGTAGTAGTTTTATATGCCAGTTTCGATTTTTCTATGATTTTTGTTGTCAGATGCAAGAGAGTGGAGGCTCCAGAGTCAGCCATAGAATGCGAGGAGGTGGTCGAAGACACCAATATGCAGTTCCCATACTGTTGTACAAGGCTGAGGTAAGAATATCCTTGCTAAAAGCACTCGTATTTTCAGAAAAAAACCTTTTTTGCAAGTATTTGTTTTTTAAACCGGTTTACCTACTTACTTTTTTCGTTATTATAATGTAAAAAAACTTCTTCGATATGAGAATCTGTCGTGAATAGTAAATTTTAGATACAACTTGTTTAGTAGGTAGGTACTTATAAAATAAATACACGTCTCACCATCTTTTTCAGCCCAGGAAGACTGGGAGACAATGCTCTTAGTATTAAATCCTCCTAGCACTATTTGTTAGTGTGAAATCTTATCCTACTAATATTATAAACGCGAAAGTTTGTTAGTATGGATGGATCTTTGTTACTCTTTCACGTAAAAACTACTGATCGATTTGGATGAAACTTGGAATATATATTGTCCGTGACCTGGATTAACACATAGGCTACTTTTTATCCCGTAAAGTTGACAGGATCCAACGGGACGCGAACGAAGTCGCGGGCGGCAGCTTGTATTAAAATAAATAAATAGTTGTAGGTATGAAAACTTTCAACTGTCCAGAGAAGATTTAGTCGCGGAAGCCTGACATATTTCGTTACGTAGCGCCTAGCGTAGGTAGGCGTGTAGAACCAAGCGACATATTTATTAGGTTAGGTGGCTAGCTAGCTATTTTCTGTTCAAACAGTTAGATAATCGAACTACTAGTATATACTATTTCAATTTAATGTTAACTATTTATTGAAATGATTTCTATAGCGAATAAATGATTGTCTAAATATATCTAGTAGGACTTTAGGGCTACCCTTGACCACCGCCGTTCCAAATTGGATCCGGATTTTGACAGATCTCGTGTCATTTTGAAATGAAATCCGGATGTAGAACTATAGTCGAGAGTAACCCTACTGAATGGAATAAACCGGTAGGTAGATACAATACATACCTCAAGATGTCCAATAACATTGTTCATTGTGTATCTCCAGATGCCTAGTTGTAGTCAGAGGGGAAGTATGGACCCGGGTGCTGGGACAGCCTTGGGAGGCATTACCAGCAGCGCCGTGGAGCCACATGTACAAGATGAAACGCCCACCACCAGCTGACGGGTCGTTTTTACCCAAGTTAGTATATTTAGGGTCATTTTTACCCCAATACTGGATCTGAGTACTGGGTTCGCGGTCGTTTTTACCCAAGTTAGTCTATTAAGGGTCATTTTTAAGCCTGGTCTACCTACACTACACCAAGCCCGTCGCATCGCATGTCGAGCTTCTCGAAGAATCCGCTCAGTGTCTCCATACAAATCAGCGCCCACTGGTGTGCTGCGCGTCAGACGTTTCACGCCCACACTATACACTAAAAACTCGTACTAGGCCATCTGTGCCTTGATCACGAATAAATGTGACAATCGCAAACGTATCGTATCGCTAGCGTATCCGAGATACACTGCGCGGTGACACTGCAACGGTTGGCAGTCGAGCTGCCATTGCCGGCAATATAACTCGAATACGTTAGCGCGGCGACTGTCAGATTTGTTCGTGATAGAGGTCCAGTAATGATGGCATATTGATTTCCACAGAACGGTAAAAGCAGGACCGGTATACGAGCTTGCAGAGCCCGAGGGTCACGACAAGGTGCTCCGCGCCTCCAAGACAACTGAGACTCCTGATTGTAACGATGTGGTACCTCGCTCTGTGCCAGCGCCGGATATCGTGGTACTGTCATAGTAATCCTACTATTCTACAAATATGATAAACGGGAAAGTTTGTAAGGATGACGGATGTTTGTTACTCTTTTACTAAAAACTAACTGATCGGATTTGGATGAAACTTGAAATTGTATATTGTCCGTGACCTGGATTAACACATAGGCTACTTTTTATCCCGGAAAATCAACAGGTTCTAACGTCAACTCTTAAAATTAAAGAAACAGAAACCAGAAACCGGTTTTTCAGAAGGCCTCTTAAAAACCTCCGTAACTTTCCCACAGATAGCGCTGTCAACAAACTCTGAACAGAAGGAGGAACACAAGGGCGAGAATACCAGGCAAGTTCCCAGGTTCTTAGCACTTAGTGACGGTGACGGGCGTGACACCAAGTACGTACCACAATCAGCGGCTCGCTATGGCACATTGCGGATAGAATAGGTCTTTGGACTTAATGACATACTGCTGCATCAAAACCTACATTAGAACTTCTGTATTCTATCCACGATGTGCCTCTGCAGTAGCCGGCTATGTATCTCTTGCTTCCTCACCAGAAATACACTGCTTTTAATCAGGACAGGCCTACTCCATCTAAACATTGTCCCAGGCACTAGTGTCCCGTTAAGTGTAGGCATACTCGTAGGTTGCCTCCTGACGCTCTATAAATCATCTTCAATAGATGTAAAAGCCTAAGTTAAAGACGCCCCAGAAGCTATGGACTGTGTGAAAGAAAGATAACAATATGATAATCTTAACAAAGTCTCAGAATTCATAACGATAGGAATTGAACTTATTAGCTAGATTAAATGCTACAAATCTCCATGATTTTACAGACTTAAGCGGGTACGAAAGACCACATCCTCTCCAGTGCCTTACTACGATGAAACTGAGCACGAGGCCGACGCACTCTTCGACTTGGATGAACCTACTGGTTCTACTGAGAAGGTAATGACTAAACAGTGCAAGGAGGTGGACGTTTTAAGACTGTTACCAATAATAGTGGTACTAATAGTCCAGTACCAGATACGTACGTTCGTATGAGTGGCCAACTCTGGTGACGGAGTTTTTAGGCCGCCGGAGCCGGGACAGTTTAACGTGCCCTCCGAAGCACGGAAGCGCTCAGATGTAAATGCCACTAACAGTCACGCATCCAAATAGTGACTGCGTAGAACCTGGTAGAATATCAGATGATTTCTTTGATCTAGATATCTTGGATCATAGTAAATTTCTAGGATATTGGTCCTGCTAAAACATTTATTTTGGTATATAGCTGGTATTACATGTCAGGTGGATTACTTCTCGCCTCTGACAGACTTTCATTTAATCTTTTGTTCCTAGCCTGTTGAGCTCCGAGCTGATGTTGCATCAGACGAGAGGTTCTTCGCGAGCCAGAAGGCACCCAAGGTATGTCTATCAGAACTCTCTAGCTCGTTATCATTAACTTCCTTATTCCACGCAACACCAAATGATTTCCTCATCCACTTTCCTATATCAGCAGATTATACTTTTATTACCCCTTTATCTGTGTTCACTCCTTTTTTTGCTCATCCGTTCATCCATTCAGTCTGTGCCTATAGGTGCCTGGCATGTGTACTTCATCCAAAACAATCTCCGAGGCAATTCATCATGAGAAACCCCTTATTTTATGCCAGGTTTCTATATTTTACGAGCGTTACTTTATTCAGCTGGACTAAACAGACGATTTCCTTACGAAGGTTTCCTTTGGCGCTAAGATGGCACCGTGCATAATTTCAACCAAATTCGAGTTCGAAAATCTAACAGCATGAAACATTCGAGTCTGGATTCTAGATATTCCCTTGTGTTCTAGGGCCAACATCAGCAGATATCATGGACGGAGATTCCTCAGAGCCAGTGGAATGAACATGAAACTGGGATGGATACTGATGCTAGGGTAAGAACTATAAGTAGTATTAGAACTCTTCCGGGGACGTACTATTTTCGTAACTATTTCTGCTGCAGTAATGCTTGTGCCATTGCTGTGTGTTTGATGTGTATAGGTACCGGCGCTATTACACACACATAAGTCTTAAAGCTGGTTACCACCTGTTTGTTCCATCTCCATTTACAACAGTAAGATGACTTCCAGGACGGTACATTCCACCAGCCCGACTTCCCGTCCAAGGAGCCTCAGCACTCGAACTTGCAAGCCCTGGTGGATGCTATCGGAACACGCATGCGTGATATAGAGACCGTCGTGCAGAGGATGAGCGAGAAAGTCCACGATGCTACTCCTCAGGAGTTGACCAGCAGTGAGAAACGGTAAGGGAGGTTTCATTACAGCGTTTGCATCAAATGGTTTATGCCAGATTTTTGTATTACAGGTATATCCGTTAGTAGCATCATCACTAGAAATATCTCCAGTATAATCCCCCTGCTTCACGATGTTGCGAACATCGCGGGCAGGACATGGATGAGGTCAGCACAGGACCATGAGGAGTGGCATGGACAAAGAGAGGCCTATACCCAGCAGTGGGTGAAATCGGGCTGTGGATGATGATGATGATGATGATAATGCCCCTGAATCTGGGTTTACCCTAACAGCTAAATAAAGCCCTTTTGAAACCGAAAAGTGCTTTAATTTAAGATGTTGTAGTGCCTAAGAGAAATCTTAGATCAGAACAAGTAAGTTGAAGTGGCAACATGCAGGCCATATAAGCAACTAATACTCTGTGATACAAGGTAAAGCCTAGGACAAGGACAACCTTCCATCTGATCTACGGACGATACATTTTGAGCAGGTATCACAAAGTAGCCAAAGTAATTTGTCACCTTCTAGATCCCTATCCGATGGCGAAAACCACAAACGGTACAAGGCAGAAGCTAAGGATCACCAGGCCAAGAAACCAAGTCCTGACGCTGAACATTACAAAAGGTTTACTTTATATTTAAACTGTCAAATGTGTAAGCTCTTAGATTAGATAGTGAAGAACAACGTAAGGAAAGCCAAGGGTTTATCAGCTCTGCGCATACCTAAGCTTCGCCTGAGAATTAGATAGACTACTTCTGCTGAGAAAATGGTATCTAAGTAAAGGAAGTATTACGTATAGATGGGAGGGTCTACTCTAGTTGGCTCTCCTATCTATGCGAGCCTACACTTCGAGTTCCAGACATTAGGTAGGTACTGGAGACGTGGGTAAGAGGTAAAAAGGGGCCTTGACGTATAAATTGTCTAAAAATTGGAACAGTCCGTTTGATGTTATTTGGATGAAAGAGCTGAGGGACTGAGCGATGGGCAGAAGTAATCGCTCCAGATCCATGTGGACTATCTGCTCGTTCCAACACTCTTCTCATAGAGGACCCTACTTAAAAGGGCTACGGATGTACATATACTATACATGTATAAATCTCCACCTGTTTGCCTAAGGTAGCCAGGAATCCCTAAGGTAGCCAGGAATCTCCATTTGGTACGATCCTACTAAACTTCTTGCTTCATTCACTCTTTATTATTCCTCATTATACGCGGTACAGGGTACTCTTGACCTGACCTTTCTAAAACATCTCCAAAAGTCCTCGAAATACTTGAGTAAATTTAACAGCCTTTCTTTGTTCGAAGGTCAGAACTGGCTGCAAGTATACCTTTATACGTAATGCTGGTAGTTGTAATGCTTGCGCTCGTCTGGTGCTTGCAAACAAGTGGTTTGATGATTATTCTATACCGTTCGGGTCGAGTTACTCCTCAATCCATATTGGCTCCGGTCAGTACAATACTAACACCATTTTAGCCAACTTTTGCACCGTAAGTAGTAATTTCCATTAGGAGAATTGTCTTAGGCTGTTTTTCTGGTGATCTTGATTCGAGAACTTTTCTTTCCATAGGCACGTTATAGCTTCTAGAATTTGTAGTGTAGTCATGATTGAGATGAAGGATTGCCCAAAAACCAAACTATAGGTATTCTTAGTTTACCAGTCTTAAGTTGCTGATGTAATTAGGCAGGTACTCAAAATGATGATTTATACAACGTCAGAGGCCCCTGAGCCTAGCCATGCCATGATGCTGAAGTGCCTGGTTCATGTTTCGATGGAGTTGGCTTGTAGCATTACCATCCTCTCAGTCTAGTCTTATTCACAGACATGATATGAACAGTGATATGCAACGGCTTTCCTCAATGTTTTTCTTCACCGTTTTCATTACTGTACTGACTAAACCATGTTTTCCATCACTGTTGGAAGGTAACGAATCTATAGGTACACGACTATATCCGAACCCATAACTAAGGTTGGGTTGTTACCTAAGCCTTTGGTGCTTTTACCAGCTCAAGAATAACTTCCGCTACCACCACCAGTGCTAAGAATCTGAACAGCTCAAGATATTTTAATACTTTCAGGTTTTCAGTGAGGAATCGCGGCAGTAAATACCTTCGCACGTCAGATGGCACCACTGAACCTCCCATATTCATCGAAGACACCAACATGAATGGATACTTCAGTGACGCTAGCAACAGCGTATTGAGGAGATCCAATGGACCTAAGGTACTATTGAGAATACAGTTTCCTAGCGATTTTTGTCGGGGTCCGAGGACCAATGGATGCTATTCGGTAGTATTACTTATGTTCAAACTCCGTGATAACTTCGTTTGCGCGATCTAGGATTTTCCAAAGCCATCTATCGGAATTCGGGCGCACTTTTCAGAGTAGTTCTCATGTAGCGTGCTAGATGGCGCTACACTATTTTTAGCTTTCTAAATGAAAGAAAATGACGAAGTTATTTGTAATATTAAGTCGTAGTAAAAATATTTGTAGTATCCAATAGTAATCATAATAATAAGAAAGATATTATTATGGTCTTACTGTTTTTATAGGAACCAGCCCAAACATACATGGCCCCGGTAGAAAACAGACGCAAACACGTCTCAGACTCATCAGACGATGAGAAAAAGCACAAGAAGCACTCACACAAGAAGAAGAAGAGCAAACACGGGCATAAGAAACACCACGGAAAAGACGATAAGAGAAAGAGATTTAACAGACTCTCTTCAGCGGAGATTGAGAAGAATGTTGTATCTTTGGAGGATAATAGCGCTGCTGGTAGTAAATAAAATAATGAGTGCAAAAAGTTTTCTACTGGTGCAGAGATTTGAACCCGCGACATTGTTCTTTATTAGTGGTGACCAATCAAACGCGTTTTACCGTACGTTTCCACTGCAAAACATTCACAATAAAACATGCACAACTCTGGGAAGATATCGATTTGCGTTTCCACCGCCAAACTTTGTGCATGTTTGACATTTTGAATCTTGTGCAGATGGTTTTAAGGATTTTCTTGATTGTAAAGACAAATCGTTTGTAAGGATTGTGTTGTGAAAGTTTTATTGTGAATGTTTTTAGTCGATACACGCAGTTAGATCAATGATCAAGCCTGAGTTTGTTAGTTCAGATTTACCTTTATTAATCTTTATTCTAGTAAATGTTTCTTTATAAAAATACCTAGATGTTGCCTAGAAGGTAAAATTATCAATTTTAGTCTTTTTCGAGTTTCTTTTATTAGTGCTATTTTGATCTGTTTTCAAGTAGGTACCTAGTACTAGACTACGCCTTAGTAAAATAACAAGGTCGTGGGTTCGATTCTAGGTAATCTAGCTATTTATTTATTAAGCGAATAAGTACACTATTACAAATAAAGGGTTTGAATATTTTTTTGGAAGTTTTGATTATAATTCTTTTTTTTTAAGTACATATAATCTATGGTAAGTAGGTTAACTTTTATAATTATTTTGGTGGATAAAGGAAAAAGATAAGTATTTTAACAATAACTATACTTTATTTACAGTCTGTGTAAATTAACTTATCCAACAAAATGCAACAATTGTCATTATAATACACGAAAAATACTAAGCATTAACATTTTTGAGATATTTTTTCCTTTTTATACTTCTAAAAACAAGTTCAGGTCAAATATTTAACTTTTGAGAACCCTAAACTAATAACTTTTTTTTCCATAATTAATTCTGACCAATTTATTTTTATGTTATTCAAAATAAAACTACTATTGTACAATTGGTAGGTCGGTATTGGTCAAAAAGAAGAATGTTGTGTATGTGTATGTATATACTACTATGTACCTACTTCCAAAATAACCAGTTTACCTTGAAGTTAGTCATTTGAGTGACTAGATTGCAAAAAACTTCAATGAATGAATACAACATAAAAGTATTCTATCAGCAATCTAGTTCCCATAGTACAAGCTTTGCTTAGTTTGGGATTAGAGGGCGTTGTGTGAAATGTCCAAGGATGTTTATTTATTTATAATGCATAAGTTAGCTAATTCCAGTAGATAATTTGTTAAAAAAAACAAAACACTGAGCTCAGTTTGAATACCTTCTGGCTTCATCATTAGATGATGATGGCAGTTCATTGGAATTATTCTAGTGACCGTAAACACCATTAAAAAGTCACAGGAAAGCAAAATACGTAATTTCGTTTATAATTACAGGCATAACTCCACATCAGTCATAAAACTTAGGCTCGTACACCGATAAACGAAGCGTTATTCAAGCATAGATTTGAATAGACATTTTCATACAAAAATCTATGCTCGAGTCCAGATCAGTGCTTGAGCAGTAAATCAGCATACGGGCCTTTAGTCACTCGACTAACTTCAAGATAGTTTGATCGGTAAAACTATAAATTAACTAGATAATTTACAAATACATACAGAGGTTGTAGTGTTTCACCGTTGATTCTCAATAACAAGTTTGTCTGTTTGATACATCTCTCCAACGGCAGCCTGTAAGAGAAGATACATCAGAATTAGAAATTTATTATAAACAATTTTTCCCACGGAGTTTTGAGATGGGGTCCTTCAAAAGGCCGGTTTATCTCCTCTTAAAAGGCCGGCAGAGCACTAGCATCACCTCTGGTGTTGTAGGTGTCTATGGGCGGCGGTGACTACTTTCCATCAGGTGGCCCGCCTGCTCGTCTGCCAGTTATGGCATTAAAAACAATAAAAAATAGCCTGCGATTTCATACTCATGCGAAACTTTCCACCAAAATATCTGTCAACCAGCTTACAATGAACCTCGTATGGCTGCTTTTGGTTTAGAGAGTTCAAACTGTATCTAAGAATCCACTTCTTTGATTTCTATGAAATATAGCCTATGTTTCAATCCGGGAAAAGGGCTTACAAATGGTATAAGTTTCATTGAAATTGGTCCAGTTGTTTAGAACAAACAAACAGACAAACTCGATTTTCGAAATCACATTAACCATACCTATCTTTAATTTTAGTTTTTGGCTTTTTAACAGTTTTATAATAGTATAGATAAATAAATACTCATGGACATTTAACACAACACCATCTAGTCCCAAAGTAAGCATAGCTTGTACTATAAGAACCGGATTGCTGATATAATACTTATATACATTATGTACTTTTTTTGTAAATACACTTGTACATAGTAACACCCGGACATGGAACAAACATCTATATTTGTCACACACAAATGTTTGTTCTCGGTGGGGATTAAACCACGACCCACAGCCCGGAAGGCAGAGCAATTACCAACTGAGCCATGATGCCTGTCATGCCCATCAATTTCCAAACTAAGTAAAAGTTCTACAGGTTTCATCATCATCATCAACCTATATCGGTCCACTGCTGGACGTAGGTCTCTCCCAAGACGCGCCACTGAGCCCGGTCTTCATCTCTTCTCATCCAGTGTTTGCCAGCTACATGTCTCAGATCGTCACCCCACCTAGCCGGAGGGCGTCCTACACTACGCTTGCCTAAGCGCATGGGATACAGGTTTAGTAAGATATTATTCTTACTTGTCTTCTGATCATCATGAGGTTCTCCTGTGCAAAAGCATAGGCCTTCTTTATTTGTGAAGCGTCCGTTATTGTCTTGCTGTCTTTGAAGGCATCCCTCACTCTGCGAACTGCGTAATATCTGGGGAAGAGCGCGAATATAAGATCATTTAGAACGCTGTACTAGCACGCAGAAAAAATGAAAAATAAATTTTGGAGGTTATGTAAGAACAAACTATTTCACAATAAAATTAGCACTTACTTGAAATTATAGTTTGGAAACTTCTGAGATTCTCTTAGCAGCGATTTATACATCTGTAATACTTGCACTTTTCCAACGCCTGACGCCATAGTTTTAACAATTTTTAAAATACAAGAATTTGCTCAAAATTTGCTTTTCTGTGCAATGAAAAAATAAAACATCTAAATACCATTCCAGTTTACGTAGAAGTAATCAAACTAAAAGTCAATCAGCTGTTTTAAGATAAATTTGTGTGCTCTTCAGTTTACATTGACATGACATGAGGTACATGTATATTGTGTGTGGTTAAATGATGGCATGCTTTAAACAACTCACAAAACTATTTTATTTATGTTTAAAATATGATTATTATTTACCATACCTACTTATAAGTTAGATGTTGAAAATTTTTAAAGCGTAGAATGGACCGCAGTTTTGTTCCAGGTTTCGGAAGAAAATGTGACATTTTTAGCATTGTGTTTTAACTCTATCTCGCAAATGTCAGTTTTGTTTTCAACAACTGGGGATGCCGCTTTAACCCAATTTTACGCCCGGTCTAGGAAAACTAAATAAAGTAGAACAAAATGATGGTGATAAATTGGTAATAATGAGTTAAACTAGTTAAATCCTTTCCGTCGAAATCTGCTTACTACGAGTTTGTACAATATTTTTAACCTTCAAACATCATTTTTAGACTTCGAATAGGAGGAGGTTCTCAATTCAGTTGTATATTTTTTTCATGATTGTTACCTCAGAACTCATCTATGAACGTATTTGAAAAATTCTTTTTTATACTCTCAGATTAGTTCTATAATTTTTTTATCAAAACCTCTTCAGTAGTTTGGCAGTTAATAATTTATTATTATTTGTGCAGTATTTTTAGACAACAGAGGTATAGACAAAAATAAAACTAACTGGAAAAAACTCAATATTGATGTAAACGACATTGCGTATTTTATTTTCCTGTGATTTTTCGGTGGTGTTTACGATTAATAGAACCAGTCTCAATGAACTGCCACCATCATCATCATCATTATTATTTTATGATGAAGGCGTAGCAAATTGAACTCAGATTTAAAAAAATTTAAACCTATTAGAATAAATACAGGTTGTCCAGAATTTGACTCCAGGGTGTACATAAAAAGATAGACTGTAAGATTGCGGTAAAATATTGTGCTAAAAAAGTTGCTCCAAAAATGAAAAACAAAGTTGGCAGCCCTCCCTACCGCCTACTCACAAAACGTGAAGCAAAGCAAGAGAGCAGGGGAGTTTCTTGTTTTTCAATGTAAATAAATTTATATCACTATTGTTTCTCCTATCAACAGTATTTATTCGTTCCCACTAACTTTCACACAACGAACATCAATAACTCCGTACAGTGTTGCATAAGTAAGTGTTTTATTGATTGCGAAATGTTACATACTATCGCCGTGTTGATATTATTGTTTTTTTATATGTTTGTATAGATATTTTACGGATCTGAAGGGTGAAACGACCTTCAGTCAAGCTGCTAAACTCGTGACACTGTGATTTGACACTCAAGTTCTTTCCGTTTCATGAAAATAGATCAAGTAGGTAGGTTACGTACCTACTCGTATTTGTCTGTGATGTAACTGCCTTTGTATAAACCGGATACATAAGTGTTGGTTTAACTGGCTACGCGCTATTTACGTTCATATAACAATCACAATCATCTAAATATATAAAACTCTTTTGAAGCTGACTTAGAATCAACGCACAGCCTAAACTACAAGTCCTAGAGGTATGAAATTTGGAGGGTAGTATCCTTATATAGTGTACTAGCCGCTGCCCGCGGCGTTGCTCGCGTTCGAGACCCTTTAGAGTGTGACTTTTCAGAATTCCTTTCTTAGTGCGTCCCTACACTATATAAGGATACTACCCTCCACATTTCATACCTCTAGGACTTATAGTTTAGGCTGTGCGTTGATTATTATCAGTCAGCTTCAAAATAGTTTTATATATTAAGAAAATGGGTGCACTAAGAAAGAGTCTATGAAAAGTCGCACCCTAAAGGGTCTAAAATTAGGATTCTGTTGTTAAATTTTTGTAAAGAAACCTAATTTGACTACACTAATCGATACCACTGATACCAGAGGGTGTTGCGTGTAATGCCCAACAATATTTATTATTCATATTTGTCAATCATTCTATCTTGTATTTCTAGTTGCAATACATGGACCAGGAAGATGATGAGAGACACTGGTATGATGATGACAGATTATACTCCTCGGGGCGTGACAGTGATGACAGCCCGCTACTCTCTCACCGGTAAATACTCTCATCAGTGCAGCTGTTTCCAAGCTATGATTCATCAGCTCTCATTAACTCCTTAAGGAATAATAGGCATAATAAAATTGCAGTTTAGATCACTTCAATCGTTTAATTCCAATGATCTTATTTTATTCTATGGACTAGCTGATACCTAGGACTTTGTACGCGTGCGAAACTTGCCACAAAAATATCTGTCACCAGCATACAATGAACCTCGTGCCGAAGGCTGCTTTTGGTTTAGAGAGGTCAAGCTGTATCTAAGAATCCACGTCTTTGATTTCAATAAAATATAGCGTATTTCAATCCGGACAAAGAGCTTCTGAATGGTATAAGTTTTGTAGAAATTGGTCCGGTAGTTAAGGCGTGATCCGCGAACAAACAAACAGACAAACTCGATTTTCAAAATCAGAATCGTTTATTTAGTAGATCTGCATATTTAGTTTATCCATATCCTTAATTTTAGTTTGTGGCTATTTTACAGTTTTTGCCATTTTGCTTCGCCAGAGGAAGGGATAGATAACGAGTTGGTAACATGTTAAAATAATATTTTTCCTTCCCAGATCATACGAAAAGCGTCACTATGAACCATATATCCTCGCAAAAACAGAAGAGAGAGATAAAAGATCACCCCTCTCTGTTCTCATGAAGTTTTTTTTATTCTGTACGGCCATGATATTATTCTGTGTGTTGTTATACATACCGGTGTATAATAAGGCGAATAATCAGCTTTCTAAAGGTAAAATACATTTCAGCGCCATCTAGCACCAAACTAATCCAGACTAAGAATATTTAGCTAATGTCGCATACCAATCCACACAACCATGATCTTATTCTGTGTGCGTACCGGTATAACATATTTCAGCGCCATCTAACCCCAAACTAAGCCAGACTTAGAATATTTAGCTCTGCTGTAGAGTATGATTATTCCTGGAATGGAAGCAATTGGCAACCCCAAAAAGATGTCAAATAGTTTTCACAGTACAGATGGTGTTACCAACTTAGTTTTCCAATTCTACCAGAATGCGACATTCTTAGCGTGGTCAGAGAATAATCCTATTTCCCACCGAAAACAAACATTTGTGTGTTGTAAACATAGATGTTTGTTCTGTGTCTGGGTGTTTCTATGTATTATAAGTATGTATTTACAAAAAAAAATGTATATATTATGTATACTATCAGCCATCTAGTTCCCATAGTACAAGCTTTGCTTAGTTTGGGACTAGAAGGCGTGTTAAATGTCCGTGAATATTTATTAATTTATTTCTTTTATAGCATTAGTAGCGGGTTGGAGCACACACACAAACAGAGATACAAAACTCTATGTGTTGCCAAATAATGTAACAATAATACACGAGCCCAGCGATATATGCCCAAAGGAAGACAGATCAATAAAAAACAAACTATTCCTACTAATAGTAGTATGTTCTGCGACAGATAACTTTGAACGTAGAATCGCTATACGAGACACATGGGGCAACCAAACTAAATACTATGATCTACTTAACGTATTTAACAAAACCAGAGATAGATACAAAAGTTACAATTATACATACGATTTGTATACCGAGCCTACTGAGAGACGGAAGAGGGATGCTGGGATAGCACAAATGTTGCCAGAGCTAGCGAAAATGTTGCAAAGCAACCTAATAAAGACTGATAATGTACCTGAAGCGAGATTTGATGATGATGATGATGATGGTGTGATACCACAATTCGATATGAACAAAGTCCTCAATGACGAAGAAGTTAACTACTACGATGACAGCAACGTCATGAAAATACCACCCAAAGGGTACGAAAATAATCCCGATTTGGGAAAAGTTCTAAGTATTCTCAGAAAAGATAAAAATTTCCCCGTTTTTCGGGAGAGCACAGAGAGCAGCAACACTGGGGTGGATTTTAAACTGGTGTTTTTACTGGGGTTGCCACCTATTAGGAACGATTCTGATGTACAAGATAGAATAGAGGATGAGATTGAGAAGTATGGAGATGTCATACAAGAAGGATTTACTGACTCGTACAATAATTTAACATTGAAATCTATAATGATGTTGAAGTGGATCACTAATAACTGTAATGAGAGTGGTATGTATTCAAAAAACAATTATCTACTTAGTAATTAATCCAATCTATCTATCTATACTATTATAAAACTGTAAAAAAGCCAAAAACTGAAATTAAAGATATGGATTAACTTAATATGCAGATCTACTAAATAATATCTGATTCTGAAAATCGAGTTTGTCTGTTTATGTGTTTGTTTGTTCGCGGATCACGCCTTTACTACTGGACCAATTTCAACAAAACTTATACCATTCGGAAGCCCTTTTTCCGGATTGAAACATAGACTATATTTTATTGAAATCAAAGACGTGGATTCTTAGATACAGCTTGAATTCTCTAAACTAAAAGCAGCCATTCGCTACGAGGTTCATTGTGTTTCAAATTATGTAATTACTAGCCGTCGCCCGCAGCGTTGCTCGCGTTATAGACCCTTTAGAGTGCGACTTTCCAAAATTCCTTTCTTAGTGCGCCCCTACACTATATAAGGAACCTACCCTCCAAATTTCATACCTCTAGGACTTATAGTTTTGGCTGTGCGTTATTCTATGTCAGCTTCAAAAGTATATTGATGATGATGATTCTTTTCCAGTGCGCTACATATTAAAAACAGATGATGATATGTACGTAAATGTGCCTAACTTAGTCATAAACCTCAGAAATAGATCCAAAGACTATGATACTAAACTAGCACTGGGGCATAAGGGAAAGGAATATATGCTTATTGGAGACCTTATATGTGGAGCTAGGCCTGTACTGGATTCGACTAATAAATGGTGAGATTTGATATAGCAATGGGTTTGCATCAACTACCCACTAATTTCGCACTAGCTTGCAAGTCTTCGGTAGTATAGTGGTAAGTATCCCCGCCTGTCACGCGGGAGACCGGGGTTCGATTCCCCGCCGGAGAGATTGACTTTTTGCATTTTTATTTTTTGCTTAATATTGTTTTCAGTGTTCTTATGACCACATTCTGGTCACTAATACAAAAGCAATTTTTTACGTCGAGATGAAACTGATACTATACCAGGTTTTCAAGTCGGACCAAAGGTTATTATAACAAATGCCTTACTAAGTCTGCCTTCTGTACTGTAGGTTGTAGGTTTCATATCCATCATCATCATCATCCACAGCCCGACCTTACCCACTGCTGGGCATAGGCCTCCCCAAGTTTGTGCCATCCACCGCGGTCCTGTGCTAGTCTCTCCCATTTACGGCCTGCTATTTTGACGATGTCGTCTGCCCATCTCGCTGCCGGACGTCCTACTCCTACGTTTCTGTAGCCGCATCTTGGCCACCATTCAGTGGTCGCCTTACTCCATCTGGTATCACCACGCCTTGCAATATGTCCTGCCCAACTCAATTTGAGTCCCATAATTCGATCTCCATTCAGGACAAATATTTATTTTCTGTGATTTTGCAGGATAAAATTCACTTGATTTATTTACCCGACTACAGCGAAGCAATAAAGAGGGTATATGATTTTACTATGTGTATAGGTAGTAGTAGAGGTTAGAAAGAAAAAGTATATAAGTATTCTAAGCAATCTAGTTCCAATAATAATATTACCAGCTTCGCTTAGTTTGGAACTAGAGGGCGTGATATGTCCAAGAATATTTATTTAGGGGTTTATTTTATTCTGTGTTACAATTATTAAATTCCCCCCTGGCCATAACCCACCCCCCAACAGGTACTCCCCCCGGTACATGTACAATGGGCGTATCTACCCGCGCTACGTGTCGGGTACTGGGTACGCGATATCATCACCGGCGGCGTCGGCTTTGTACGCGGCAGCATTGCACACGCCTTACTTCCATCTTGAAGACATCTATATTACTGGTAAGTAGTCACTAGGTAAGTAGTCACTAGGTAAGTAAGTAATCACTAGGTAGGTAAGTAGTCACGGTTGGTGAGTAGTCACTAGGTTTGTAAGTAGTCACAGGTCGGTTAGTAGTCAATATGCTGAAAAGTAGTCACTAGATTGGTGAGCCGTCAGTAGTCAATAGACTGGGAATTAGTCACTAGGCTGTTAAGGAGTCACTAGGTTGGTTAGTATCCACTAGGTTGCCAATTAGTAACTAGGTTGGTAAGTAGTCACTAGGGTGGTGAGTAGTCGGTAAGTAAATAGTCACTAGGCTGATAAGTCGTCACTAAACTGGTCACTAGGTTGGTAAGTAGGGAATGGTAATTAGTCGCTAGACTGGTAAGTAGGATCTGATCATGACCAAAAGTAGAATTTTTCAAGGATTCTTAACTTTTTGTTTAGTTAACCTGTAAGAACTATCTCTCTAGGTATATGCGCAGCTCGCGCCTCGCCTCGTCTCGTCCCTCGCGATGACCCTGCCTTCTCGTACTCGTCCATTCCTCCCAGCACGTGCGCAGCGCACGCGCGTGTGACGTCACACCGCGTCACTGCACAACACATGTTGGAAATCAATACTGCTTTGTTGGAACCAGAGGTGGTTGATAGGTATGTGTTTGTTAACTCATAACTCCGTCATTTATGAATCGATTTGGTTAATTTTTTTTTATCTGAAAGGGTATACTTCCAGGTTGGTTCCATAAAAGTTTTAACAAAATCGGATCAGTAGTTTGGCTTTTAAATAAGAATGAATGAAAAAAACATTTCATCCACGTATACGATATTGCGTATTTTGCTTTCCTGTGACTTTTCAGTGTTTACGATCAATAGAACAGTCCCAATGAACTGCCATCATCATCATCTGATGCTGAAGGCGTAACATAGTCAAATTGAAGTCGGTTTGTCCTCTAAGTAAATCTTTTATTTTGTTTCAGATGTGAACGAATACGACTCACACAGGTAAGAAAGGACAGACTACGGCCAAAGACACCTCCGAAAAAACTAACAAAACACCACCATTGAACACAAAGGCTTGACAGTACGTGTGAAAAACAAAAAAAAATGCAAAAAGTGATTTGGTCTCACCGGGGATCGAACCTGGTTCACACGCACTGAAAAGTTCACAACATTAGCTGTGATTTTTCTAAATCTCAAATTATTACTAGCTTGCTCTCTCTTATACTAACTGTTCTATCTCTTTCTAATTGACAATAGATCCATAGTGCCATTATAACTCAGGTTCGTATCCTAAAAAATACTCAAATCGAGGCAAAATTGATTTTTCTCCTTTTATCTCGATTTACACTTGAGTGTCCTCTTAGGATACGAGCCAGATAAGTACATACATTAGGTGTTAGGAATCACCAAGTCTAGAATCTAGATTAACTTTAGAAATACCGAAATTCACAGTATTATAGTTCCTGGCTTAAAAGAGCCAGTGACATTTCAAAGGTTAAGGTGTTGGGAAAGCTAAAATAATCTTTTTTAACCCGGTCAGTTACAAATTTCTATTGTTTTTGGACAGTCTCTGAGCAAGGAAAGTTAAAAGTGTCCATCTTACGCGTCTTAACCTTTCGACTGTCGGACACGATAGATTTTGTATTGTGTCGAAGCAGGCAGGGGTTAAAAGGTGAATTTAACCGGTGAACGGCGAGATAATTGATGTAGTTGTGATATGAACTCCTGCCAAGGAATAATGGTGATAATGTACATAATAAAATGTAGATTAAATAATATGGGACCTATAAGTGTCCCTGAGGCGACTCCACGGGTTGGGTTGGCTCGCTTTTTGTCACATATATTTCGTAGACCAAAATATTAATGAAACTGATGAAAATATGAACAAAACAATTTTTTTTAGAGTTAATTTTTTTTCTCATATTATTATATTTTTTTACTTTGTTGAAAAAAATGACCAAAGTTATTTATTTTACAGTCACTGTTTGTCTAATATAATTTTTTATTTAAGTACTGTGGATGTACTGGTGATGGACACCGACCCAATTATGGACACTTGAAACTTTAATGTCTTAAAATAGTGATTTGGATAGCTTAACGAAAAAACTGTTAAAACATATTCATTAGATAGAGCAAGTATTCAGTTATACACCTATTTCGAAGCTCAACATTGTAAGTTTTTAAAATGAATTAATTATAGCAAATTAATTATTATTTCGTCCCAGCAGTGGGACGAAATAGGTTAGGAAAAAAAAATAAAAATAAAAAATTATAGCCAAAACCAGCTGACCAAATCCTTGAGGTGTCCATAATTGGGACATTCACGGTACCTACAATCGTTTAAAAAAATAATGAACAGAAGAATTAGAATATTAAAAAAAACAATCACTAATAAAGTAATAATAGAGATTAGAATGTACAAAGTACCTACTAACCTAGTGTTTCCGCAGACTTTTAATTCCTCTCGAGGTGTATTAAAATAACGAAGACCAGGATTTTCGTAACAACTTGTATAATAAAAATTTATAAAAGGTACAGAGTTGTGATGTGATTCGGTTAGCGTAAAGTCGAATTGTGACGTTGAACGTAGCTGTCAGATATTTTGAACTTTCTGACGTTCGCGATTAGTTCGGATGCGCAACAAAGTTAGGATCCGCAACACTTATCTTAATTATTTTTTTAAATAAGGGTTTGAAACCAATCACAGAAATTTAGGGTACTTTTACACGTCTCGAGTAATCATGAAAATATCGGTCAACTTCTAAAAAAAACTTTTCTAAATCTGAGTTTCTCACTCAACTTACAGTGACGAATTGTGTGACAAAAACGAACCTTAGTAAGTTAGATAAACGCAGGAGTCGTATTAATAATCATTCTAGAATATTCTATAGTATTCTAGAATTGCATAGATAGTACATACAAACGAACAAAAGTGATTAGTTGTAGGCGCTTCAAGCGATCAAACTTAGAGGTGACGCCACGTAAACGTAGTCCTACGTTATCTCTACGTAACGACTGCTAAAGCCGGGACCGACAGTTCAAGCCATGACGGAGGCCTTAAGGCGGCCTAAAAACTCCGTCAACAGAGTTGATCACTAACTCATACGAGCTTGCTTGCTAGCTCTACGTAACAGGCTCTGCCGGAAGACCAGTGTAAGCAAGCTCGTATGAGCTAGTGTCCAACACTGGTGACGAAGTTTTGAGGCCGCCATAAGTCCTCCGTCGTAGCTTAACGACTGCTAGAGCCGGGTATAACGTGCCCTCCGAAGCACGGAAACGGTCAGATGTAAATGAACGGTCATCCATCTCAATAGTGACCGCGCAGAACGTCGCTTAACTTAGATAATCTGTGAAGATTGACTAAGCAAGCAAGCAAGTCCCGGCTCTAGCGGTCGTTAAGCCATGACGGAGGCCTTAAGGCGGCCTAAAAACTCCGTCACTGTGTCGCTGTGTTCCGGTTTGAAGGGTACGGGGGGGCTGTAATTGCATTACTTCACAAGACGCGTTCAATGTGGACGTGCTGTGTTGTGTAGCGAGCGTGGAACTATGTTTTGTTGGCAGCTTTCGAAGAAACATGATTATCGAATTGAATTTTAGAATCTCATAGAATTTGGCTGTTTTAAATAGATCTGAAGAGAAATATTATATAAGTGTTCTTAAGAAATGATACTGGGCGTAACAAAACTATTCCCGAAAACTTTGAAGGTTTAAAATACTTATTAATATAAATAATTTTTGCCTTTGGTACCAATAATGAAACCCGTTTCTATTGGTGTTTTTTTTTAAACCAGCTTTCGCCCGCAGCTTTGCGCGCGTGGTAGCAGTATACGCATTATTTGGTTAAAATCAACAGCTGAGTTTCGGACTCAAAACTGTTGATTCTACACAATTTTTTTTATATTGATAGGCACTTTAACCCTTGGATGTTTTCAAAAGTGATCTTTGACACCCTGTATACTAAGATATATTTGGCTATGGTGTTGTATTTTACGTAGGTAGCTTTAGTTAATTGACTTCTCGTTGAATTTTTTGCATATTTAGTGCATTTATCGAATAATTAAGATTAATAGTGATTATGTTATTTTTAACCCTTAGTAAGCTATGCACGTTCTTCTTTTATTGATGGTCTCTCCTTTTGACAGACAATTTTGACAAGTGTCAAGTGAACTATTTGATATTAGTCAAGTCATTCGTCAAGTTGTCCACTCGCTATCTTCATCGGTTTTATTATTATTATTATTAATTTATTTCAGGGCCGTATGCCCGTTACTTAAGTCTGGATCAATACTTAAGTATTGATCTGAGTCGACTTTTGAAATGAAAATGAAATGAAATACATTTATTTTGTATAGTAACAAAAGTTAACAAAGTAGGTACGTTTCGTTTGTGTCGAATATTTAAGTCGAGTTCAGTTTGAAACGATACTCAAGCATCGAATTCTTGAGCATAGATTTCATCTGTAATTTTTTTTAAGTAAAACGCTTGAGTAAGATTTATGAACGATAGTATTTTAACAATTTCCAAAATAGAATATCTCGATTTGGCGCGTATTTTTTACCAACCCACACTTGTTTCTTATTTAATCACGCATTTTGAACACTTCACTGTTATTTTACCATTAGGTACCACACATTACCATTAGGTACTACACATTATTTTCATTATTTATAATTGTAAATATATTTGGCATTATTAGCATGCAGAACCTCTTACATATGAGTAACTAACTTAAGAAAAGAGCATGTAATATGTTTGAAGTTTTGAACGTGCTAACTATCTCATCTGTAGCATGAAGTTGTAGATTTAAGGCTCGAACAGACCGGATGCGTATACGTGTATACGTCGTAGTCACGTCGCAGTCACGCGCGTAGTTACTGAGTAGTAATGTATGAAACTGTATGAGACAGGACACAGTGCTTGCGTAATGACGCGCACGTCTACATTACGCAAGCAGTGTGTCCTGTCTCGTAAAGTTTCATACATTACAACTCAGTAACTACGCGCGTGACTGCGACGTGACTACGACGTATACACGTATACGCATCTGATCTGCTCGAGCCTTTATAGGATTCCCTTCGCCATCAGCTCGCTAAAAACATTCCTACTCTTTTTCTTGTAACCCTTCGCAGTCTATAATCTTTTAATTTTTAATGCACTTCTGTAGTAAAACTCCCCACATGCACTTTTATGTTACCTGCCTGCACTTTTGTGTTCATATAATTTTTCGTAACTTTCAGATTAAACGACAGGTGCCTAGCTTCGGCTCTAGGTTGTTGAACATGTTTTCTAGTAACGATAACGAATGCAATTCGCACTAGTCAATGTAACCTTATTTATAAACTCTTAAGAATAGTTACACCGTGTTCTGTCCTTTGCATTGTCAAGTAGATTCAAATTCCATCGAAAGAGAGAAAACACTGTGTAAATACTTAAAGCTTATATTGAGTTTATTAATAACTTAAAGCCTTTTAAGTCCCGTATGCCGAATAATGCCGATACAGCAATCCTAACTCGGGCATAGATTTGAGTAGAGATTTTCATACAAAAATCTATGATCGAGTCTCGATCAATGCTTGAGCCGTAAATCTACTAAGCTAAGCTAGACTAGCATAGCTAAGACAGTTCTTTGTAGGGTAAAAAATGTTTTATTGTTATATATACAAGAATTCTTTTATAATGAGTTAAAACTGCTCAAATTATAGGTAAATTTTATTGAGTCTACGTTCGGAGAGGATTTTGTTGATTAGAACATTCCAATTGTAAATTTAGCCTAAAGTTATACATATCTTTATTTGCTCATTTGATGGTTATGTTTTGAATGCTGTATATTTCTTTTTTTGTGATATGTCTTGCCTTTTTTGAAAGAGTTAATTGGATGATTATTTACACTATTTACAAATTTATTTATGAACAAAATATTTCCAAAATAAGTTAAGTGAAAATCTATTAATTAAAATTATTGGTCCTTATATTTAATTGACAAATCTCTGTCAAAGTTTTTTTGATGTTTGTGTTGCGATCACGGCGTAGCGCCTGAACTGATTTGGATGAAATTCAGAACTATTGTAACTTAGGATCATAATCCTCGAGTGGACTTGCGAGCAAGAGCTAGTGCCGAATGAATTTAATCTCCATTTTGCATTCACCATTGCACTGTCATGTACTTGTTGCATATAGCTTATTAGCGGCCGAATACTCAAACGCCACTTAAATCAAGTTCACGCTTAAATTATTGCCGTCTCTTACAAATGAGTAATGTCAAACAGATGCAGAGCGGTTAAGTGGTGCTTAAATTTGAGTGACGTTTCAGTATTCCGGCATAAATGTTTTAACCGCATTTTTTTGGATTTTTGCACGTTTTTTTATCATTTACATGGTTTTTTTAATATATTTTAGTAGTATTAAGAAAATAAAGTGAAGAATTTAGTGCCTCAATCAATTATAGCTTCGATATAGTTAAAGATCGCTATAGCGCTTCGTAAATTGTACATAGTATTATTAGTATACAAATTGTTATGAAATTTTATTATTTTGTATAAAAGTTTTTCTGTTCTTTACTTACAGTATGTATTAATACAGTCGAAAGCTAAAAAATCGGATCATCTATAAAAACTTCACAAAAAATATTACCTAACATCAGATGGGCCATCGGCTTGTGCCATAATTTGTTATATGAAAAAGTTAGCATTCGTGGTTTCCAAGAAATTCAAATTTAATTTAATTTGTTCATTCAATAATTATTATTTACAATCGTATTTCAAATTAGGTGATAAAGCTCAGTATACCTATGTAGGTATTTTTTATAGATGAACCGTTAATTTTACACTCGAGTGTATTAATTCCATACGAATTAGTATGCTGACGTGTTGTATTATTTTTGTATTGAGATTGCTAAATTAAGATATAATTAGGTCAATCGTCCGATCTCTTATACTCCGTTTTAAAAATAAGAAAACATTCATAAAATCATTATTATCTAAGAAATAACCAATTTTAAGGGTGTTTTTCCAGAGCTAAGTTGTACGTTGCTAAGGATGTGTTTGACAACAATCGGGGTTCGGTTATTTTCATACTAGCTGTGCCCGCGACTTCGTCCGCGTCTTTCTTACTCACGTTAACTTCAGTTTCACATTTTGTATTGACTCCGTAAATGTTACATCAGAATAGCTCTAATATTTTGTCTCTTGTCGCAAACTTATAAACCTTACTACTACATATTTCCATAGAAACTTTCATCCCCTATTCCCTATTGTTATTTCACACTCTTGAGGGTAAAATTTTTACATACTTTTTTTTTTATATTCACGGACACTTAACACAACGCCTTCTAGTCCCAAACTAAGCAAAGCTTGTACGATGGAAACTAGATGGCTGATAGAATACATACATACATTTTTTTTTGTAAATACATACTTATAATACATAGAAACACCCAGACACAGAACAAACATCTATGTTTACAACACACAAATGTTTGTTCTCGGTGGGGATCGAACCCACGACCCACAGCACGGAAGGCAGAGCTACTACCGACTGAGCCATGACGCCTGTCTTGAATGTCATATTTATTTATATACAATCAACAACCTAAAAAGTTAGTTTCAAGCTTCTAGTTCTAAAACTGACGATACTTCCATACAACTTTTCATTCCCCCTTTCAACCCCTTACAACCTTTTTTTCGCATTGAAAAGTAGCCTATGTCCTTTCTCAGGCTCTAGACTACATTTGTACCAAATTTAATTTAAATCGGTTCAGTAGTTTTGGCGTGAAAGCGCGACAGACCAGAGTTACTTTAATATTGGTTCGGAAGTTACAATTAAACGATTCCTATTGGTGGATGTCAAACACATCCTTCTTCTTCTCTTCATTATTGGCCTCTGTCCGTCATTTTGACAGACAATTTTGTCAATGTCAAGTGATATAATTGTAATAATATAAGTCAAGTCAAGTCATTTGTCAAGTCGGCTGTCGGTTGTTTTAAAAAGAAAATGGAGGATTTTCTCTTCAAAACCTAACACGAATTTTCACATTCAGAAAAACCACTTTACACACATTTATTCCAATGGCTCACACTTTATGTTACGACCTAAGTATTATTGGTTAAAATTCCACCAAAATTAAACAACAATACTCACAATAACACAAGAAAAACTATTAAAATAAAAGTGCTATGTGTCGTTTCAAAAAATGTCAAAACTCGTGTTAAAACACATCCTTAGTTCGCTGACGTTTTCAAACTAAAATAATATAATGGTTTTGCTGTCACATATTTGATTACAGTCATAACTGTCATAATACATTAGTTTATATGAAACTCAACGTTTTTTAATAAAATACGTGAATCACAGTATTTTTATAATATTAACCTGTCATGTGCTCATTCATTTTGTTAAAATAAAACAAAAAAAGTTTTTTATTTTTAATAAGTATAAAAGTGTTAAGTACATAATAAAGTGTCATATTATTTGTTTTAATTTTCATATATATGAATCTCATTATAGTTAGCGATGATGCCATGAAATCTGCTGTATACCTAAATAAAATATATTATTTATGAATAACTATTCAATTTTAAAAGTAGCTATGTAATCAAATCAATAATTCTTTGTGCAATGTTTTTCATAGATTTATTAAGGTTAAGTAAAACTGGGTTTTATTCTATATTGTTATAAGATGGAAGTTTTTTTAAGGGAGGTTTTGGGATAAATAAATTCGTTGCATTATTCTTATAACTCGGAAATATATTAAGTAACTTTTAGGATACAAGACGTAACATATAATGAGGGAAAACACTAACTACCCTCTAAAATATCTAAAAAGGTATTATGACGCATAATGACCCGAAGGGTATAATAAAACCCAGTTACAAAGCCTTTAATGTTTGGTGATAAAATTTTAAAAGATCTGTTTGTTGAAATTTTCAAAAATTATAAAATGAATCGAGAAGAAATGTTATTAAAAGAATTCTATACGAGTAATGTATTGTTTTATTTGAACTATCCAAATATCTACCTACCTAAGTACCTGTAGGTTTACTAGTTTATTTATTTATATTTAAATCAAAGTCAAAGTCAAAAAGCTTTTATTCAATAAAATCTCACGGATCACTTTGAATAATACTACCTACTACACTTGGAGTACCTCGGTTGCGATTCACTCACACCACTTCCTGACAATATACCTACTTACTAATTATCATCTTTCAAAAACGGAGAACTCCAAATTTTTTTTGGATGTTACGAGTATTACTTATGTTGCTTATGAAGACAAAACAAGTAAGCTTTAAAATAAAAATTAAAATTATTTTTGATATATTTCTTTCGGAATTAAGTACTGTAGTGTTTGTGTCTATTCAGTAGATGCAATTACTCTGTCTCATATGCACAAGCGGTTAGGTAGCTGTCTGTGTCAAGCTTCCTACCCTGTCACTGTCACCTGGAGGCTTGGCGGGATGACACCGGGGAAGGGAGGGAGCGGGGACACACGTGAAAAAGATGGTGGACGAGGCATACCGGCTTGGTGTACTAGTGAGCCAAAGTTAAGTGTTATAGCGGATTTTACAAGTACCAATAATGAACGTATCCTTTTCAAATAGGATAAATTGACAACTTAACAAAAAAATATTATTACTTATAAAAAACTTGACTCTAAAATTAAGTAAACTTCACACGAAAGGTTAAACCTAACGTCAAAAAGCGTTACATAAAATGTTCTTTATTTTTTTTATCAGAAAACTAGGTACCTAGTTTGAATCAAAATAACCACAAAAAATGTTGCATGGCTCATTTTTATCGTTGCGCTAACGGACATCCGTTAGTCAATCAGATGTTATTCACATCCAAAGTTACAGAGTCGCGAGTTGATGAAGTTCCGGATGAGAAGGTTCGCTCTGTAGAAGAACGTCTCTCGTTCAAATATGTTCAGCATTGACAGGTCTTGTGAGAGGAAGTTTCTAGTTTTTATGTCTGCAAATTAATTATTAGTAGGGTTAGTAGGTAAACAAATAAATACTTGTCTATGTACGCAGTTGGTCCGACATCACCTAAACCGCGAAGTCTGGATACTAAGGCCCGTATGCTGATACAGAAATCACTTCTACTCAAGTATAGATTTGAGTAGAGATTTTCATACAAAAATCTATGCTCGAGTCCGGATCGAGCCGTAAATCAGCATAAAGGCCTCAGCTTATTCTTGTTGGAAAACGTATTTACCTACATTGTCCTACATATTCTTTGCTAAGGGATTTAGATTGTTTTTATTCCGATATTTTGTATTTTAGAAAAAAGCTATTGAACCAGAGAGACCTACAGGGTTAAGCTTAAAAAAGCGGTTACCTCTGCGATGCCTCTGCATGAGTTTTCTCACAGAGCACGTTCGTAGATTATATAATAGCGTGATCGTACCTTTTGGTGAGATGTTGAAGTTAGGCAGGCCATCGACGAACGCGAATGTGAACTCTTTGCAGATGTCCAAAACGTCTGCTTCCCGAAAAAACATTGAGAGTCTGATGCGAGCTGAAAAAATCAGTAAATTATAAAATAATAGAATATCTATTATAGGTAGATACGTAGGTACTAAAAGCTCAATCACTGTCAGACCTCTCCATGCCCTGAATTAGGTGCGTGTAATAGCACCGGCACCCACACCCTTCAAACTGAAATACAGCAATGCGAGTATCACTGCTTGGTGGCATATAAAAAGTGGTAAATTTAGGCCCGTATGCTGCTAGTAAAAACCTTACTCAAGCATAGATTTGAGTAGAGATTTTTATACAAAAATCTATGCTTGAATCCTGATCTGGCTTAAGTAGCAAATCAGGCATATCTACGGGCCTTAGTACCTAGGCTAACTTAGTAAGTATACCTAGTGCCGACAACTTACGGTAAGTGCCATTGTATCTATAGTTGTAGATGGTGTCTTCTTCCAAAGGCCTGTGCTGCAGCAGCGTCCGGTCTGACATGAAGTTAAGCCCTGGACAGTCAACGCCTAAGACTCCAGAATCGGAATTTACGTTGTAGCTAGAAATAAATATATAAATAAGTGCTTTTGCAGCCTTAGGCCCGTATGCTGATTTACTGATCCGGACACAAGCATAGCTTTTGTATGAAAATCTTTCCTTAAATCTATATAGGTATACCTACTTGAGTAGGTAATGATTTTTTATCAGCATACGGGCCTTAGTCTGCTAGTACCTAGGTATGCCTAGTATTATCTACCTACCTTAGTACCTAGGTAGGTTTACTAGTTTATTTATTTAAATAATGCTAGTTTAGGATCTTCAATGACACTTGAAGTACCTCGGTTGCGATTCACTTACGCTACTTTCCGCCAATATGCCTATCATTTTTCGAATACGGAGACTTCAATTTTTTTTTATGTAGTTACCTATGTACAAAACAAGTAGGTAAGCTTTTACATAAAACTTTAATTATTTTCGGTCATCTTGCCTCTAGGTAGAGTTAGGAAGGTACTTACAAGAACTCAGAGACGAAGCACTGATCAAGTCCAGAGATGACGAGGTTTCGGTCGATATAGCTCGCATTGAAGTAAGGAGTCTCGAACCTATGACTCGCTACCCTGCACAATAAATAACATAACTAAGTAAGGTAGGTACCTAGATTTAATTAATCTATATGGGTAGGTACACTTTTTGCATCTTTTTATACATTATTTATTTACATGAAAATATCTCACCTGTATTTACTCAGCACAGGTTTAAGCCGGAGTTTACAACGCGAGTTCGCGGCGAGGTTCTTTCCAATGCATTTGTAACTTCTAGGGCTTCTATTGAGTTCGCATGGACGTGCCTTGCCTATCACCTTTGGCGTACCTAGAGGGTTTCATCTAAAAGGTAAGCACTGATCCGGACTCGAGCATAGATTTTTGTATGAAAATCTCTACTCAAATCTATACTTGAGTCACGATTTCTGTACCAGCATACGGCCCTAAGAACACTCAAATAAGTGACAGTTTCATTCAATATCGATCCTTGTGTGAAATAACTTTTTTTTTTTTTTTTTTTTTTTCAGACTGTACTGACTAAAACCTCACGGTCCGTCGGCCACTTTTACCGGGGGACGCGAGTGCGCATTAGCATTCTTCCGCGATCCCAGCGTGTGCGAAATATCTAGAGAACGAACTCAGCGCCTGGATAGTAGGTATGATAATTATGAGGTACCTATGATAGTAGTAGTAGAGCTCTTTGTGAGAGCTCGTCCGGGTTCAGTACTAGCACCGTACCTATTTCTGCCGCCAAGCAGCGATGCTCGCATTGCTGTGTTCCGGTTTGAAGGGTAAGGGCGCCGGTGTAATTACACGCACATGAGACTTCACATCTTTACGTCTCAGAGTGATGGACGCAGTGCATTGCCTTACAGGGCACGTCCTCATTGGACTTGCTCTGTGAGGTAATGCATTGTTATAGGCAGAAGTTACCACTTAACATCAGGTGAGCTATCAGCTTGTTCCATTACATTTATCATTAAAAAAAAAAACCTTGTACCTAGGTACCTACCATATCTATACCTAATTTCTTTAAAACTTACCAGCTATGCACAGAGTAGCACCGACCAGAAACGCTACTAACTTTAGAAGAATCATTACGTCTACTTCTAAGGCCAAACTAAACAAAACTGACTCAATAGGTACCTACAAATATTTCTAGAAGTTAGTTACCTAGGTACATATTAAGTTATTGTGTATGTTCAGCTGAATATCAAAGCTATTGTTGCTAAACAAACTAGTATCAATGATAATTAAAGTTTTCTTGTAAAAATATAACAGCCAGACCAAAAACAAATATTTATGTTCAATGTTTGTTCTGTGTGGGGATCGAACCTGCAACTTAGAGCGTAAAAGGCAAAGATACCTGTGACGCCATCTCTTCGCAGTAAGATACTACCTACCTATACCTACCTACGTATAAAAATCTCAAGCATTGATAAAATAAAGCCCGTATCATCATCATCATCAACCTATATTGGTCCACTGCTGGACGTAGGTCTCTCCCAAGACGCGCCACTGAGCCCGTTCTTCGGCTCTTCTCATCCAGTGTTTGCCAGCTACATAAAGCCCGTATTCTGACTGATACAGAAATCGTTACTCAAACATAGATTTGAGTGGAGATTTTCATACAAAATCTATGCTTGAGTCCGGATCAGTGCTTAAGCAGTAAACCAGCATACGGGCCTTAGGGTACTTTTCCACCAGATCTAAGAATAATAGGGCTATTGGTGGATGTCAAACACATCCTTAGCAATGTAGTTTAGCCTAGCTCTGCTGGAAAAACACCCTTAGTAGGTACATATTTAGATCAGCAATTTTGTTCCACAGCGGTAATAGAACTGGCAATAGAACTGGTAGCTCTCGCAGCCACCGCACAGCCTTCAACTTTTCAAATATTAATTAGTTACGCATCTGTTAATTATTTTTGTAATAGATAGCTGATTCATAACTAAAGTAGGTATGCTGCTTTGCCTTAAATCAATACATAACACCTTTAGCTTTGTTTAACTTAAAATACTAACAAATATTAAACAATTTTGGCCAATGTTCTAGTCTGATCACGCTAAGTATGCAAGAATGCTCCAATCCACATTGGTCAAATATGAGTAGAGTAGGTATACCATCATCATCCACAGCCCGACTTTACCCAGTGCTGGGCATAGGCTTTCCCAAGTTAGTGCTATCCACCGCGGTCCTGCGAAAGTTTCATAGGGAAGGTAGGTAGGTAACTAAATAAAATAATAACTTCAAACCGTCAGTGACTTGATGTGAATTGGATTCTTTTTGCATAACTATACGTCCAAATATGCACATCCTATTTAATATTAAAACCACGAAAGTTTGCGAGGATGTGTATGTTCCGCTTTCACGCCATGACCTACAGATCAGATTTGGATGAAACTTGGAATATAATATATTGTCCTTGACCTGGATTAACACATGGGCTACTCTTTATTCCGGAAAATCAACGGGACGCGATCGAAGTTGAGGGCGGAAGCTAGGATGTGTGTGTAGTAAAAAACATCATAGGCATCAAGCAGGCCAGGAAGACATCATCATCATCATCGTAGTAAAAAACTTTGTTAGGCTTAAAAATCATTTTTATTCATAAACTATCGTACATTAATAAATCAATAATATTAATTTAATTAAATACAACATGGATTACATGTATTTGACACAGCGACACTCGCCCAAAGCGTTATGTAAATGCACTTTATAACATACATACAATGCACTGATAAAGATTATTTAATTATTTATTTAATAAATCCAAATATAATCATGATTTTTACAATGAAAGGAAAAAATTCCAAACGGGTATTGTTTTACATCGAAAATTCCATATCTATGATGGAAAAATTCCATATGATGGAAAAATTCCAAATGATAGAAAAATTCCAAACGATGGAATTTTAAAACAGCAATTGTAATTGCTAAGAAAATACAATGCTTGTATGAAACTATCACGATTGGAAGAAATATTTAAATAATCTTTATAATTATTAGAAAAGTACAAAGGTTTATGCATCTCATTATTACAAGAAACATACAATTGACATGAGCCTTTCATACCCAAAGCATAAATAATTGAAAATCTTTTGGTACATTTTTTACATTATCTATTTGCATCTATTGTATATACTAGTTAATTGAACAATTTGAAATCCTATTTTTACATAATTAACATACAAAAAACATGAAAATTACACCAATAAATGCGAAAATATACCATGACGTTCAGGCTCATCCAACTTTAATGTAACTATGAGACACTTAAACTATCTTATAAGCAGGGACTAATGCACACAAAAATACATAGTCAATAATTATAATGTATTGTTTCTATCTAGAAATAAATAAATAAAACTACAAAACTTTGGTAATCTGTTCGATAAGGAACTTATTTACCTACCAATATAGAAAAAATGAGATTCTTCACGTATTTATAACTTAGAAGTGAAAAATACTAGAACATAATTAGGTCCGTATCAAAATACTAAGCCGTGATTATCTAGATTTTAGATTATAGACATGTTTCAATCCAAAAAACAGCTCCTTTCATACTTTATTGCAATATTTAGCACACTGATCAGTAAAAATAGCTGCAAACTTTATTACAGATACGGGCCACACACGAGTACACTCATTGGTTTGCTTGATTTCATATTTCGTTTACCTAATACAGAATTATAGACAGCTTAAACAACCAAGCACGCAAATATGACGGAAAGTAATTACAAAAATATAATTTAAACTAAACAATTTACTGCATTCGTGCAGTTTATAAACAAACATTGAAATAATTACACTAGAACCTGCTTATAAGACAATACACAATGAAAACCATAATTACCATATTAGTCGTTTAAATGAAGGTTAAAGCGTTAAAAAATAAGAAAAAAAAAAAACAGTAAAGAATATATCGTGATGACAAGATTACATGAGTGGTACTAGTTTATTTTTAATAAAATTGTCAAAATTACTAATGCCTTTAGATTTTGAATACCTGTTTATATAAAGAAAGAAAACAACTTGCGCATATTTATATTCAAATTATTGTATCATCAAAAATGTGAAGTCTTCATATTTTTATGAAAATATAATAACATCAGTTTTTCATGAAATTAATTAAACACGCGGAAGATGGGTATAAATTATAATTTGAGCATTTTATCTGATTCATTCCCATTTTATAAATATACGAATAACGCGGAAACGAATATACAAACAATGTACGTTAGGATAATTTTTGAAGAAATAAAGAAATCTGTCGATCAAAATAAGCAATGTCTTTTATAATTTGACTGCTGTACTAAAAAACCAGTAATTTTGTCAATTCTATTTCAACATAACACAATAAAATACACTTTCAACTTCAAACATACTCTAAATGACTTTGAAAATATTATTTTCATAATTATTATTCTCAGTTTCACCGCAGTTATTACAACAATAGTTATAGCACTAAATAATAAACCGTTGGTTATAAACGTTATAGGATCATCTACTTCTAGTTTTTATTAAAAATACCAGCTTTACACGCCGTTTTGCTTGCCTATTACAAAGAAAACTGACTTCATGCTATCCCATGTCACGAACTATTATTAGTATTAATTTTGTGTCACATTCAACCCATTCTCATTTACAATTCAGTAGAGTATAACGTTTATAAAGTTTAAAACCAATTTGGTTTGCGAAACATTGATAGATGAACAAACAATTCTCAATTTACAAACAGGACACTAACATAGGAAAACTGATTTCCCAATAAATTAACAAAACGAAACCACAAGATGATTTAACTAATGTATTATGCATTTATGTGACAATTAACTTTGTGTATGACAAAAGTATCTTCAATACTGAAAATGCGACTAATTAAATAATCCATTATTTGGCGAATGTATTATGGATTTCTAAAAACAGAATTAAAAGTTGTAGAAATGGAAAAATGTGTGAAAATTTCTACAAATAGGTTTTATTTAATCTTCAAAACAGAATAAGAGTTTCAAAGGCACAGTTACAAGATTATGGTCCTAGCTAATAACTCAGCGACGCAATAAACAGATACAATAAAATGTACAAAAACATCACTAGGGTACCAACCTTACCTAATTTCAGTAACACACGGCCGTTGATTGAGCGCTTTTGTCAAATTGAATTATTTTAAAATAGATAAATTGTATTAGATGATAATATCACCTAAACCTCTAGTCTTACAAACGTTAAGGTCCATTGTCCACTGAAATCTAGATGTAAAACCGCTTAAGTCAGGGATCTTTATTGTAAGTATGAAGACAGATAAGTGGACAATGTCCCTTAGAGACCTAACACATCTTTTCAAAAGTTGTAACTTGTTCTAAGCTCGCCTTGACTTTGTACATTCAGTTATTTCATTTATCGTTCAAAAGCGCTCAATTAACGGATCCCACACATCATCAAGAGTATTATTCTATACAATACGCGAATTGCAAAGAGCTTTTGAACTATCAACGTATATTAAAGTTTCAATTAAAACTGATAATTCCAAAGATCTTTACATTTTTGGCAGAAAGGTATAAAAAACATCAACGCCCTCATCAATAATAGAGTAAGAGAAATAAATCTTACACTTTGTGTATTCGCTTATTTTCTTCAAAGTTAAAAACTACAAAATCACTGGATTCACAATAAGGAATAAACAATGAACATCTAAGACGAAAATGCCAGATGATGAAAAAAATTCCATCCAATAGAAAATTCCAACTGATGGAAAATGCCACCCAATAGAAAATTCTAGCTTATGGAAAAGTCAATGCAATAGAAAATTCCAACTGATGGAAAAATTCCATATAGTAGAAAATTCCGGCAATTTTTTGTAATTTTTTTTTGTTGCATTTTTCGAAGAAAATAAGCGAATTCTCTGTACAATTCTTTTCCGACATTCAAAGCAGTGTTCTCTCGCTCCCATACAAGCGTTAGCCGTGCACTTTATTACTCGAAGCATTAATGATATCATTGTACAAATACAAACGGCATTGTCAGTCATTAGACCATCTCTAAGGCCGAGATAATATCATTCTCATATCGGAAGGGAATGGTTTCCGATTGTTTAGGAATGTTTGGATATCTGATATATCTGCGATATGAATAACGGAGCGTCTTAAACAAAACTAGACTGAGAGGATCGTATTAATGTTAATGTCATTTTAGGAAGGCAATATTTAAGGAATAAACTTTAAGTTATGCACAAATGGAGTCAACATTATTATGAATTCTACACTTTGCAACATAATAAACTTTTTATATTATCGACGCTCCGTCAGACGATTAATATTTACGATGCAAAAATGACATTTGGAAAAAATTCCTGATGGAAACTTTATAGAAAATTCTAAAGATGAGTTTTTTAATCCAATTTCAAAAATATAACATCGTACGCTCCATTTCGTTCACTCTTTCATTTATCCTACAGATTCAAATTGAAACTTCAAGCTGATTTTTAATAAAGAGATTTAGAAAATTTCGTCGCATATAGTGCTATAAACTCATCTATTCTGTCTTTGTGTCAAAATGTTATATTAAAGATTATACGACTTCATCTAAATGTCTTAATACTTTTAACTCTCGATCAAAAAGAAGAGGGTATGTGACCTCATCTAGTGCTTCATTTCAATGTGGTTTTTATGTAAGGAAGATTATTTATAACTCTTAGATAGTTTTCAACCATGTTTCGTAGAAAATGGTCCAGCCCTTTCCAAGTTATGTAGATATTCATCAGCTCTTAATCTCAGTTTTGAAGGGAGTTCAGCCATTTTGTTTGAGCCTGGAGTCCATACTTCTGGTCGACCAGAAATGATGCAGAGGTTCTATGGAGTTTTTTTTATACTAAACAGATAAGTTTAAAACACAATTGCAATTTAATCTCATCTTTAGATTTGTCGAAACATCAATATCTACTTTTATTCAAAACAAATTGTTTAAAATCAAAATAATCATTTAGAATCGTCTTACAAGGAGGGTATTAAGATCATTCTCGAAAACTTGGGAGGTTAGAGAGACTACTATTCGCCCTCTAGTTCCAAACTAAGCAAAGCTTATACTATAGTAGTTACTATATTGCTGATTTTAAGTAGGCAATAGGTATTAATGAAATTCTGACTTATAATGTGATGTTTTCTTTGATATTTCGACAAATCAAACGCGAGTCAATCTAAAAATCGTCAAATACAACTCGAAAACTATTCTGTACATTTAATCTCACACGTACCAATCTAGTTTTAAGGTTTAAATTTGAATGACCACTAAACAAAGCTTGTACTATCGGCACTAGATTGCTGATAGAATACTTATATACATTTTTTTGTAAATACTTAGTAAATACATAGTAACACCCAGACATAGAACAAACATCTATGTTTACCAACCACAAATGTAAGTTCTCAGTGGGGATCGAACCCACCACCCACAGCACGGAAGGAGCTATTACCGACTGAGCTGTGACCAACTCTTTCTTAATCACCACTTTTGTAGTTAACAAAGAAGCTAGAACAATATACGCATGTGTTTAGTTCAGAGTATTGTTTCTTAAATACAATATTTTGCCATACAAATTTGAACTTTAAAACGAACCATCTAAACTCTAATTTTGTAGCAATATCTAAAGTCGTCGCGCGCGAATCCGTCCACAATTTTTATATAAAAAACAATAGTTTTATTAATAAAAATATAATAAGAAATGATTATAGTTAACACATACAAGTCATTTATAAACCTTTGATAGCTAAAACAGCTTTATATTTTCGTTGTTAATGACAATATTGTCTTTTTATTTTTGCAAATAATCATAATATGGTATCTGTTACACTCAGAGACGGCACTTATACATAAGTATTACTTATTTCCTGTGTTTCTCTTCGATATTAGTATTAGGATCTAAGCTAAGTTTTGTTTTATTTATTTTTTCTTAATTCATTGGAACCGATCGTGGCTAGGCTTGCTTAGTCAATCTTTACTGATTATCTAAGTTAAGCGACGTTCTGCGCGGTCACTATTTGTATGGGTGACCGTTACATTTACATCTGAGCGCTTGCGTGCGGGCACGTTAAACTGTCCCGGCTCTAGCAGTCGTTAAGCCACGACGGAGGCCTTAAGGCGGCCTAAAAAGTCCGTCACCAGAATTAGCCACTAACTCATATTTGCTTGCTTACTTAATTCATTTGTTATATGGATCTATGTATAATCTGTTACCTACCGTGCCTCAAATAAACGAATTTGTGTATACAATTTTAGGCCTAGTACGAGTTTTCAGTGTATAGTGTGCGTGTGAAACGTCTGAAGCCCAGCACACCAGGGGGTCAATCGCGCTAAGTTATAACGGCTCACCGGTCACTGTCACTCCTACGCTACGGCCGATTTTCACTGTGAAAATCGACCTTATCGGCCATAACGTGGCAGTAACAGTGACCGGTGAGCCGTTACAACTTAGCGCGATTGACCCCCAGTTGGCGCTGATTTGTATGAAGACACTGAGCGGATTCTTTGAGAAGCTTGGTCTACACCAAGCCCGTACTCGCATGTCGAGCTTCTCAAAGAATCCGCTCAGTGTCTCCATACAAGTCAGCGCCCACTGGTGGTGCTGGGCGTCAGACGTTTCACACCCACACTATACACTGAGAACTCGTACTAGACCCTCTGTTACCTACCGTGTCTGAAATAGGCAAATTTCATTTTTATTTACTTTTAATGTACGTCTCTGAACTGAACTCTGAACTCTAAGTGATAAGTATATCATGTTAATTACTTAGTTGCAAATAAACTCTTTGATTTGATTTGAACTGTATTTATACAAGCTGAATAGATAGTTAGTACATCTCTGAGTGTGACTGTATATGTTAACTACAAGCATCAACTAACAAAGTCATTGGCGTGGGAATAACATTACAAATTAATGTATATCTTGTAAAAATCCAGGGTTTAAAGTTTGGGAGTCGCGTAGAGCAGAATCCACTAATTGGTCACCTATCTGTGTACCTGTAGTGGATAATGTAGGTTACATAAATACATATAACTAGTAGTTCGCCCCGTTAATAAAACCCAAACAATTTTTATTGACCAATGGTTGTAATAAACTTTGCAAATCGCTTCGAAATCGCCGTCTAGCTATGTACCAGTCTTACTTGAACTACAAAATCATTGAAACTACAAGAAACAGTAGCTCACGTTATACTGGTTTAGCCAATTTTATAATTTTTACAACAACTCAAAAACTATTAGACCTAGAATCAAAATAAAAACGGGCTTGGAATGTCTAAACAAAACCCTATCATATGACACCCCACTCGATATTATTGAACGACTTTTTTTTTTACTCCTTTTGGACCCTCATAACTTCACGACCCCTTAGCCGATTTACTTCATTTAACAAACCAGTAAAACTTAAGAGTACTATCCGTATACCTTCCAAATTCTGTGAAGATCGGATAAGGGGTTCAAAAGATCTCGTCGAACAAACATACAAAGCATTTTCGTCCAAGTTGTCACTAAGATCTCGTTCGCTTCGCTTACTCGATCAAATATTCTTGGACATTTCACACACCAAACTAAGCAGAGCTTGTACTATGGGAACTAGATTGCTGATAGAATACTTATATCTATTTATATCCCTAAACACATAGTAACACACACAATGACATAGAACAAATATCTATGCTTAGGTTTGCACTCAGTAGGGATCGAACCCACGACCCACAGCACGCAAGGCAGAGCTATTACCGACTGAGCTTTCACTTGTCTGATATAAAAATATCAGAAGGCATATGGGATACTGTCTATACTCTATTCTATAGGATGACCAAACTAACTCAGAAGTCGCTGTGATATTCAAGCCCAAACTTTGACTGGTTATATCTTTGGAACCGCTAAGGCTATGAATCCCAAACTACCATCAAATTATAGAGAATTTTATCTACTTTTAGTAAGTATAATACCATGGTGTGATGGTGTGTACTTACCATGGTTATAGTGGTGTTTGTGTGGCGCGTGTGTGTGTGTTGGTGCGCGCGCGACGCCGCCGCTACGTGCTGTGTCCGGGGGAGGAGGGGCCGCGGTTCGATTCCTCGCGCTGCTTGCTTATGTATACCTGGATATAATACATACGCTTTTATATACTACTAGCTGATACCCGCGACTTCGTACGCGTGCGAACATTTCCACCAAAATACTACGATGAACCTCGTAGCAAATGGCTGCTTTTGGTTTAGAGAGTTCAAGCTGTATCTAAGAATCCACGTCTTTCATTTCAATAAAATATAGCCTGTGTTGCAATCCGGGAAAAGGGCTTCTTAATGGCATAAGTTTCATTGAAATTGGTCCAGTAGTTAGGGCGTGATCCGCGAACAAACAAACAGGCAAACTCGATTTTCGGAATCAGAATCGTTTATTTAGTAGATCTGCATATTTAGTTTATCCATATCTTTAATTTCCGTTTTTGGTTTTTTTGCAAGTTTTTTAATAGTTAAAAAAAGCTCTTTGACTTTGATATCCAACGTGTTTTTTAACACAGCCCTTCTATTGACTGTCTTTAGGATACCAAATGTTAATTGAACATACCTGTAAGAGTCTGTATTTGCTGACAGAGAGATGTTTAAGATGCGGCTGCATTTTCTCCTCTCCCAGTGCGAATGTGAACGCGACCATACAGAACACTGCCGCCTTACGCACCGCTGAGTTCTGGTGGTCCGCTAGCTGTTGGCGAATAAAATATAAAATATAAAAAAAAAAGCGCCGTATATCATCATCACATTATATTGACAGGCATCATGGCTCAGTCGGTAGTAGCTCTGCCTTCCGTGCTGTGGGTCGTGGGTTCGATCCCCACCGAGAACAAACATTTGTGTGTTGTAAACATATATGTTTGTTCTGTGTCTGGGTGTTTCTATGTATTATATGTATGTATTTACGAAAAAAAATGTATGTATGTATTCTATCAGCCATCTAGTAACCATAGTACAAGCTTTGCTTAGTTTGGGACTAGAAGGCGTTGTGTTAAGTGTCCGTTAATATTTATTATTTATTATTATCTCCTTATTTCTAAAAAACATTGTGTAAAAAAGTGAAAGTAAGTAAAATAAAAATTAATTTAGTAGTATTAGTTTTTTGAATGTGTAGGATAGTGCTTGTTCAAATAAGGACCCCTCATTGGGTGAAGGCCTCCTCCAGCTGCTTCCATGTCTGCCTATGTCTCCTAGCTGTTGGTGAATATACATGCGATATTTCACATAATGCACTATAACACCAAACTGAGACTAACTTGTACTATGGGCAGATCTTGTTGATTTTTTTTTTGTATTTGTTTTATAGTTTACAAGCCGTCGCCCGCGGCGTTGCTCGCGTTCTATCCTTTAGAGTGCGACGTTTCAAAATTCCTTTCTTAGTGCACCCCTACACTATATAAGGAACCTACCCTCCAAATGTCATACCTCTAGGACTTATAGTTTAGGCTGTGCGTTGATTCTAAGTCAGCTTCAAAAGAGTTTTATATATATTGATGATGATAGTAAGGTGCCTTCTGGTAAGATCGGCGAAGTAGTAAGTCCGGATACTAAGCAATTCGGCGATATTTTTAAATGATGGCAACATCGCCTTATGCGCCATTTTGCTATGCCCCTGTATAGCAAAATGGCCACTGAATAAACCCACCCGATAGCACACAACAATTGGACATTAAAACTAAAATGTGTGGAGTACCTACTTATAAATAACAATAACACGTAATAAATAAATAAATAAATATTCACGGACACTTAACACAACGCCTTCTAGTCCCAAACTAAGCAAAGCTTGTACGATGGAAACTAGATGGCTGATAGAATACATACATACATTTTTTTTTTGTAAATACATACTAATAATACATAGAAACACCCAGACACAGAACAAACATCTATGTTTACAACACACAAATGTTTGTTCTCGTTGGGGATCGAACCCACGACCCACAGCACGGAAGGCAGAGCTACTACCGACTGAGCCATGACGCCTGTCGAATGATAGAACACTCCTGGATTCACATGCAAAAAAACAAAGTTTGTGTATTCCTACACCGGTGCAAAAAATAGACTAATATTTAGAGATCGCTCATAGCGATAAGACCGCCCATTGTACCTCATTCTTAAAACTTATTTCTCTTTTATTGTTTTTCTTCTTTTCTTGGTGTGCAATAAAGAATATATCTATTACCGTTGTAGCGCCATCTATCTCGCTACATGAGAACTATCCTAGATCGCGCAAACGAAGTTATCACGGAGTTTGAACATAAGTAATACTACCGAATACCATCCATTGGTCCTCGGAGCCCGAGCCAAAGGTCGCTCGGCGTGGAACATCTTCCCTTTTCGTAGGAGGACACATATCCTACCATGTTCTCCTCACAGTCTATATTACTAAATATAACCGTATGAGGTGTATAGTTACCTGTCCGACGCCTTCCATGAGTTGCGACACGTCAGTTAGTTCGTTGGGACGTGCTTTAGCAACTTCCGCGGCGAGTTTCAACGCGCACAGCGAGGTAGGGTATCCACGGGTACGTATCACAGGCTTTAGTAATGCTATCACCTGTAACAATACATTATTTATCATTTATTTTAAAACTAGCCATTGCTGGCGTTCTAGACCCTTTAGGGTGCGACTTTTCAAAATTCCTTTCTTAGTGCACCCCTACACTATATAAGGATACTACCCTCCAAATGTCATACCTCTAGGACTTATAGTTTAGGCTGTGCGTTGATTGTCAGTCAGCTTCAAAAGAGTTTTATATATTTAGAGAAAGAGAATAACACACAAACTAGTACTGCTAGGAGGACTTATTGCTAAGAGCATTTGTCTACCAGTCTTCCTGGACATGTTCGTATGAGTGGCCAACTCTGGTGCGTTTTTAGGCCGCCTTAAGGCCTCCTGTTTGGTTTAACGACTGACCACCCAATTTTTTATGAAGTGGTATTTACGTGTTGACAATTTCAGAACAAAGACGAAATAAGCATTTTTAATATGCCCTACTGATATGAGAGTAGATTTAGTTGTTTTTTATTGTTTTTTTTTTCCTATCCTTCCAAAATTACAAGAAAATTTATTGCACGAAGAAGAACTCTTCACTAAATATATTTTAAACTACATATTCTAAAATTGCCTACATTGTTTACGAATGCTCGTAACATAATTAATATAACCCTGTGAAAAAAAAATTAACATGGAAAAAGTCACACAGAGTTCTATAGGTTTGAACACGCGAACGTCGCATCAAAGTCAACGCTCACACCAACTGAGCTACAAAGACCTAGAAGTACAGAGTCGAAATTAACGCACCTGATGAGCCGGCAAAGCATTAGCTATATGCGGCATCCCAGCTTCTACCGCTCTCATGACCTCCTTGTTCAAGCTCTCGTATGCGTTGATGAGCTTCAGTAGAATTAGGTCGAAGTACTCCTGCCATTGCGGCCTGGTTTCAGGTCTTCGGCATAACCAGATGAGGACTTTCACTGCTTCGGCGGCCGCTCGCTCGTTCGCGGTCCCCCAACCTAAAGAAATGTGTGAATGTTTATAAAAAAAGCATGCAAGTATGAGTTAGTGGCCGACTTTGGTGACGGAGTATTTTAGGCCGCCTTAAGGGTCTGTGGTAAATTGGATGGAGACCAGGTCCCACTTTTTTTTTTTAAACTTGCAATGATAGAACTTTGTTTGTTACATACACTTACAATGCAGTTTTAAAAGATGTAACAATGTCATTATAAAGCAGCGGGAATCATCAGTTATTAGACATTTTAATTCGAAAAATGCGTCTTGTTCAATGTTGTTTATCTTACAGGTGTTTACGTCAAAATAATTACTTTATTTTGCGTTTTTGTGACTGCTACTGCATAATAGATTATGATACAACCAATAAAATTTATAAATAACAAAATTAATCTAAAATTTAACGAAATATATGCAAGTCGGGACCTGAAATGCCCCAACGCCTTTCGTCTAGATATATAAAGATGTCTCAAACCTGAAGTTTGTTGTGCATTGGTAGCATTCTCAGTATTTTCTTTATCGCCAGAGTTTTCGTCCAACGATAACGCGGCCAACGCCACCCTTACGATATTCCTGAAAAGATTACATGAAAATTATACAAATCATCATCAATATATATAAAACTCTTTTGAAGCTGACAGAGAATCAACGCACAGCCTAAACTATAAGTCCTAGAGGTATGAAATTTGGAGGGTAGTATCCTTATATAGTGTAGAGGTGCACTAAGGAAGGAATTTCGAAAAGTCACACTCTAAAGGGTAAACTAAATATGCAGATCTACTAAATAAACGATTCTGATTCCGAAAATCGAGTTTGTTTGTTCGCGGATCACGCCTTAACTACTGGACCAATTTCAATGAAACTTATACCATTCGGAAGCCCTTTTTCCGGATTGAAACATAGGCTATATTTTATTTAAATCAATGACGTGGATTCATAGATACAGCTTGAACTCTCTAAACCAAAAGACGCCATTTGCTACGAGGTTCATCGTAGGCTGGTTGACAAGATATTTTGGTGGAAAGTTACGCACGCGTACGAAGTCGCTGGTATCAGCTAGTTAATTAATAATTTTGAGTTTTTGCTACCTAAATGTGATCAGTAAACAGACTCGTTCTGATGATAGTTTTGTTTCTTTATAAGAGTTTGGTGTACTAAAATAAAATGAGGTTGATGTTCCTTTTGTTTTCTTAAACCGCTACTGTTCCTAGGAGCTACCTAAACCGCTACTGATCCTAGGAGCCACCTAAACCGCTACTGATCCTAGGAGCTACCTAAACCGCTACTGATCCTAGGAGCCACCTAAACCGCTACTGATCCTAGGAGCTACCTAAACCGCTACTGATCCTAGGAGCTACCTAAACTGCTACTGATCCTAGGAGCTACCTAAACCGCTACTGATCCTAGGAGCTACCTAAACCGCTACTGATCCTAGGAGCCACCTAAACCGCTACTGATCCTAGGAGCCACCTAAACCGCTACTGATCCTAGGAGCCACCTAAACCGCTACTGATCCTAGGAGCTACCTAAACCGCTACTGATCCTAGGAGCTACCTAAACCGCTACTGATCCTAGGAGCTACCTAAACCGCTACTGATCCTAGGAGCCACCTAAACCGCTACTGATCCTAGGAGCTACCTAAACCGCTACTGATCCTAGGAGCTACCTAAACCGCTACTGATCCTAGGAGCTACCTAAACCGCTACTGATCCTAGGAGCCACCTAAACCGCTACTGATCCTAGGAGCCACCTAAACCGCTACTGATCCTAGGAGCTACCTAAACCGCTACTGATCCTAGGAGCCACCTAAACCGCTACTGATCCTAGGAGCTACCTAAACTGCTACTGATTCTAGGAGCTACCTAAACCGCTACTGATCCTAGGAGCTACCTAAACCGCTACTGATCCTAGGAGCTACCTAAACCGCTACTGATCCTAGGAGCTACCTAAACCGCTCCTGATCCTAGGAGCTACCTAGGAGTATGTTATACTTACTTGAAGCACTCCTGCGGTTTCCTACAGTCTCCGTACTTGAGTATTTCGTGCGTCGCGAGCAGCAGCTTCTCCCAGTGCGCGGGCGGCGCGTCGGCTCCGTCCAGCTTGCAGAGAGCTTCCAACACTTCCGGCTCACGGAGACCGGCTACAAACATTATATAAAAATATAACTAATTACATATTGTTTGTTTTACAGAAACATTATAATAGATAATTTATGTGTAAAAACATGTGTAAATAAGAATGTTGTAGGTATAATGACACCCCCAAAGGAATATCATGGTATCTGATATTCCTTCTTATATATCTTGATATTCCTTCTTATTCCTGAGCCATGACGCCTGTCTATTGACAGGCGTCATGGCTCAGTCGGTAGTAGCTCTGCCTTCCATGCTGTAGGTCGTGGGTTCGATCCCCACTGAGAACAAACATTCTGTGTGTTGTAAACATAGATGTTTGTTCTGTGTCTGGGTTTTTCTATGTATTATAAGTATGTATTTACAAAAAAAATATGTATGTATGTATTCTATCAGCCATCTAGTTTCCATGGTACAAGCTTTGCTTAGTTTGGGACTAGAAGGCGTTGTGTTAAATGTCCGTGAATATTTATTATTTATTTATTTATAGTAACAACTAAACAGACCAAACATCAATGTTCACACAGTAGAACCTTTTTCTTCTGTAACCTTCCTCTTGAATCACTCTATCTATTAAAAAAAATCCGTTGCGTAGTTTTAAACATCTACATATAAATAAATAAATATTCACGGACACTTAACACAACGCCTTCTAGTCCCAAACTAAGCAAAGCTTGTACGATGGAAACTAGATGGCTGATACTATTATTAGTGATAAAGTTACACTTCTGAAAATGTGTTAATTTTCTGAGATTTTCTGATTTTAACCAAAGTTAGAAGCAATTTTATTACAATTCCAAATAAAAACTTTAAAAATATGCGTAAAAGTAACTTACATTTAGTAATAATATATCCGTTTTCATCCGTCTCGTACGGCCTTAGTTTATCTCGTCCAGAACCGAACTCACTGAAACAAAGTCACCCTACTGTAGTAGATTATCCCAGAAATCCCCTGCGAAGGAGATGTCAGGAGATGTTGTCCAATAATCCCCTTTTACGGCCCCTGTGATTACCAGCAGGGGATTTTCGGATCAAAACTCTAGAAATCCCCTGATTTAAAAGGACAAATCTCAGCAGAAGGATCATTATTTCCTCTATAAATGCATTCTCCTACTAATATTATAAACGCGAAAGTTTGCACGAATGTATAGATGTTTTTTACTCTTTCACGCCAAAACTACTGATCCGATTTGGATGAAACTTGGAATACATATTGTCCGTGACCTGGATTAACACATAGGCTACATTTCATCCCAGAAAATCAACGGGATGCAACGGGAAGCGAACTCTTCAGAAACGCCTAAAAAAATTTCGCATAGTAAATAGCACTTCTAATCCTGCGCAGACTAAGTCGCGGGCGGATAGCTAGTGAATATTATACCCGTGAGTTGGAAAGTCGAGTCTGTTGTGTGGTATTGGAGAGGACTCCTTTGTACTGCTGGCTTCTTCAGAACTGTCTGCAGACGCCGCCCGTCCAATGGCTTCACTGTAATAACATAAATATATATAAATATTCTTCTGAAATATATAAAACTCTTTTGAAGCTGACAGAGAATCAACGCACAGCCTAAACTATAAGTCCTAGAGGTATGACATTTGGAGGGTAGTATCCTTATATAGTGTAGGGGTGCACTAAGAAAGGAATTTTGAAACGTCACACTCTAAAGGGTCTAAAATTAGGATCAAAGATTTTAACCAAATATATATGCTGCTACCACGCGAGCATAGCCGCGGGCGGCAGCTAGTTATAAATATTCCTGGACATATCAAACAACGCTCTCTAATCAAAAAGTAAGCAAAGCTTGTACTATGAGAACTAGATTGCTGATAGTTTTTTCACATTAACATGTCATACATGCATACATAGTAACACCCAGACATAGAACAAACATCTATGTTTTACAACACACAAATGTTTGTTCTCGGCGGGGATCAAACCCACGACCCACAGCACGGAAGGCAGAGCTTATACCAACTGAGCAATTTTTTATTTTTTTTAGCTATGACGTCTGCAATAATAAATCAATATATATAAAACTCTTTAGAAGCTGACTTAGAATCAACGCACAGCCTAAACTATAAGTCCTAGAGGTATGACATTTGGAGGGTAGTATCCTTATATAGTGTAGGGGTGCACCAAGGAAGGAATTTTGAAACGTCACACTCTAAAGGATACACCACGAGCAACGCCGCGGGTGACGGCTAGTATATAATATAAATGTATATAATACAAACTTACGCGTTATAATGTCCATTGGGTACTCCATTAGCCCTAGAGAGAGTAATATCAGACATTTGACTGATTCCAGAATCCTTGCTCGACATGTGATTAGCACATTCAGCTGAAGAAAAAAACAATTTTAAGTTAAAACATGTATGTATTCGTAGACTTCACTTGTTATTTGGAAGTAGGTAAAGTATTTATATGCTGTAAATATTATTAATGTGAATGTTTTGATGTATTAATCATCCATACATCCATATAGATCATTGACATCCAAACATCTAAACATCCATTATGGATATTTAGATGTTTAAGATGATTAAGAGGTTTGGATGTTTAGATGCTCGGATGTTAAGAGGTTTGGATGTTTAGATGCTTGGATGTTTAGATGCTTGGATATTAAGAGGTTTGGATGTTTAGATGCTCGGATGTTCAGATATTTAGATGGAAGGATGTGTGGATGTTAAGATGTTTGGATGTCTATATGTTTGGGTATTTAGATGTTTGGTTCTTTAAATGATTGGTTTTTTTTTTATGATATAAGTAATGGAACAAGCTGATAGCTCACCTGATGTTAAGTAGTAACTTCTGCCTATAACAATGCATTAACTCACAGAGCAAGTCCAATGAGGACGTGCCCTGTAAGGCAATGCACTGCGTCCATCACTCTGCGATGATCATTCTACTTTTGTTATGTTTTTATATCAAAAATATTTATTAATATATATAATAATACTTACTAGCACCGTTAGAATGTTGTTTAGTATAAGTATGTATCTCTGAAGTAGTTCTACGTATTCTAGAATGCACGTCCTCTGTGGTAGCTCCATTGTTACTCGCCCGGACCGGACTCTCACTACCTGCTACAACACATTGCTTTAATAAGACGACGTGGACGTGCCTTGTGAGGCTTAGGCAGAGGTAGCTGCTAACATTAAACCTCACTAATATCTCATTATTTAAAAGTTAGTTTTTACTATTGTAAAACTGAAAAAAACCAAACACTGAAACTAAAGATATGGATAAACTAAATAAGCAGATCTACTAAATAAAGAATTCTGATTCCGAAAATCGAGTTTGTCTGTTTGTTTGTTCGCGGATCACGCTTTAAGTACTGGACCAATTTCAATGAAACTTATACCATTCAGAAGCCCTTTTTCCGGATTGAAACAGGCTATATTTTATTGAAATCAAAGACGTGTATTCTTAGATACAGCTTGAACTCTCTAAACCAAAAGCAACCATTTGCTACGAGGCTCATCGTATGCTGGTGACAGATATTTTGGTGGAAAGTTTCGCACGTGTACGAAGTCGCGGGTATAAGCTAGTATTTATATAATACTGACTGCTAGAAGTGTTCCGGACATGTTGTTGTAGAACTCCATTAACTAAGGCCTGCGTGTCTTGTGGTAACTCGTTCATTAGTGTTGTAAACTGTAACAAGAAAAATATACAATATTGTTTATGTATGTATTGTATGTACTGTATGTATGGTATGTATTGTATGTACTGTATAATAATAAATAAATAAATATTCACGGACACTTAACACAACGCCTTAAAGTCCCAAACTAAGCAAATTCAAATTCTTTATTTCCGAGAAAACTGAGATGATGACCACTTACAACTATGTAGGTACATTAGTTTAAGAGAGACGTACAGGTAGGTACTTATTCCTATTACTATTTATACTTTTATGAGCTTTGTTATTTGGTAGTACAAATAAAATCTACCCGTACAGGTAACGTACGGGTAGATTTTATTTGTATCTAAAGCTTGTACGATGGAATCTAGATGGCTGATAGAATACATACATACAATTTTTTTTTCTAAATACATACTTATAATACATAGAAACACCCAGACACAGAAAAAACATCTATGTTTACAACATACAAATGTTTGTTCTCGGTGGGGATCGAACCCACGACCCACAGCACGGAAGGCAGAGCTACTACCGACTGAGCCATGACGCCTGTATGTATTGTATGAATTGTATGTACTGTATGTATTGTATGAATTGTACGTATTGTATGTATCGTATGTATTGTATGTACTGTATGTATTGTATGTATTGTATGTACTGCATGTACTATATGTATTGTATGTACTGTACGTATTGTATGTATCGTATGAAGGTGTATGTATGTATGTATACTCACAGGCACAGGATTGCAGTCATACAAGCAGGCGAGTGCTCGCTTAGCGCACACTCTGACGTCAGCGGCTCTGGGATCAGCTGCTAGAGTTGCTACTTTCGTCAGAGCTCGCCCCGCTACGCCATTGGCGCCACCTGGTGGATACATACATAAATGAAGATTTATGAATATTTCTCTTTCTGAATATTTCTGGCTAACGCTCGCCCGCGACTTGGACCGGGTCCCGTTTGATCCTGTTCATTTTTTTGTTCATCCCAATGGTAGATAGATAGAAAATTCTTTATTGCACAACTTAAAGTAGTGTATACAGTCGAACTTAATGCTAAATGGTGGGACGAACGGGAAGATTTTAAAATAACTTTCCGATCGTTTCACTCACATGCTCAGTAGGACAAACGGGAATAAAATAATATGAAGACGGAAGCTAGGACAAGTGATACGACCGCTGGTTAGCTTAGCACTGATTTATTGCAGGTAGGTAGACGTGGTGGGCGCAGCCACACACACATACATAACAAATAATATCTATTATTTGCATTCCCATTCGTCCCACCAATGGGACGAACAGAAATGAACGGGTTTCTGGGACAAAAGTAGCCTATGTGTTAGTCGCAGTGGTTACCACTTAACATCAGCTGGGCCAGCTTGTTGATAGCCAAAAACGGATTTACATTCCAGGTACTAAGGTGCCTTCTGGTAAGATCGGCGTAATATTAAGTCCGGATAAATCACGTAACTAAGCAATTATCATATAAAAATATCGCCGAAATGCTTGGCATCCGGACTTCCTATTACGCCGATCTTACTAAAAGGCACTATACATATTAGCAAAAAATTAATGTTTTTTTTTAAATATAATCTTACCGTCTAAAGCTACTTGCATACTGGTCGGCGTGCAGTAGTCGTGCGCTAGATCCGCTAGGAATCGTAACGCGGCTGCTTTCGTCTTTACTGTGGGCGCCGTGGCACCGTCTGCTAGGAACCTTAACAATATAAACATATACTATTTAATATGTTATCGGGAATATGTTGGAATTTATAGTCAAGAATATGTGGGAATATATAGTCAAGAATACGTTGTAATGCAATTATATGTTGTCATAATGAATTAATATGTTGGAATTTATAAATAGTGAGAGGAATATGTTTTTCTTTATAGTCAAGAATTTTAGAATTTGTGGGCAAGAATGTGTTAGAATTTATCATCATCATTTCCCTGCCCTTATCCCACGCTAGGTGGGGTCGACACAACATGTTTTCTTCTTCCACTCACTCCTATCATTCGTCAACTCTGAATCTACTCCTCTCACATTCATATCCTCTTTCACACAATCCAACCACTTCTTCGGTCTTCCTCTACTTGCATACCAAGATTCAGCCACATTGATATTCATAACTTCTATTGAACCATGCTTATTAATTAAAATTTTAATTAAATTAAATATAATAAATAAATAAATTGAAATTCAAAGTCAAATGGAATTTCATTGAGGTTTGAACTCGCGCCTCTTGCATCTCAATCCACCTTATACCCACCGCGCCACCGAGCCATATACAATGACAACGAAATTAGTTACCTGAATATATTGTGCATCTGTAACTCTGCCGGGAAGCACTCGTGTATCACGTCCAATGTTTTCTTTATCTTGCTTTGAACTGAGCCGAGTATGTCCGTACCGAGTTTCATTAGTAATCTGTAACAAGATGATAATATTATTGGTAGGTAGATATTTCACGCAAGCTCCAAACTTTAAGTTGTAGATAACGTAATGTTAATTGATCAGTCTTTGCTTGGGTACCAAAATTAACATTGATGGTGATGATGTCCTCCTTGGCGTATCCGCCAACGGCGAACCCTGTTATCTCCGAACATGCGAGCGAATATGGCTTGAAAAGCCAAACTTGGTTCGCCATAGGGCTTTTACTCGTAGTCCGAAGTCTTACCCAATTATACTAGTATCAAAACACATTCAACCCGTTGATACTAAACTTATCATTCAGGAACTAAAGCCAACCCCTGATTATACTACCATCAACCCGATTATACTAAAGTCAAAACATAACCAAACATAATAGTAATCTAGTATTTCATTTGATACTATAATCAACTTGATTATATTCCTATCAACCTAATTATACTAGTATCAAAACACATTCAACCCGTTGAAACTAAAATTACTATTTAAGAACTAAAATCCACCTGATTATACTACTATTAACCCGATTATACTAGCATCAGCCCGATTATACTAAAATCAAAACATTCCTAACCATAAAAGTAATGTAGTCTTTCATTTGCTACTAAAATCAACCTGATTATACTACCATCAACCAATTATACGACCATCAACTTAATTATACTAAACTTACCTAAACATAAGTTGGTAAAGCCAGTCCTTCAGTTGTTGCCAGTGCACTAAAAGGAGCTCGCACACTGCGTCTAACAACAGTGAGAACACTTTAGTGTGCGCGTCCACGAACATCTTGTTTAGTAGTTCTGTTAGTCGACGGAGTTGCTCGTCGGATAGTAGCCGACCGCTGTTTAGGTAGTTTGCCTGTAACAATATAGATAAATAAGCAAGCAAGCTCGTATGAGCTAGTGGCCAACTCTGGTGATGGTTTTTAGGCCGCCTTAAGGCCACGGTCATGGCGTAACGACTGCTAGAGCCGGTACAGTTTAAAGTGCCCTCCGAAGCACGGAAGCGCTCAGATGTAAATGCCACTAATGGTCACCCATCCATATAGTGACGGCACAGAACGTTGCGTAACTTAGATTATCGGTTAAGATTGACTAAGTAAGCCTAGCCACGAGAATATAACACTATGGGAACTAGATTGCTGATAGAATACTTATATAATTTTTTTTTTTTAAACATACTTATGATACATAACACCCAGACACAGAACAAGCATTTAGATAGACTTACTAAATGTGTAAAATAAGCTTACCAAATGTGTAAGTCCATCCTTCCGTTCAGTCCAGTGCGTGCACGCGCAGAGCGCTATGATGTCGTCGGCCGGCGGCGGCGGCGGCGGAGACCCGCCTTCCCAGCCCAGTCGGGACATCGAACCCCATGACATACTCTGTATTGTATATTTTTAAGGAATCAGAAACGGTTCCAAATAAAAAAAACGTAAGAAGTAGTATTTGTGGTAAAAGCAAGCACGTATGAGCTAGTGGTCAACTCTGATGACGGAGTTTTTAGGCCGCCTTAAGGCCTCCGTCGTGGCTTAACGACTGCTAGATCCGGGACAGTTTAACGTGCCCTCCGAAGCACGGAAGCGCTCAAATGTAAATGCCACTAACGGTCACCCATCCAAACACAACAGAAATACAAATTCTTTATTAAAATAATAAATAAATATTTACGGACACTTAATACAACGCCTTCTAGTCCCAAACTAAGCAAAGCTTGTACGATGGAAACTAGATGGCTGATAGAATACATACATACATTTTTTTTGTAAATACTTACATAATATAATTACATACATACATTCATTAATTAATTCATTCATAATACAAACATGTATGTTTACAACACACAAATGTTTGTTCAGAGAGTTTGTCAGGAGGCAACCTATGCCTACACTTAACGGCACACTGTAGTGCCTGGGACAATGTTTAGATGGAGTAGGCTTGTAGTACTAGGGGTACGACGGCAGGCAACCTTCTCGAGCGCTTGTTGAACTGTTGATCTCTCGGGATACTCGGGCGGGCGCTTCGGCGTCCTAGTGCCTTAGGGGCAACCTTGGTGGCTTATCCCGAGCGAGCTTCAGTTCAACAAGACGGTGTACCCTGTTACGTCCGAGACTAATCCGCAGATTGTCTATTAACCCAGATAGTCAATTTGTGGATTACTCTCGGATAACCAATAGCCTGTCAGGGAGGAGGCTTCTCCGCGCGTCCCTTTGATGAGCAGAGGGCGCAGTGGATGAAGTGGGGCGTGCTCGGCGTGCACTCACACTGCCACCGAGTAGACACTGGAGATGAGATCTCCTTTGTCAGCGCCCAGAGCTCGGAAACCCGCGTGCTTAGGCATGCGGGACTGAGGGCCTTGGCTTAGCCGCCCGGGCTGCGAGGAAGAAAACCTCTCTAAAAAATTACCCGCGGTGGAACACCGGGGGCGATGGGACGGTTGTTTTGTAGCCCTCAATGCATTACTCCGTCTCCGCAGCCCCCGTGTCACAGAAGAGCGATGGGGCGGTTGGTGCATGGGATGTACCTCCGCCTCCGCAGCTCTCCAGAGGCCGCAGGGCGCTATCGGTGGGACCGATGCGCCCGGGATGGAGGCGGCGGGGGGTTGCTGTTTACAGTGGCCCTGCGCTGCCTGCCCCGAGAGGGGGCGAGTGGTAGCTCCTGCCATACAGGAGCCTTTTCGGGTCTGCGATCGGCCGGAGTTCGGGCTCCGGTCGGTCAGTATGCAGATCTCGGGAGGGCGGCGACACTTGGTGGCAGGTGTCGCCGTGAGCACGGGGGTGTCAATGGATGGCATTCCCGGGATGTGCTCAGGCAAACTGCGAGGGGGGCACCGGCGTTGGTCTTTAGAGGTCCCGGAGCCCCCTGACAGGCAGAGAGGCCGGCCACCGGGGTGGTTTAGTGGGTCGGTTCGCCATCCCCACACTACCTTGCCGCATCCCTGAAATGCGGTATTGGTGTCTGTGTGCAGATTCCCCCCGTCAACAAAAAAAAAAAAAAAAAAAAAAAAAAAAAAAAAAAAAAAAAAAAAAGGCTTGTAGTACTAGACCATCCTCTCAGCCTAGTCAGCCATATCCACAGGTCAGGAGCTGACTAAGCCAAGGGTTTCCTTATCATCATCATCATGTAACTCACATCGTGCCGTCGATACGAGTCAATGCTACGTTCAGAGCAAACGCTGGAGGCTTCAGAATCGTCATCTCTGCCGCGACCGCCTTCGTACGCGGACGTGTCCTCTGGACTCTGTGCAAATAAATACATTTTCACAAACATGCTTGGATATTAAAGCATTATTCTGACAACCTTCTTCGAGATAAATCGAAAATGCAGTACTGGCCAAATACAGGCGAGCAGCGGCCGGCAATAAATGTATGAAAATCCATTGCCGGCGTGTTTAGCGTCCAAATAAATTACATACAAAACTCATATCTGTCGTGTCATTTCAAAATGGAACGTTCTTTTACTCCAACATGGCAACCAAGGAGGTAACTTATCAAAGATTTTTGATAACTCGATTTTCGGAATCAGAATCGTTTATTTAGTAGATCTGCATATTTAGTTTATCCATATCTCTAAATTTAGTTTTTGGCTTTTTACAGTTTTATAATAGTATAGATAGATAAAATAGACAACATGATTGTTTGCGATTTTTCATATTCAACTTCAGTGATTTTACATATTCAGAAATGCGTGTTAATTGAAGTAGTAATGTACTTACTGTAAGCACTCCCTCTGCGTCTCTCGTCTGTTGGAGTAGTCTAAGTGTAGCGGCGGGCGCACGTGTAGGGGCCGACCTCTCTGTTGATTCACGGCGACGCAGTGCCACACTGCCAGATCTAGTGCTTCTAAACATATAAACTAACTTTGTAACGTTTCGAAATGTCTCCTGAGTGCAAGTAAATGAATAAATCAAATGATGATATTATGTAGTAAATGTGAGTCATTGAGCGCGAGTAAATGTGAGTTAGTGAGCGTGAGGAAATGTGAGTGAGTGCGAATAAATGTAAGTGAGTGCGAGTAAATCTGAGTAAGTGCACGTAAATGAGAGTGAGTGCGAGCGATTCCGTAGATAACTGAAAATGATTGAGTGAGTGCAAATGAATGCAAGGAAAAGAGATAAGTGAGTGCAAGTAAAGTAGCAAGTGAGTGTGAGTGAGTTAGCATGTATGTGAGTTTCGAGTGTGATGTGTATGTTTACCTTGTGGGACTAGTTTCCCTAGAGCCGGCGAGGGACCTAGGTATACCGGAAGGTCGTCTCCTGGTGCTGGCTAACGACATGGGACCGCTGCGTGATGACGGCGATGATGATCTGGATGTAGCTGTAAACATACTCATAAACATTTTACACGATGCCATTATAATCCTGAATTTTTTTTTTTTTTATTATGGGAAGTATATTGCTCATGGAATACTTATGAATAATTTCAGTTTTGGAAATGATACATTGGTCTTACTCTAAACTAAGTTGGTACTAGATACCAGATATTTAACTACTGATAGATTATTTCATCATCATTATCATCTACCTACCTTTATCGTACTTTAGTTGAGATCGGATTCAAATAGAATATTTAAAAACATTTATAGAAACACTAGCCGTCGCCCGCGGCGTTGCTCGCGTTCTAAACCCTTTAGAGTGTGTCACAGATCCTATAATACTATATTAGTAACTGTGTGGAGGGGATCGAACTCCCGACCTACATCATAGAAGACAGAGCTATACCGACTAGACTGTGAAAGCCTGTCACATGGTTCATTGACATATACCTTACGCATCTATCTTCTTCTCTTCTTCTTTCTTAGACATAGACATAGACATAGACAGGCATTTATCATCAATCAATCAATCAATCAATCATCATCAATATATATAAAACTCTTTTGAAGCTGACAGAGAATCAACGCACAGCCTAAACTATAAGTCCTAGAGGTATGAAATTTGGAGGGTAGTATCCTTATATAGTGTAAGGGTGCACTAAGAAAGGAATTTTGAAAAGTCAGACTCTAAAGGGTCTAGAATGCGAGCAACGCCGCGGGCGACCTTAAATACTTACAAACACAAAACAGTTTTATCTTAGTAGAGGATCGAACTCGCGTCCTACAGAACAGAAGGCAGAGGTATACCAGCTGAGCTGTTTCGCCTGTCACGTGTCCAGTTGAAATTATAACTTACGCTGTGATTGCGACACCCCGGGCCTTGATCTCGACCGTCCGACAACCCGCTCCGGACTAGGCGGCACGTTGCCACTACTGCTGGGTGACCGTTTTGCGCGAGCTGTTGTATTAATGTAAACAAATAGATTATAACATCACACCTTGATTTTTTTTAAGTTGAAAATAAGGTGATAATGAATTTATTTTGAATACAAAGCAAATACCAATAGATGGCGCTGTGTTAATAAATACTCTTGGACATTTCACACAACGCCCTCCAGTCCCAAACTAAGCATAGCTTGTACTATGGGAACTAGATTGCTGATAGAATACGTACATACATAGTTACACCCAGACATAGAACAAACATAAATTTTTGCAATACAAAAAATGTTTGTTATCAGTGGGGATCGAACCCACGGCCCACAGCACGGAAGGCAGAGCTACTACCGACTGAGCCATGACGCCTGTCGTATTAGTGGTCAATTGAGACTTTTATTTATTTATTTAAATAACAATCTCTTGAGAATAATTGTGAATCTTAATTTAAAACAGATAGAATAGTGTTTATAACTTTTTTATGAACTGAAAAATGATAAAGAAATTGTGAATGATGAATTTATTATATTATATTATAATTAAGTACCTTGCTGTGCCACTTCACCCTCTTCGGACGGCATGAACAAATTATTATATTATATTAAGTTATATTATCACTAATTCTTTATATTACATTATTTTTTTCTTTTATATTATATCTTCGTGGTATCTTGTCGAGGCTGAAATCCAAAAACATTACTTGAGTATTTTATAACTTTAAAATTACATAAATTACTTACTAATAATTATATACTTTTTAATCGATAAAAAATTGAGACAATTGCAAAGGGAGAATCGATATTTTATATAGATTTTATTTCAAATATTAAGTTTGTATTATAAGAATAATTAAGTTGGTAAATCTTAAATTCAAAATGTGTGTAAGTAATGTTTTCGAATTTGTACGCACACACAACAAATTGAATAAAAGTAATCAAAAATAAACTTTATCAGTCGACATTGAACCTAATAACCTAGAACATAAAGTGTACAATACTCACGCGTACAGGGCATTACCGGCGGCCATCTTGGCACGACTCAATTCTATACAAAATAGAGCCCTAAAATGTAAGACATAAGGTTTATAATACTTACGCAGACTGGCAGTACCGGCGACCATCTTGTCACAACCCAATGATATACAAAACTATACCTAACGCTGTTATTGATAGAGTATACAATACTCAGTACCGGCGGCCATCTGGTCCCGACTCCCTGTCAGCTAACATTGTACCTAAAGCTGTACATAGAGTATACAATACTCACGCAGGCTGGCAGTACCGGCGGCCATCTTGTCACAACCCAATGCCATCCAAACTAGAGCCTTAAACTACAAGGCATAGGGTATATAACTCTCGTAGACTACCAGTCCCGGCAGCGGCCATCTTGGTACAAGTTCCTGTCAGCCAACATTGTACCTAAAGCAGTTAGTCATAGAGTATACAATACTCACGCAGGCTGGCAGTACCGGCGGCCATCTTGGCTCGACTCATGTGTGAGTAGAGGGCTCTGGCTCGAGCTCGTTGTGCGGCCGCGGCGTCTACCGCTGACACTGACCTCGCAGCACCACCGGGCGAACGATCTATAAGTTTAGTATAAATAAAGGGTCTGGGGCAAATTGGATGGAGCCCAGCCCCCCAAGTACCGTTCTTGTCGATCGCATAATTTGACATTTAGAATCGTCAAAATTAGTTTTATCGACAGTTGTGGGTAGGTTACTAACTTAGTCGATCGGTAGACAAATTCGTTAAATTTTAACGAATTGGCAATGGTGTATGTTTACTATGTTTTGATTCTCACAATCGAAAGTGAACCTTATTTTGACGATCGTAAGGCATCGTTAAAATTTGTCGACAAGAGATCCATACTCCCATGGAACGATACGATTCGATACGTTTATCGAATTTAGCGATCGACAACTAAGCGATCGATAAGAACGGTACTTGCACTGCTGGTCCCACATTTTTTAAAGCTTGCAATGATGGAGCTTTGTTACCGTACACGTACAATACAGTTTTTAAAATGTAACAATGTCATTATGAAGCAGCGGGAATCAACTTAAACTTCTTGGTTTATGGCTTCTGCAACTTGTTTTTTTTTTTTTTTTTTTTTTTTTTTTATTATGGCAATCGTCCAGAGTCGGACATTTCTGGCAGCGTCACGTCATTAGAAACTTGTTGTTACAATTCTGCCAGAGTCTGTTTACTCTAGTGTTGCAAACGGGATGGAGAGGGAGGAAGGAATAAGAATATGGCCGATAAAAGCGAGAATCATCAGTAATTAGATATTTTACTTCGAAAAATGCGAATTCTTTTTTAATGTTGTTTATCGTATCTACCGTCAAAATAATTACCTACTTTATTTTGCGTTTTCGTGACTGCTACTGCATAATAGATTATGATAAAACCAACAAAAGTTATAAATAACAAAATTAATCTAAAAATTTACTAATTGTATGCATACATTTGGTAACATAGTTAATTATCATTATTTATTAATTATTTAATTATGAATTATTTAGTTAATTAGTAATTTAGATACATTTAGTTATAGGGACCTGAAATACCCTAACGCCTTTCACTGGTCATTTTTCATAACCTACCTACTTAAATCTCCGCGTTCTGTTAAAAGATTAGCAAAGAAGTAAACGCTGACATTGGCAAATTTGTGGCCGCCACCGAACAGCCACGAGAAAAAGAAGAAGATATAAATAAATATTCTTGAACATACACACAACACTTTTTAGTCCCAAACTAAGCAAAGCTTGTACTATGTGAACTAGATTGTTGATAGAATACTTATATACATTTTATTTTGTAAATACATAGTAACACCCAGGCACATAACAACCATATATGTTAGGTATTTGCACGGCAGGCAGAGCTATTACCGACTGAGTTGAGATGCCTGTCTATGGATGAGTGTAAGATATATGAGTGAGTAGGTGAGATATACGAGTGAGTGGGCGGGGTGAGTAAGTGGGTGAGATATACGAGTGAGTGGGTGGGGTGAGATATACGAGTGAGTGGATGAGGTGAGTGTGTGAGATATACGAGTGGGTGAGGTGAGTGAGCGAGATATATCAGTGAGTGGGTGAGATATATGAGTGAGACGTATAATGTATAGTTAGATGACCTCTCATAGCGACGGGTATGTAGATATAAGCGGGTAAGTGAGGTGAGTTGGTGAGATCTATGAGTAAGTGAGTGGCTGAGATATACAAGTGAGTGATTGATATATACGAGTGAGTGAGATATATCAGTGAGTGGGTGATATATCAGTGAGTGGGTGATATATCAGTGAGTGGGTGATATATCAGTGAGTGGGTGATATATCAGTGAGTGGGTGATATATACAAGTGAGTGAGTGAGTGAGTGAGACATGTAATGTATAGATATATGACCTCTCATAGCGACTGGTATGTGCGATATGGGCGGTCTCTCCTGCGAGGCTCGCCGTCTCCGCAACGAGTTGGTGCGACTGAGTCCTGACACTAGGTTTTCCGTTGAAGCTTACAACATAAATAAACATATATAATAACGTACCGTTTGGCAGCGTGGAAGAGAAATCACTGTTAGTTTCAAACAATATATAATATACAATTATATTACACAATACACAAGTTAACACACACACAACACACAAAAGAATTTGATAATTAATATATGTTTTGTATAAAAGTATATGTATAATTATGGATTGTTCCTATGTGTTATAACTATAAGCACTAACCTGAGACGCTGGCAGATGGACTTCTAGGACTTGTAATTGTTCTTCTTTCTGTAACAAAACACAAATATTAGTATTTTAATCGACTAGTACCTATATTAATCGACTAGGTACACTATTAATCGACTAGATACACTATTAATCGACTAGATACACTATTAATCGACTAGTTACTGCATTAATCGATTATTTATTTCTTTAATCGATTAGTCACTACAATAATCAATCCATTAGTAACTACAACAATAGATTAGTTACTACGTTTATCGACTGATTACTAAATTAATCGATTGGCTACTAAAATAATTATTACCGGTTATTAGCCTTTTGTTACTAACAGTTTATTATGTTTTTTAAGTTGTAAGTTCACCAGAAATAAATTAATTGATTAGTTACTACATTATTCGACTAGCCACTACATTAATCGATTACTTACAACGTTATTTGATTATTTACTTACTCCATCGAACGTCTAGGTTACTATATTAATCGACTAGTTACTACATCACTTAACTAGTTACTACTCTAATCGATTATTTACCAAATATTTCGGCTAGTTACCACATTAATCGATTCGTTACTAAATTCATCGACCAGTTACTAAATGAATCGATCCGTTACTAAATTAATCGATGAGTTACTAAATGAATCAATTAGTTACTACATAAATCGATTAGTTATTCGTTATCGATAGTAGTTACCAGTGTTGAGTCGGTGCAGGCTGTCGACACTGCCCATATTCCGTTCTCGTTCGATTTGTTTCTGCGCGGCCGAGTCCAGCCGATTGAACAACGCTTCAGCGTCGTCCGGGAAATGACGCTTGTATGCGGCGAAGGCTCTGCAACATACAAATATGAATAAATAAATATTCAAGGACACTTAACACAACGCCTTCTAGTCCCAAACTAAGCAAAGCTTGTACTATGGAAACTAGATGGCTGATAGAATACATAAATACATTTTTTTGTAAATACATACTTATAGAAACAGCCAGACACAGAACAAACATCTATGTTTACAACACACAAATGTTTGTTCTCGGTGGGGATCGAACCCACGACCCACAGCACGGAAGTATTATCTATCTATCTACATATCTTGTTCCATTAAAAAAAAAAGTACCTTCTGCCTGAAGTCCTGGCAGTACTATCGGCGTCGACACACGCCTTACGGATCCCGTCTTTCACTGTTTGTTGTTGCTTCTCGATTGTATGCGTCGGCCATTTGTCCAGCAGCAGTACTAGGACGTCACTGGAAAATTATTTATTTATTAAAATACCCCTTTAATAATAATAATTTAATAAGTTTCCTTATAATGTTTATTTTTTATATATGTTCTAAAAAAACTTTTAAATTAAGATTTCATAAATATGTGTTATTTTTTCAATTTCCACTTAAAAAACCTACTAAATACTTATTTTTGCAATTTCCACAAAAAAACCTACTAAATAGTATTTTTAATGCAATTTCTACTAAAAAAAAATACCTACTATATAGTTGCTAATATTTAGCACTTACCTGAGTGTAGATCGTATTTCCTTAGACTTGTGTGTGGTTAGATTAGTTACTATAACGGGAATGAGGCGAGGGGAATGTACGTACAGCACTATGTAACGTACACACACTGTACCCGCCGATGAAACCACCTGTATAAACATACAGGGTGTCAAAAACTAGGCGCCTGCCGGCCTAGGATGCGCACGCGAGATATATGTCATGTCGTTCTGTCAAAATGTAAGCATTTTGCAACAGTTTATGAACTATTGCATTGTCTGTGGTAATGTTGTCGAGAAACCGCGCCTTTGAATCTTCTTCTTCTCTTCAATAATGGCCTCTGTCCGTCATTTCAACAGACAATTTTGCCAATGTCAAGTGTTAAAATTGTAATAATATAAGTCAAGTCAAGTCATTTGTCAAGTCGGCTGTCGTTTGTTTTGAAAAGAAAATGGACGAGTTTTGACATTTTTTGAAACGACACATAGCACTTTTATTTTAATAGTTTTTCTTGTGTTATTGTGAGTATTGTTGTTTAATTTTGGTGGAATTTTAACCAATAATACTTAGGTCGTAACATAAAGTGTGAGCCATTGGAATAAATGTGCGTAAAGTGGTTTTTCTGAATGTGAAAATTCGTGTTAGGTTTTGAAGAGAAAATCCACCATTTTCTTTTCAAAACAAACGACAGCCGACTTGACAAATGACTTGACTTATTTATTACAATTTTAACTCTTGACATTGGCAAAATTGTCTGTCGAAATGACGGACACAGGCCATTAATGAAGAGAAGAAGAAGAAGAAGACTAAGAAGTATCAAAAATGTACAATAAGAAGGCGCGTTTTGTCGACAACATTAACACAGATAATGCAAAAGTTCAGAACCTGGTGCAAAATGCTTACATTTTGACAGAACGACATGACATAATATCTCACGTGCGCATCCTAGGCCCGCTGGGTACTGATTTACAAGTCAAGGACTGAGCCAGTAGAGTTGTTTTGTTGATCGAAACGCATATCGAGAAGCGACTTTCGAGATATTTTGTATGAAAACCCGATAAGCGCCTCCAGCGGGAGATTTGCCAACTATTTTTTTCCGTACAAAAATTTCGAGCTCTCGATTCTCGCTTGTCGCATATCAACATAACAGAACTCAAGACTACAACCTCTGATCCGGAGTCGAGCATTATTTGTATGAAAATCTCAACTCAAATGTATGCTTGAATAACGATTTCTGTATCAGCATAAGAGTATATGAAAATGTATAGGTAAATGTGAAACTATTGAGAGCAACGTATTTGAGTTACATTACGCGGTCGCTATAGTTATACAGCAAATGCTTTACGACCTCACAGCGCAATGTAACGAACAATAATACACTAACGCCCGAATACTCAAACGCTACTTAGATTAAGTTCATGCTTAAACTATTGCCATCTCTTACCAATTAAGATCAAAGAGAGGCAGAACAACTTTAAGTGGTGTTTAAATTTGAGTGACGTTTCAGTATTCGGCTAGTAAGTTTGCATAAGTGACAAACTCTAGTGATGAAGTTTTTAGGCCGCCTCAAGGCCTCCGTCGTCGCTTAACTGCTAGAGCCGGGACAGTTTAACGTGCCCGAAGCACGGAAGCGCTCAGATGTAAATGTAACGGTCACCCATCTGAATGACCGCGCAGAACGTCGCTTAAGTTAGATAATCGATGAAGATTGACTAAGCAAGCCTCGCCATGAGCGGTTTAAAAGATATTATTATCAAAAAGAAGTATATTACCTTTGCGGCGTTCTGTATAAGATTGATAAGTTCTTGAAGTATATAAAGACTGAATTGTTCAATCTTATTGCGTAGTACTTTAGACATGTGAGCTATTGTTATACACGCTTCTCTCACCACCTGGAAACAAATATTATACTATTATAAAACTGTAAAAAAAGCCAAAAACTAAAATTAGCGATATGGATAAACCAAATAAATAAATATTCACGGACCTCACAACGCCCTCTAGTCCCAAACTAAGCAAAGCTTGTACTATGGGAACTAGATGACTGATAAATTACATATATGTATACTTTATTTTTGTAAATATATGCTTATAATACTCGTAGATAGTAACACCCAGACACAGAACAAACATCTATGTTTACTACACACAAATGTTTGTTCTCGATGGGGATCAAACCCACGACCCACAACACGGATGGCAGAGCTGCTACTGACTAGAGCTATGACGCCTGTCTTAACTAAATATGCAGATCTACTGAATAAACAATTCTGATTCTGAAAATCGAGTTTTTCTGTTTGTTTGTTCGCGGATCACGTCTTAACTACTGGACCAATTTCAATGAAACTTATACCATTCGGATGCCCTTTTTCCGGATTGAAACATAGGCTATATTTTATTTAAATCAAAGAAGTAGATTCTTAGACACAGCTTGAACTCTCTAAACCAAAAGCAGCCATATGCTACAAGGTTCATCGTATGCTGGTTGACAGATATTTTGGTGGAACTTTCGCACGCTTACTTAGTCGCGGGTATCAGTTAGTAAATAAATAAAATACCCTTTAACATCCTATTTCGATGAAACTTGTATATTAACCTAACACATAGGCTACTTTTTATCCCGGAAAATCAACAAGGTCAAACGGGACGCGAACGTGTTCTCAAAACGTCGCAAATGCTGTCAATGGAGTGGAAGAACTGCTTCAAGCACCTTTTTGGAACGCCTTCAAAATGAATTCAAAATTCCAACAATAAAACTTTTATTGGTACAAAGGGTACCAATTATGTAAAGTCGCAGGCAGAAGCTAGTGTACATACCTGACTCCTCAAATCCTTGATGACGACAAGAAAAGGCACAGACAAATCCTTCAAATGTGCAGCAAATTCCACCGGGAACTGTTGATGTGCGTTCGCGGCGAGGAGAGAACGAATCTTCTTCAACTGTCGACAAATAACTTCAGTACAATACATAGTTTGTGAAATAACGCCATCTAGTGCCAAACTAAGCAAGGCTTGTACTATGGGAACTACATTTCTGTTAGAATACAGTAATAAAAAATTTTAATCTTTTTTATTTGTTTCAAAAAGTTAGTAAGTTAGACTGGCTATCTTAGATGGTAGACTTTTTAGACCTCCTAAGGCCTCTGTCCTGGCTTACCGACTGTTATATTTTCGCTTCAATATTTTTCCCTAACCCCAATATACCGCTCCAATACTTTTTCCCTAATATACCCCCCTCCAATATACCGCTCCAATATTTTCACCCTAACTTACCACATCAATCTTTAGCCCCCCCAACTTACCGCATTAATCTTTTACCCCAACTTACCACAACAATCTTTAACACCAAACTTACCACATCAATCTTTAGCCCCCCCAACTTACCGCATTAATCTTTACCCCAACTTACCACAACAATCTTTAACACCAAACTTACCGTATCAATCTTTAACCCCCAACTTACCACATAAATCTCTTACCCCCCCCCAACTAAACGCTTCAATATTTTACCCCCCCAACTTACCGCTTCAATATTTTACCCCGCAACTTACCGCATCAATTCGTTTCTCCCACTCGGCTCCCTTGTCCCCCAGCAGTGCAGCAGCATGTCGGCACATGTCGTCGAGTCCTCTAGTTCCGTAGACGGCCGCTGGAGCGGTGCTCGCGAAGGCGGCCTCGAACGCTTCAGTGGACACTGCACCGGCCTCGCCAGACCCGCCAGACGACATGCCTGATGATACTGCAATTATAATACCACTTATTGTTTGTATATTTTTTGTATATTGTTTGTATATTGTTTGTATATTGTTTGTATATTGTTTATATATTGTTTGTATATTGTTTGTATATTGTTTGTATATTTTATTTGTAATTGTATTTGTGCCTATGGACCTCCCGTGTCTGCAATAAAGAATTATTATTATTATTATATCATAAACCAGCTTTCGCTCGCGACTTCGTTCGCGTCCCGTTGGATCCTGTTGATTTTCCGAGATAGAAAGTGGCCTATGTGTTAATGTGATATAGAAAGACGTGAAGATTCTTCATACAATACAATAGAAATATTCTTGGACATTTCACACAACGCCCTCTAGTCCCAAACTAAGCAAAGCTTGTACTATGGAAACTAGATTGCTGATAGAATACTTAAATACATTTTTTTCTGTAAATACATACTTATAATACATAGTAACACCCAGACATAGAACAAACAAAGTTTACCACACACAAATGTCAGTTCTCGGTGGGGATCGAACCCACGACCCACAGCACAGAAGGCAGAGCTACTACCGACTGAGCTGTAACGCCTGTCGAATAGGTTAAATGTGCACGAGCTTCCGACACGATTTAATGGCTTTGAATGCTTAGAAATATAATTTTATATCTCTCTGGTTGTGCAAAGCACCCCCTCAAGTTCAGAGCTATTAAACCGTGTCGGGACGTTATACTTACCACTGGCCGCGCTGTTCATTTTGATTGGCGGAGGTGGCTTCCTATTAGCTGAAGGTAAACTGTATAAGCCGGCTACTGTCTTCTTGGGCACCTCGCATGCTGACGTCACAATATCCATGCATTATGTATGAAGTTTGTATGAAGATTATTGTCATTTCGTATGGTCAATATTGATAATTAAATTGTTTGTATGGTCAATATTGATAATTAAGTTGTGAGGTTGACGTCACATTAGCCATGTATGGTGATTGTATGAAGATTTTCGTAATTTTGTATGATCAATATTGATAATTAAATTGTAAGGTTGACGTCACAATATCCATGCAAGATGTTTGTATGAAGATTTGAGTAATTTTTGTATGGCCCATTATATTGGTAGTGAAATTGTGTAGTGTATGGCAGGTTGGGTGATATTTATGATAATTAGTTTTTTGGTGAGATTTTAGTTATTTTGATTGCAAGGTTTTTCAAGAGTTTTGTCAATTTTTTTTTTGATGAATGAATTTTTCGGTACAAAATTTGTATTCAGTAGTAGAAAATCGATTAGAAATGTGTTTTTCGAGTGATTTTTGAAAATTAATGAAATTTGATGGTGTAAAATGCATTTAGATAATGAATATGTGATTTGAAGATTTAGTGCATGGTACATGATCACCATAGTTAGTTCCATTGATGTTATGGTGATCCAGATCCGATGGTACATGGTGGAAGAAAAGTATAGCGTTAGTATTAGTTCACGCACGACAGTTTACAATGAAACTCGCTGAATAAATAACAAATAATCATGGACATTTCAAACAACTCCCTCTAGTCCCAAACTAAACAAAAGCTTGGATGGAAGATAAATGTTTTTTTCTTGTAAATACATACTTGTAACACAATATAGTAACACCCAGAGGGCCTAAGTACGAGTTATCAGTGTATAGTGTGGGTGTGAAACGTCTGACGCCCAGCACACCAGTGGGCGCTGATTTGTATGGAGACACTGAGCGGATTCTTTAAGAAGCTCAACATGCGAGTACGGGCTTGGTGTAAACCAAGCCTTTCAAAGAATCCGCTCAGTGTCTCCATACAAAATCAGCGCCTACTGGTGCTGCGCGTCAGACGTTTTACACCAGATTTAGGCCTCCTACAAACTCGACGGAAATTCCGTCGCGGACCTTTCCCGACGGAACGTCAATACATGTTATTGCATTATAAATTACAAATAGCGGGCACACTACGCGGAAGATCGGTCGTCCGCAACGGAATTTCCGTCAAGTGTGCAGAAGGCCTTACACACCAAAACTCGTACTAGGCCCTCAGATATGGAACAAACATATTTTGTCACACAAAAATGTTTGTTCTCACTAAGGATCGAACTCACGACCCACAGCACGCAAGGCAGAGCTTATACCAACTGAGCTATGACGCCTGTCAGTGTGAAGTGCAAATATACTAACCGGGTGTAGCCGGTCCGGAACTATCGCCGTCTTTGGATCGTGCTGAAGTAGGTATTGTCATAGTTCGCTTCACCGTGCGGGATATGAAGTCAGCCTCGTCAGTGCCTTGTGTCGCTGGAAATAACATAAATATTGGGACACGAGTTTTGTCATTTTTTGAAACGACACAGCATATTTATTTTAATAGTTTTTCTTGTGTTATTTATTTTAATAGTTTTTCTTGTGTTATTGTGAGTATTGTTGTTTAATTTTGGTGGAATTTTAACCAATAATACTTAGGTCGTAACATAAAGTGTGAGCCATTGGAATAAATGTGTGTAAAGTGGTTTTTCTGAATGTGAAAATTCGTGTTAGGTTTTGAAGAGAAAATCCACCATTTTCTTTTCAAAACAAACGACAGCCGACTTGACAAATGACTTGACTTGACTTATATTATTACAATTATATCACTTGACATTGGCAATATTGTCTGTCGAAATGACGGAGAGAGGCCATTAACGAAGAGAAGAAGAAGAACATAAATATTCATGGACGTTTCACACAACGCCCTCTAGTCCCAAACTAAGCAAAGCTTGTACTGAAATAACATTAAATTTATAAACTAACATTTTTTTATTTAAGAATGTTATTTTTATATATAATAGCAAGTAGGTATTTCGTTTTGTTGTGCTGTTTTCTCACGATGTTTTCCTTCACCGTTTGCCAGCTCCTTAGGCATTGACGATGTCTTTCCTGTGGATATGTCTGACTAGGCTGAGAGGATGGTATAGTACTACAAGCCTACTCCATCTAAACATTGTCCCAGGCACTACAGTGTGTCGTTAAGTGTAGGCATAGGTTGCCTCCTGACGCTCTATAAATCATCTTCAATAGATGTAAAAGCCTATTATTATTAAGTTAATAAATACATACCAGTAGGCAGCAAGAGGCCTGCTTCGCGAGTTTCGTCAAACTTCTGTTCGAGAAGCGTCAACTTCGCAGCCGGAAGTAGCTCCTTCTTCTTTAAATCAGACCGCAGTCGCTCACCTGAAAGAAAAAATAAAATTGTAACAATGAAAAAAAAAAAAAAAAAAAAAACTACTAGCAGATACACGCGACTCCGTACGCGTGCGAAACTTTCTACAAAAATATCTGTCAACCAGCTTATATGGCTGCTTTTGGTTAAGAGAGTTCAAGCCGGATCTAAGAATCCACGTCTTTGATTTCAATAAAATATAGACTATGTTTCAATCTGGAAAAATAACTAGTACCAATGCTATACATTAAAGTGCACATTTTTTTATGACAAAACTTGTTTGGATCAATGTGATATTTTTACTGAACCTTTGCATTGTTATTCTCTCGACCCTGAAGCTCTGCAATTTCACATAATTACATTTAGTTATATTATATCTGCAGAAATTTTGAAATGTGCGAGCGAGAAGGTTTTCTGCCTTTACCCTACGCCTTAACTTAGATAATCGGTGAAGATAGACAAAGCAAGGCTAGCCCCGAGCGGTGCGTATAGATAGAAATAGAAAAAAAAAATTATTTGCAACACAAGAAAAATTAAACATAAGTAGGTAGCATAAGTAGGTAGACTAAACTAAAACATAAATAATAAATAAATAAAAGAAACCAAAACCTAGTTAAAAGAATACCTAATTATAATAACAAAATTAATCATAGTGCTGCAAAATGGATCCTAACTCAGCATAATGCGGGTTGAGAACAACCCACGCTGGTCTTCCGCTAAGACCAATTTCGATGAGCGGACGTAAAGTATGAAACTAAGTGTAAAAACAAGAACAATAAATAAAAAAATAAAAATAAAAGATAACTCACCAACATGTCTGTACACGTCAATAAGGAGTAGCACGGCGGCGTCTCTGACGGCGGAGCTCGGGTCGCCGACCAATGCGGCCAGATTAGGCACCGCGGCACGCAGTTGTAACTCTTGCGCACCGTGACTGGAACAAATACATTCAATTAATAAATAAATATGCTAGGATATCATCATCAATATATATAAAACTCTTTTGAAGCTGACAGAGAATCCACGCACAGCCTAAACTATAAATCCTAGAGGTATGAAATTTGGAAGGTAGGTTCCTTATATAGTGTAGGGGTGCACTAAGAAAGGAATTTTGAAAAGTCGCACTCTAAAGGGTCTAGAACGCGAGCAACGCCGCGACGGCTAGTTTATTATATAATTTATATCCAAATAAGTTTTTCGGCCAATAAATGTGCACACAAATTGGTCACATTGGTACAAGTGTTTTGGTCAGAAAAGTTATTTGAATCAATATGATATTTTTACTGAACCTTGCTTGGATGTACTTGAAATTTATCTCGTTCAGTGAATCGGATCATTTAGCAGCGCCATCTAGTTCTACATTCATAAAGCAACTTACGTCTCCAATAACGCCTGGATGCACTTGATAGCTTCCTCTCTAGTGTGCGGTGCCTTGTGGTGCAACGCGGGAGTCAAACGCGCTAACAGCGCTCTGGGCGGCGCCGCTCTATACTCGCCGAGTGCGCCGAGACACAGGCGCGCCATGTGACGTACACCTTCCTTTGTGTCCGCTAGTCTGGAACACAATTGAGTTAGATTAACTATATATGTACGGGGGTAACTATTACACACATAAATCTCTTACAATATAACCTTTGATAAGCGACTTCAAATCTATACTATTATAAAACTGTAAAAAAGCCAAAAACTAAAATAAAAAATATGGATAAGGAAACTAAATATGCAGATCTACTAAATAAACGATTCTGATTCCGAAAATAGAGTTTTTCTGAATGTTGTTCGCGGATCACGCCTTAACTACTGGACCAATTTCGACGAAACTTATACCAATAGGATACCCTTTTTCCGGATTGAAACACAGGCTATATTTTATTGATATCAAAGACGTGGATTCTTAGATACAGCTTGAACTCTCTAAACCAAAAGCAGTCAGATGCTACAAGCTTCATCGTATGCTGGTTGACAGATATTTTGGTGGAAAGTTTCGCACGCGTACGAAGTCGCGGGTATCAACTAGTTTATAATATTAGTAGGATTCTCACCTGTCTATGATATGTGGTAGGACAGTGGGTACATAATGTGAGAAGTCTTGTCCCATACGTTCCACCAGTGCTGTTAGAACTTCCAGTCCATTCTGTGCAACCTGCCAAACAAAATAATCATCATCATAAATAATCATGAAGAAGTCACGTTGCACATGACTTCTTCAGCAACAGAGTGGTCCACAACCGGAACATGCTGCCTGAGGACGTTGTTACTGCTGACTCCATAAATGCCTTCAAAAATAAACTCGACAACTGGCTACGAATAAATAAAACGGTGCTTAAAAAAAGTGACTAAAAAAGACATTTCAACACTGTGTGACGTAGGCATAACAGCGAAAGCTGCTCGTCTATAAACTAATAAATAAATAAATAAATCATCTTCCGTGCTGTGGGTCGTGGGTTCGATCCCCACCGAGAACATATATTTGTGTATAGCGAACATAGATGTTTGTTCTATGTATGCGTCTATCTATATTAATATTATGAAGAGGAAAGATTTGACTGTTTGTTTGCATTGAATAGGCTCTGAAACCGATTTGAAAAATTCTTTCACTATTGGGAAGCTACACTATTTCCAGGTGACATAGGCTATGTTATATTTTCAAAAAAATTAGGGATCCTTTCTAAAACTCCAATAATGTAACCTAATGAATAAAAAACTTACCTAACAAAAATTTAAATTTTTGTTAAATACTCCTGCGAAGACGGGACGGACCGCTAGTTTATGAAAAAGTATTGGAACAAGCAAATGTCCCTAAGCAGTTACCTCCGCTTATAACAATGCATAACTAACAGAGCACGTCCTCTGAGGACGACACTATGGCGCGTTTTCCACCTTTCATCCAACAGAAAGGTCACTGAACTGACTATGTGTCCAAAAAATAACTAATAGTATTATAACTTGAGACAATCGCTCCACATCGTTGTTAAAACTAAACTGGTACAGGATCCGAGTAACGTTGAGACTTATTCTGGAGTGGACGACTTAGAATCGCTTCTGAATCGCGAAGATAGAACTTAGGGCCGAATACTGAAACGTCACTCAAATTTAAACACCATTTAAAATTGCTCTGCCTCTGTTTGACATTACTCATTTGTAAGAGATGGCAATAATTTAAGCATGAACTTAATATAAGTAGCGTTTGAGTATTCGGCCGTTAAACTTTATCTGGCCAAAGTAAAGGTATAAATAAATATTCTTGGACGTTTCACGCCCTCTAGTTCCAAACTAAGCAAAGCTTGTACTATGGGAACTAGATTACTGATAGAATACTTATATCGATTTTTTTTTGTAAATACATAGTAACAACCATAAATAGAACTAACATCTATGTTTGCCACACACAAATGATTCTCAGTGGGGATCGAACTCACAGCACGGAAGGCAGAGCTATACTGATTACCGACTGAGCTATGACGCCTGTCGATTGATTCTTTTTTGACACGTAACAATGTTCCCATAGTACAAGCTCTGCTTAGTTTGGGACTAGAGGGCGTTGTGTGTAATGTCCAAGAATATTACTTACTTCCAGTGCACTTGTATCGTCCCTCGACCGCATTTACATCGCTAGCACGAGACGGTGAGAATAGGTGCGCGTGCGCAATCACGTGTGACAGTTAATCAGAGTATGCATGATATATTAATAATTGTCTCGTCAGATTTCGTGCGGATATCCTTATGTTTTTAAGCTTCAGTGAGTTTTATTGTGATGAGAGATTTTAGGCCCAAAAAAAAATTCAGTTTGGTAAAGATTTTAAGAGTAAAATTTCACTAAAATCTACCTTTACAGGCGTAGTTTGTTTGTAGTTCAAAGAAACGCTCATTCCCGTTCGCCCCACTGGGCTTCGTCCTAATGGTGGGACGAATGGGAAACCGTGTTAAACCGCGACATGGAGGAATGCAACGTTTCCGATGACGACGTCATGGATAGGGCGAAGTGGAGGAAGGCTGACCCCACCACCATGTGGGACCAATAGTCGAGAAGAGAGAGAGAGAAAGAGGTGGGACGAATGGGAATACAAAAATCGTTCATTCTCATTCATCCCCCTGGGTTTCATCCCACTGGTGTGACAAATGGGAATGCAAAAAGCAAGCATTATTCTACTCCGTTCGTCCCACTAAGCATTTATCTATCTATCTAGGCACCTATCCAATAATCTGCACACATCTAACGCATTCAAACAACTTTAAATTTAGGAATTCGTCACCTTAAAGTTTCCTCCATTCAGCCAAGCCACCATAGCATCCAACAGCTGTGCAGCCAGGTCCTGCGTGATCTCCGGCTCCTTCCTCACAAGCGCCACCAGCTGGTCGCCGAGCTGCTGCCGCAGGCGCAGGTCTGGCCGGTTCAGGAGGGGCAGGGCCACCTCTAGCGACGTCGGTTGAGGGTAATGCGCCATCTAGAGGTGTTAGAGTACAAACCGCTATTATTTAATTTAAATTGATTCATACATACTCCAATGTGGATTAAGATCTTTATTATTAACTAGCCGTCGCCCGCGGATTTGCTCGCGTTCTACCTTTTAGAGTGTGACGTTTCAAAATTCCTTTCTTAGTCCACCCCTACACTAGGATACTACCCTCCAAATTTCATACCTCTAGGACTTATAGTTTAGACTGTGCATTGATTGTCAGTCAGCTTCAAAAGAGTTTTATATTGTTGATGATATATATACTAGTCGTCGCCCGCGGATTGGCTCGCGTTCTACCCTTTAAGAGTGTGACGTTTCAAAATTCCTTTCTTAGTGCACCCCTACACTAGGATACTACCCTCCAAATGTCATACCTCTAGGACTTATAGTTTAGACTGTGCGTTGATTGTCAGTCAGCTTCAAAAGAGTTTTATAAATATATATTGATTGATGATTGATGGTGATGGTGGTGATGATGATGATGATGATGATGATTATTTCCACGTTATTTCGATTACTTTTAAGTGGTATAATAAAGAATATTTTATCTATCTATGTATAATAGAGACACAAACCTTAATCAGCTGTTATAGACTCAAGTCCCACTGGGGCACAATCACAATGTAAACAGATTGTATCATCTCTGACAGCGAGACATACGGTGTGATGGTCGGCCAATGTATGTAAGTGCGTTACATAGTTTGGATATCTGTAAAAAATTGAAATTATATTCATCAGATCGAAGATAATTTGAAATTACAGAACTGGAAAAACCGACTTCAATTTGATACGACTTCATCAATAGATGATGATGATGGCAGTTTATTGGGATTGTTCTATTGATCGTAAACACTGAAAAGTCACAGGAAAGCAAAATACGCAATGTCTTGTACGTGAATGAAGTGTTTTTATGTCTTTTTCCGGATTGAAACATAGGCTATGTTTTATTGAAATCAAAGATATGGATTCTTAGATAGGTACAGCTTGAACTCTCTAAACCAAAAGCTGCCATTTGCTACGAGAGTTCATCGTATGCTGGTTGACAGATATTTTGGTGGAAAGTTACGCACGCGTACGAAAACGCGGGTATCAGCTAGTTAATATTATAAACGCGACAGTTTGTAAGGATGTATACATATGTATGTTTGTTTGTTACTCTTTCACACAAATACTACAGATCCGATTTGGATGAAACTTGGAATATATATTGTCCATGACCTGGATTAACACATAGCCTATTTTTTATCCCGAAAAATCAACGGGATCCAACGGGACGAACGAAGTCGCGAGCGGAAGCTAGTCAGTTTATAAATAACGAAGTCCTGAGGTAACAAACCAAAAAAATACAACCAAATTGAGAACCTCCTTTTAGAAGTTGGTTAAAAAGAGAAATGTATGATTACAGATGTTGTTCCATTGAACTATGTCAGCCTCACCTTGACTGACTACTATCATCATTGTGACCGAGAGTTATCACTAGCCGTATGAGACAATCTCAATGCAATTCTGTCAATGTATGCTTCATTGCATACCTCTGTGTGTGTGACCTTTTCAATGGAAATAAAGTCGCATTTACATGATACAAGTTTCTTGACATTGGCGGCAATGTAGCCAATGTCTTGGGCACGCTTCTGATTGCTACTGAATTGGACCAGTTGAGTTACCTATAAATCGTTTGCAACGGTTTGTAGATAGCTCAACCGTTTCATGTGTATTTTGATGATAATTTTTATGCGACCAATTAAGAAAATCGCATTGTGTTAATGAGCCTTAAAGATATTGGTAAAAGAAGCTGAGCATCCCATCCCATTAATATTATAAATGTCAAAGTTTAGATTGAGATGAAACTTGTAATATATATCGTTCGTAACCTGTACTAACACATAGGCTACCAATGGAAAAACACCAGGATTAAACTGGACAAAGTCACGCGCGGAAGCTGGTCTATTATAAAAAAAATTTGGTAGTAATATTTGAGTACACTGCGCGCCCGCCTTGTGTATCTCTTGTAAAGTTGCCGCGTAGTCGCGCAGTGTAAATTACAAATACAAATTTATTTATTACTTAATAAACTTGTTCGAAATCAAGGTAGAACCCTGTCTTCTGTGTTAGTTTTGTAAAAATTAATACGTAGAAACGCATTATATTGTATAGTATTGCTTAAAATACGGCTACACCTTTAAGCTGTTGTATAATTCGTGGTTTTAATAACTTAATTGGCTTAGCGGAACCTTCTAAAATCAATAATTGAGCATCCCACACTACATAACTAACCTTACATAACTTTTAATGACTCTGTGACAATATCCGTGTTATTAATAGCTGTATGATAAACCTGTCATGATCATATTATCAATAATAAATCATAAAGTTATTAAATAAATAAATAAAAATTCTTGAACAAATCACACAACGCCCAAACTAAGCAAAGCTTGTACTATGGGAACTAGATTGCTGATAAAATACTTATATACATTTTTTTTGTAAATACATACTTATGATACATAGTAACACCCAGACACAGAACAAACATCTATGATTGCCACATAGAAATGTTTGTCCTCTGTGCGGATCGAACCCACAACACACAGCATGGAAGGCAGAGGTACTATAGACTGAGCCACGACGCCTGTCAAGTTAGAAGAGTCCATGAGATACCTACATACATCTAACCATAGGTTTCCACTGAAACATTGACAATAAAACATGCACAACTCTGTGCAGATATTAATTTGCGTTTCCACCGCCAAACCTTGTGCATGTTTGACATTTTGAATCTTGTGCTGATGGTTTTAAAGATTTTGTTGATGTTTAAACAAATTGTTTGTAAGGATTGTGTTGTGAAGGTTTTAGTGTGAATGTTTATGTGAAACACACAGTAAAACCTATGCAAAATGTATGTAAACCATGTGAAAGCATATGTATTGAGTTTTTAAAACTAGGTAAGTATTTCCTTCTTTCAAACCGTGGGAAAATTTATTATTTAAAAAAAATGCTAACAACAATTCCTTTCAGAATACGAGCCTTTGTTATTATTTTTGGATATTTTTCAGTGATACACTGTCAAAAAAATTTCGAGTTCGAAAGTTTCGAGCTAACTTCCAGCACACTCGAGTCACCTGCTAACCAAGAGACCTAAACCCTGAACATAATAGTAAAAGTGTGATCGGGAAATAGTTAAGTAGGCTCTAGGCTACTAATATAAAATAGAAAGCCATTTGGGACTGCGAGAGCTGATCAGGTCTCACTCGGCATCCACAACATCAGGATGCTGGAACATTGCTGCCATCAACCCAAAGTCCTTCTGTGTTACTTTAATGAGTTGGGCAGGCTGGGGTGAGGTCAGCAGGGTGACACAATACACCCCAACGCAGAACCTCACTGTAGATTTTATTCCCCCACTACGAATTACAATAGAAAGCCAACAGTGAATCATGCAAGAGTAACTTAGTCTAGAGCATAGTGTGTAGTCTACAAATTCGTCCTCGCGGTATGATGTCATCGCTCGTATCACCAAATTGGAATAAGTTGAGTGCAGACCCTGACAGCCACTTTAGACCTACAGTTCGCAAGGAATTTTGCATATTTTCGTCTGTTTCAAGGTGTTGCTCGTTCAACTATCGGTACCCAATCTCTGAATGTAGATTCTGAAGGTGATGTGCATGTTTGACGGTGTAAGAGAAAGCGATCCGTGTTATGTAGGTACGGAAATAGAACGAAAGCCAGTCGCATCAAAGCGTACATGTACAAATAAAACAAAGCAACATGAGTGTATTTCGAGTAAATGTAGGCGACATTACCATGTAAAGAAAACGACCTTTGTTGATCAGACTTCCTTGCACGAACTGTACGAACACCTTCACAGCGGATTAACCGTATTAAAACATAAAACCTACAACAATGATCACAGTTTCAATAAATCACGGGTTTTCGCATGGGAAAAGTCTAAATTTTTTGAAAATCACTCGAAAAATCATCAATTCGACGATTACATACGCGCATGTCCGACAAAAATTTACATCACGTGACCTGTCATGGCGTTGGTCGTTAACGTTTTTTGCAATATCAACATCGGCCGGCCACAGACGAAAAAAATTTATTCAGCTTTTCAGCACTTATTTGTTTTCTCCTAAAGTATAAAAATTATATGTAAAAAATTAATCAAAAATTTATTAAATATTTTGTGTATCACATATGTACCTTTGCTTTATTGAAATGTTGATTATTGAAAAACTACTGCCATCTATTGCCGAGTAGACTTAACTTAGCGCTTAAATTACACTACTCCACCATAGATGTCACTGTAAGTAAAAACAAGAGTATATTTTTGCATGCAATGCGTAGGGCGCGGATAGTTTTATATAGCAGTAGTTCTGTATATGTACCAAACCCATTGTTGCTACTAAATAATAAGTAAGGTAAGTATCCCCACGATGTTTTCCTTCACCGTTAGAAAGATATTTGCGCGCATAACTTTTACGTGTAGAGAAAATTGCTTATTTAGCAGTTAGTACCACGGAATACAGAATACATCTATTATAAATTCATCTATTCTATATTCCGTGGCACGAACTACCTACGCGAGCACGACACGACCGGACCAAATAAAAATAACAGGAGGGCTTGTATAAAAATATACTATATTTTTTAACGGAATTCTGTAACAAAATAATTACGTAGCAAAGTAGGTACTTAAGTGCAGTAGGTACAATATTTTAAAACAATATTAATAATAAAAGAATCCAGTCGGCATTCTGCACATCGGAATATCTTCAAAACTGTTGCAGAACCACTTCATAGGCATGAAGCATGGTCTTCGACAATTCCTCGTGCCACCACAAACACACCTTTCTATCTCATCAGTACTCTCCGGTGTTTCTCCTGGATATTCTGCTTTCTTGCTTTGAGAAGACTCATTTCCACTTTCACAAGCGCATTCTACTTTAGTTTTTACGGATAGATCTTGTTTTGATGAAGAATCAACATTTTGAGAATTCAGTGAAGGTTGAAGATTTTGTTCACATTCTAAGCAGGTTTTCATTTCTTTTGTGTTTTGAGAGAGCTTCTGATTTGTGCCTGTGCTCTTTTGAGGCGAATTTACATTTTTATAAGCTAAATTATCTTGCTTGTACGTTTCTTTGACTTGCGTGATTTTGCCACAGACTCCGGAATTATCGCAATCTTTTCTGCAAGTTGTATCGGCTTTGAGTTTTCGTGGAGCTCTTCGATTTTTCTCATTACTTTTTAGTTTATTAACAAAGTCACCTACCTTTTCAGGTTTTACCTCTTTGTTAACTTTTTTAAGACTTTTAGAAACTTCTTGTTTCATTTTGGTTTCAATGTCAGCGTCATATCCATTGCGTTCAATGTCGTTCAGTCTTTTAGCTAAGCTAGATTTTACTTGGTTTAACAATTTTTTTTTATCTAGATCTTTTTCTGAAATGGAGAGCTCATCAAAGAGTTCTGATATTTCATTTTTCATTCTTATTTCTTCAACATCTTCTTTAAAACCTTCTTCACTAGGAACTGGTATCTTGGCAAGTTCACACAAAAGTTGATTACATCGCATCAAAGGATCCATTACGATCTCATCTTTGTTTTCCGCCACATTCGTTAGGAATTTAATAACTGCATTATGTACTTTCGCTTTGAAAGCTTGTCTACCTTCATCATCATCTCTATCGTAGTTAAACTGTACAAAATTCTCAACGATTTCTTCTTTTAAGTCTTGAAATAACGCTTCTTTGTCTGCTGTTGTGTCTTGCTGTTTACCTAGAACTTTAGCAACAGTCGCGTTCAAGTCTTCCTTATATTGATGGTTAGCTTTTTCTTCTCTGAACAGTGGTTTGACAGATTTTATGGCATCTATGAGTTGAAATTTCCTTGCAGCTTTGCTCTTTTCAAAATCACAACATGTAGGTATAGCAGCTAATAAAATATCTAACTCTTCATCAAGTAAATCATTGTATTGGAAATAATCATTAAATGTTTCCGGGTTCATATTCAGTTCGCTAATTTTGATAATTATTTTCGTAGATAGATTATCTTTTATCGTTTTGGCGGTTTCTTCTTCTTCTGGGGTGCTTGCACGTACCGGAAGTTGATTGCACCAATCTTCTACAATTTCAATGATAATTTCAGCTGCCTTTTTCTTAGGCTTAACAGGTTCTACCATACTATCCCAGGGTTTGCCATCACTACTGGGTCCAGGAGTTTGACTATCATCTTTGTTTGCTTTAGTCTTTTCTTTCGATTTGACTTTAGTTTTTCCTTTTTTACTCTTAGAACTTGGTTCAGTTTTCATATATTTCCTGTTATCGGCTGATGATTTCAATATATCCTGAAGTTTATTTGCAAATTGCTCGGCATTACTTTCCTCTCCAGGTAACAGTGGTAATTTCGCCACCCATTTCATTATTTCCTTATGCATTTTATCGGTTTGTTTTGAACCAGCTTGTTCAATTTCATGTATTCTTTTTGCTAAGGCTGCCAATATTTTATCTCTTTCAAGCAATTCAGTTATTCCATCTGCCTCTTTTAGAGGTAACTCCTCGAACCAACCATCGATTTCACATCGAGTTTTTATCTCTTCTACTTCTCCCATGACAGAGGTTTCATTAGGTATGGGAACTTTGAACAAGACACTGTATAATTCATTATAGATTTCATCTTTTGCTAACGGTATAGCATTTTTATTTTTAACATTGTCATAGTACTTATCGATTTCGTCCTTGATTCTTCTTTCATATTTGATTTTCACAGCGTCATTAGCATGATCAAAATTTTCTAAAATAAATATGTCAGCCAATCGGCTTTTATATATTTCAAACCCAGGGTCGTAAGCTCGTCTGGCTTTTACAGGATGGGGAATAGATGCTTCAATTGTATGTTCGAGTTTTTGTTTGTAAAATTCACCAGCGCAATTTTCTTTGATAGCTTGATGTGCTTCAACGATGTTTTGGACCAAATCGGTTCTTAGTTTATCCTTATTGCTTTGAAGGTCTGGACATTGAGGTAACTTTTCAATAACGGCATCAATTTCATCAGTTAATATGTCTTGGTACAGAAGGTCATTGTTGAAGGTTGTAGGATCAATGCTTAGTTCTCCAACTGTTTGAAACAGTTTCTTCGAAACAGTATCTTTTGTGGACTTTACAAGCTTATCGTCGTCCAACTTTATAGGTAATGAAACTGACCATTTCTCTATTGCATCAACTATAGCACTGGCTGGGTTTTTGATTTGTTTACTTTTAGATTTCATTGTTTTAGAACTTTGTTTTTTAGTGTTTTCAGTTGACTGTGTGTCATTTTTTTTACTAAAGTCAAGGCTAGGTTTTTCGTGTCTTGTCTTCACTCTTTCTATTCTGTTTACAAGTTGCTGTATAACAACTTGTGCCACTACTTCATGACTTTCATCTAAGGAGAGGTCTGATATCCATTTCGAGATATATTCAGCAAATTCTTCATCGGTTTTAGTATCGTTAGGATTATTTATTTTTTTATTTTCCCTCTCCGTAATCTTTTCAGTTAGTTGACAGATCATTTTGATTCTTTCTTGTTCATCAGCGTCTTCTATTGGTAAAAGAGGTAAGTTCTTAAGCCATTCAGAAATTTCTTTGATGTACTCGATCTCGTTATCAAATTGTTTGACAGATTCATCTTCAGGTAAGGGGACGTTGGTCAGTCTATTATAAACATTTGCTTTTGACAGTGCTGTTGGATCTGCGTTCTCACGAACCATCCTTTTGATCTCATTTAGAAGACGTGCTGACCAAGCTTCTAATTTAATTTCATCGTCTGCTATTTTACTTCCATTAATGTGAATAAATTCTTCTATAAAATCTCCGATATTATCATCATGTACACCGGAAGTGTCTATGGAACTGCGTTTTCTTTTCTTGTTTCGGTGTACAATTACTTTACCAACAAGTTGATCTATCATGAACATCATGTATCTATCATTTTTGTGCTCTTCTATGATGGGCAGCTGAACTAGGAACTGACTTATTATGGAAGCCATGTACATATTGTAATCCATTGCTTCAGAGTTTTCTTCTCTTTGTTCTTCTACTTCAAGAATGTTTCTTGCCAGATCATTTACAAAATCAATTCGTTCTCTGTTACCTACAGTATTATAACTAGCATCTATTGGTATATTCTTCAACCAATCTGATACATCTTTTATGTAGTCTAATTCTTTGATTAGTTTATCACGACGAAGATGATCCGTTGTTTCTGATTTAGCAAAATTGTCATAAACTTCTTTTCGCGTTGGTGGATTCAATCTTTGTAATTTGGTTTTTAGTAAATGGCTAAAAGCACCACGCGCCATCGGGTCATCTACATCATAATTGTGTTCAATAAATTTTACTATGAATTTTTGCATTGTTTGATCAGTTTTTAAAGTATCATCATCAGTTTTAATTTTGACAGGTTGGATACAAGGATTTTTCTTTGCTTCTAAGTGTTCTGCTCTCTGTTGTAACCTTTTGTCACGATTAGCAGCTAATGTGTCATCTCGTGGTAAATTGACCACTCGACCATTTAGATTATCCGCTAACTGACCGACTTTTCCTTTTTGGTCTGGCTTGACAACTTTAAATAACCACTGTGCTAGATCCTTTTTGATCTCTTTTTCCGGACGCTTATTTGCCAATTTGTTTTGCAAATCTTTTGCTAGCTCTTGTATTTTATTATTTCTAATATTTTTATCGGTAACAAAAATGTTTGGTGGTTGTTCGTTCATCCAAATAGATATTTCATCTTCTAAAATATCTTTCGCTTTTGGTACAAAATACTCTTCCCATCCCTGTTCACTTTCCATGTGCTGTATATTGGCCATGGCTTGACGATTGCCATGTTGAGGTCTAGTTAACACAGGTACAGGTATATCTTTAACCCTTTTGAGTAAGTCTTCAATTTGAGGTACGACTTCTTCCAAATCAAAAACATCTAGTTTGTGTAACCATTTATAAACAAGGTATTTAAGCCACTTTTCCTTTTCATCTACTGAAACTAGCTGCTCAAGTTTCGCTTCATCTGTGATTTCACCAGCAAGATCTTTAATAAGTGTCTCTTTGAATTCCTTTTCATCTGGAGCATTGAACTGTTCCGGCAATGTTTCCATCCAGGCTCTGATTAAGTTCCCAACGTTTTCTGCGTACTCAATTTCTTCAGGATTCAGTTTAGATACTGACCCTTGTTTCTTTTTCTTTGGCGTGGATGTCACTGGGTAATTCTGCGGGCAACATTTTTCTTCAGACGTGTAAACTGAAACTGTTCTAGTTAATATTGGTCCAATACTTGAAACATTATTGTTAGCTTCGTTCAGTGCACTTTTAACTTCTCTTATAATGTTTTGTGCAATGTTTGTCGCTAGAAAAACAGGTATGTTAGAAACACTCTTTAGAACCGCAGTTATTTCTTTACTGAGATCAAACTCTTCAACTGGCACTGAAGAATCAACATAATTCATAATGATATTAGATATTTCTGTTTTCACGTTATCGTAATATGTGAATTTTGTATTTGCGAGGCAATTATTGATCTCTTGATGAATTATAGCTTCGAAATCATTTTTAGTATTTCGCAGAAACATTTCGCTAGTTTGGTACATAGTTCTTTGTGTATTGGGGTATTTGTTACCGCTTTCAGCTTTAGCTTTAATACTAAGTAATCTATTAGCCAAGTCTTCGGCAAATCTATGGAGATTAAGGTTTTTATTCCTAGAACACTTAGCACCTATAGGAAGATCATTCAGTACTTCAACAATCGCACTTTTTAAGCTAATCTTATAATGACATGAGTTCATAGGCTTCTTAAGCAGTGGTGCTACTCTATTGAGCAAAACCTGTGCTATTTCTTTTTTATTTACGTCCATTTGCGATCCGCTGCTTTTTCTAAACTTGATCATTGATAGCCAATCACTAATTTCTTCTTCTAGTTCATCTGAATTACTAAGCGAACATCTGATTGAGTTATTAAACCTCTCTACATTATCATTGATATTGTTGGTATCGTTAAGCAATTTCTGATTAATTTCTTTGATCTTATTTAGAAGGTTATCATTCAATCTATTTTTGAAATTATCTTGATCTCTCTTTGCTCCAGGATACCACATCGGAATACTGTTCAGAGAACTGTCAATATAATGCTTAATCTTTTTATCATACTCTATCATATTGGTTTCATTTGAAAGATTAACTATTTTATCTATTAAATCGTTTACTAAGCTATCTTTATCAAAATTACTGGCCTGTCCAAGATTCGGGTAGATTGGTACTTCTTGAATCCAATCTCTAACCAGTTTCTGAATATAGTCTTTGTAAATATTTCTCTTTGGTGTAATTAGACTTCTTGTTTCTGTTCTTTTCAAGGGTATATCATCTTCATCATTATCAAACTTTCTATTGTTACATCTCATTTCTTTATATTGCCTATTGTTACAACAATGCTCTTTAACTCTCATTTCATCAGTTACATTTTCATTATCATATTTAGGTATTATGTAAGAGTTGGTATTGTTGAAATTATATTTATTGTTATTCCTTGTTTCACTAGAAGTATTGTTTATATTCGTTATGTTTGTTTGTATGGCATGTGTATCTATTAAACTGGGACCAGCTTTGGTGGAACTGCGATGTCTTGATACCGTTGGTAATATAACCTAAAAACCAAATCATTTTTAGAATTTGTCTGTAAGCCTCTCCTTCATATTGTGTCTTACAAAATGTTATTATTGCATGGATGTTTGTTACTCTTTCGCGCAAAAACTACTGATCCTATTTGTATGAAACTTGGAATACATATTGTCCGTGACCTGGATTAACACATAAGCTACATTTTATCTCGGAAAATCAACGGGATCCAACGGGACGCGTATGAAATCGATAATAATATATAAAACCACTTGCAGTCTGACTGTCTGTGTCCCGTTCCTGACAGCCTCGCCGGCCGTGGCCTTTAGACGTTGAGGAGTGACGTTCCATCTGATGCTTCTCCATTCGCTCCTGGATCCTTGGACACAACTGCTGGTTGCAGGACTGTGAGACATGGACGCAAATTAATTATTTTTGGCGGAAGCTAGTCTATCTATCTATCTATCATCATCAATATAATTAAAACTCTTTTGAAGCTGACAGAGAATCAACGCACAGCCTAAACTATAAGTCCTAGAGGTATGAAATTTGGAGGGTAGTATCCTTATATAGTGTAGGAGTGCACTAAGAAAGGAATTTTGAAACGTCACACTCTAAAGGCTAGAACGCGAGCAACGCCGCGGGCGACGGCTAGTACTATTATAAAACTGTAAAAGCCAAAAACTGAAATTAAAGATATTATGGATAAACTAAATATGCAGATCGAAATTGTAAATAAACGATTGCGATTCCGAAAATCGAGTTTGTCTGTTTTTTTGTTCGCGGATCACGCCCTAACTACTGGACCAATTTCAATGAAACTTATATATCTACCATTCAGAAGCCCTTTTTCCGGATTGAAACATAGGCTATATTTTATTGAAATCAAAGACGTGGATTCTTAAATACAGCTTGAACTCTCTAAACCAAAAGCGGCCATTTGATACGAGGTTCATCATGAATAAACTTAGATAAAAAACTTGGATAATGTTAGTCAAGTGTCGCACTTATCAATGCTTGGATTACTCCAGAACCAGAGAGGTGGATGTGTTCTGCATGAAGCTCCATATATTTGTTAATAATAATATGTGTATTCGTTTTCTTAGTTAATAGGTTAGTAGGTACCTACTGTTATTTGTAAAATTCCCTAGGTATTAATAATAAATAGCTCCTGAAATAAATTGAAATGAATAAACTTACATACGAAGACCTGATTCGATTCTTCAGCCTCTTGATATTCTTCAAATACATCACATCTAGTTCCTGGCCGTATGGCTCTCTGTCCCTCGTAGGGTATTCCACATCACTGTCTCTCTCATGATGGTACGGGTTCAGGACGCTGATTGGTATACGGCTGGGTATGCGTTTCATACTGTCTATAGACTTTAGGGTACCTGGAGATATTGAGAAAGAAATACTTAGCCAGAGAAATCAAGTGCAGAGTCAAAAACTAGACGGATCAGACCCTGAGGGCCTGGTAGATACGAGTTTTCTGTGTATAGTGTGCGTGTGAAACGTCTGACGCCCAGCACACCAGTGGGCGCTGATTTGTATGGATACAAGATACAAGATACAAGATGTTTATTTGCATAAATAAGTGTTACAATTTGGTCTTATATGTAGGAGGCACTTTAAAACTTATTCACCTTTTCCAGGTATCGCAAATGTTTTGGGCGCTTAAACTAAGTAGGTAATTAACATTAATTCTGGGTACATACCTTAGGGTATGCACTATATTTTCTTTACTACTTAAATCTTACATAAGGTACTTACTAATTATTTTAATACTTAAATTTGTTATGGCTAATTTGACTAGGTAGGTATTTAAGTTAATATTTTAATCGCTTTAGTTTTAGGTATTATTCTTTGTCAAAGTAGTCTTCAGTTGAGTAAAGGCATTTTTTTACTAGGTATGATTTTAGTTTTCTTATGAATGGTTTTATTTTTGTTTCATTTTTTATGTCATTCGGTAGGTTATTAAAGATTTTGACTGCCATGTAATATGGACTTTTATTTAGCATTTTTATTCTAGAATATGGTAGATAGAGTTTGTTTTTGTGGCGGGTGTTTACGTTGTGTGTTTCCCTAATTTTAAGAAAATTACTTTTATTTTTATAAACAAATATGCATACATCCATGATATAAATCGATGGAAGTGTCAAGAGATTAAATTTAATAAAATAGGGTCTACAGCTTTGAGTGTTATTAATTTGGGCTAGGATTCTTACACATTTTTTTTGCAAGATGAATAACTCATTAACATTAACACTATTTCCCCATAGCATTACTCCATACCTGAGCCAAGAGTAGGCATATGCGTAATATGCTGACAGTGCAGTATCTGTGTTTGTACTATATTTTAATTGAAATAGAGCGTATATAAATTTAGAAAGCTTTGTTTTAATGTGATCAATGTGAGTCTACCAGTTTAGGTGGGTGTCAATATTTAAGCCAAGTAAATTAAATGTATGAACTGTCTCTAATGGGTTATTTTGAAAATCTATGTTTAATTTTAGGGTAGGGCTATTATATGATTTAAATTGCATTACTTTAGTTTTATTGTGATTTATTTCTAAATTATGTTCTTCAAGCCAACATTTTACTGCGTTTAAGAGTATTTTCCAAAATTAAATTGTAATTATCATATTTCTCACATTTGATCAGTATGGAAACGTCGTCAGCAAAAAGTATTGGTAAAGTTGTTTCTTTGTTAAATATTTTTGGGAGATCGTTTATATAAATAAGAAAAAGTATACAACCTAATACGCTTCCTTGTGGTATTGCACATGTTAATTAAATCTCTAACTTTAGACCTTACTTCAATTATTTCTTTTTTATTTATATTATAGTCTTCTACTTGGACAATTTGCTTTCTGTTTTGTAAATAGGATTGAAACCAGAGATATGCTGGTCCACGAATTCCAGAGCCATATATCTTCTGAAGAAGTATATTATATAACACTTTGTCGTAGGCCTTTGTCATATCTAATAATAAGCCTAAAACTATTTTCTTTTCGTCTATGGACTATGTGTCTATGGACAGTGTCTATGGAGACACTGAGCGGATTCTTTGAGAAGCTTGACTTGCGATTACGTGGTTGGTGTAGACCAAGCTTCTCAAAAAATCCGCTGTATCTCCATACAAATCAGCGCCCACTGGTTTGCTGGGCGTCAGACGTTTCAAACCAGATTTACACATCAAAACTCGTACTAGGCACTCTGTAGGTACTAGATTTCACCGAGTTCAATATTCTGAGCACAACAAATGTACCTTACCAAATATCGTGATGGCCATCCCATCCCTAGCACCGTCATGAACAAATGCAACCATGTCTTCATCATAGCCCATTTTATTACTGGAATTTTTAGATTTTTCTAATATTTTTGTATGTTTTTATATTTTTTTATCCAAAACCTGATCTGAAGTTTTAAAAGAATTTGACCAAAGACAAAGATAATGTCAAGCTGAAAAGCTTTCGGAATTATTTTACAAACTTTTTTGATAAAAATCAGAAAATGACACTTTTCTGGAAGAAGCCAGAAGTTTCATTTTCTGATTATTCTGTCAAACAATGAAAGAAATATTTTTGTGAAATTATTTCCACTAACGTATAAATTCAAAATTTTATTTGTTATCTAAAGTGTTTTACAAAATTTGTAACAAAATTTACCTAACAATAACTAGTTATTGCAATGTAAGTATATCTACGATGTTTGGATCGTGTAGATCGTGTAAAACAAACTTGGTAATCTCTGGTTAAAAACTCAGCAGTCTGCCAAACAGTTACCCAACTAGAATTTGAATCCGTATAGAGTAGCTTCTACATTATGAATTCGAGGGGAAGACCGGCGGTTTGAGGGCAAACCGTCTACACCAAATCTATTCGTAACACTGACATGCATGAGTCCAGCTTAGTGGACCTTTGGTTATTCTTCACATGAATGAGACGCTGCAGTAGGTAGTTAGATTACCGAGCTAGTGCTGGCTTGGCAAAAATTAGCAAGAACTGTATATAGATTTGATAGATAGATAGAAAACTCTTAATTGTACATCACTTTTACGGAAATTATAAAATAAAAACAGAGTTCATTATTCTTATGTGAAGTACAATGCGCCGCCTTATCGCTATGAGCGATCTCTTCCAGGCAACCTTTAGATTTGGGTTGGGTTTTCAGGCAAGGACCTCACGCTGATGACTGGCAGGGCTGTTTCAGGCCCGACCTCTGCTACTCACTGCTCAGACTTCTGAGAATGCCAGTTAGTAGTGTTCTAAGCTTATCTGTTAAGTCTAGAAGTTACTATCTTTACTTAAAGCCCGTATTCACGGAACACTGCCAGTAGTGCCTTGAAATAGATGGTTATAGAGGTGTTGGAGATATTACCCAGCACTTATACCGTCCTCTCAGTTAGTATAAACGGTCTTATCCATAGAAAACACATGGTCAATACATTCAGAGCTGACAACGTTTTGATCTCCTCATATTTCTCTTCTTTGTACAGTAAATATCCCTTAAAATGTTGATAGTTTATCCGTCACCGCGACGCTAACAGATGAAAGAATCTTTATTTCAGCAAATACCCCTCAAATGAGCCTGAACCCTTAGACATGGAGCTGCCTGATGGAATGGTGGCTGTGGTCAGGAATCTGCATGACGCGGCTCTCTGTGTGACACTGCTGGACGGACCTAGGCAGTACACTCTGATGCCAAATGCTGGTGTACAGAATGGCAAGTTGAGTTTAGGTCGTAGAGACTTCGCAGTAGCTAATTTGGGGATAATCGTTGCACTCGAAGCGCTCGTCGCTAGGCTTTCTTAGTCAATCTTCACCGATTATCTAAGTTAAGCAACGTTCTGCGCGGTCACTGCTTGGATGGGTGAGCATTAGTGGCATTTACATCTGAGCGCTTCCGTGCTTCGGAGGGCACGTCAAACTGTCGGTCCCGGCTCTAGCAGTCGTTACCATGACGGAGGCCTTAAGGCGGCCTAAAAACTCTGTCACCAGAGTTGGCCACTAACTCATACGAACGACCGATCGACCGTTGCACTGTCTTCTAGCTCCACAGTGGTCTACTCATTTAGCGTCTCTGATAAGATCATAAAGTGTCGTAAGTACAAAGGCACGTTATGATCTCTTAATAACGCACCTTCTTAATTAAAAGGTTAAGAACAACAGCAAAAGGAAAGATTTCCTGTTTGCAACTCTTCTGCAACAATTTAGCAGCGATACTGTCGAAAATATTTAGTTACTTACATAGATAGATAGATAGAAAATACTTTATTGCACACCTTAACCTAGAAATTACAAGAAAATAAAACTTAAATTAATTGTACAATGGGCGGTCTTGTCGCTATGCAGCGATCTCTTCCAGACAACCTTGCACGGAAAGGACTTTAAGATATAATACATACCTACTCTTTGCTTCTGGATGTCATGATATAGTGGTTTAGCGACAATTGTTCAACTGAATCGCTGTAATAGGTAACCCCTTATACAGTTCTACACACAAACCATGCACCAGCAACCTACGTCCAATCTACGCAGAAGACAGAGATAGTTCAGCATGCCGCTGAATGTCAGGATCGTAGCCACTGTGACTCGTCAGCTCAGGCTGTGGATGGAAGATACGCCAGCATTTATAAGGTAAGTAACTCTTTGTTATAAGACCGTATAGGGCAGCATTTTTTTATCTGCTGCCTAAAGCCTTGGGGTCGCGATCGTAACGCACAACGCTGCGGTATGCGGCTCAACGCAAAGTACCGCGTTTGCTCTTCGCCGCTGACGCAGACTGCGACGTAACAAGAGACCATACTACTAGACGGTCATCTGTCTAGTATTTACATCTGAGGGCTTCCGTGCTTCGGAGGGCACGTTAAACTGTCGGTCCTGGCTCTAGCAGTCGTTAAGCCACGACGGTGGCCTTAAGGCGGCCTTAAAACTCCGTCACCAGAATTGGCCACTAGATACGAGCTTGCTTTTTTTACTAGACGGTTTCCATACAATTATGTGTCTGCCGTCGCATGTCGCATACCGCAGCGTTGTGCATTACGATCGCGTGAGCACCTGGTAGACATAGACATAGACAGGCATTTATTTGCTTATAAGGTAACACACAAAATACACCTGCAGAACTAAACTAACAACACTACAAAGAAACAAAAATTAGACAGAAAGAAAAATGAGATGAGTGTATTGAGTAGGTAGCTAGGTAAGCTGGCAAGTGTTTGTGTGCTCCAGCGCATAAGGGTTTCGACTCAGCGTATGCCTCACCCCCAAAGGTAGTAAGGCGCTGTTATTCTGTCGAAACCATCAGCCAATAGACCCTGTGAAACCCTGTTCAAGGTTAATTGACTTATACAGCGTCAGGGACAAGTATTCATCCATGCCAATGTCCGTGACGCTGCACTGCGAACAATTTCACATTTCAGATGGCACACTGCAACGTAGCTCCAACGTCACCACCTGTCACTCTGGCAGAGTTTCCACCACAGAAAGCGGAGCTTTGTCGAGGTAAAAGTCGCTCCCATCCACTTCTATAATCACATGTCATGATTAGATGTAGACAAATTCAGCATCATATAAACATCCAGCGGGACTAGGATGCGCGTAGACAAACATTACCACTCCGTTGGAGCCTGAAGACGAGAAGAGACGTACGTGACGATGGTGTAGGTAGACACTAGAAAGATAGACGCTCATAGGAACGATTGTATTCCAAAGACTAGATTGAGTAGGATATTTGGGGGGAAATCTTTGCCCAGCAGCAAGGAGACATTCCACATTTCCACAACAAAGTTCTGATAATTAACGATGGAATGAAATTAATTGATTTAGTACGCTTAGTATAGTGGCTATGCAGAAACTATAATTTTTTTTTCCAGGTCATGGAAACTTTGAAGTAGGTGGCTGCGGCAGCGGCGAGAATAACTACAGCCCTACAAGGAACAGCTGCTCTTTTAGAGGGGGGATGTCTTGGCCTGATCGAGGTATAACCTTCTTCATTGTAGTGTCGTTTGTCCTGGGTGAGAAGATCTATGTTCAACAGTGAACTATTTTGTAACTGGTTTCTTTTTTGTGGTCTTTTCATGCGTTTCTACTACAATTTTGAAGAAACAATAGGTCCAGTGTGGTCTATACTTGCATGGCCAAATGCTAAAGCATTTTCGGTAGCCAATTGCACGATATCGTGGACTGTTTTTCTACGCAACACGACACTGTGTAATATCATGACATCGACGTCATGTTGCATTTATTCGCCACGGTAAGGGTTTATTCTAATACTAGCCTGTGAGACTAGGGTGCGACTTTTCAAAATTCCTTTCTTAGTGCACCCCTATATATTATATCAGTCAGGTTCAAAAGAGTTTCATATTTTAAAAAAATATTTCATATCATCATAGATGTTTGGTCGTGTTGACATTATTTGAAGCAGGTATACAATCCTCAGGGTCTGTCTGCAGTCCTCGGCAGTCGCACTCCCCCGACGCCTTCGCCAACTCGCTCCGGAAGTACCCCAGCATGTCTCCCGAGCGCTCCACTGAGCTGGTCGAGAGGCTCATTAACTACACTCAGCTGAAGAACAGTTGAGTACAGCTATGTTCATGAGTAGCCTTTTCTACAGCTTTGTTCGCATGGTTTCATGAAAAGTCTTTGTGATTATCCATGGCTTTTAGGCTCCAAGTTTTTTAAGACAAGAACTACCTATTATCCTGAGGGCCTGGTACAAGTTTTCAGTGTATAGTGTGGGTGTGAAACGTCTAGCGCTCAGCACATTAGTGGGCGCTGATTTGTATGGAGACACTGAGCGGATTCTTTGAGAAACTCGACATGCGAGTACGGGCTTGGTGTAGACCAAGCTTCTCAAAGAATCCGCTCAGTATCTCCATACAAATCAGCGCCCACTGGTGTGCTGGGCGTCAGACGTTTCACACCAAATTTACACACCAAAACTCGCACTAACCTAACCCTCTGAAAAAAGTGGGTAGGTAGGTATGTATGTTCCAAGTTTCAGTCGCTACGGAATGAATATCTCTTAAACGTCTGGACTTTCACGCCACTTTGGCAAATGGACCTTTAACTTGCCACTCTTATTATTCACAGCAAAGAACCTTAAAAGTGCATCTCCCTCCCGCTGCGAGTCCTCAACTCAGAACTACGACAGACCTTCCCGAAGCTGCAGAAGAAACGAGCCTGAAGGCATCAGAACCCCTGAGGAATCTCCAACCAGGAGAAGGATTGAGGAGTCGGAGTATAGGAGAGTTTATGGACGGAGTTATGACGTAAGATACGTGAGGGAAGTCTCCAAAAGAGTGAAGGAAAGCGTCAGGAATTTCAGCACTTATGTAAGTTCTACGAAAGGGAATGATGAAAGCAAATGGTTCTCCAAGTCCCTAAAGTAAGTAAGATGCCACTTTACAATCGCTAGAGAAGAAATCGAGCCAAATATAGGTACAAGAAAGACTTTACCAGACGATAAGTTACGTGACTATTCCGAACCACTTATTAAGGTAAGGTGTTGTCTTTGACACCTATTAGTTGTTTGGTGATCCTGATCATTTTTAATATTTGCAGCCATACAGTCATCCTGTCTGTCCTACCATCAGAGAGAGGTACGACCACTTACCACCTGAACAGAAACATTTGAATGTAAGTTACAATCAAAATAATTTCGAAAATGCTTCTGAAGCTCGAATCCTACTCGTACTAAACATAGGTATTATTGTTAGGTATTGATATTGGTATATATACTTTTAACTTCATCATCATCATATCAGCCTGTAGAAGCTTGAACCTAGAATCACCTAGTTTATAAAACAATTCTATCTATCCTTTTGCAGGTATCACACTCTGTAAATATGGAAACGCAAGGTACATTCAATTCAACCAAAAATAATAAATATAGATCATTTGATTTGACACAATGTTATATTATGATAACTTTAATAAAATAAACAAAAAATATTATTACAGCCGAGATTCCAATGGTTTCAAAAGAAGTAACTACAGTGCCTAGAGTTCAACCGTGTATGAAAAATGTTAGTATTTAGGTTACCTATACTATATTGGTTAATACCATTGATAAAATACTGAAAACAAAGACAACTAAAATCCACGGCAGTGGCAGACCAATTGGTAGATGACTCTTGTTATATGTATGACGTGGCTACGGCACTTAATAGGTTCCTTGTTCCAGGTAGCTGTCCCTCTCTCCCCGACATCATCGCATTCTGATGCGAAGCCAGAAAAATCTGTCAGAACTAATAGCTCATCCAAATCTATTCAAACGACAAAAGCCCTGGATTTGACACTGCAGATACGAAAATCCGCACAAACCTGCTTAAGCTCAGTAGACCTGCAAGAGAGTAAGAAAGTAAAAAATAAAAGAAAGAGTAAAAGTCAAGAAGAATTGAGAGTCGACGATGAGTTTGAAGAGGAAATAGTACAGCTGATACAGGAATTAACCTCCTGCCCCGATTTAGAAAGAGAAAACGTTATACGCAGTCGATTACTAAGAAAGTTAAGGAAAGCACATAAAACAGATAGAGGGGAACGAGTCAAAATCAAAATCGGCAGATGTATTAAAGATCAGCTTTATTCAGAAATAGATTTGAAGAACTTTACCAGAGAACTGTCTAATGAATTGATATCGAAAATCAAAAGACACAACATGTTCATTAGCAACAATCCTACAAACATTTATAGAGCAGATACATCTTCATTCAGAGCTAGTCATGAAGAAAACTGTGTCGACGAAATTATAAAAGAATGGCTAAACGATATACCTATCAAACCGATAGATTACTTAGGCAGGGATGTTAAAAAAGGGCATTTGTTTCTTAGCATTACAAACAAAGTCAAAAGCGTGATCATGAATAAGATAAAACATGACAGTGATAGTTTACTGAAAGCAGATATTATTGAAATAATTGAAGATGTGCCAATAGATATAAGTGGTCACAACAAAAGATTTTATTTAAATCGATTGGTGTCAGAACTGATAAGAAAAATCAAAGACATATTTACTTCAGGCCAAAGCAGGAGGCGATGGAGAAAAACTTCCGAATTGCCATGTAAATATATTCAACCGACGGAAAAAGAACTAAGACACTTTATCAGAGAAGAAATAAGTGAATTTTCTGACAAATTTCACTTAAAAATATGTTCAGAAACACAGAAACAAATTGAAATGGAATTAACTTGTATTCTGATGGATTCATTAGAAATGATAAGGCACGGTAATATAGAAGATGTTAAAGAAGATGTATTAGGAATGTTCGCAGACTTTGTAAGCATTCCTGAACACCAAGCTATCTACTTTGCTAACAATGTAATCTACAACTTAAAAGATATATTTGATAGATCGAATTGCATCAGAAAACAAAGATCTCAAACGTTTATTGTTTTACAAAACTCTTTACATAACACGAATCATGAAGCAACTATAAACAACACAGATTTTTCTATCGAAGGAATATCACAAGGCGATATTGAAGCAAATCTCGATATCTATACTAATCAAATTGTTCAAAAAATCAATGAATGGTCTGCCGATATAAAGGGATTTGATGCAATAGATGCCGGTTTTAAACAAGTAGTCATCAATGACTTAGCTGGAGACATAGTTGACAGGCACAAGTATTTAGAACTAAACCCAACCAGCAAAAAAACAGATGCTGAAGAATTAGAACATTTAAAATATCAGATATTTAAATGGATAAACAAAGTTGTTGGAGAATATAATTTGGATACAATTGACCGAGCTTCTGAGCTGATGGAAAGAATAAAAAGTGTTCCAGTTCCGATGTTAACAAAACCACAACAAAATGGCAAATCAAATCCGTGCTGTCAAAATGCTAATATTACAATGCCAGACATGAAAGCAGAAGCAGTTCAAAGCACAAGTAAGGGTAGAAGGTATAGCAGTCCCGATAAATTTACATCTCAGAAATATGCAAACGCTAAAACAGAGGTCACTAGTACAACTACATTAACTGGTAAAGAATACACGAATCAAAGACCAGCAGCCTCCATGCCAGCAAAATCATGCTGTGATGAGTCCCAGTTTCCTCAAACCCTTCAAAACGAAACAACAGAAAGTAGATTCAACGCATCCATGGGCGTGACTTCAACACCAAAGAAAAGTGCACGTTCTACAGAATATGCTATGACACAAAATAAAGTGCGCCAACCGCAAGGTCTTAGTGCAAGTTTGATGGAACCACCAAGAGATAAGGATCCTAATGCTTATAGGAGAATGAGTGAGCCACCAGGTTTCTCCTCAGCACCTATGAGAGGAAACATCTATCAACGACCAGGAACTGCCAATGCTGAAGGTTTCCATTCTACGTCTAGGCTCGGAAGTCCAAGTAGAACAAATAAAAAGAGTTGCTGTACTAATACAGGCAGCAAGGGAACATTATCAATTGAACCACCATCAATAAAACAACTAAACGACGAGTATGATGATTACGTCAAAAATTGGGTGCAGCAAATACCCATAGCTACTTCAAGTCCTGAAGAAGAATCGCTAGCGGAAAAGGCAAGGTTAGGGATTTATAATGGTATCTGGAAAGCTATAACTAAATTAAAAATGAACCCAGCAACTATGAACAACGCTTTTTACTATCAAGATGTTTTCGATGATGAACTAGAAGAGTTATTGAACTTGTTACCACAAACACCAGAGTTAGTAAATAAAAAACATTCGATGAAAGCGCAACTTATAGAGAAAACAACAAATATGAATGAATTGATAGTGTCTGCAGCAGGACCTTCATCATACAAACAGCAACTAGTAGAAAACGTCAATAACAACCTTCCAAGAAATAAAATAGATCACACGGGAAAAGATGTAGCAAAATTATACGAAGAGATGCAAAAGATGAATCTGGCTGAAGATTTTATCCTTTACATCAAGTACAGAGAAGGTGATAAAGTTAAAGCTAATGTTTTCAAGAATAAACTAATGAAAGAAGTTCAAGAGCTGATTAATGGTATAAAAGCCAACCATGGGAAAGAATTGAAAGATATTGACGCTGCAGCTTATATCGATGAAGTCATCGCTGCATTGCAAAAGGTTCCTTTGCCAAGTGAAGATACTATAAAAGTAGAAGCAGAAGAAATCAATATAGGGCTGGAAATTGAGCAGTGGTTTTCAGATCTACCTTTACTTCCTAACGATAGCTATGTTGAGGTATTAGGACGAAGACGTTATCAAGACGCATTAGCAAAGAAAATACATGAAATCGAAAAGCTAACCTGTTCAACCAATTCCGATAATCAGATGAGAGAGCAAGTAAGACGGTTTTTAGAGAGAATGCCTTTACGACCAGGTGAAGCAGAAAACATTGACTTCATGGTTGAAGAATTAGTAAATAGATTGAAAAACAGACCGAACGATATCGTGGCCCTTGGTGGAGAAGAAAAGAAATCTGTAGCTTTTATGGACGCGTACGATTATGATGATTTTAGCAGGGATATGCCAGTTTGCTCCAGTTTTTCAGACGCGGGAAGACCTGCCCAAGCCAACCAAAGCTCTTACATGATTGCTGATGGTACAAGAGTAAAGGATATTGATCCTTATGAACAATACGCTCGTCAAAGAGATGCTACACCAGAGTCACAACAGCAATGGTACTCTTTGGATGAAACTGAAGCTCGTCCGGGTTTTAAGTCAGCCGGTCAAGGCATGAGACAAGATACATCACCACCTTGTTGCCGATCTCATCAAACCTCTGTACCTCAAGTTCAAATGTCTAATCAGTTACCGATTACTTATTCAGCTTCTAGCCAAACTCCTTCTCCACATTTGACAATTCGCGAAAATCCTGGAGATCCTGAATGTTGTATGGAACGGAACCGTTCTGATAGTTCAAGAAGGTTAGAGCGTAGTCCCCAAAACTATGAGCAAGCCCCTCAAAGATGCGGGAAATCCCGCCAAAGATACGAGCAATTCCCCCAGTCTGGATTCGAATGCAACCCTGAAGCGTACAGTCACGGAACAGCCCCAAGCGGCTCTGAGAAGCCAGGTTCCGATGCATGTGGAGCATCTTGCAAAACCCGTCGATCGTCAGCTCCTCCGAGCTATAGAACTGATGGATCAGACAGACCAGTGCCTGCTCAAACACCAGATACCCACTCAAATCAACACAATAGACATTGCACCAGTAAAACAGCACAATCCCCAACATTCCGTGATCCAATAGGTTTCTCAACCCCACAGCAGAACATGCCTCCACCGATGTCTTGCAGACAAAAAAAGAAACCAAAAGAAGAGAAGCCGAGAAGAGAATCAGCGAGAAAGAGACTGGTTCTAGATGACACAGATAACGACAGCGAAGAGGAAATGAGATGTCGGTGTATGGAGAAAGTCTGGAGGTGTCGACGAAAGAAACCTTGCAGCGCTTGTGATGAAAATGACTTCATGCCGTGTTACATGAACATGAGGTTTCCCCCGCGTCCGTACTTCTTTTAATGTGTTTGTACAGTTTGGTGCTGTTATTTTCGTGGTATTTTATGTCTTTGTAATCGTTCGTTTTGTTTTCTTTCAATAAATGTGAACCGTATTTTGTTATTTTAAAATGTAATCAAGTAGCTAAGTAAGTGAGGACTCCGTAAACCAAAGAATACCTGTAGGGCTACTTTCGGCTAGTTTTGACTTCCATACCAAACTGGATTCACGGATTTCTGTCAAAATCCGGTTCCAGCATGAGATTGGCACAGAATCATGAGTGGCATAGATGGACAGAGGCCTATTCGAGTCGAATATGGCTGTAGCCATAAAGTAACTTAGACGAGGTATGGTATAGCCCAGCAGTAAACTCTGGCTGTGGTGTGTGGTACTGTGGATGTTCATGATCACCGAACACCTATATCCTTTCAAGATCCTCCAAGAGGTTGTTTTTGTCTGTTATTGACTGGGACTGAAGACCATAGAAAAAAAAATCTGAGACTGAAGACCATAAAAAAAATATTCTCTGAGAACCTTTTTACAGAACTACAAAGAGGTGACAGAAGATAAACTTCAAATTTAAAGATTAACTTCAAAGTGTATACTTCAAATTCTAACAGTTTTATTTTTATTTCTGTCTATTTTTACTTTTCTGTAAATTATTTGGTAACTATAATGTAAGTACCTATTCCAAGGGTTTCATAAGCTGCGGCAAAAAGGCAGCTGTTGATATAAACGATGATGATGACATGATTTCAGGCCAGGACCCCACAGTGAAGATTGGCAGGGCTGTTTCAGGCCTGACTTGTGCTACTCCGTGCTCAGGCTTATGAAGATGACCGTAAGTTATCCCGACTAGGTACTATTCTTATTATTAAAAGGTCAAATGTCAATACCTAGATCAGAAGGAATACGTAGCAAAAGCTAGGTCAAGAGTATCTTGAATTAACAAGCTTGACAAACGTTGTGAAAGTAAATGAAGCAGAAGAGATTCTGATATGCCAAGGTTATGGAAATCTCTGCCTACTCTCATTTGAAACAGGTGTGATTTTATGTAAGTTAGAAGGAGGTAAGAAAAGATGGATGGACTGCGTGAAAAATGACATGGGTAAGAAAGGAGTGACAACTGAGATGACGGGTGATAGAAGAGCATGGAGGAAGACACATGTTGTGCCTACCACACATAACGTGGGAAAAGGGCAAGGAGATTATGATGAGAAGGAGGTAAGAAAGTTAAGTAATCTGGATGTTTGTGACAATCTCAGCGTAAAAGAACGATGAAACTGCTAAAACACGTATAGTTCATGTCCTGGAGTCATCTATGCTACGATCACTTTCCCGTGCACTGCAGACACGTCATTATCTTTCTATAATTATTATGATTATGAATAAGGGTTCTAGAAGATAACGCTGTTTATGTGGTGTGCAATTAAGTATTTTCTATCTATCTATGCTGTATCCAGTTGCCACGAGTGAATCTGCTGATGGCCAGGAGAAGGTAGATTGGTTTGGTACTCAATCAAATTTAAATAACTTAAAACACTGATCTTTCTTTCAATATTGCCAGCACATTCCCCTACCAACGAACAACTGACGGGATGGAGGGCGATGGCATGGTGGCCATCGTGCAAGGCCTGAAGGATGCTGGTCTGGCTGTCACTCTCATGAACAAAACCCATCTGCAGAACTGTAAGAATTTCAAGTTTATTTTACTGGTCATTTGTTAGACCATACATCATTCGATCAAACTCAAAATGTCCATTTGGTGTAATAAGTGCAGTATAAGAATCTTAAGCCTGTTTATCTTTAAAAAGAAAGCCACTAAATAAATAAGCAGCCTTAGGTCAATCAGCTCAAAGGGACCTTATTATCAATTCGTCAACTAGAGAATGTCATCTGAGAACTAAATGTTTTATCGATCTTTTTCGAATTCTAGCACTTAAAACCAACACAGTGCCTATCAGCAAGTCTTCAGTGGAAACCAACACGAATATAGAACGTACTGGGAGGAGCACAGCCGCCCAGGTCCGCGATGGTCATTACACTAGCAGTTATCAAGTAAGTATACATTCACTCTCAATCCACATCAAGAATAACAATTTTAAGGATCCTAATCTATCATTCTGGTGTATTTCAGCTAGCTCATTGCAACATCAGACCATCATCGCCACCGGAACGTCTGCCTGAGTTTCCTCCACAAAGACTAGACCCTTTAAGAAGTAAGTATTACTATTATAACTATCTATAGAAAACCACTGCTGTAGACCTCTTCCACATATTTCCCGAAAGAACAATTTTGGTCCCTCTTCATCAGAAGAAGTTTGTGGTCGTAACATAGTTTATTGATTGCTCTGGGCCTGATAACGATCCTATTTTCAGATCAAGGAAACTTCCAAGTCGGTGGTTATGGCAGTGGGGAGTTCTTTAGCCCAGCACCATCGTATTATGGAAGCCAGGGTTACAGAGGAGGGATGGTGTGGCCAGACAGAGGTATGTTTCTGAAAGATAGAAGTAGGTACCTAGTTTTGTCAAGGTGTTCGAATAGGGAAACACCATGTAGTAACACCGGCTATATCACCCACCAAGCAGTCGTACATAACTGCGTTTAGATTAACGTTATGGGTAACTGCTAGTGTGAGAGGCACTAATCATTGCTTCGGGCCTCGGAGTGATGGGTAGAGTGCAAAACCACATTTTAGACACAATTAATCATATTACGTGTCTAAATGTCTTTTTACATTTTGTTATAGGTAGAGGTATAGTTTTTCTATCTCACGAAGGCGGTTTGGTTATGTTTGTCTGCGTAAGCTCTGGACTACTCAGACATATTGAGATAGAAAGAGAAGAGGCGTCTGATCGATGTACGTGCATGCACAACTACAAATACAGCTAAACGGCCTTCGTGAGATACGCCAACTATAACCGCATTAGATAGACCATCAACTTTTACGTCACATTTTTCTTTAAAAGTAAACTGCGCAGATATAGGCACTTCAGGCACTATAATTAAGTTCCTTTATACCACTTTTCTTCACCAAGGTTCAGTCACCGGTCGTCTGTCCCCCACCTCCTTACCCTCCCAAAACACGGATCCCTTCGTCCATTCCCTCCGGAGGTATCCTCTGCCCATTTCCCCGGAGAGAAGTGTTTCCTCTGAGCTGGTGCAACGGCTTCTGAGCTACACACAGAATAAACACTGTGAGTATTCTATTATTTCACTCAAGTATTTTGTGCTAGTAACAAATATGCCAATACGTATAGAGTAGGTAGCAAGCAAGCTGGGGGGCTAAAAAGGCCACTTTGGATGAATCATAATATGATCCTAATAGGAATCACATAAGAAATCGTAAAATGGTCACAAAGACAATTCATAATATGATTCGTGATCCGATTCGTGACCCGATTCATATCAGCAATTCATCCGTTTGACAGTTTTCTATAGAGATTCGTAAAATGGTACACAAAATAGGAATTGCAGAGACGTCAAATAGCAGATTCATAAAAAGTTACTCTAGAGCAACTACTCTTTTATTATTTATTTTGTTATTTATTTTGAATCGCGCACGTGTTATGGAGAGCATTTTATATTGTCGCAAACTCAAACATACATAAGTAAATACAATTTGTTTATCGTTGTAGCATCAAAAAACTCCAACGCAAGAAACATTCGTCTTCGCGAAGAGAGTCCAACACGAGATCAGAGAGCAGACACATCTACCAAAAACATACAAACATACACGCGGAGTAAGAACGAACCGACAAAGGATTGTGGTGCTAATACCAATAATGACATAAGGTTTAGTTTTTTGAAGAAAGGTACCAGCTCGCCTTATAGTGTGAGGTAAGAACTTCAGCGTTTTCAACTAGTGAGGAATTCGGACTAGGGTTACAAGTCTTGGAGTCAGCAAGTTGAAGTGGCAAAGCTTTCAGAACTGAAAACCGCTGGAAATTTTCTACTTTGTAGAGAACTTCAGGACAATATTGATCTACCGACAGCTTAGGGGTTTAATATTATATTTTATTATTATTATATTATATTCTAACTCGATGGGGTTTTTTTACTATAATTTAAAGCTAAGTGTTTGACTGCCAGCACACCTGATGGTAAGTGTAGCTGCAGCGCAGCACACCTGATGGTAAGTGTAGCTGCAGTCTGTGGTGGAGCACGCTTAGCCATAATCCACATGGAAATTCTCCAGCTTCTCCAAAGAAGCAGAGTCTCAGACTGATGGACGCAGTGCATTGCTTACAGGGCACGTCCTCATTGGACTTGCTCTGTGAGGTAATGCATTGTTATAGGCAGAAGTCACCACTTAACATCAGGTGAACTTGTTCCATTAACCTTAAAAAAGATTTGGAGCCATCTTCATCCAACGATTCCTTGCAATCTGTACAATGTCAGTCCATTGAGTCGTGATCCGGTCAAGGCAAACCCGGGCCCACCGCTGGGACGAGGCAGTTAATGACTAAACCCGGTCTTGTCCTACCTTAGCGCAGGACGGCACACGCGGGGTTTTTAGTGGGTTCGAGCTCCACATACCCCCTTCCATCACTCCCGTGGCGGAACGGAAATGTGAAGGCATTTACCCCTTAAAAAAAGGTGGTAACATTCCAGGACAAAAAGCAATCATCACAATGATACCTATGACTATCTGAAGAGCTCGTCACGCCGTGCCCGCCATCCTGAAGTTAGATATCTCAATGATGTGAAGAAATGTATCAGAGATACTATCAAACAGATGTGTGAGGACAAACCACTTGTAAGAAGTTTTTTAGCTTTTGAAATATTGATATTGAATACTTTTCATAGACTTGACTGTGCGCTAAAAAACCCTGAGTATATACCGTAATAATTATTTGATTTGATTTGATAATGTTACACGCACAACCAGTGCCTTGATCACGAATAAATCTGACAGTCGCCGCGTTATTGTATTCGAGTTATATTGCGCGTCAACGCCAGCTCGACTGCCAACCGTTGTAGTGTCACCGCGCAGTATATCTCGGATACGCTCGCATTACGATACGTTTGCGATTGTCACATTTATTCGTGATCAAGGCACAGATCAGCAAAGGGCCTAGTACGAGTTTTGGTGTGTAAATCTGGTGTAAAACGTCTGACGCCGGTTTTCGTAGAAATTTTGACGTTCCAAATTCAATCTCATTATTCCCTAAACGGAATAATGATATTTCATACAATTATGTATTAAATGCCTGTACGTCACAGAATACATAAGTTACCACGTGTGGAAAATAGCGGCAAATAATGGGTTAGTCTCAAATTCATAATCCCCTTTGAGCCGTCCCGTTCTTAAATTCTTAAATTTTATTCTTTATTGCACACAGAAACATATAAACAAGCAAGTTAAAACTAAAGATATGGACAAAGGCGAGCTTAACCCTAATAAGAGTTTTCTTCCAGCAAACCTTTGAGGCATAGGAGAGGATTAAAATAGAGAGGTAGTGTTGTGTACTAAGGAAGTATTAGAGTTCCCCTTCAATGGGAAAATGAGACTTTTTGTCTCATAATCCCCTATATTTCAAAATTTTTAAATCAAGGGACTTGCTTTCGGTTGGATTAACATGACATGTAATCGGACGCTGTCGAGCAGCAAGTGTGAAACGAACCTAGTGTTAACCTGTGACTGCCCCCTTTAGAGTTAAGTAATAAAGCCATCAGACCGTGTTCCAGGTGTGCCCTCAGATCAAGAGTCGGTACTGTCAGCACAAGAAAGAACATCATCAGAATTCGTCCGAAAATGCGGTTAGTCAAAATTTGGTATGTAATGTTACAGGCCTATAGCGCCATCTAGTTTGCTACTTGAGAACTATCCTAGATCGCGCCAACGAAGTTATCACGGAGTTTGTATATAAGTTACTTGTAATACTACCGAATACCATCCTACACACAATACAAACCGACCCCACCGGTGGGGTCGGAGATATCTCCAGTAGCCGCCCCCTCTGGGTGGGCCTCTCCGATCATTTCCCTCCCAATCTGGCAACAGCCCAAGCCGAGGTCCGTACCTAAGTGGTGCCCTTGCGTTTGTTGCCAACAAAACCATTTGATATGGTCGAGAGCCTTCAGCACTCACCAGTAGTCCGGTAACGCTGTCAGCAATCGTCAAACGATTACAACAGAATTTTAGTCCGTTCGAAAAAAAAAAAAAAAAAAACCGAATACCATCCAAGATAGCTTGGCAATTTTCGTAGGAAGACACTTAATATCCTAGCGTGCCCTTGTCATTCTAATCTACTTGAGCCACTTGTTATAGGCCTCGACCCCCGACACGGTTTAATACCTCTAGCCGAGGGTGGAGAGAAAATACGGGGAATATCTATACCTCGCTACGCAAAGCAACCCTCCCACATCCCCTCTAATCAAGATCAGAGTTAATAAACCGGGTCTTGGGCCTGTGGCCCATGTACGAGTCACTAATGCCTGGGACATTGCTATAGTGGCAGGTCCAGAATTTCGGTTTGAAAGGGGTTTGCTTTAACCTAGGATTTAAATGTAGGAAGAGGGGAGGGGGGATTTTTTATTTTTATTTTTATTATAAAAGTAATACAACAAGCTGATAGCTCACCTGATGTGAAGTGGTAACTTCTGCCTATAACAATGCATTACCTCACAGAGCAAGTCCAATTAGGACGTGCCCTGTAAGGCAATGCACTGCGTCGATCACTCTGAGACGTAAAGATGTTGAAGTCTCATGTGCGTGTAATTACACCGGCGCCCTTACCCTTCAAAGCGGAACACAGCAATGCGAGCATCGCTGCTTGGCGGCAGAAATAGGTACGGTGCTAGTACTGAACCCGGACGAGCTCTCACAAAGAGCTCTACTACTACTAATGGATGTCAATGTCTCCAGTTCCCTGTCTAGTAATGACATAACTACTGTCTAGTAATAAAGCTCGTTTGTTTCAGTCTCTAGAGAACCAGTGTGGTGGACAAGGTAAACATGTTTGTTTTTATCGCTTGTTTGTATTCGTTGATCTAGTAGATATTCAAGGGTAAACGTGGAATTATACTGCCGGCATTATTGCCGCGGACTTATTGCCACAGCAACATCGCTTTTATTCTCATTAGAGAGCTAGTACATGAACTTGGGCCGGGAGCCGGGACAGAGGCATTATCGTGTTCACACTATGCTCGTGCCCACTTCCCTGCCCAAGTCTCTGCCGACTGCGGCATAGTGTGAACGCAACATTTTTCTTTGTATCACTTAACCCGTATGCTGATTTAAATAAATAAATAAATATTCAAGGACACATAACACAACGCCTTCTAGTCCCAAACTAAGCAAAGCTTGTACGATGGAAACTAGATGGCTGATAGAATACATACATAATTTTTTTTTTGTAAATACATACTTATAATACATAGAAACACAGACACAGAACAAACATCTATGTTTACAACACACAGAATGTTTGTTCTCGGTGGGGATCGAACCCACGACCCACAGCACGGAAGGCAGAGCTCTACCGATTTACTGCTAAAGCACTGATTGGGACTCGAGCATAGATTTTTGTATGAAAATCTCTACTCAGATCTATGCTTGAGTAACGATTTCTCTATCGGCATATTCGGTTTTAAACTTGGAATACTTAGTTACACCGTGTCTTGTAAATCAAAGTCCCAGTTTTAGGCAGGACATGTTGAAATCATCAGGATATTTATGATTGTACACCTCGCAGCATCGACGAACACTGACGAGGTGCCAATGTTTGCACGCTGCCAACCCCCCACAGTGGTAAGTCCTCTTGACCTCGTAGAGTAGGTAGTAATCAAATCAAACTCTCTTAAAAGGCCGGCAGCGCACTAGCATCACCTCTGGTGTTGCAGGTGTCCATAGGCGGCGGTGACTACTTTCCATCAGGTGGCCCGCCTGCTCGTCTGCCAGCTATGGCATTAAAAAAAAAACGTAGGACGTGGCAGCGAGATGGGCAGACGACATCGTCAAAATCGTAAATGGGAGAGACTAGCACAAACTTGAGGCCCAGCTATGCCCAGCAATGGGTAAAATTGGGCTGTGGATGATGATGATGATGATGCAATGGAACGTCCTCTGTCTATTCTAAGTTTCATCCTAGGTGTTACTGCTTTCTTGGATTAGACATGTAGGTATTTCTTAGAGTACCTGCCCTGACAATAATAGATCAATATGGCGTCGTATTCTGAATCTAGGAAGAGTCAGTACTTTTAGATAGTCTTTACAACACAAAAGCTTCAAAATTTACCAATCTGCTATCAATAACTTAAGTCAAACTTAACTCTGGTGGTATTAAATTATACGGCATTATACCCAACTATTATTTATCTTAATTTCATTTTTCAGACTCAACAATCTTGTCCAAGTCAAAAATTTTGCGGCTGTTGCATGAAACCCATCACTGACTCTTCCAGTCAAGAACTTCCATCAACTTCACAGGTTCAAGTAGAGCCTTATGGAACTAAGGAAGTCACAGAAGCAAAGAGCGGAATCTGCACTTGTAAAGCAGGCGAAACTAAAGTAGATAATAAAATAGCAGATGAAATAGTCAAATGGGTCAAAACTATGCCAGTTTACGCCGATGATAGTCCAGAGAACAAAGCCAAAAGAGAAAAAATTATTAAAGAACTAGCTGATAAGTTGAAGAGCTTGGTAGGTGATAAGAATTACGAGCAAATCGCAAAGGAAGAAATCATGAAATGTATTGAAAAACTTCCGATGTGGTATCCAGAAGGCAAACGAGAACAAGAAATGTTCAAGAATCAAATTGCAAACGATTTGTTTAATAGATTGACTGGTATTGAAACTATTGATGAGTTAAAGAACGTTATTGCTAAATGGTTAGATGGAATCCAGTTTGAGAAGTCTGTTGATAAAGAAGAAATTGCGGAAAACCTGGTTTATCGTTTAAAGCCATTAGTCGATAAGCCAGATGAAATGAAGGCAGAAATTGAAGATGTACTTCAGGAACTGCCAATTGTAAATAAATGTAAAGTCATAAGTAAACTAGCTGATGAATTAACCAATGACTTGACAGAAGTGTATAAAAAATGGCCTAAAGATAAAAGACTCAGTACAGATTTGGGAGTTGAAGAGCTTGAAAAACTAATTATGGATTGGCTTGAAGACACACATGAGTTATTAACTGATGTTAGTGAAAACAAAACGATGGTTAAAAGCCTCGCTAAAAAACTTAAGAAAATTCAAATGCTAGGTTTAGATGATGAATCCACACAAGAAAAAATGAAAGAAAAAATCGTTGACTGGATGGATTCAGTTTTGAAAAGCAAAGGAGAGAAATTGGATTCTAAAACTAAAATTAAGCTATCAAATAAACTCTTAGATAAGTTGAGCAAAAGATTTAGCAAAGACGAGGATTTGCAGCAATCCATTCTAAATGAAATCTCCGAGTTGGTTGAAGATATACCTTCTTACATTAATGAGAATAAGCGTGAAGAAATAAAGAACAAAATAGCTAGTGTTCTGGCAAAGAATATTAATAACTTGTCCGACAAAACTGACAACATAAATCGTGAAATCGTAAATATTCTAAAGAAAGAAGCCAAAATGCCAGAAAGTGATGCTTCTGATTTGGCTACTGCTCTTATAAACAGAATTAAAGGAATGCCTTTTTCGAAAAAATCTAAATCTTCCGTTTCTCGATCCTCTGAGGAAATCGACGCCGAAATAAAACAATTAATATCGGAGGAAGTTAGTGATGTTTTGAACAATTACAACATAAACGCAAAGAAAAGAAAAGATATAGAAAAGGGTATCACAGAAGTGCTCGCTGATCAGATTGTCCGTGGAACAAGTGATATTAAAACGAAGGATAACATAATAAGTATTTTAAGAGATAGCTATGTGTCTGAAGACGATGCACTCGATATTTCAAATAGATTACTAGAAAAGAACAGAGAACTTTCTCTCAGCTACAGAACTCGAGATTCTAAATTAGGAATAAGCAATCGACGATTAAGTAGAGCCCAGTCTCAACTGATGTCTCCTGTAGAAAGAGAAAACTTTGAAGAGAAGGCGGAGAGGGAGATTTTAGATTTTATTGAAGAAGTTACTGGTGATGATAATCCTAAAACGAGAAAAAGGAGGAAGAAAGAAGCTGAAAGTCTTATTCATAGATTAGGCGAGATTATGAGTGATCCAAATGAAACTGACAAAGAAAAGTACATTATCGAAGAAGTGATGAAATATTTGAAAAGGTTGTCAATCGAATCTGATGTACCCAGAGAAGAAATGGCAAAAACGTTAGCAAACCGCCTTCAAAACATAGGTTTTCAGGCTTCAACTCCAAAGAAAGAGAGAAATAATTCGTTTTACCCTAGGCGCGAGTCCACTGATATTTCGGCGATTCGCATTGAATCGAGGCAAAGCGACTTTAGTACATCATTTAAAAGACCTGAGCATGTAATAACTAATGAAGAAAAGCAATACATTAATGAAGTTACAGGACTAATACAAGCTTGGATAGATGAGCTATCTATAGACCTGAGTGCAACAGAGGATAAAGGTTTCAAAGAAACTATGGTTCAAGATTTAGCTTCTGATATCATAGACAGGCAGAAATATTTACAACTAAACCCTGACGCAAAAACTTCTAATCAAGAAGAATTAGAACACTTAAAATACCAAGTTTTTAGATGGTTAAATAAGCTATTAGATACAAACGATTTATCTTCAGTAATGCAAAAGACTGAAACTTTAATGGGAAGAATCAAAAATGTTAAGGTTCCTGAGCTTGTAAAACGCACTAAATCTCAATCTGCGCAAGATTCTATAAATTCGATAAAAGATGAAATTTCATCATGGATGGATGAAATACCCCAAGACTTGTATACGTCCACTGACAGAAACTTTCAAAAGCAGATGATCAATGAACTAGCTGAAAAGATACAACAGTTCAGAATGAATAACCAAACAGAAAACATTGATAGTGAAATATCAAATTGGCTTAGTAAATTGTTAAAAAGTGACAAGCAAGAGCTCACTAAAATGGCTGAAGCATTAAAAGCTAGGCTGAAAGAAAGAGGTTTCACTGATGATTCTCTAACCGTAAACTTAGAAAATTGGATTAATGATCTTCCCATCCCCAGTATGAACTTTACGGAAAAAAAACAGTTTGAAAATCTTAAAAAAGAGTTTGCCGATAAAGTTAGACAAATACAACATGACGATCCTGAAAATACAGACAGACTGAAAGATGAAATAAGAAGATATTTACTTATGTTCCCATTAGAAGAAAAAATGAAACAAAATGATAAATTCATTAATGATAAAGTAGAACAATTGTTTAACCTTTTAGCTGTTCACGGTGAAACTGTCCTGGAACATGGCAGTGATAAGTTTGTTAAGAAGGCTGTCACCAATTGGTTGAAGTTACTGCCATTGAAAGAAGGAAAAACAGTCAACGATATTTCTGCCAATGCTATCGATGACCTTGTATCTGCAATATCAGACTTACTAGTTAAAACCGATATTATTCATATCAATGATATCAAAAAGACCTTAGAGAATGAGACAGAAAAGTTTCTGAAAAGTGTACCGTTAGACCCTAACGTTAATATCGATGTTAAAGGATTAGCTGATGAGTTATTCAGAGACGTAAAAGAAATGTCCAGAAAACGTTCATCTGCTGCTAAGCCACCACCGATAAAAAAGGCAGCTGATATTTTATTCGACAATATAGAGAGTTGGTGCGAAAGCCTTCCTCTCAAAGCAAACACTCCAGAAGAAATAGAAAAAGCTAAAAAAATTAAACAAGAAATAGCTAATAAACTAATACATAAAATAGGCGAACTTAATATGAATCCCGAGGTTTTTAATGACGATTTTCTTTACAATGACATGTTAGAGGATGAAATTGATAATTTACTTACAGATCTTTCTAGCGAAGACATCAAAAACAATCTGCCAGCTATCAAGAAGGACTTAATGGAGAAAATAGAAGAAGCAAGACAGAAAACGCAAGAAGAAGTGGCGGGCCAAGCTTATAAGCAGCAACTTCGTGAAGCCATATCGAAAACTCTACCATCACAATCGTTAACAGACGAAGAACAAGTATCCTTTGAAGTTCTTAAAGATAACTTAGCAGATGCTTTCATAAACCTTCACTATGTCGGTGGTGACGAGGAACTAAAAAAGAAATATAAAACGAAAATCAACGACGAAGTCAACAAATTCTGCAACGATTATTTGAAAAAACATCCGGCATCACCTATTGACAGCAAAAAGCTTAACCAAGATCTGTATAACGCCCTTAAAGGTGTGCCGATTCCTAAAGAAGAAACAGTGAGGAATGAGGTTGAGTTAGTTAAAATCAAAGAAGAAGTAAACGATTGGGCCAAAGAGTTACCTTTGAAACAGCAAACTGCAGCGGAACAGATGCAAACTAACAAAATGATAGCAGTACTTGCAAAGAAACTACACGATATCGAAAAACTTAAAGATCTAACACCAGAAGACGAATATGATGATAAGATGAGAAAAGAAATCACGAAATGGATAAAAAAGCTACCCGTTAATATCAACGACGCAGATATTGCTAAACTAACCGATAAACTGGTTAATAACCTGAAAGGCACAGAACAGTCTAGAAGAGTCAGTGCCTCGACCAGACACTCGATAGAAGCTGATACTTTCGATGTCAGAGCGTCAACAGAACTCCCAAACGCGTGTATACCGATCTGCAAAGGTCCATGCAAGTCACAATACGCCATACCTCCCAGCACTCTAAGCTTCGAGGACAGAGAACACCTTCAAATGATCAGAGAAAAGTCCCCAATTCCCAGGATGAGATGTCCTCCATTGAAAGACGCGTCAGTCAACCCATTACCGATGGACGCTGAGAGTCAGACAGAGATCGGTCCTTGCGATTCCTGCCTTCCTTGCGGGCGTAGACTTGGTAAACAGAGCTCGGGAGTCCAAACGCATAGACCACCCGAACAGAAGTCCATGCAGGCAGTCGGCAGCCAGGCAGAAGTTGTTCCACATGTTATTGTTAAGGAATACTATTGGGACCCGTCAGACGCATTGAAAATTCCGTGCATGCCGTGTCCGCCCCCGTTCCCAACACAATATCCACCATGCATGACTTCTCAAACGCCCGAAAGACCTGTGTCTCAACAGCCTAGCCCTTTCTGCCAGGATCCATGCCCGCAATATCCTCGGATAACTCCTCGAAGCTCAGCTGGACCGTGCGACTCACAGACTCCAACCCCGCAGCCGAGACGCTCTAGAAAAGAGTGGGAGCCGAATTATTGCCGAGAAATGCCTCGAACTCCATCCGGAACACCAGAGCCTGGTCCTTCGTGCAGGATACCCAAAGCTAGAGTCACTAGGTTAGGATCTTTTGATGATATGCCGCGGTGCAGTCGATCGCGTCATGCTTGGTCCAAGTTCCCGGAAGATGATGAGTTCTGGGAGGAGAAGCCGGGGCTGTCGGATGATGGAGAGCCTTTCTTGAAGGAGAGGAAGGAGGAGAGTCGGTGCCGCTGCAGAGAGACAGTTTTGACGAAGTGTGCGGGGAGAAAGAGAGGGATAGGCTGTCACTCTCGCCAGTCTACTGAAGATGTGAAGAAGTGTTCTAAATGTTGCGGGGCACATTGCCCCTATCCGAGTTACATGTACTTTAGGCAGTGATTGTCAAATTGTGGTTGTTTTGTTTTTATAATTACGTGTCTGTTTTGAATAAAATGGTTTTTGACTGTAATCTGTTTATTTTTAATTTGTAATTTGTATTTATGGTATTTTTACCTACTAGATAAATTAATATTCTTGGCTTTTCACACAACGCCCTCTAGTCCCAAACTAAGCAAAGCTTGTACTATGCGAACTAGATTGCTGGTAAAATACCTATTTTCATTTATTTTTTTGTAAATCTTTACTTAGGTGCATAATAACACCCAGACAGAACAAACATCTATGTTTTCCCACACAAATGTTTGTTCTCAGTGGGGATCGAACTCACGACCTACAGTACGGAAGGCAGAGCTATTAACGACTGAGCTGTAATGCCTAGCCCGGCCTAAATCTTTATCATTCAGCGGTCACCAACGGTCTTTTCTGACCTCGGGACGTATGGATATTGACGGTTTCTATATTTACTTAACGGACAAACTAGAAATAGACTTCCTGATTACTGCCTATTACTATTACTATTTAATAGTTATTTGTTATACAAGAGTGCAAAGTTGCTTTTTAACCGCGTGTTCAATTTTGATGACCGAGCAATCGAAGGATTCTAAAATTGAATCACGAGCGCAGCGAGTGATTCAAAATTAGAATCCTGAGCGTTAGCGAGGGAATCAAAAGAGCACGAGGTGAAAAATCTTTGCACTCGAGTGCAACACGTAACTTTTCATTCCACCTCAGCGAGAAAATGACTAAATGCAAAAAAAGCAAATTGAAAAAAGAACACCAAGAAGGTTCCGAGTCTGAGTTTTTAACAAATAAAAAAAAAGTTGTATGATATATTCGGCACCATAGAGGTAGCAGTAAATAGGTTTAATGTTTTTTTTAATTCACAAACTTAGTGAACACGATGTTCTAAATTCAATTTACTTTATCCTCTAGAGAATAAAAACGGCTTTTCCACTCAGATATTGAAGATTAAAAATACTCTTTCCGAGATGGTGGGATGAAAAGGTTTTCTTTTCTCGAAATATAAATATTTCGGTAATAATGAAGCTCACGGGCCTAAGCCAAGTGCTATTACTATTATTATTATTACACCTATTACTGCCACACTCAGAAAAGTATGTTAATATACCTAATCCCTTTATTTTCTTGGGCACCGCTTGGCACTACTAGTAGAGTGAACGGTTTACTTTCCCGTGACACTACCTATTCTTATTGGCTAATTGAACGCATATTATAAAATCTCCTGTGGATTACCTCATTACTAATGGCACTTACTAATACTGAGTAGGTACCTATATCAAATCAACGCATCTCTTACCAATGATAGTAATCTTAGGAGACACCGCTTCCAGGTAGGTAAAACTTATGATTGTTATACAAGAAAACAGTCATAAAGCAAGCAAGCTCGTATGAACTAATGGCCAACTCTGGTGACGGAGTTTTTAGGCCGCCTCAAGGCCTCCGTTGTGGCTTAACGACTGCTAGAGCCGGGAAGCATGGAAGCGCTCAGATGTAAATGCCACTAACGGTCACCTATCCAAATAGTGACCGCACAGAACGTTGCTTAACTTAGATTATCGGTTAAGATTGGCTAAGTAAGCTACGCCACGAGAGCATCGGTAGTATACAAGGACGAATTGTGTTATTTACACAGTCATAACAAAATTAAACATAACGGTCACCTTTCTGTGGCTGAACGTTGCATAACTAGGCAAGTCACACCACAATCAATAACGTTGCTTATATTCTGTGGTATACAAATAAATAGTTTTTAGTTTACGCCACATTTGAAGGTTTTATGCATTTTCTAATGCACAATAACCACGCAATTTGGCGACCGAGTTTTAGGCTTACACGTTATCAACTTACTATAGAAAAGTATTTTTAACCCACTTAAAAAAAAGAGGAGGTTCTCAATTCGGTTGTATTTTTTTCAGTAGGTACCTAGTTTGGCCGTTAAAATAAGTGTAACTGGAAAAAACACGTCATCCACGTACACGACATTGCGTATTTTGCTTTTCTGTAGTGTTTACGATCAATAGAGCAGTCCCAATGAACTGCTATTATCATCATCATTTAATTTTGATGATGAAGGCGTATCAAATTGAAGTCGGTTTTCCAGTTTTTTAAACTTACCTACCTATAAATTATTTTTATTTAAAAAAAGTATAGGTTTAAGTAATCTTGATACTACAAAACTGACTAAATGTATGCCACTGCAAGTATTTATTTGAAAAATAATTAATTAAACTAAAAAGGTACCTACTTAAAATCAACAATTTTGTACACATTCAGAAAGTAATCTTAGTTAGGCATTACCTAATTAAGTTTCTTAACTAATAAGCTAAATAGTTACTAACGTACCAAGCTTCAAGATAAGCTTTTTGTTTAAATTATTAAACAAGTATGTACTTATTATATTTGTCCTTGTAAGCGCCCTAACGACTTCGGATTCATTGTTGTATACATCGTGACCATTTTCAACCTACAACATAAATCCCACATTCCAGTAATACTAAAGTAAATTAGATTGAACCTTACCGCGTTGAATTAAAGGTTACAGACATATTTTTAAATATTTTAGCCGTCGATTGTGAGCGCTCGAACTTTGAAATAAGGTTCAAAATGTGGATACTTATTTGACGAACTGCAGCAATGTTCATCGTGTTCAACCAGCCTCTGTTACGTCTGAGCCTAACTTCAGTTCGGTACCAGCCGTCATGCGCAGAACATGTAATTCTCGCTACAATATTTAAATTTCTTCCAAAACACACCGTTAATTTTAAAAACCAACCGATATAATACCAGTTCACATAAATCCTGTGTATTTTTAGTAGTATAAACAATTGTGAGATCGAAAGTGTTGTGTGTTCAAGGCCGTAAACAAATGAACGAAATCGAATAACATGGAAGACGTTTACACGATAAAAGTGAAAACTAAACCCGATACGAGGAACTTGTACCCTTCGGAGCGAAGGTATTCAGCGTCTACTGTGTCCGGGCTAGCGTGGGTCCACATAGCCTTGGCTGCCACTTCATTTCTACTAGCATGTTTGGCCCTCGTCAGTCCAAGCTCTGACGAACAAGCACTGGTGAATTCCACAGTTTTTCAATCAAATAATACTGGGAATACCACAGTTATTGATGAGAGGAAAGATAATAGCTTCATGCTAGTTCTAGCACCGAGTTTGATAACAGTTTTTGGATTGGGAGCTGGGTTAGCCAGCATTCTAGCGTCCACAAGATGGTACATTGACCGGAACATAACTTGGCTGTTCATAATGTCGACACTCTCAACTGTGGTATCTCTGACTGCGTTTGTAATGATTGCAGCATGGTTCGTAACCACCTCAGAAGGTGATATATCTGACTTTTACAAAGATAAGATCCCATTCAAAGACTTTATAGTGGTGAAACACACTGATGTTATCATCAAGAACGAATCTCACTTAGTTATTGCACTGAATAACGATTCTGAAGAAGAGAATCCACATAATTTCACCAAGCGAGTCTTATCTATCAATATTCTGATCGCTGCGTTTCTGGAGCTGCTGTGGTCGATTCTAAGCGTGAAAATCTCTTACAAAGGCATGAGGAATAACTATAAAGACGAAGGCAGCGAACCTAGAGGTAACTGTATATCAGTAGTAACAAAAATCAAAGGGAATGATACGAAAAAACTACCGAGAAACGGCAAACTACTCCCACCAAAACCGGATTTGATTGAGCATTATCCCAATCGGAAAATGAAAAAGCTATTCTTAGCGCAAGACGATAACGGGTTTTACCTGAAAAACCAGACGAAGAAGAACACAGAGACAAGCTCAGAGATTTACAGGGAACGAATGATGAACTTCCTAAATCGATGTGCATCGCTCGAAGGGACATCAAACCCTGAGGTAAACAGTCCTAGCGTGAACTCGGAGCCAGCATTGAATGCTATACAAGAAGGTATCATCGACTCGCCGATAAGGAAGGAATGTTCGACACCGGTTAGTTGGGGCGATACACCAGACCATACGGTGTACAATCAAAACAATATCAACTTTGATAAAATATTTAGATTTAAGAACGAAGCTAATGAAGAGACTGAAGCGACTGTCGGAGCGTGAGATGAGATGCTGGTTATTTAGAAAGTTATTGCGTGATGTATTGAGAATATTAATTGTGATTGTTTAACTTTGTGGCAATACATTTGTGTAAGAACTTCACTCTTCTACCGCATCTGTAGCTCTGTAGGTAGTAAGTTATACCCAAATAAGAATTGAGGATATGATGAATTAGAGGAGTTTACGTTTGTTAGGCGCTCAGAGTAATAATTAGATATACTAAATACCATCAAAATATAACTAATCAAGAAGTTTCAAAGCTGTGCCTAAAATTGTTAAAAAATTGTGGACATAAAACATGTAGGTACCTAACATTATCGAAATACCTACATAATCTATCTATTATAAAAATGCTTACTAATCCTACTTTTCAATTCTTACTTAAAAATATTTACTTAACTAAGACGATCTAACCTAACTTATAATTATTAGTACCATTTATTATTGCTGGGTAAAAATTAAAAATATTCCAAAAACAGTAATCTAATACCTATATTGCCTAAAAAATGCATGAAACGACCTTATAAATAAGAATTGAGGATATGTTGAACTATAGGAATGTACGTTTGGTAGACACTCGCATATAACTATTACATAACCAATCAAGGAGTTTCGAAGCTGTACCTATAATTGTTATGTCAATTTACAAACTATAAATTGACATAATTTGCGTCTTCTTCTCTTCAATAATGGCCTGTGTCCGTCATTTCGACAGACAATTTTGCCAATGTCAAGTGTTAAAATTGTAATAAATAAGTCAAGTCAAGTCATTTGTCAAGTCGGCTGTCGTTTGTTTTGAAAAGAAAATGGTGGATTTTCTCTTCAAAACCTAACACGAATTTTCACATTCAGAAAAACCACTTTACACACATTTATTCCAATGGCTCACACTTTATGTTACGACCTAAGTATTATTGGTTAAAATTCCACCAAAATTAAACAACAATACTCACAATAACACAAGAAAAACTATTAAAATAAAAGTGCTATGTGCTGTTTCAAAAAATGTCAAAACTCGTGTCCAATTGTTATGTCAATTTACAAACTATAAATTGACATAATTTGCGTCGGAATACGGCGAGACGCGAGACGGTTACCTATCAATTATAATTGAGATGTCCTCTAAAATCGTTACTTTGGGCACAAATCAAGCGATTTGTAATCTAAAAATGAACACACTAGGTACCTACTTATATTTAATTATTCAAAGTGAAACTTGAATAAAATAAATGTAGTAAGTATAAACAATCATTTGGTAAGATGCGACTAGGTATGCACGATAAAATACTTACTCGTAATTATGTATATTTCTTAGAATAAATACGATAACTGTGTTCATATGGAGTAGGTTACCCTATTAGCACGATATTTTTTGTCACGAATATATACCTACATAGCCTAGTTCTACATTCAATGTTAGTAGGAACTTAGGGTGTAAATAAAACCAATAAAACCTACGTAGGTAGGTACCATTGGAATGAATACACGACAATTGATAAATGTGTTTAGCAGCTGATTTTAATTAAATGTAATGTATTTATTCTTTATTGTACACAAAAAAAAAAAAAACAGAAATAGATAGCATGTGCAAAGGTAAGCTTAAACCCTAAAAAGAGTTTACTTACAGCAAACATATACCGCCCCCAAATCTTTGCCCAGCAAGTGGGACACAATAGGTTAAATAAAATATATATATAATAATAATAATATACCTAGGTATTTAACTTGACAACTTTCTAAAGTATGTGTGTGCACTTTGAGTAGACATTTAATGAAAACTTTTTGACAATGTTTATAATGAATCTTGAAAAATGTCTTTTTTTTAAAAACCTTCAATTTAGTGACAGATTTCGTCACGTATTGTTTTGTTTATACTAACAAAATTAGAACTCGTAATGGCACACCCTGTAAATTGATCTTAGTAAAATCAGATGTAAGTAACTTAAAAATGATCTGATTATGTTTGTAAATAATTTAAGTTACTTAAATTATACTCTTAGGATTAAGAGACTGATATTTTATACTTTTGTAAGTAATTAATTAATTACAGAGACGGGATAAAGAAATTAATTATCTAATTAAACTGATTTAAGTAAATTATTATAACCTTTCTATTACTTAGATACCTACCTAATTATAGAATTATAAGGGGCTAGAACTACTTAGCCGTGGTGGTTCGGTGACGGAAAACATCGTGAGGAAACCCTTGGCTTAGTCAGCTCCGCACGTATTGACGATGTCTTTCCTGTGGATATGGCTGACTAGGCTGAGAGGATGGTATAGTACTACAAGCCTACTCCATCTAAACATTGTCCCAGGCACTACAGTGTGCAGTTAAGTGTAGGCATAGGTTGCCTCCTGACGCTGTATAAATCATCTTCAATAGATGTAAAGGCCTAAGAGTTGGTTTTACTAATAGTAATAATCTCGATATTAGCGTGGAATAGTTACATCGTGTTTTGTCTTTTGCAACAAACTTATATCGAGTTTATTAATAACAGGGTACCTACCTAGTTTTCAGTTTAGAAAAAGATAAATTTTTAAATTAAAAAAGATATTATTTACGAAAATATTTATTTGGTATTAATAATTAATAATGTAAAAAGGAACAGTTCATGTAAAAATTAAAGCTACTTAAACTTAACTTACGATACTTAAACGTAACTTAATCTGCCATCAAATTATCTTAAAACTAAAAAAACGGGCATCCATCATAAAAAATGTGCCAAAAATATGACTTATAATATTAAATCTTACCAATAGGTAATGAAGTGGTACCTTTTGAGTGTATATTTTAAAAGTATTCATTAAGTAACTTTTAAGTATGGAGGCTAAACTTCATGTATAATTTTCATAGGACAAAATACATAATATTATCAAAATTTTCGTAGGACTAAAATTGTGGACAAAAAAAATTAATATTATCGAAATACCTACATAATCTATCTAATAAAACAACGCTTACTATTACATTTTTTAAATTTTTACTTAAAAATATTTACTTACTTAACTTAGATAACCTAACTTATAATTATTAGTACCATTTATTATTGGTGGGTAAAAATATTCCAAAATCATATTAATCTAAGATATTACCTAAAAAATGCAAAAAAACTGTACCCATTAGTCCTTCAACTTTATTTTTTACTAGGTACTTGTACTTTCATTTAGTTATTAAAAAAAATGATTGTACCGTTTGATCGCGTAAATTTTTCGGGATAAATAGTATTTTATTTTTATTTAATACTTTATTGCACAAAATTACAAATTTGTTACAAAGGGTGAACTTAATGCTGAAAGCATTGTCTGCCAGCCATAGTAGATGATTGTATTTCAATCATGCTGCAACTACTAATCATATTTGGATGAAACTTGGAATATATATTGTCCGTGACCTGGATTAACACATAGGCTACTTTTTATCCCGGAAAATCAACGGGACGTGAACTCTTCAGAAACGCCTAGAAGATTTCGCATAGCAAATTGCACTTCTAATCCTACGTTGACGAAGTCGCGGGCACCAGCTAGAAAAAGACATTTGAATTTGACTTGATACATACCTAGATATCAGATCAGAGGTTCGTCAGTAAAATACCGATGGTTCAAGCAATCTAATGCTGTTAGCCGTTTCGCTGGGTCGAAGATCAGCATACCCTGGAACAACGAGTCAATATATGTATACGAGAATAAGGCCAACGTGGTCGTCAAATGTCCAAGAGGTCCAAGAATATTTTATTATTACTAGTTTTCTAAAACTAAAATTAAAGAAATAAACGAAATATGCAGATCTACTAATTAAACGATTCATTCCAAAAATCGAGTTTGTCTGTTTATCTGTTTGTTTGTTCGCGGATCACGCCATAACTACTAGACTAATTTCAATGAAACTTATACTATTCAGAAGTCCTGTTTCCGGATTGAAACATAGGCTATATTTTATTGAAATCAAAGACGTGGATTCTTAGATACAGCTTGAACTCTCTAAACCAAAAGCAGCCATTTGCTACGAGGTTCATCGTATGCCGGTGACATATATTTTCGTGGAAAGTTTCGCACGCGTAAGAAGTCGCGAGTATCAGCTAGTTCATAATATTAGTGGAAAGTAGGATACCTTGATGAGTTCCAAGGCATCAGGATGTATCTTCGGCATGATGTGAGCCAGGTTCTGTGGGGAGTAATCAGGGAAGCTCTCCAGTAACACTGACACATTGTCCGGCCACTCGTGGCGAGGCGGCCGACCTATTAGTCTGCAACATTATAAAATAAGCTTGTATGAGTTTTAGGCCGCCTTAAGGCCTCCATGGCTTAACGACTGCTAGAGCTGGGACAGTTTAACGTGCCCGAAGCACGGAAGCGCTCAGATGTAAATGTAACGGTCACCCATCCAAATAGTGACCGCGCAGAACGTCGCTTAACTTAGATAATCGGTGATGATTATCATATTAGTGGATATCACAAAGAAACTAGCTGATATGTAAACTAATATATTGACAGGCGTCATGTCTCAGTCGGTAGTAGCTTTTCCGTGCTGTGGGTCGTGGGTTCGATCCCCACCGAGAACAAACATTTGTTTGCGGCAATCATAGATGTTTGTTCTATGTCTGGGTGTTACTATGTATTATATAATAAGTATGTATTTACAAAAAAAATGTATATAAGTATTCTATCAGCAATCTAGCTTGTAATATGGGACAAGCTCAGCTTAGTTTGGGACTGGAGAGCATTGTGTGAAATGTCCAAGAATATTTATCTGTTTAACTTTGATCCTAATTTTAGACCCTTTAGAGTGTGACTTTTCAAAATTCCTTTCTTAGTGCACCCCTACACTATATAAGGATACTACCCTCCAAATGTCATACCTCTAGGACTTATAGTTTAGGCTGTGCGTTGATTGTCAGTCAGCTTCAAAAGAGTTTTATATATTTGGAAGATTACCTGAAGATTTTGTGCAGTTGATCTGAATCTGAGCTTCCCGGTAACAAGGGGCAGCGTGTGTGCATCTGTGCGAGTACACACCCACACGACCACACATCAACAGCTGTGTTGTATGACACGCCTAGAAGGACTTCTGGGGGACGGTACCAGAGGGTTACCACCTGGTAATTATAAATGTTTTCAATTATATATTTAACTAGCCGTCCCCCGCGGCGTTGATCGCGTTCTACCCTTTATAGTGTGACGTTTCAAAATTCCTTTCTTAGTGCACCCCTACATTATATAAGGATACTACCCTCCAAATTTCATACCTCTAGGACTTAAAGTTTAGGCAGTGCCTTGATTCTCTGTCAGCTTCAAAAGAGTTTTATATACATAATAACTAGCCGTCGCCCGCGGCGTTGCTCGCTTTCTACCCTTTAGAGTGTGACGTTTCAAAATTCCTTTCTTAGTGCACCCCTACACTATATAAGGATACTACCCTCCAAATTTCATACCTCTAGGACTTATAGTTTAGGCTGTGCGTTGATTCTCTGTCAGCTTCAAAAGAGTTTTATATATATTGATGATAATATATAATACTAGCCGTCGCCCGCGGCGTTGCTCGCATTCTACCCTTTAGAGTGTGACGTTTCAAAATTCGTTTCTTAGTGCACCCCTACACTATATAAGGATACTACCCTCCAAATTTCATACCTCTAGGACTTATGGTTTAGGCTGTGCGTTGATTCTATGGCAGCTTCAAAAGAGTTTTATATATATTGATGATATATAATATATATAATATACATATTGATTTAATCAACATCTACCTATAACTATTATAAAACTGTAAAAAAAGCCAAAAACTGAAATTAAAGATATGGATAAACTAAACATGCAGATCAACTAAATAAACGATTCTGATTCCGAGAATCGAATTTGTCTGTTAGTTTGCTCGCGAATCACGCCTTAACTACTGGACCAATTTCAGTGAAACTTATACCATTCAAAAGCCCTTTTTCTGGATTGAAACAAAGGCTATGTTTTATTGAAATCAAAGACGTGGATTCTTAGATACAGCTTGAACTCTCTAAACCAAAAGCAGCCATTTGCTATCAGGTTCATCGTAACCTAGTTGACAGATATTTTGGTGGAAAGTTTCGCACGCGTACGAAGTCGCGGGTATCAACTAATTGCAAGTCCCCTAATTGCCTTCCTGTTCCACTCACCTAATAATAGGCCTTTACATCTATTGAAGATGATTTATAGAGCGTCAGGAGGCAAGCTATGCCTACACTTAACGACACACTGTTGTGCCTGGGACAATGTTTAGATGGAGTAGGCTTGTAGTACTATACCATCCTCTCAGCCTAGTCAGACATATCCACAGGAAAGACAAGGATAATACGTGCGGAGCTGACTAAGCCGCGGGTTTCCTCACGATGTTTTCCTTCACCGTTTCCACTCACCACACTAGTTAATTTCATCTCAGTATCATAAGTCTTGGCTAGTCCGAAATCAGCAAGTTTGACTCGGCCCGATGACGTCACCAGAAGGTTGTGGGGCTTCAGATCTCGATGGACGATCCGATGGGAATGCAGGAAATCTATGCCTGATAGGATGTCGTACGACATACTCTGAAAGCATACATTTTACAATCATCATCATCATCATCATCAACCTACACCGGTCCACTGCTGGACGTAGGTCTCTCCCAAGACGCGCCACTGAGCCCGGTCTACGGCTCTTCTCATCCAGTGTTTGCCAGCTACATGTCTCAGATCGTCACCCCACCTAGCCGGAGGGCGTCCTACACTACGCTTGCCTAAACGCGGTCTCCACTCGAGTATTTACGAGTCCACTCATTTTACAATAAATACAATATAATACAAAGGGTCTGGGGCAAATTGGATGGAGACCGGGTCTCACATTTTTTTTTTATAGAACTTTGTTTGTTACAATACACTTACCCCCTATCTTATAAAAAGTTAGAGTTGACATTATGTCCTGATTACGTATGTTAAACACGACATCATGTCCGCTATAACTTTTTATAAGATAGAACATTACAATGCAGTTTTGAAAAATGTACCAATGTCATTATAAAGCAGCGGGAATCATTAGTTATTAGACATTTTACTTCGAAAAATGAGTCTTTTTCAATGTTATTTATCGTATTTACAGGTGTTTACGTCAAAATAATTACTTTATTTTGCGTATTTGTGACTGCTACTGCATAATAGATTATGATAAAACCAACAAAAGTTATACATAACAAAATTAATCTTAAAAATTAACTAAATGTATGCAAATCGGGACCTGAAATGACCCAACGCCCTTATTTGCAACACAAAAACACAATCTTACTAATATTATAAACGCGAAAGTAAGGATGTATAAATAAATATAGATATTTAAGGACATTTAACACAAACACAATGTATGAATGTTTGTTACTCTTTCACGCAAAAACTACTGACTCAATGTATACTCACATATATTTTTTAAATCGCTTTAAAAAGAATGGAGTTAGGTATGAAGTAACAAACATAAAAAAATATATGAAAAAATTTGAGAACCTCCTCTTTTTTAGAAGTTGGTTAAAAAGAAACTATTTATTGAGAACTTTCGCCTTTTCAGACCTTCCAAACATACCCTAATCCGGTTCTCAGACAGGGGTCCGGGTGACCTCTTCAGGAAAGACTCCAGATCCTGTTCCACATGCTCGAAGACCAGGAACAGAACTAACTGCTGCTCCCGTTCCACTGACGGACCTCCGTGACACACATCTAGTAATCTGTAACGGATTATGAACAGGGTTCCAAAATATCCGATATTTATTATGTATCTCAAAATATACAATACATACCTCACTATATTAGGATGTCGGTATGCCTCGAGCTGCCTCAAAAGTGCAATTTCTCTCAACGTAGACAACGGTATGCCGTCCTCTGTTAATGCAACTTTCACCTTCTTCATAGCTACTATCTGACCTCCGTTGTGAAGATCTCTTGCCTTGTACACTGTTCCATAGGCCCCTGAACAGAAATAATTTATACATTTAAAAACTTGAAAAAACAGACTTCAATTTGACACAGCTACATCATCAGATGATAATGATGATGGTAGTTCATTGGGTTTGTTCTTTGTTCTTCCTATTTAACACCATAACTACAGAAACTATTTTGATGAAATTTTATGGGACTAATGTGGACGATAAATTTTTTTCAAATCGGTTCATAAATGATGGAGTTATGAGATAGTAAAATAAAAAAAAAATTACTATTGAATTGAGAACTTGAACCTTTCTTTGAAGTCAATTAAAAAACAATATTCTCCTTTCAGTTTGTAGAACATTTTGACAGTCGTCTCAGCTCAGTTGGTAATAGCTCTGCCTTCCATGCTGTGGGTTGTGGGTTCGATTCCCACTGAAAACAAACTGTGTGAACATTGATGTTTGGTCTGTTTAGTTGTTACTATAAATAAATAAATAATAAATATTCACGGACATTTAACACAACGCCTTCTAGTCCCAAACTAAGCAAAGCTTGTACGATGGAAACTAGATGGCTGATAGACTACATACATACATTTTTTTTTTGTAAATACATACTTATAATACATAGAAACACCCAGACACAGAACAAACATCTATGTTTACAACACACAAATGTTTGTTCTCGGTGGGGATCGAACCCACAACCCACAGCACGGAAGGCAGAGCTACTGCCGACTGAGCCATGACGCCTGTCATTATGTATTCTATCAGCTACCACATACCATTCAACCTGCCACACAGTAGGTAATGTGATCACTGTTTGATGGCAAATGTATTGAGCTGGAGATTTTTTGCATGGCGATTTGTATTGGTGCAAACTATTGCTTTTGTTTTATAACATTTTTCTAAATTTCTTTACCTTCAACATTCTCTAACCCCACTAACAAAAGGTTAGCTGGTAGATAATGCTATTTTAGCATTAAGTTCGCCTGAACGAATTTTTTATCTACCTATCTCTATACAGGGTTGGCCTACCAACCTTTAGCTACCAATAATAGCTTTTACGCAATTTATTAATACTTTTTTTTTATATATATTTTTTGCGCGAAAAATGACCGGGCGGCACATGGCTGGATAAATAGGTTACAATATTATTATTGCAAAATAGAATTACCTGTGCCAATGACATTGAGTTCCTCGTACTTCTTCACATTCTGGAACAGAGTGCTGACATCGCTGGACGCTATGGCCGGTGCTGATGATGTACTGGTTCCAGCCATTTCAACTTTACTACCACTTTTCTACGTTAAAAATACGCCTGTTTCACCAACAAATCGATGTGAAATAATCGCACATTTAATGTTAATTAGTTTTGTTACATATTTTACGGGAATACTGGGTTTTTGTATAAAAAATAAACTAAAAAGTTTCGAATGGAAGTTTTTGTTTTGTCAACTTTGCAAACTTTTGCTTTGCGTTTTCAATCGTATAGCATGGCAGGGATTCAGGGAAGGCCATTGAACTCGAATCGAACCACAGATAATAATTATCTTCGAAACAACACCTGCTGCACTACCTTACCAAATTTCAAAGACCGTCACTTATCATCCATAGTGATAAAGACTGCGAACTTTTTAAATTATCTGTATTGTAATTAACGGCATCTAGCGTCGAATAGCATAAGCTAAGACACAGTCTCTTTGTACTCTAATAGATGGCGTTATCTTAGGAACTAACCTATTAAGCAGAGCTAATAAATAGTATGAGTACAAAGTTAAGTAGGTACCAATATTCCTCAGAATATTGACTAGCTATTTGGTAATCTGAGCAATATTCTAGCTGGAAGAATGATAAACACACTCGTATACTATTTACTGACATCTAGCGTGAAGTAGCAAACCTTAGATAGTAGAAGCCACAAAAAGATGGCGTTAGGTTAAAGTCGCGCAACCTCTTCTTCTTCTTCCTGCCCTTATCCCACTAGGTGGGGTCGGCACAACATGTTCTTTTCTTCCATTCTCGAATATCATTCGTCATCTCAGTGTTCACTCCTCTCCTATGCATATCATCTCTTACACTATCCATCCATCGTCCATCCAAAGTCGTAATAAGAAAAGAAAGAGATTCTTGCCGAATCGCTACTCAAACTATAATCCGGAATCTTTGTTTGATAGCATTATTAGTCCGTCCGAAAAAACTACTACAGTACAAGTACAAAAAAAATTTTGGTGCGTAGCGCCTACCTATTGAATGAACATTAGTATTCAAACAAAAACAGCAATGTGAATTCACGAAAACAAAAAATGCAAAACGCAAATCGGGCTCGTCCGGGATTTGAACCCGGGACCTCTCGCACCCGAAGCGAGAATCATACCCCTAGACCAACGAGCCTTATTAATCTGGCTGAATTTTGTATACAAATGCTACAACACTTATAACTGTGAAGACGCACCTGTCAGTTTTCATGTTTTGTTGTTCCAATTTTAAACAAGGTCTTTTTGTTACTTTTTTAATACTTAGTTAAAAAGGTTTCAAAAGTTTGATAAACTCCTTTGATGTATACAAAATATTTATTAGTCAAATATATTCAAACGACAAGTTTTAAGATAGTTTGTAAATCTAGATAGGATGTAAACCCTAGAAAAAGTAGTACAAAAATTGTAACTTTTTACCTATTAAAAAATTAACTATTTCTCCAAAATCAAAACTATGAGGCGAACACCTCAGGCGTTTAGAAAGTTGATGTGCGAAAGGAGAAAAAAAATACCGCTACATGACACCCTATACACATCTCGCTCCACCTTGCGTAATTTCAATTTCCCTTCTCACTCTCTCATATGAAATCAAGTGGATTCGTTCTAATGAAGTCAGTCTAGTAAGAACGCCGTTGCGCGCGCATGTTCAAAATGGCGGCAAATTTCGAGTAAAAATATTAACAAAAGAAAGTGCTTTTTAATTATTTATTCTAAATCATATAAACATTGAAAATTACATTAAAAAACTGAGGAAATTTTATAAGTGTGGTCAGTGTGTGTCAGTGTTATTCTAATGATAGAAATGTGAAAGTTGTGAGTGTATAGGAGTAATAGTGGACATTTTAGCAAAATCATACCGATTTCTAGTCGCTCAGCTGTTTGGAAGTTAAATCGTAAGTACCCACTTACTTTTAGAACTAGGTACCTACTACCTACCATAGGTAGATAGTTTTTTTTTAAGCTTTGACAAATTCAATCAAGATTCTAATGAGATTTTTCTGTGAAACTGTATAGGTACCTAAATGTATCTATATTGATACAGCCAATAAGTAAAAAAGTAGGTACCTATTTACCCATAGGTTTAAGTATAGTCGGTAACGTAAGTTGACTAACAAGTTACGCTTCTAAAGTCCATGTAAATGCAGTCTCAATATATTATAATTGAAATTAGATTAGAAATTGATTAGAAAAGATTAGAAAAGACTAGAAATTAGCAGTTATATCATTGAAATTAAAACGCTTATAGCAATCCTATTCCTATTAATTTTATAAACGCGAAAGTTTATGAGGATGTATGGATGTTTGTTACTCTTTCACGCAAAAACTACTGATCGGATTTGGATGAAACTTGGAATATCATATTGTCCGTGACCGGATTAACACATAGGCTACTTTTTACCCCGGAAAATCAACGAGATCCAACGGAACGCGAACTAAGTCGCGGGCGGAAGCTAGTTTATAACAGGTATACAAACTCTTTCAAAAGTTACAAGACACCTAGTGAAAAGAATAACATTAGTTGGACACTCATTCATAATATTTAATCAACTTTATGAGTGATGGACGCAGTGCATTGCCTTACAGGGCACGTCCTCAGTGGACTTGCTCTGTGAGGTAATGCATTGTTATAGGCAGAAGTTGCTGCTTGGCATCGGGTGAGCTATCAGCGCCCAAAACATTTGCGATACCTGGAAAAGGTGAATAAGTTTTAAAGTGCCTCCTACATATAAGACCAAATTGTAACACTTATTTATGCAAATAAACATCTTGTATCTTGTATCTATCTTGTATCTAGCTTGTTCCTTTACTTCTATGATAAAAAAAACCACTTTATCTTGCTCACTGTACCTACCTACTAACGTACCAAAGCCAAAGAAATTGATCAAGATGGAAGACATTACTGTGACGTCATAACCGCTGAACCGGAACTATGAATTTGTTACATCCGGTTAAGAAAGGGGCTAAAAAAATTATAGGTGTGATCGATGTTATACCATATTTCTATAAAAACTCAAAAAAAACTTTAAATATTTATTACATAATAATATCAAAAATGTCCACAAAATTATACACGACTAGCCGTCGCCCGCGGCGTTGCTCGCGTTCTAGACCCTTTAGAGTGTGACGTTTCAAAATTCCTTTCTTAGTGCACCCCTACACTATATATAAGGATACTACCCTCCAAATGTCATACCTCTAGGACTTATAGTTTAGGCTGTGCGTTGATTCTCTGTCAGCTTCAAAAGAGTTTTATATATAAAACTCTTTTACTTAGGTATTTATCATCATCATCATTGATGATGATAAATACCTAAGTACGTTCCACCACCAAGGGCTGCTTTTTCTACAAAGAGATCCTGAATTAGCGAAATTATATTGAATTTGTATCCAAAATGTTCATACAATAGATCTCAAGAGTAAGAAAAAAATCCCCGCATGATTAGAATCGGGTTACCTATAAATAAGGAAGGGTAAGGGCGTCGGTGTAATTACAGGCACATGAGACTTCAAGATCTTTACGTCTCAGAGTGATGGACGCAGTGCATTGCCTTACAGGGCACGTCCCCATTGGACTTGCTCTGTGAGGTAATGCATTGTTATAGGCAGAAGTTACCACTTAACATCAGGTGAGCTATCAGCTTGTTCCATTACTTTTATCATAAAAAAAGGTGCTTATAGTTCATACAAAAGATCTCAACGCGCTTCTAGTAAAATGTTGAATTCGTGTCCAAACAAAACCTAATGCCTAATTCAAAGCGATCAGTGAGATTTTATTGAATAAAAGCTCTTTGACTTTGACTTTACACTAATAATAGTTTTGATACAAAATCAACAATGCTACATGTTGATGATAGACCTTGTTGTATCATGTAAATGGACCTTTAAGCATTGGATTCCTCACTTACTAATAATAATAATAATAAGCCTTTACATCTATTGAAGATGATATTACAGCGTCAGGAGGCAACCTATGCCTACACTTAACGGCACACTGTAGTGCCTGGGACAATGTTTAGATGGAGTAGGCTTGTCCAGCACCTATACCATCCTCTCAGCCTAGTCAGCCATATCCACAGGAAAGACAAGGTCAATACGTGCGGAGCTGACTAAGCCGCGGGTTTCCTCACGATGTTTTCCTTCACCGTAAAGCTCGTGTTAATGCGCATATAAATTTTCCAAACCAAAAATTAATTGATGCACGGCCGGGATTTGAAACCACGACCTTCGGATCGAAAGTCGAGGTACAATCCCACTCGGCCAACACGGCTTATATATAACTCACTCCTATGTACTTACAAATACATTATTAGCTAATACAGTTATGTAGCTAACGCACCTACATAACATAGGTATACCTGTCTTGACTTGACTCGCCTACTGACCAAGCGTGAAGGTACAGTTAAATTGTGACCATCTGACCATCACATTGTTGTTTTGATAATCAGTTAGTTGACTTTGAAATAACCTTGCCCATTCTTAGTTGGTGCCTCGAATAATCCTCGCCTCGACTCCGTCTTGACTCCGTCGTAATTTTGACAAATACGTGTGTGTATGTAGTCTTATTTTTCATAATGATAAAGTTTGTACGAGTTAGTGGCCAGCTGCTTTCGCTGCCCAGCATAATGTCAAGCGACGTAGCTACAGATATACGAAAACAAGAAGCTTTTGACGGCAAAAACGCGCTGAAACGCGCTAATGTCACTATTTAGTCACATGATTGACACTATGACACTATGATTTAGTTTGAAAACAGTTCAGAAAACCTGCCAGGCTTAAATCTGGCAGGTTTTTATGAGACAACGATACCCCCAGAGATGTAAACAATCTAACGGTCATCCATCCAAATAGTGACCGTGCGGAACGTCGCTTAACTTAGATAATCGGTGAAGATTGGTTAAGCAAGGTACGCCTAAGCAAGGCATAAGACACTGAGTAAGTTTAACGTGCCCTCCAAAGCACAGAAGCGCTTAGATGCAAACACTGAACGGTCATACAACCAAACAGTGACCGCGCAGAACGTCGCTTAACTTAGATAAGTAGTAGTAGAGCTCTTTGTGAGAGCTCGTCCGGGTTCAGTACTACCACCGTACCTATTTCTGCCGCCAAGCAGCGATGATCGCATTGCTGTGTTCCGGTTTGAAGGGTAAGGGCGCCGGTGTAATTACAGGCACATGAGACTTCAACATCTTTACGTCTCAGAGTGATGGACGCAGTTCATTGCCTTAAAGGGCACGTCCTCATTGGACTTGCTCTGTGAGGTAATGCATTGTTATAGGCAGAAGTTACCACTTAACATCAGGTGAGCTATCAGCTTGTTCCATTACTTTTATCATAAAAAAAAAAAAGATTATCGGTGAAGATTGACTTATTCAAAAAACCAAGGCCACAATGCGTAGTTTCTAGTTCAATTAGTTCAACCTATTTCTCATAACACGCCTTATCTATTATGTTTAGAATCTTAATTCTCATGTATAGGTACAAGTTGAGTTAAATGGGGTTCACACAACTCTGCCGGTTCCGCTGACTCGATGCTGTGAAGAATGATGTTAAGGGGAAGCTGGTTTGTTGATGCTTTACTTTCGTTAAAGTGTATTTATAATGTCTTCTGTGCCTTGATCAGGAGTAAATGTGACAATTGCAAACGTATCGTAACGCTAGCGTATCCGAGATACACTGCGCGGTGACACTACAACGGTTGGCAGTCGAGCTGGCATTGACGCGCAATATAACTCGAATACGCTAACGCGGCGACTGTCAGATTTGTTCGTGATAGAGGGTGCTGTTACAAGATTTTTAGAACACCCCTAAAGTTATGCGACGGTTAGGTATATTAGGTAAATAAATAACAGCATCAAAAAAGATTTCTTACTTACATGGTGGGGCCCAACTGATTGACTCTCTCATGGCCATTTACCAAAACCAGTTGAGCTATCTTTAAATCGTTTGCAACGGTTTGTAAATAGCTCAACTGTTTCATGTGTATTTTGTAAAAAGGTATTGTGAATATTGTAAATACTGTATTAGTGAGAACCTTGAAGTAGAAATTTATTCACAACAAAGAAAATTACAACTAATACAGTACCTATTTACAATATTCACAATATTTACAAAATACACATGAAACAGTTGAGCCATCTACAAACCGTTGCAAACAATTTATAGATATTTTGTATTATTTGTATTAGTTGTCATTTTCTTTGTGAATAAATGTTAATAATAACACACTTTTTTCTACATGCAATGTCTTCAAGCTTCGCCTTAACCCTCACGCGTCCGACTGACCGCACTCACCTAACCGGTTGTATTCCTATTTGGGTCACTAGTGCCCTTGCCTCTACTTTTTACCCATCTCGTTTTTATGAGGCTGTAGTTTGGAGATTGGAATTTCAAAAGATAATTTTACTTTCTGGTATAGAGGTGATAGATTGGGCTAGTCTGTAGTAAGAAGTAAGAACAAAGTAGTAAGGAAAAATGTTTAAAAATTTAGTGCATGCCCAAAGGTATGTACTCAAAATTATTAATTTTAAGAATTTTTTTTTTCTTAACCCTTGCTGTCCCACTGCTGGGCAAAGGTCTACCCCATATCCCTCCAGTTGTTACGATCACCGGCTCCCTCCCACCAGGCTCTGTGGAATGTGTCGAGGTCGTCACGCCAGCGCTTCTTTGGTCTGCCTCGGCTTCGTCGCCCATCTGCAGGCACCCATTGTGTGACGACTGTTGCCCACCTGTCCTCATGCGTTCGGCTGATATGTCCCGCCCAATCCCATTTTAGCTTAGCAGACTTTTTGCCAACGTCAGCGATGCGTGTCTTCGCATACCTAATTTTAAGAATTACCTAAGTTTAATTATAATTTGGAAGTTTTCAAGAGTAGAGTGAATAGGTATCTTCTAGGTAACCGTGCTACATCATCGACCCCATCATTGCTTAACATCAGGTGAGATTGTGGTCAAACGGTTGCCTAATACATTGTATAAAAAAAAAAGCTCCCAAAACATTTGCGATACCTGGAAGAGGTGAATAAGTTGTAAAGTGCCTCCTACAGTTAAGACAAAATTGTAACACTTATTTATGCAAACTAGCCGTCGCCCGCGGCGTTGCTCACGTTCTACCCTTTAGAGTGTGACGTTTCAAAATTCCTTTCTTAGTGCACCCCTACACTATAAGGATACTACCCTCCAAATTTCATACCACTAGGACTTATAGTTTAAGCTGTGCGTTGATTCTCTGTCAGCTTCAAAAGATTTTTATAATATTGATGATTGATGATAAACATCTCGTATCTTGTAGTAATTCACTACTAATTTCTACAGGCAAAACGTGCACCATACAGAAACAGGCACTGTCCTTATTTTAGAAACAGTAGGTATAATTATTTTGAGTGGTTGCAATACGATTTTACTTTTCATAGGTATACTGTTGGCGCTGTTGTCATGTAATAACATGCGGGTGCTGATAGTGGCACTTTATCATGGAACTGTCACGTAAACCCATGCTTTCCACTTCCAATGTTTATAGATAAAGGACCGATGGTGTTGCCATTCAAGCGGATTATTGTATGGTTTTGATTTACATAGATCCTACTTGGTACTGATTTGGACCAGTTGAGCTATCTATAAATCGTTTGCAACGGTTTGTAGATGCCTCAACTGTTTCATGTGTATTTTGTAAATATTGTAAATATTGTAAATACTGTATTAGTTGTAATTTTCTTTGTGTATAAATTGTTTATGTCGATCTTACTTATCCTACTAATAAAATTGATCTACCTACCTACCTGTTTAGTTTAACAGTTTGCCAATAATACATTTTAACGCCTGTATTATAAATGTGAATATAAGTTTGTTTGTTACGCTTTCACGCGAAAACTACATAACCGATCATCATGAAACTTTGTACACATATTCTTGGAGGTTTTAGAAGTAACATAGGATACTCTTTATCACTATTGCGCACCACAACTAAAAACTAAACATACAGGAAACATAATAACTTAGCTCTATAATAATATACATCGACTTTCGATCCGAAGGTCGTGGATGCGAATCCCGGCCGTGCATCAATGGATATTTCGTTTCGGAAAATTTATATGCCCATTACATGAGCTTAACGGTGAAGGAAAACATCGTGAGGAAACCCTTGGCTTAGTCAGCTACGCACGTATTGATCTTGTCTTTACTGTGGATATGGCTGACTAGGCTGAGAGGATGGTATAGGTGCTGGGCAAGCCTACTCCATCTAAACATTAGTACATATTTTAGTACATAAACATTAGTAAACTCCCTTCTCCTACCTATAATAGACTACGCCGATGTAGCTTTCTTAGATCTGACTGAGGAACTGCTCAACAAACTTGACCGCCTTTTGAATACCTGTATACGTTTCATTTTCTGTCTTCGTAAATTCGACCATGTTAGCTCTTTCCGCGCTCAACTTAAATGGCTACCCATTCGAGAACGGAGGAAGCTGCGGATCCTCTGTCTTCTTTTTTCTACAATTAAAGATCCTTTCTCCCCAGACTACTTAAAAACCCGCTTCCAGTTCCGATCAGACACACATGATAGAAACTTGAGATCAGATGACAACCTCCTTCTAGAAACCCCTCAACATATTACTTCCTTTCGCGGTAACTCTTTCTCTGTCGAAGGGGTCAGGCTATGGAATGAACTGCCTTACGAGATCAAAAACGTTCAGTCAAGGCAACGCTTTAAAAAATTGACCCGCGAGCTTTTTCTCAAGCAGTTGTATGCATGATGTCACCTCTCACAACATTATCTTTTGATATAGATTACATAATACATAATGTTTTATTGTTTTGTTATGTTATATATATATATTTATATATTGAATTGGGCTCTTAATTTTTATTTAAGTTATTTTTTAAGATTTTTTATTTAAGAAATTATTCTTTGTAATGTCGCACGCCATCCTCCTCATTACACCACCACGTTTGGGTTGGCTGGCAGACAATGCTTTCAGCATTAAGTCCACCCTTTGTAACAAATTTTTAATTTTGTGCAATAAAATATTAAATAAAATAAATAAATAAACATTGTCCCAGGCACTACAGTGTGCCGTTAAGTGTAGGCATAGGCTGCCTCCTGACGCTCTATAAATCATCTTCAATAGATGTAAAGGCCTATTAATTAATTATATTAATATTCCCACTTTTTCTAAAACCTAAGCTTAGTTAGAATAGATAAGTTCGACGACTCGGGTTTTTATCACCGCCTGCCTATTCAAAGGCTTATTTATCATATATCTGTGCCATACTGGTTAACGACTTTGACATAAAAAAAACCAGTCTTAAGAACTGTATTTTCCGAATTCCGAGGCAAATTTTCATATGGCTGACTAGGCTGTGAGGATGGTATATATATATATATATTCCAAGTTTCATACAAACCGGATCAGTAGTTTTTACGTGAAAGAGTAACAAACATCCATCCATCCATACTTACAAACTTTCGCGTTTATAATTAGTAGGAAGAACTATCCTCGTGTATCCAAGGCAAAAAACAAATGAAAGAAATCGTAAAGTAACAAGTTATGTGGGTCGCCACACCTGCACACCATTGCCGGTTAGCTCACCGTTATGTGACGGCGCTCACGGATGTCTGTAAACAGTGCTGTCAAAGATCATTGGTGGGTCTGTGCTGGCTGTCACAACATTTAACACCACACTTGGGATCATAGAAAAAGAATACTTGGGATTCGAATTCTCATTTTTGGGAGTACCTACATAAGGACTTTCATTCTATGTGAGTGTTGCTGGTTTTAGTGGAGTTTTAACCAATAATACTTGGTCTCGTAGCACGAAGTGTGAGCCATTGGAATAAATGTGTATTAAAGTGGTTTTCTTATGATGGAATTCGTTCTTAGTTACGTAACTAGATAGATGTAGATAGATATAGATAGATGGTAGATAGAGGTACTGATAGCAAGCATTGGCCCTACGTAGGGCCAATGCTTGCTATCAGTACCTCTATCACGAACAAATCTGACAGTCGCCGCGTTAGCGTATTCGAGTTATATTGCGCGTCAATGCCAACTCGACTGCCAACCGTTGTAGTGTCACCGCGCAGTGTATCTCGGATACGTTAGCGTTACGATACGTTTGCGATTGTCACATTTATTCGTGATCAAGGCACTGCTAACATCATGTAGGACATCTGCTGGAAAGGATTTTACAACAAAAAAATACAACTCTTGTGCAAAGATTACAGTGATGATAAGTGACTAAATCTCGCGTTCAAGCCATTGTTACAACACACCGTCATTCGCGAAACCCCACTGACACACTGCGTTGCGCAAGCAAGTTAAAGACATCCTGAATGAGTCAGTTGGACTAGTTCGCTGATCGTTTGGTGGTTGCAATGAGCGCTAGCGGATTGGGGGAAGCTAGGAATCAAGCCTGCCCAAAACCTCCAGCCTCCATACCGCAAGCTCTGAACTGCTTTCGCTGCCCAGCATAATGTCAAGCGACGTGGCTACAGGATATACGAAAACAAGAAGCGTCTGACGGCAAAAAACGTGCTGAACTGAAACGCGCTAATGTCACTTTTAGTCACAGAAAAAATACCTATGATTTAGTATGAAAATGGGTGTTGGGTGGAATAGCAATACTAATCAGGCCTTTGCATATAATACAGATGATTCACAGCGTCAGGAGCCACTGTTACCCGTGCCCTTACACTTGGGATACTACAGCACCTGGGACATGGTTTCAGATGATGTAGCAAACACGTTGATATAAAAAACCAGGGTGTAGGTACCCCATAGGTGTCAATGTTTTGTTCTGCGGTAGTCTTTGCCAGTGAAGAAACTAACAGTGGAACAGGATTTCGGTTTAGGGCCCAGCTTGGCCCAGCTTATTGGGGTATTCCTTGACAGACCCCAGCTTGGAGCTTTTGGGAAGACGTATAATATACCCTTGGGTAAACCCGGAACTTTTGAGAAGGCTTGAGAATCCTAGCCCCTCCTGGATCCGCTAGTGACCGTACCTTGATGATGATGATGTCTTCTTGGCTGGTTTCGGCTGCGGCGACATTGTAATTGATGCAAGATGGGCTTTGGTGACTTGAATAGCCAATTTTGGCTTTAAATGTTCTTCCACACAATGTGCATGTAAGAGCGCCGTTGACGTAGTTATAGTTGACTAGCCGTCGCCCGCGGCGTTGCTCGCGTTCTAGACCCCTTAGAGTGCGACTTTTCAAAATTCCTTTCTTAGTGCACGCCTATACTGCATAAGGATACTACCCTCCAAATTTCATACATCTAAGACTTATAGTTTAGGCTGTGCGTTGATTTTCTGTCAGCTTCAAAAGAGTTTTATATTTATTGATGATGATATTTGAAGGCGGTTTAGCTTTTACTTGGTCGCGTATAAGACCGTTTGTGACCGTATCAGATAAACCAATGACTTTCCACTCATTTTTCTTGGCGATTGAGAGTAACCGCAAAGAAACCAGTAGCAGCTCAGCTGTAACAATCCAGAGCAAGTCGCAGGTAATCGGCACACTTGGCAAACGGTATTAGCTAGGTGAACGTTAGTGTCAGGACATCTTCTGAATGAGAATGAAGCTTCTACTTAGGATGGAAGGCGATACGTGCTTCCAGCTTATACTTACGATGACCTGTGGAACGGTAATGTCTACCAATTTCTCTACCAGTTTATTTAAAAATGAGCTCTTAACCAAGTATTCATAAAAAGTAAACATAAGCTATTAGTAGGTACTAACTTTTTCAAAATTTAAGATTTACCAAAATTTTGTTAAGAAACTTTTAGAGGCGCTATAGCCTGTCGAGTTATGCTTAATACTAGGTTTGTTGTGTACCTACTTAACTGTGTTTAGTTATGTTACTTTTATATTTATTAAGATAATAAACAAAGACCTTTTGAAACAAAAAAAAACAAACAATGTCTATCAGTATACTATTGAAGGCACGATCTTCACGTCGTAAAGTGATAAATACCTCACAGTGATCATCCTCAGTGGACGTGCTCAGAAAAAAAATTAAATCAGTGTCTAATCGGACAGTCACTGGGTTACGTAAACCTTACAACATAATTTGGGTCATATTGCGCGTCAATTCCAGCTCGACCACCGATTGTTGGAGCGTCAACACGCAGTGTACATTTATTCGTACCTCAGTGCCTTGATCACGAATAAATGTGACAATCGCAAACGTATCGTAACGCTACCGTATCCGAGATACACTGCGCGGTGACACTACAACGGTTGGCAGTCGAGTTGGCATTGACGCGCAATATAACTCGAATACGTTAACGCGGCGACTGTCAGATTTGTTCGTGATAGAGGTACTGATTGTTTATAGACTAGTTCGCAAGGCAGCTGATCGCGACAATCATTATTTTGATGGGTAGCGACTTTACTTGGCCGCAAAATGCGTTAGCAGCCTAAACCGCGCAATGCGTTAACATCATTTCTCTATTCGGGAAGTAGGACAGACGGACACGCGTGGAATACTAAGCACGTAACGTATCGATTTGCTATGTATTTGGCACAGCATTGGAATGCCAATACAATATTGAATTTACTGATGTTAGATTTTTGGTCACGATAGGTCAGTGACTTTAATTATTATATACAAAAACAAAAATTTATTTACAACACTCTTTATGGTGTTTTTGTGGTTTTGTTTTTCATTGTAATTTGTCTTGGAGCATAATTGCGCACCCATACCTTACCTATCGAGCATAACGTAAGCGGTTACTATTTGGATGGGTGACTGTTAATGGTATTTACATATGCCCCCGTATCGCAAGCTCTGAACTGCTTTCGCTGCCTAGCATAACGTCAAGCGATGTGGCCACAGGTATACGAAAACAAGAAGCTTTTGACGGCAAAAAACGCGCTGAAACGCGCCAATGTTACTATTTAGTCACAATACCTATGATTTAGTATGAAAGCAGATCAGAAAACCTGCCAGACTTAAACCTGGAATGTTTTATGAGACAATGATTGCCGATTAGGTCTTTGATTGCTTCCGTGCTTCAGGCACGTTAAACTGACCCGCGGCTCTAGCAGTCGTTAAGCCACACGGAGGCCTTAAGACGGGCTAAAATCTCCGTCACTAGAGTTGGCCACTAACTCATACGAACTTACTCGATTTACCTACTTATTACTAAAATATGTTTTCTCTTTCTCAGGTATCAACCCCAATGACACAACTACCTCCAAAAACTTAAGTGGCAGTGCAGTGAAATATGTGAACACGGATGTAGGGAAATATTACGTGCACAAGATGGATGCCGTTACAAAATGGCGGGCCTGGCGCTTCGGCGTGTTGCTGCTGGCGTTACACATACAAATTACTAATGGTATGTTATACAAGTTCTAATTTTACAATGTAAATTAAATACCCTTGGGCAATATCCTTGGACATTTCACATACGCTCTCTAGTCACAAACTATGCAGTCTTGTACTAGGCAGAGCTACTACCGACTGAGCCCGACAGGCGTCATGGCTCAGTCGGTAGTAGCTCTGCCTTCCGTGCTGTGGGTCGTGGGTTCGATCCCCACCGAGAACAAACATTTGTGTATTGTAAACATAGATGTTTGTTCTGTGTCTGGGTGTTTCTATGTATTATAAGTATTTATTTACAAAAAAAAAAAATGTATTTATGTATTCTATCAGCCATCCAGTTTCCATCGTACAAGCTTTGCTTAGTTTGGGACTAGAAGGCGTTGTGTTAAGTGTCCGTGAATATTTATTTATTATTTATTATTTACTTGTACCATGGAACCTAAATTTCTGATAGAAACTTTTATTCTTTTTTAAATATACATCTAATATAAGTTTTATGTAAGCGCGTGTTTGGTACTATGTAAAACGCAGACATAAACCAAATATCTACGTTTGTCACACACAGTGTTTGTCCTCGGTGGGGATGAAACAAACTTATTACTACCTAGGTTCTTAACAACTTCATACCCCTCAGCGATGGGCTCTACTACACAGGGCATGTTCTCGGTGGATGATCTGTGAGGTGATGCAATTGTTAGATGCAAAAGTAGTCTCTCTCATCTGCTCGTCCCGTCACATTTTTAAATTGGCTCTCTTGAGTAGTCCTGAGAGACAAAAAAACTATACGTTAAATCTGAGCAACGTGAAACAAACTGCTTGTAACCCTGGTATTTGAAGGCCATTATCAAAACTAGTTGGTAAAAGATAGAGAGAATGACCCTGCTCAAGGTCCACGGGTCATTTGCCTGTGATGAGGCGATTTTTGGACCGAAATTGGTCATGCGTGACCAATCATGCTGTAATCTTTGATGTTTTGACCACTGTAAATAGAAATATTGCTCAAATTTCAAGACTACAGTGTAAATATTTGATGATTTAATGATCATCATCATCCACAGCCCGGCACCTACTGCTGAACATAGGCCTCCCCAAGTTTGTGCCATCCACTGCGGTTCTGAGCAAATCTCTTCCATTTACGGCCAGCGACTTTGATGATGTCGTCTGCCCATCTCGTTGCTGGACGGTTCTGTAACCGCATCTTGCCCACCATTCATTTTATGGTAATTTATAAGGTTAATAACGTAAAAACCAACTTTGGCAGTTCATTGGGACTGTTTTATTGATCGTAAACACCACAGAAAAGTCACAGGAAAGCAAAATACGCAACGTAATGTACTTACGTGAACGACGTGTTTTTTCCAGTTATTCTTATTTTACTGCCAAACTACTGAACCGATTTTTATAATCATTTTCTGAGACAAATCTGGAAGTATACCCTTCCAGATAAAAAAAAGAAGTTTTTAAATTGGTTCATAAATGTCAGACATCTGAGGTAACAAACGAAAAAACCCAACCGAATTGAGAACCTCCTCCTTTTTTGAAGTCGGACTTCTCGTTTCACGCGGTCTTTTCTGCCTCGTACGTGTAAGATGTGGAACGAACTTCCCTCTGCGGTTTTCCCACGGAGTTTCGAGATGGGGTCCTTCAAAAGGCGGGTTTATCTCCTCTTAAAAGGCCGGCAGCGCACTAGCATCACCTCTGGTGTTGCAGGTGTCCATGGGCGGCGGTGACTACTTTCCATCAGGTGGCCCGCCTGCTCGTCTACCAGTTATAACATAAAAAAAAAAGTTGGTTAATAAAACCCCATCAAAGTGGGGGAAAGACGCCTACAACAAAACCCAACGCTGGTACTGAATGATATTTCGTGTTACTTTCACTGCGAAGTACTTTCATTTTTTGGGCTTATCTCGCTCGGCTTATAAACAAACGATGGTCGGCTTTGTAGAATTGTACACATTGGTGAATTGAACACAACACAACGTCGTCAGTCAACAACATCAGCTTGCTCCATTACTTTTAACATAAAAAAAAACTGTGCTCTTTAGGTTCCACGCGTATCAATCACACCGTTCAGTTCTTGGTATAAGTTACCCTCGTCTATGGTATAAGTTACCGTTATTAGTAGTTCTGCTAATCATGGGATATCAATAGTGATGGCTTACGTAATCATGGGATACGTTAATACACCTAGGTGTTACGTAAACGCCATATATTATCGCCTCTCCAGAGGGCCCAGTACGAGTTCGCAGTGTATAGTGTGGGTGTGAAACGTCTGACGCCCAGCACACCAGTGGGCGCTGATTTGTATGGAGACACTGAGCGGATTCTTTGAGAAGCTTGGTCTACACCAAGCCCGTACTCGCATGTTGAGCTTCTCAAAGAATCCGCTCAGTGTCTCCATACAAATCAGCGCTTACCGTTTGCTGGGCGTCAGATGTTTAACACCAGATTTACACACCAAAACTCGTAGGTACTAGGTCTCTCTGGTCACCCATCTAGATACACAGATAGTGCAACGTTGCAACTGCCACGTAACTTACCGACTGTAACCGTAGAGATACCGTATCTTATCCACGTTATAGTACAATGACTTGTGACTCTGATATCAATTCACGGTACACTGACTCCGTAATGCTTTTATGCACTCGTGGCGTAGCTTAGTCAATCTTCACCGATTATCTAAATTCTTCTTCTTCTTTTCTACCTATATGGCCTCTGTCTGTCATTCCGTCAGACAATTTTGCCAGTGTCAAGTGAGATATTTGAAATATGTAATATAAGTTAAGTCATTCGTCAAGTTGGCTGTCGTTTGTTTTGAAGAGCAAATGGTGAATTGGATTTTCTTTTCAAAACCGGAAAACGAATTTTCACATTCAGAAAAACCACTTTACACACTATCCAATGGCTAAGCGACGTTCTGCGCAGTCACTATTTGGATGACCGTTGCTCACGTCCGTAGAAATTGCCACCATAACCCTACACGTGTCCCCTGGGTGGCGCTAAACGAGCAACAACACTTGGCTGCTGTACCTGTTCCTAGAACCTCACAGCACCACAATCGTTCAGCAACAATATAAGGAATTATAATATTGTGAACGATTGTCTGAACGCCATACGAATAAATAAACTATTTGGATTGGTGACGGTTAGTGGCATTTACATGCGCTTCCGTGCTTCTTGCACGTTAAACTGTCCCGGCTGATCCTTCAAAGTGGCTTAAAAATTCCGCACCTAGACTTGACCACTAACTCATAGGAACTTACTGCCTCTTTTCTTTCATTACGAATTTCTAATCTACAAAACTAGCCCCCCGATGGTCTCTCCTTCGATAGGTAGGTACAATCAAAATCTGACGAAAATGATAGTTCAGTAAATCAGTGACCGGTGAAAATCGTAATGGGGACTAATGAACTTTTTAGTTCACTAATCCCCGTTACGAGTTTGCATCGGCGTCAACGGGGAATAATGAACAAAAGTTCACTAATCCCCGTTGACAATCCCTGTCTGATTAGTAGAATAAGCCAAAAATTTTTAATCATCTTCTTAACTAGTTTTAAATGTTTAAAAATATATAAAACTCTTCTGAAGCTGACTGATAATCAACGCACAGCCTAAACTATAAGTCCTAGAGGTATTAAATTTGGGGGGTAGTATCCTTATATAGTGTAGGGGTGCACTAAGAAAGGAATTTTGAAAAGTCACACTCTAAAGGGTCTAGAACGCGAGCAACGCCGCGGGCGACGGCTAGTGTGCAAAAAAGGCTGTTACTTAATTCCTACCCGAGGAATCGTAAAAACCCAATTATTTTACAACAGCCTCTTCGATTACTTAACCACTAACCACTTACCACTACCTGTACCTACTAAGTATCTTCTTTGAGTGAAAGTGTCTACCTGTCTGTCTGTTCGTACATCACCTATTGTTACTGCAATAATATTACATTGTTATGTCACATTTGTGACAATGAAATAATAAATTTAAATTGCCGTGATGATGATTGCTTTTTTTTCTTTCATTTCTATATTGGCTAGAGTAGCCAGCTTAGACGTGAGGGTAGCGAGTTCAATTCTTACTGCGGATAGATGCATTTTTTGCAATTTTTTTTGGGTCTCACTCAATGTTTGTTGTACGTAACAAACCTAACCTAATACCTAACCTACTTACTGAGTTAGGTACCTAGTGTACCTACTCACACTTTCTAAAGCCTAATAATAGACAGTGAAGAAAGAAAAAGAAAACTGTTTGGTTGAGTATAATTAATTCATGTATATATTTCTCTTAATTTCAGGCTACGAAGAAAACAGAATATCACAACTATCACCAAAATCTGACATAACCTACAAAATTCCAGAAGACTCAGTGCTCAAAACCAGCCAAACAGAAAATTTAGCATTTAGGATAGAACCCAGCGTTCTATTCGATGACCCTGAACTAGTAGAAGATATCGTTGAAGAGTCAGAAGAAACGAGAGAAGACAAACACTTTATAGTAGCTAGATCAGCTGCGCCATTCGATTCTATAGTCAGAGAATCGAGATCTATAAACATCGATGAAATACCTTCCTCGAACAACGAAATAGACAACGAATTAGAATTACACAATAAAAGGAAATACTACGATATACACCCAACGAGAACAAAAGACTTTCTTCACAGCAACGACGAAGTATTCCAATCTTCAAGTTACGGGGACAGATTAGAGTTTAGGTTTCCGGGGGAAGCGAAACGGGTCCCATACGGCCGTGCACTGAGCATGGGACCCAGGATCAGACCTTCTGCAGTGCAACCGATATTTGCGACAGCAACCCCTAGAGACGAGGGTAGACAGAACACAGAAATTCAGAACATTATAACTGGTATTGTGAAACTCCTCAACGGAAATGTGAATGTGCATGCTAATACACAACTGTTAGGACGACCAAGACCTATGGCTTCGAGAATCAACAACAGAGGTCCTCCTAGGATATCAGATGTCCCTCCATTACCAGATTTCGATAAGCCCCTTGCGCCGTTACCATCACACTTATTCGTACCGACAAAAACTCCACCACCGTATCCATTCGACAGGCCCCCTGTACACGTGAACTTACCCGAGCAGATAGTGCCACCCCTGGCTCCAAGACCAGGTCTTCACAGACCTATGCCTCCGTGGAAAAGACCTAGGCCTCCAAACAGACCGCCAAATCGAAGACCAAACCCTGGTCTTCCTATGTATAAACCTAATCTTTCTATCATACCTTATGATATACCCGAGATTGATGATGAGAAACCTGATGATGCTTCCGCAGTAGAGAACGAAACTGTCCATTCTGAGAACGTTATCCAACATGAAGAAGTGTCTCCGACTCCTGAAGCTATAACAGAAATAGAAGCAGCTGAGACTACTACTACTACTGAAGTTACAACCACGACTGAACCAACTACCACTCCGAAAAGTACGACTGAACGACCAACTACTCCAAAACCTGTAAAAACTACTACAGAACCCGCTAAAACTGAGAAACCAGTAAAACTTGAGAAGGAAAAGAAAAAAGAAACCCCTACTATCGATAAAGAAAAGCCTAAAGATAAATTTAAAGAAGACAAAACTACACAAGCGAACAAAATAGACGCTACTACTGAGAAAATTGTAGAAAAAACCACAGATTCAAATAAACTTGTAGAAGAAAAAGTTGAAATATCTAACAAACCAGAAGAGAAACTGCCTAAAAATGACACATCAAGCACAACGCAAAAAAATATCGAACATATTATTGAACCTTCGTCTCCAGAGCCGACCATATCGTTGCAGTCTTCAATAACTACGCCAACAGAAGGACTACTGGATCAAGTTCCAGTGGTGCAATCTGATGTGAAGGTGGAAGTATCTTCTATCAACACGCAGCCAACACGTAAGTCGATTTGAATAGTAATAAAATCCTATTTCGAATAATACAAACGAGAAAGTTTGTAAGAATGTATGGATGTATGTATGTTTGTTCCTCTTTCACGCAAAAACTCGGATCCGATTTGGATGAAAGGATATTCTTATAGGGAAGTATAAATATGAATAAACTAAATATGCAGATCTACTAAATAAACAAGTTCGTCTGTTGGTTTGTTCGCGGATCACGCCTTAACTACTGGATCAATTGCAGTGAAACTTATGCAATTCAGAAGTCTATTTTCCAGATTAAAACATAATGCTATAATTTTATTGAAATCAAAGACGTGGATTCTTAGATACAGCTTGAACTCTCTAAACCAAAAGCAGCCATTTGCTGCGAGGCTCATCGTATGCTGTTGACAGATATTTTGGTGCAAAGTATCGCACGTGTACGAAGTCGCGGGTATCAGCTAGTAGGTAGTTAAATAAAACAAAATATGCAGATGTAAAAACAGACTTAACAAAAATCGCCAACAACAAATCATCTATTCCAGCGTCTCAAGGCATCCCTTACCAGCCATACCGACCTAGACCCGGGATAGTCCTAGATGACCCTGACTTCAAGCCAGGCGGCAGTCGATACAGACCTGAGGCGTCGGTGATCACAGCTTTACCGCCCGAACGACTGCCGGGGTATGGGGAGATATTTGACGTCACGGTATCTGCTATCCAAGGGCCCGGGGAGAAAGGGGCTTCAGGTGAGCATTTACAGCAAGAATACAATTTAAACTTTTACGGAGTTTTTAGGCCGCCTTAAGGCCTCCGTCGTGGCTTAACGACTGCTAGAGCCGAGACAGTTTTTTTCAGTTATTGTTATCTAACTCCCGAAGTACTGAACCAATTTTGATCAGAAAACTTATGGAACCAATCTGGAAGTAAGAATTTTTCAAATCGCTTCATAAATGACGGAGCTATGAGGTAACAAACATGTAAAAAAATACAACCGATGGGGATTGAGACTAACCCGAATTGAGAACCTCCTTTTTTGAAGTCGGTTACAAATAACTCTTGTTGTTCCTACCATATTGTTTCACCAGTTGTCCGGTAACACTGTCAGCAGTCGTCAGACGATAACAACAGCATTTTAGTCCGTTCGAAAAAAAACCACATTGTTTTTGAATGTGTTTTTGCGTAAAATAAATAATTTCTATTCTATTCTACTTTATTTATATTCCAGTCCACATAGAAAACGTGAATCTATCAGGCCACGAGCAGGACATCATAGTCTCGGCGTCTGGAGACCAAGGATTCGTCTCCATAGATGGAAAGAGGACATATCTGAACCTCTTCGATACAGCCACTCCTACACCCAGCATCGCACCTACGAGGGTTCAGGATCTGCCGCAGAAATCTGGTGAGCTTCATCATAGGTGTGATGTCCTTTCCAAAAAAATAATAAAACGAAGACTTGTACAAGAATACCATAAAATATCTGATTATTTAGAAGACAAACAAGCTTGGGATGAACTAGCTCCAACTTATTCAATAAAAAAATATTTTAAAATTTAGGTCTTGGCCCTAGCAGTCGTTAAGGCATGATAGAGGCCTTAAGGCGGCCTAAAAACTCCATCTTGCTTCATAGTTGATAACTTCTTTCTTTCCAGCACCACCCCCTCAATTACCACCACCACAGACCACCATAGGCCAAGGGGTAGCTATACCAACAGACGACGTGCCTCAACCTCCACCAATCAGAAGACCAAATCCCCATATACAAACCCATGGGCATCAACCCCATAGTCATACCCCAGGACCTCATAGACCACACCAAGGGTATAAAAGACCTCAGCCTACAGTAAGGTTAGTATTAGGAGGCTAGACTGTAGAATTCCCATAGATTTACTAACATACCCTAGAATGCGGAGAAATTACCAGTAGTTTTGTCATCAGAATTACTCAACAAAACAGGTGGGAATAGTAGAGATAAAAGTCAGGTGTAAAGCATAGTCTTTTAAGTCACAGAACTAATGGGGGAAAAAATCCCAGTAGTTTTGTCAACAGAACTACTCAACAGAACAGGTGGGAGTAAACGGTACCCAAAACCCATAGACCCCATGGGAATCCCCAAAGCCATTGGGACACCAGAGACCATACTAGGGCTATAAAAAAACCCAAGTTACAGTCAGGTTAGTATTAAGAGTCTAGAAGTCCCATAGGCAATACCACAGATTACTAAGATACCCTTTGCACCCAATACCCATAGACCCCATGGGCATCCCCACAGCCATACACAGGGACACCATAGCTGTAGAATTTTCATAAGTAACACCATAGTTTACTTATAGACCGGGGTACCTAAGATCTGCTTATTTTTATTTTCTGTGCCTCTGAACAGCAGCTACATTTCTTTTAAAAACCTTTAATTACAAGGACTTTTGTCTATTTTGAATATTTCAGAATTGACACATGTATTGTTGGCGACGATTCTACATGCGACCAAGCTCAGAACGAGAAGTGCAGAACAGAAGCAGGTAAAGCATTATCATCATTTAATTCATTATCATCATCATTGTATCCTAACCCTTCCAAAGTTTTCTAGATTGGTCTCAATACATTGTATAGTTATTTTCGAATGTATTTGTTATTTCAGGAATATCAAGTTGCCAATGCAGACCTGGATACGCCAGGAGAACCCATAGGGATCCTTGCAGACGTGTGGTTTCCCTACTTCTCAATTTGAGGGTCGACAGGCTCTATGATAGAAAGGTATGTCTAGTTTTATCATCATTACTAGTATCATTATAGAGATAGAGAAAGAGAAATATTATAATTTATCACCATCATCGTCACCATCATCAGCATCATCAGCATCATCACCATCATCATCACTAGTAACACCATTATTCTTATCATCAATGGCATCATTGTGTTTATCACTATTAATCCACTATCCATCTTTATCATCTTTACTAGAAGAACCCATAGGGATCCTTGCAGACGTGTGGTTGGTTTCCCTACTTCTCAATTTGAGGGTTGATAGACTCTATGATAGAAAGGTAGGTCTACTATAATAATTATCATTATTGTTACCATCACCATCATTGTAATCATTATCATTACTATCATCGTCATTATTACCACCATTATTCTTATCATCAGTGGCATCATTGTGTTTATCACTATTAATCCACTATTCATCTTTATCATCATCCTCATCATTACTAATACCTTCATCATCATCATCATCATCATCATCACCATCGTAATTACAATTAGAATACTTATTACTGCCATCATTAATATTGTTAGTGTTGTTAATATCTTCATCATCAATTCACGTGACTTATTCATCATTAAGTTCCGACGTAAATTTTTAGTTTTCTATTCTTTAACGACTAAAGAACGTCAACTTGTTAGCCCCCGACTTCATGAACGTTCGTGAATCCGCCTCCAGAGCAGAGACATTGTTTCTAAGTTCAAGGGTATAAGTACATAACCGTTTTTTTTAAAGAATTTGGTTTTGTCTACAGGTTGCATGGGATGCTAAATTAGCTGACAAGGAGTCCGAGCCCTTCCAGCAGTTGAGCTACGAAGCTGTTAGAGCTGTAAGTAAATAAATCTACCTACACAGTGCCTTCTGGTAAGATCGGCGTAACTGGAAGTCCGGCTAAATCACGTAACTAAGCAATTATCATATAAAAATATCGCAGAATTGCTTCGCATCCGGACTTACTATTACGCTGATCTTACCAGAAGGCACCTTACTAGCATCACTGGATGTGGGGTCTCTAGGGGCCTCCTCTCACCAAAACTACACTCAAGAGTGTGCTAGGATTAGTCAGCGAAAATCTCATTCCATCCCATCCTACAAATATTATAAATCCCATCCCATTTTATCCCACTAATATTATAAATCCCATCCCATTCTAACCTACTAATATTTTAAATCCCATCCCATTCTATCCCACTAATATTTTAAATCTCATCCTATTATAATAATATCTCACTAATATTATAAATCTCATCCCATTTTATCCCACTAATATTATAAATCCCATCCCATTCTATCCCATTAATATTATAAATCCCATCCCATTCTAACCTACTAATATTTTGAATCCCATCCCATTCTATCCCACTAATATTTTAAATCCCATCCTAATATAATATTATCTCACTAATATTATAAATCTAATCCCATTCTATCCCACTAATATTATTAATTCAATCCCATTTCATTCCACTAGTATTATCAATCCAATCCAACCTCATCCCACTAATATCGAGCCAATATGCAGCGTGATTGAAACACAAACATACAAATACCTAAACTTTGAGATTTATTATATTAGTAGGATGGGATGGGATTTATAATATTAGTGGGATGTGATGGAATTTATAACATTAGTGGTATGGGATGGGATTTATAACATAAGTATGATGTGATGGAATTTATAATTTTAGTGGGATAGGATGGTATTTATAATATTAGTGGGATAGGATGGTATCTATAATATTAGTGGGATGGGATGGGATTTATAATATTAGTCGGATGGGATGGGATTTATAATATTAGTGGGATCTGATGGAATTCATAATATTAGTGGCATAAGATGGAATTTATAATATTAGAGGGATGGGATGGGATATAGAATATTAGTGGGATGGGATGGGATTTATAATATTAGTGGGATAATAATGTTTGTTATTATTACTTTATAGATAGACTCAGCCTTCTCAATGACTCCGTTCTCTGATGATTTCGTCAGCAGTTCCGTGAACATGGTCCATAAGGGAGATGAGAACAATCGCGGAGTCTATGTCAATTATACTGTATTGGTGAGTAGCTTTTTTTTTTATTTTTTTTTTATACAATATAGGCAACCGTTTGACCACAATCTCACCTGATGTTAAGCGATGACGTGGTCGACGATGTAGCACGGTTACCTAGAAGATACCTATTTGCTACTAGCTTGGTGCAAGTTAGGCATCATAATGGTATACATATAGGAACCAATTTATGTTACTTAGTATATATTTGTTTTTTTCCTTTTAAATTCACTGTTTTAGTTATTTTTATTATTATTGTTTCATTTGTACCTATCTATATGTTTTGTATGTTGTGTGCCAAGTAGTAAATAAATGAATGTCTATGTCTACAATGTCACACAAAGCACGTTCTTCGTGGACGTGCTCTACATACATATAGGTAATCACTCAACATTATGCTCATTTTGGTCACTTTCTTTTCATCAATTATATAGTTAGGTACGTACCTAACTATTAAAAAAAAAGTGATAAATAAATGACCTAGGAAAATAAGTAACACATCATGTAAATATGAATAATGTTGACAATAATAGTCTGACCAAGCTAAGTTTGCAATAGAATAAAATGGTTATCCACAAATGATTCACGTAGTTACGTCATCTTTGAAACACCTATTTTGTCAAATCGTTTTTGCAGTATTTCCAAGTATAGGTTGTCAAATTCTGCCATTCTAAGCGCTGCAATCTTGGCGTGGTCGGACTCTAGAGATTTTATAATGTAACTAGCCGTCGCCCGCGGCGTTTCTCGCGTTCTATCCTTTAGAGTGTGACGTTTCAAAATTCCTTTCTTAGTGCACCCCTACACTATATAAGGATACTACCCTCCAAATGTCATACCTCTAGGACTTATAGTTCAGGCTGTGCGTTGATTCTAAGTCAGCTTCAAAGGAGTCTTATATATGTTGATGATGATGATGATTGATGATTTTAATTATTTTCTTTCATTCTAGATGCAAGAAACAGGAGAAACGCTATCAACACAAATAGGAACAGAGATACAGAAACACATCTTAGGAGTAATACGACGACGTTCTAACAATGTTGGTGCGTCCGCCCTCTGGGTGGACTCGGTCGCCGGCTCTGTACTACCTTTACGTGGTAAGTTTACGTTTTTACAATGTTGTTAGGATAAAGTGAGGTATTTACAAGCTTCTTTAGGATAAAGTGATATTTTTAGAAGATTTTTAAGGTAAAGTGACTTTTTTACAAGATTTTTACGATAAAGTGACGTTTTTACAAGATTTTAGGATAAAGTGACGTTTTTAAAAGTTTTTTTTAGGATAAAGTGATGTTTTTACAAGATTTTAAAGATAAAGTGACGTTTTTACAAGATTTTTAGGATAAAGTGACGTTTTTACAAGATTTTTAGGATAAAGTGACGTTTTTACAAGATTTTTGGCTTAAATTTTACACGAAAAATAGAACAAAGATTCTAACTTGCATAGTTTATGAAAAATGTAAAATAACAGATATTATACAGATTTGGTTCGGAAGCCTCGTTGGGCGAGTCCATTCTCCTTTCACCGAACTTGTTTTTGTTCTCAGATGTCGACGAATGTTCATCTTCAGATTTGAACGATTGTCATCAGCTGGCATATTGCACCAACACTTGGGGTGGATTCAAGTGAGTATATACTATATATACATTACAGGGTGTGATAAGGCCTCCCAAGAACTTCGGGGGTTCAAAAAGCCCGACTAAAGCAAGCATGCTCGTATGAGTTAGCGGCCAACTCTGTTGACGGAGTTTTTAGGCCGCCTTAAGGCCTCCAAGAGCCGGGACAGTTTAACGTGCCCGAAGCACGGAAGCGCTCGGATGTAAATTTAACGGTCACCCATCCAAATGACCGCGCAGAACGTCGCTTAACTTAGATAATCAGTGAAGATTCACTGAAAACAGTGAATAAAAAGCCCTTTTACTCACTGTTTTGGTGTTTTATTGTTTTTGCCCAAGGAGGTTATATAGCATTGGCTATACAACCTCCAATCTTCCTTTTCTTGTAGTCATGGTATAAAGTATAGTATGCAACTCTTGAATAAAACGGATTTATACCGAGGCTCATATGAACCACTCACGTCGTTCACGATTCTAACACTTGAATCACTCCCTACGGTCGTGATTCAGTCGTTAGCATCCTTCACTTGCTCGTGATTCATTTATGACCCTCGCTTTGAATCCGTCTTTTATTCACTAGTTGCATAATATACTATTAATGATTTACTTTATTTCGCAGATGTACATGCCCAGATACAACATTAGATCCTAACACTGGTTCAAAAGCAGGACGTGAATGCAAGGCATGTCCGGCTTCACATTGCAGTGAACGCGGGACTTGTCGGTACGCGAATGGGCTGCCTTATTGCAGGTCAGTACTATAAGTAACTAAGAGTTACCCAAATGTAACCAATATCTAAATATATAAAATATAGCCCAACTGTACTAAGTAACATTTAAAACTATCATCATCAATATTTATAAAACTCTTTTGAAGCTGACAGAGAATCAACGCACAGCCTAAACTATAAGTCCTAGAGGTATGACATTTGGAGGGTAGTATCCTTATAGTGTAGGGGTGCACTAAGAAAGGAATTTTGAAACGTCACACTCTAAAGGGTAGAACGCGAGCAACGCCTCGGGCGACGGCTAGTGTACATCATATTTATGTAACAAGTTACAAATTAACAATTATTTGATGTAAGATATAATAACTTGCTAAAGGTGTTTCACAGGGGTCGATATTAGGCCATCTTCTATTTTTGATTTACATGATTAACTAGCTATCGCTCGCGGCGTTGCTCGCGTTCTACCCTTTAGAGCGCGACTTTTCAAAATTCCTTTCTTAGTGCACCCCTACACTATATAAGGATACTACCCTCCAAATTTCATACCTCTAGGACTTATAGTTTAGGCTGTGCGTTGATTCTATGTCAGCTTCAAAAGAGTTTTATATATATTGATGATGATGATTTATTGTTATTGTTGTCAACAGTTGTACATCAGGTTACTACGGCAGTAGATGTGAGGTTGACGGCGAAGTTGTCGGCGTGGCCGTCGGGGCGTCACTAGCTGCTGCACTCGTCATTGCCCTCACACTGGCTGCACTACTTTCTTGGAGGTAAGCAAGCTCGTATGAGCGGCCAACTCTGGTGACGGAGTTTTCAGGCCGCCTTAAGGCCTCCGTCGTGGCTTAATGACCGCTACAGCCGGGACAGTTTAACGTGTCTGAAGCACGGAAGCGCGGAGATGTAAATGTAACGGTCACCCATCCAAATAGTGACCGCAAAGAACGTCGGTTAAGTTGATTGAGAAGATTGACTAAGCAAGCCTAGCCACGAGCGCTTCTTGGAGGTAATCTATATTCACTGATTTAACAAGATTTAAGGGGAGATATTATAATTATTCTATCAGCAATCTAGTTTCGAGAGTACAAGCCTTTTAGTTTGGGACTAGATAGCGTTGTGTGATATGTCCAAGGATATTAATTAGTATTAAGATTGTAATTTCAAATTTTAATTCTAACTGTGACTATGATTTCGACTTTAGTTTTGTCGATGACTTGTATTTAGAGTATTTTATTGTATATTACTATCATTCTAACTTTAACTTTCAAGCTGGACTTCAAAATCAAAAGTGTCAAAGTCATTAACTTCATTTTATCCGTCAAAATCAAATTCAACTTCTTTGACACACATTCCGGTCATTTTTCTTAACTTACCTACTCGGATTCGTGTTTTCACATTTTTTGAAAATCACAGCATTTTTATTTTAATAGTGTTTCTTGTGTTATTGTGAGTATTGTTGTTTAATTTTGGTGGAATTTTAACCAATAATACTTAGGTCGTAACATAAAGTGTGAGCCATTGGAATAAATGTGTGTAAAGTGGTTTTTCTGAATGTGAAAATTCGTGTTAGGTTTTGAAGAGAAAATCCACCATTTTCTTTTCAAAACAAACGACAGCCGACTTGACAAATGACTTGACTTGACTTATATTATTTAATATTCATCACTTGACATTGGCAAAATTGTGTGTCGAAATGACGGACAGAGGCCATATAGGTTTAAAAGAAGAAGAAGAAGACACCCATTCCGGTCATTTTTCTTAACTTACCTACTCAGATCTCCGCGTTTTGTTAAAAGATTAGTAAACAAGTGAACGCCAATAAGCACTGACATTGGCAAATTCGTTGCAGCCACAGCCACAAGAAAAGAAGTAGAAAAAGACACACATTCATTTTACCAATCCTGATAATTATCGTCAAAATGTTATCTACTATAAATTTTAGTTTTGAAAAGAAATCGCAAAAGATTTTGTGCGTTTTCTGTACACACTACGAATATAAATAATAAATAAATATTCACGGACACTTAACACAACGCCTTCTAGTCCCAAATTAAGCAAAGCTTGTACGATGGAAACTTTGTGTGTTGTAAACGTAGATGTTTGTTCTGTGTCTGGCTGTTTTTATGTATTATAAGTTTGTATTTACATAAAAAAATTATATATGTATTCTATCAGCCATCTAGTTTCCATCGTACAAGCTTTGCTTAGTTTGGGACTAGAAGGCGTTGTGTTAAGTGTCCGTTAATATTCATTATTATTATTATTTATTATTATTTTATACTAGTTTTCAGTACACATTACATAATTTCAGTCGTAAATGGTCGCGCGAACAAAAAGCAGCTGGCATGGGATCTCCTGTGTTCAACTACATGGCTGCCAACACCATCAAAACTCCACCGGTTGGACAGCCACCATACCAGGTATGTTATTGACAGGAGTTGTTGAGTTGTTTGACAGGCGTCACGGCTCAGTCGGTAGTAGCTCTGCCTTCCGTGCTGTGGGTCGTAGGTTCGATCTCCACCGAGAACAAACATTTGCATGTTGTAAACACAGATGTTTGTTCTGTGTCTGGGTGTTTCTATGTATTATATGTATGTATTTACAAAAAAATATTTATGTATGTATTCTATCAGCCATCTAGTTTCCATCGTACAAGCTTTGCTTAGTTTGGGACTAGAAAGCGTTGTGTTAAGTGTCCGTGAATATTTATTTATGTAAATTTATAATTTTTTTTTTTTTTTTCATGCTAAAAGTAATGGAACAGCCTGATAGCTCACCTGATGTTAAGTAGTAACTTCTGCCTATAACAATGCATTACCTCACAGAGCAAGCCCAATGAGGACGTGCCCTGTAAGGCAATGCATTGCGTTCTTCTTTCTTTCTATTCGTTTGTTTTTCTCTTTTCTTTTTCATATTATTGTTTTTCCTTCTCTTTTTATATCTTCTTAAGTATATAGACTTACCTATTTCTATATCCTTTTCTTATTTTCCTTATGTCTCGTTAGTATCATGTATCTTTCCATCTTCTTGTATTCTCTTTTGTCCTCTCTCTTTTATATTTTTGCTTTGTTTTTCATCATCTTTTATATCTTTTTCTTATATTTTATTTTTAGCCTAAATTGACAACTTAAATTTTCAAAGTCACCTTGCTATATTTATATTTAGTATTGTACATGACGTCATTACGAGTAGGTACCTACATCGAGTCTTATTTTTTTCAGGTGACAATGGAAGAAAGAATGAGATGGGCACAAATAGCAGAAGCCATGGTGGCCAACCACTATGCAGTAAGTGCCTACTACTTTACCTAACTACCTAGAAAATACTATATAGGTACTCTAGAGTTTTAAGGCCGCCTTAAGGCCTCCTGTGTGGCTTATCGACCGCTAGAGCCTACTTTACCTAACTACCTAGAAAATACTAGGTACTCTAGAGTTTTAAGGCCGCCTTAAGTCCTCCTGTGTGGCTTATCGACCGCTAGAGCTCGAACAGTTTAACGTGCTCGAAGCACGGAAGATAGATAGATAGAAAATACTTTATTGCACACCTTAACCTAGGGATTACAAGAAAATAAAAAACGAAACTTAAATTAATTGTACAATGGGCGGTCTTATCGCTATGCAGCGATCTCTTCCAGGCAACCTTGGACTGAAAGGACTTCAAGGTATAATACAAGGGGTGCTGTATAAAAATAAAGAGATTGGAAGAAAAAAGAATATTTTACACACATAGTTTTAGGGCAGAAATATAACAATAAACTACACATTGTTACTTATAATATAACACACAACGCACGCAAAAGCGCTCAGATGTAAATGTAACGGGCACCCATCCAAATAGAAACCGCGCAGAACGTCGCTTAACTTAGATAATCGGTGAAGATTGACTAAGCAAGCCTAGCGACGAGCGGGTCAAGATGATAATTATTGTTGTTGTTACAGCCCGAACAACAGACAATGGCAACTAGACCATCGTCGGCAATGTTTGGTGGATATCCTACATTACCACCTGTTCCATTGCCAAGGTAAATATTTACTAAAATCAATATCAATATCAATATATATAAAACTCTTTTGAAGCTGACAGAGAATCAACGCACAGCCTAAACTATAAGTCTTAGAGGTATGAAATTTGGAGGGTAGTATCCTTATATAGTGTAGAGGCGCACTAAGAAAGGAATTTTGAAACGTCACACTCTAAAGGGTAGAACGCGAGCAACGCCGCGGGCGACGGCTAGTATATGTATAAAACTCTTTTGAAGCTGGCAGAGAATCAACGCACAGCCTAAACTATAAGTCCTAGAGGTATGACATTTGGAGGGTAGTATCCTTATATAGTGTAGGGGTGCACTAAGAAAGAAATTTCGAAAAGTCACACTCTAGGGTCTACAACGCGAGCAACGCCGCGGGCGACGGCTAGTAGCCTACGAATTTCTCACCAAGTAATTATACTTCTTCTTCTTTACCCTATATGGCCTGTGTCCGTCATTTCGACAGACAATTTTGCCAGTGTCAAGATTATATTAATAACTGTCAAACAACTGACAGTTATTTCAAATGTGACATTAAAAAAGTTTTCATGAAAAAGGTTAAGGAACTTTCACCCCCCTTTTCAACCCCTTACAACCCTTTTTTCGCATCAAAAAGTGTCCTATGTCCTTTCTCAGGCTCTAGACTATCTGTGTACCAAATTTCATTCAAATCAGTTCAGTAGGATTGGCGTGAAAGCGAGACAGACAGACAGACAGAGTTACTTTCGCATTTATAATATTAGTATGGATTGTTTAATAAATAAAATGTATACTAGTAGTTCGCCCCGAACTGAGATCTCGTGATGGTCGGAGGTTAATAAAACCCAAACAATTTTTATTGACCAATGGTTGTAATAAACTTTGCAAATCGCTTCGAAATCGCCGTCTAGCTATGTACCAGTCTTACTTGAACTACAAAATCATTGAAACTCCAAAAAAATGGTAGCTCACATTATACTGGGTTTGCCAATTTTATAATTTTTACAATAACTCAAAAACTATTAGACCTAGAATTAAAATAAAAACGGTTTTGGAATGTCTAAACAAAACCCTATCATATGACATCCCACTTGATATTATTTTACAACTTTTTTTTTTTTACTCCCTTTGGACCCTCATAACTTTACGACCCCTTGACCGATTTACTTCATTTAGCAAACCAGTAAAACTTAAAAGTACTATCCGTATACCTACCAAATTTTTTGAAGATCGGATGAGCGGTTTAAAAGATCTCGTCGAACAAACACACAAACATACAAAGCATTTTCGTCCAAGTTGTCACTAAGATCTCGTTCGCTTCGCTCACTCGATCAATTATTATGTATCCATTTTGTATTTGTATTATTAATTCTAGACTATGGTTTTTATTCTAGAATGGGTTTACATGGACATCACAACGGAACGTTGAACACAGTGGCTTCAAGAGTCAATACATCTACGTCCCATCATAATATGTATGGTAAGTACTTACATACATTTTAACACCCCTTTACATCTATTGAAGATGATTCATAGAGCGTCAGGAGGCAACCTATGCCTACACTTAACGGCACACTGTAGGGCCTGGGACAATGTTTAGATGGAGTACATACATTTCCGAAAACTTCCAAAAACGGTATTGTTCACGCATGTCTAAACTATTGTATAACACTGTGGGGTACGAACTAATGCTAACAAAATATGTAACTATAAAATGATACGTAAGATATGAGCTTTAGAGGTCACTATAGACTGACCAAGCTAAGCTTGCAATGTGACACGTCGGTAATAGCTCTGCCTTCCGTGCTGTGGGTCGTGGGTTCGATCCCCACTGAGAATAAACATTTGTGTGTGCCAAACATAGACGTTTGTTCTATGTCTGGGTGTTACTATGCGCCTTCAGCTCGTTACTTTCCATGCTACAGTTGCTTGGAAGAATAAGACAAGATAATAATAAGATAAGGCCGCCCATTGTACTATAGAAAGTTAGTTTTAAGATTTGTACGTACAATAAAGTTTATCTACATACGAGTATCTACTATGTATTATAAGGCTCATTCCAGTTTTCCCCTGCGTGCGTCCCCTGCGTAGAGAATTTCTGAAACTTTTGTCTAATAATCCCCTTAGCGACCCCAGCGACTGCCGGCAGGGGATAACTGGAATTACAAGGAATTACAAAAAAGTATAATTATCAGCAATCTAGTTCCCATAGTACAAGCTTTGCTTAGTTTGGGGCTAGAAGGCGCTGTGTGAAATCTCTATAAATATTTATTTATATATATACCAGGATATACAAACCACATGGCGTCAGAATCAACTTCATCAGAAGCTTCGAGTCATGTACAGGAGAGAGCTGACTTACTCGTACCACGACCTAAGTCCAGAGCACGGAGTATGCACGTAAGTGTTGCTGTACCTAACTACCACATATTAGACTACACACAATACATTAACATACATTTACTACCACATACAAACATTGTTTGCCAAAGAGGCGTAGTACTTATTTTCTAGATTCAACAATATTTAACAATCTCGTTTAGATTGTTTTTAATTAACATTAATATAATATAAAAATATATAAATTTATTGAAATTTGATATAAATTTATTGAAATGTTACATAAATTTATTGAAATGTTACATAAATTTATTGAAATTTGATATAAATTTATTGGGATTTCGTGTAAATTTATTGAAATCATTTTTTTTTTTTTTTTTTTTTTGTATGATAAAAGTAATGGAACAAGCTGATAGCTCACCTGATGTTAAGTGGTAACTTCTGCCTATAACAATGCTTTATAGGCAATTTTCATTGCAAATGCAATAAATTTACTAAATTTTTACTCAAATTTATATATTTTTTTATCATTAATGTTAAAATTTACTAAATTTTTGCCAAAATTTGTTTAAATTTATTTAATTTTAAACTTAAAATTAAGCTTTAATATCCACTAATTTCAGAATCAAAACGGAATCTACTACGACGTTGATTACGAAAACGCTGAACCAATATACGGGTCTAAAGGAATACCTCTCTCTACGTACACCGTTAGTAGGGGACCCCCCTTTTATAGGTAGACACGTATTTATAATATTTATAACTAGTCTAATAACTTTTATAACTGACCTTAACCAGTAAAAAATTTTTTAAATTATAAAAAAGTTATTCCTAAAAATTTGTAAAATTAGAACATAACTGATCATATTACTCGGAGGACTTGTTTTTGTAAAAAAATATATTCAAAATTCAATTTTTTTTTGCGTTTTTAGAACTACTATTTAAAAAAAAATATTGGTTAAAATGTTTTTTTTTCAAAAATTTAAATACTTACCAATTTTTTTTTTAATTGACAAACAATTTAGACTTTTCATATGTAAAAATAAATAAGTTATACTTATACATCTGAGTTATTTATAACATTTAGATAAAGATAGAATTAATTAAAAACTTGTAAAAAATGTATAAATAAGACTGCTTTTATCAACGATTTATAATTTTATATTATTATGTGATTTGTTTTAAGTATTTTTATAAAATAGTTTTATAAATAAATTAAGGGTAAATTGTAAATATTTATAAACACAAACACTAATTTTAATGTTATTAAAAGCACGAATTATTTGTTATTTATATAATATTTTCAGATTTTTTTTACAATATTTTATAATTTTAGTCAATATATTTATAATTTTATGGGATTTATTAAAAAAACTTACCTATTTTATTTTACTTAAAAACGAGTTAGTTACGATATATTGTGCATTTAGCTTCGATAGTAATTTCAATAAAAAGGATAAAAAAATAAATTATCTAAATTATATTTTATTCTATTTTATTTTAATAAACAAACACACAATCAGTTACAAAATACAATATTTATTTACTTAAATTTATTAATAATAAATAATTATTTAAGAAATAAATAAAATTTATAAATAAGTAATTTTTAAATTATTTATTCACTTAAATTATATTCATAATATTATATCCACATAAATATGAATAACTAGTTAAATGCAATGATGGGAATGTTAAATAATAAATAATATTAAGGCACTGGCCGAATACAATAAAAAATACTAAAAGTACAGTCAGCTTCAGAAATAAATTATCCTCACGCGTTAAATATTTATTTTCAACTTGTGGGGATTATTTTTTAGTATTGTAATCTTATCATCAGGGTATTGAATTTTTTTAATACAGTTACAAAACTTAATACATATTCCTATTAACAATGACACCTTTGAAAAATAACCATTAAGTTGTAGAAAACGAAAAAGTGTGCTCGTACTAAGCACAATAATGCCGCTGTCTTTGTATCGTCTTTGTATCCTTGTAGAAGACTGTATTGTGACTACGTCGCATACTACGTGCTTCTAAAAAATAAAAAAATATGTTAATTATTATACAAAATGATTGCAAAAATTGTTTGTATGTCAATCTTGTAATAGGTAGGGTTTTATTCAACTAACATATTTCAGTAAATTGGTAGTAATTAGATAAAATAAAACTTTATTTGACAGAGTTTCTAAAGCCGGATTTACATTTTGTGTCGGATGGTGTTAACAATTGCGTAGGAGAGACGTTAGGTCCACACCACACACTAGCCTGTTATGTCGGTCAGATTTAAATCAAATAATAAATAAATTCACGCGTTACACAGCCCGACACAGTAGGTAAATGTAACTTACTTTAACATAGGCATATTAGGCATACTGGAGACAAAACTTATGGCCGATTTACGTTATTGTGTCGGTGTATCGTGGTGCGTTACATTTGACAGAAAAAGACACCATAACATTGTGGCGTTCTATTTTCAAAGCGCCAAATTTATAATTCACTTGAAGGTATGAAATATTTTTATAAGTATCATAATTATATAAATAGACTAGCCGTCGCCCGCGGCGTTGCTCACGTTCCCTTTGGAGTGTGACGTTTCAAAATTCCTTTCTTAGTGCACCCCTACACTATATAAGGATACTACCCTCCAAATTTCATACCTCTAGGACTTATAGTTTAGGCTGTGCGTTGATTCTAAGTCAGCTTCAAAAGAGTTTTATATATATTGATGATGAAACAATAAAATAAATAACCTCTTACATTCCGTTCCTCATACCGACGTGGCAGTTATTCAACACGTTGTAGCTAAATCGATATCCAGCTTCTGAGATATCGTCTGTCACCAGATTGTCACTGTGAAAGTGTACATAGAGCGGTCCAGGGGGTGTGGCTGAAACATGTTTATAACTTCATAAGCTGACTTCATCTTTAGGTTGTTAACTTTAAGTTTCACTACACGATGTCAGTGGAGAGTTAATCTTGCACGTAATATCATAGTGTCGACACTGATATTTTTGTTCGAGCAACTATCATGCAGGGCAGGTGTTGATTTTTAGCATCTCCTGCAGACCTATAACGTCTCCTATAATATTCTCTTCTAAAAAGTTTCATTTGGTATGCTTGACCAAATGACTTTTCCGAGTCTGTCATTCTCCTATGGACCAAGAAATTATTTTGAGCATTCCATCTCTTACATTATCTTTGTCTCTTTATTTGAACTTCTTGCTTGTGTACGTAATACTTAGTAATTGTTGTGGGTTCTGCGTTTGTACCTTATCTATCTACCTATCTAATCTAGACTATGCTCACTCACTGTTGAGTATAGGCCTCATCTTTATCCTCATATTTATCATCTTTCCGATCCTGCGCCAGGTCAATGGAATCCAGTGTACTCCGGCCACTTTTACAATATCGTCCACTCACCTGGCTGTCCTATGACCCTTGCAAGACTATGACCCAATGACCACTACTCTATCACTTACCTACATGGTACCTAAAAACATGACTTACAAGCAATTATCTGGTTTGTCGCGCTAACTCCACAGAACTTAGCACCCCTCAGTCCATCAGCGGTCTCCGCTTCAGGTATGAATAGATAATCCTCAGATTGCGGCATACCCCTCGTAACTGGATTTACTTGGCAGTCGGTATCAAGGTATAGGTTTTCATCAGTACGGTATGCCATATCGAAGCTAGCTGCTGTGAGCCTGTTAAAAGTCAACAAGTAAATTTTAGATTCCTTATCTATGGAGTCTTCAGAGGGCCTAGTAAGAGTTTTGGTACGTAAAGCTGGCGTAAAACGTCTGACGTCCAGCTGTCCAGCACATACCGTTCTCGGATGTCAAGCTTCTCAAAGAATCCGCTGAGTGTCTCGATACAAATCAACACGCACTGATATGTTGGGCGTCAGATTTATATTATTTACATTTACACACCAAATCTCACAGAGATTTGGTGTGTAAATGTAAATAATATAAATCTGGGGTACTTAGTATCAGATTTACACACCAAATCTCACAGAGATTTGGTGTGTAAATCTGATACTAAGTACCCCAGGGTATTTTTTTATCTAAAAATCTGAACAACGAACGTGTACGTATGCTGTAAGTAAAGGAACGAATGGAAGGAAATTCGCCTGAAATATTGATGAGAGCAAATAGAAGCTATGTGTACTTTAAACTCACTTGATTCCACAAACGTCAGGAGTTCTCTTAAAGCAGGTTGCGTACGCCAGGTTAGCTATGTAAGGTCCAGCTCCTCTGTTGTAATTGAAGGACTCAAAGTTCCCAGATCTGTCGGGGTAATACTGGAGACAGCCAGGAGGAGCTACACAAATAAAATACAAGGTTAAATCTGGATTAATGTTTCTCTATCAGAACCTAAGTATCATGACTCAACGATATTGAATTTATACACTCACTTTTGAACATTATCATAGCAGTTTACAGAAGCCCACTGCTGGACAAGCCTCTACCATAGATTTACGAATAAAAAGTTTTGGGCCTTTGTGTTGAGGTATTTTCTATAGAATGTCAACTTGACTCCAGTTGCTATTTCTAAAAGATTGTAAGGGCCAAGGGTTTTGTCCAGTTAGACCTATTTGTATCCTTACAGATGAATGTTGTTGATGTGGCACTCACTCGTCTCACAAGCACTCACTTGATGTTAAGTTAATTAAGGTAGGAGCACGGCAAAGGCACACGAGATTTGCAAGTAACTAGTTTATTCCAGGGACAACAAGGTAAAGGTTGGCGAATCCTTCCTTGATGTACACGTGTTCCCTGGTCGCGAATTAGAACAGTACTCAAACTCATGTATAAGATATAAAATGTGGTAAAAAATGCAGCGCGTGCAACCTAAGCTAAATTGCCGCGTGCGCAATTGCCAAATGTCGCGGTGAAACCGTACAGAGATGATGACTTACCGATGAGGTATTCATCTCTATCAGCTGATGAGCTAAATGGCGTGGAAGGTAGAGAAGAGGTGATCGCCTCAAGTATTCCATCGCGGTATTTTCTGAAACACACAAAAACTGTTGCAACTCCATATTCAAGAATTTTATTTTTAATTTTTATTTCCAAATCGACATTGTTTACAATTAGACGTAGTTTTGCAAACCAGAACTAACCCACAAAATTTGTACCAACAGATAATGAGTGTTTATTTTATCAATATTGTAAATAATTGAATAAGTAAGTCAAAATTACAACTATTTATTTATTTAAGGTCACGTTCACACTCCTATTATGTTGGGTTGTGTCGGAGTGTCTCCTCTCTCTGTGAGTCTGTCCTGTGTCGGATGTTGGGTTGTGTGAATTAAATAATAATAATAAATATTCACGGACACTTAACACAACGCCTTCTACTCCCAAACTAAGCAAAGCTTGTACGATGGAAACTAGATGGCTGATAGAATACATACATACTTTTTTTTTTTGTAAATATATACTTATAATACATAGAAACACCTAGACACAGAACAAACATCTATGTTTACAACATACAAATGTTTGTTCTCGGTGGGGATCGAACCCACGACCCACAGCACGGAAGGCAGAACTACTACCGACTGAGCCATGACGCCTGTCCTGAAATGTGATCCCAACATGAATATTTCTCGATTTTTTACGTGATTACCAGTTTCGGCTATAAAATCTTACCCTAAAGTATTGAAGCACTCCAGCTGGGTAACCTTGATCTTCCATGTCGCTTGCGGTAAGTTAGGCTGCGTGTTACGATCTGCAATCTTGAAGTTGATCCGAACTGAGCGACTGTTGGTTGATGCGTTCACTCTGACGTATACTGGAAACCAAATTATTATTAGAAATGCTACAATGTGTTGGTTTATTTTCTTGTTATGTACGTGATCTTAATGAAAGCCCGCCCATTGTGCGTAATATAATATAATCTGTCTCGCATATTAGTTTGTAAGGTGTACCTACGTACAATAAAGTATTTTCATTCATTCATTCATTCAAAATATTTTACCAGATATCAATATCATCATCATCATCATCAATATATATAATACTCTTTTGAAGCTGAAAGAGAATCAACGCACAGCCTAAACTATAGGTCTTAGAGGTATGAAATTTGGAAGGTAGGTTCCTTATATAGTGTAGGGGCGCACTAAGAAAGGAATTTTGAAAAGTCATACTCTAACGCGAGCAACGCCGCGGGAGACGGCTAGTAGGAAATAAAAGTTTTACCTTTTTCAAAGTAATGAACAGAACAGTGCTATTGATACGAGGAAAAGCTCAAGAGCCTCTAAAACAACTTTCTTGGTTTTGATACTTACAGTGTTGACCATTGTTGTCTCCGCAGAGAGGAGGGAGGATGTCCGAGTTGGCTTGTAGGTTGGTGACTTGGAAGATATCATTTCTGCAAGTGTAGCCTGGACGCTGGGTCACGTTCTCTACAGGCTCAACCTAAAAGCACAAAATTTTATTTTATTTCGTTCAAAATGGTATCCTATAGATCATTTTTTACCTAAGTTCATAGACAGGCATTTATTTGCTTAAAAGGTAACACACAAAGTACACTTACAAAACAAAACTAACAACACTACAAAGAAACTAAGGTAGAAAGAGAAATAAAGAGATGAGTAACTAGGTATGTTGGTTAGTACTTATTTGCGTGCTAAAGCAGCAAAAGGGTTCAATTCGAAAAACTGTTTCTACTCACTGTTGTAGGTGGTGCTAAATTAAACGTCTCGAAGTCGATCCTCAGCTGACAAACATTATTGTTGTTGACCTCAATGTTGTACGAACACTCCAGGCCTGAGGACTCTCGACTTAGTGGGGGGTTGATGAACACTGCCACTTTGGTGTTGGTTCTCACATCGCAAGCGTTTACTGCAATTAACAATAGCGCCATCTAGTTTTAGCACTCCGTGATAGTGGGAAAAACTATTATGAAACAAGAATAGAAGAAGAATGATTTAGTAACTTAAATAGGTAATAACAAGAAAGTTTTTAGCACATAGCTACGATTCCCAACAATGAAGCAAATGTTGAGAGAAGTAGTTTCAAACGGTATCGTTTTAATTTTAATTTTAGTTTATTGTAGTTATTTTATGTTCTGATATATACCTTTGTACCTAAATTACTTTTACTTACCTATCTTACTTTTTTGTAGCTAAATTATATTTCTTTTTATCTGTACCTACCAACTCATTTTAAGTTTATTGTTTAATTTTATTATAATAGATCGTAGTACCTACAGCATGCACACAACTGGCGCCACTGAAAACCAGCGCCTGCGCAGGATATTCACATATCCTGCCCTGGCACCATGCTGAGTGGTGGTCATTTTTGTTATTTTATTTTAATTTTAAGTTTCCCTATAACATTGTAAAGTTTAAAAATAACAAAATAAATATTTTTCTTTCTTCTTCTTTCTTTCTGTAAAAACAGTTCAGCACTTACAAGAGCAGCAAGTAGCGAAGACTCCACAAAAGCCAATGGCCTTCCCTCCCTGTGTGTTACACTGGTTCCTTGACAAGCACACGCCGCCAGTCGACCTGTCAGAGCCGAGGCACTGCTCGCCGTTGCCGACTGTGAAGATACTGCCGGGGGCTTGCCTGGCCGCTGTAAATTAAAATGACATTTTTATAAAAAGCCTAATTTTCTATCTCTTTTTTACAAAACTAAAGCCTAATTTACACGTATTAAGTCGTAAGTCAACGACAGACAAGTACGTTCGGTCTCATCCCGACACAAGCCCGACACACACCACAGTGTGAACCTAGCTTTAGCCCTTAAATATTTCAAAATAAAATGAAAAACAATCATTTTGTATATTTTTTAGAACAGCTCAGAATTAGGTATTCCCTTAAATAATAACAGAATCAGGGTTATAGATCTTTAGAATAAGTAAGCTTACAATATTATGACTTGCTCTAAAAAACTACAAAATACAGGTAGGTAACCTCCTTTCACCACACTGTTAACTTACTTCTGAGTAGCAAATCTGACGCAGTACTGGCTTGAGCGGCGAGGAACAGCAGAAATAATCTGCATAACGATTGAACCGTCATCTTGTTTTATTCTAAAAAAAAAAAACTATGTTGACCTCTTTGGTGCACCAACAGGCATAATAGGTAACTCATGTTAGAAGTGTGTGTTCTCTTTCCGCCAGACTGGCGAAACTCTCGAAGTAGACTCGTGCTTTCGAAAAACGAACAATGTATGAAACGGGGATCAAAATTTTAATCTCGTTTCATACAAAACTAGATTTTCAGTGTGTAATTTTGGTAGAATAAGAGTCCCGCTTCTTCTTACGTAGGAACTACGTATTACATATTTTTTTTATTTTTTATTTTTTTTTATGTTATAACTGGCAGACGAGCAGGCGGGCCACCTGATGGAAAGTAGTCACCGCCGCCCATGGACACCTGCAACACCAGAGGTGATGCTAGTGCGCTGCCGGCCTTTTAGGAGGAGATAAACCCGCCTTTTGAAAGACCCCATCTCGAAACTCTTCTTTCTGATTCTGTGCTTATATAAACCTCGTACGTTCAACTGAGTTTGAACTCAGGATTCTAGTTTTGTCATTTCATCAGTTTTATTATAAGTTATTGTGAGTATTGTTGTTTAATTTTGGTGGAATTTTAACCAATAATATTTGTGGTCGTAGCATAAAGGTGAGCCATTGGAATAAAAGTGTATAAAGTGGTTTTCCTAATATGAAAGTATTCGTTTTCAAGTTTTAAAGAGAAAATATCCACCATTTTACCTTCAAAACGAACGACAGCCGACATGACGAATGACTTGACTGATATTATTTCAAATATCTCACTAACTCACAAGTTTTCAAAAACTCTTACTAACTAGAGTAAACGTTTAGCTTGTGTGCTAGTGCCACATTCAGAGACATCACTTATGCATAAGTATTACTTAAAATTAGCGGTGTGCCGCCCGCTCGACATTGGCAAGAGATGTCAATAGACGCGTTGGTTCTTGAACGTACGGCCCTGAGTATGGCAGACCTCTTACAGTTATCAAACCGTTAAAGATTACTTCTAAATCGTTCGTTCAACTTAAACTGGTTTAGCCATTTGCCTGTTAGGTAGATATGTAATAAATAACCAATAACTAGTATTCTACGGTTAGTTACGATTGGTATCTTATCGGTGGACGTGCTCTGTGAGGAAAACCACTGCGTATTGTATCGTACAGGAATATTTAAAACTAGCTGATACCCGCGACTACGTACGCGTGCGAAACTTTCCACTAAAACATCTGTCACCAGCATACGATGAAACTGGTAGCAAATGGCTGCTTTTGCTTTAGAGAATTCGAGCTGTATCTAAAAATCCGTCTTTGATTTGAATAAAATATAGCCTATGTTTCAATCCCGAAAAAAGGCTTCCGAATGGTATAATTTTCATCGAAATAGGTCCAGTAGTTATGGCGTGATCCGCGAACAAACTCTCCACTAATCTTAATTGAGGTGGTAGAGGCGTGGTCTATAGTGCGCCTGCAGCCTAACCGCTTCTAATAACAGTAATCTTTACTGTTATTACATTTATTACTGCCTTTAACTATTATTGTAATTATGATTGATGATGATGATGGTCTCCGTTATAACTTGTATGGTAAGATGCGATCTTGTTAAGTGCATGGTGAAATAGGTAGGCCTACCGTAAGTAACCAGTAGGTACCTACTTAGCTGTTATAAAAGTACTTATACTATAAAATATCTGATTATTTAGAAGACAAACAAGCTTGGGACGAACTTGCTCCAAATCATTCAATAAAAAAATATAGTCATACATAATTATACAAAGCCTAATGACTATTCAAAGTGATCATTCAGTTCTTCTATTTATGGCCTCTATCAGAATCTATCCATCACTTCCACAGACAATTTTGCTAGTGTCAAGTGAAATAGTCGTTTATTTTGAAGGGAAAATGGTGGATTTTCTCTTCAAAACTTGAAAACGAATTCTATAATTTAAGGGAAATTACTTTATACACATTTATTTTAATGGCTCACACTTTTTCTTGTATAATAGTGATTATTGTTGTTTAATTTTGGTGGAATTTTAACCCATAATTACTTGTGGTCGTGGAATAAAGTGTGAGCTATTGGAATAAATGTGTGTAAAGTGGTTTCTCCGAATGTAAAAGTTCGTCTCCAAGTTTTGAAGAAACATATCCACTATTTTGCCTTCAAAACAAACGACAGCCGACTTGAAGAATGACTTGACTGTTATTATTTCAAATATATCACTTGACACTGGCAAAATTGTCTGTCGAAATGACGGGCAGAGGCCATAAATAGAAGAAGAAGAATGATTGATTTTAGAAGATTCTCACGTACGGGGTTTCTAAATATTTAGGTATTAAATTAACATTTTTGAACGGTTTTGAAGACATTCGTGGTAATGTACAGAATATGAAGAACAAGTTCCTAGAAACGTCAGTACTTTCCTACAAACATATCGCTTTGAATCGAAACCCATAACTTTATAACGGTTACCATAGAAACAGAAAGCCATGACCTATGGCTATAAGATTTTATGGCGGAGTTCTCAGAATCTATGAATACGAACACCGTATGAAAGCATCTGGAAATATCTTAGATGCTTCCGAATATTACTGCGTGTGATAGAATAGGATATATTACATAAAGATAATATCGTGAAGTATATAACAAATTAAGAACAGTTAGATTTATAGCAAACCACTATGACAACACTGTAGCTAAGCCTTTGTATTTTTACATTATTGCAACACAAAGTTGGTCTGTACGATGTTCACGTTGGTTGCGAATACAATTAGTATTTTACATTCCATCAAAATGTATAAAAACCTATTGATTCAGATGTATAATGATTAATGTGCTATCTAAATTGATTATATAATTTATCATGAATATTCCAATGTATATCAGTATCTAGATATGTATATTTCATTGTTTACATCTGATGATAAGATCGGTATTGTATAGAACTAGCAGTATTTTATAATCTTACCTAATTAATATTGCTAAAATCATATACTAAATTATTATAAATATCAAAATTCAGAGTATCCTCCAAGTTATATATTTATATGGCATTAAGTAGAAATTATTAGATTGTCTACTGACTTCCGACATTTGTTTACGTCTTACGATGAAATGTAACCAACTTCACTTGACTTTGGCCATAACGACCGGCACGGTGTGAACGGGAGTCTGTCGAGATTATTCGACGAGGACAGTCTTGTGTTGGATTTGGTACGGGTAACATGGAAGTCTAGTGTCGGTTTGATATCATTCAGGGAGGCTATGTGCCAACAAGTTATAAAGGTATGATGTTATTTTCTGTACCTATTTATGTTAAGTAGGTAGACTATATTGTGCTAGTTACAACCGTGGCTTAGTCTAAGAAATATTGTGTTAGCGACTGAGAAATAAACTACTAAGTATGAAAAGAATTTCTACATCTTTACTTTATAAAACATACCCACTTTACATCCTGACGAACAGGCTATTATTTTAATCAATAAATAGCTTATTGACGAGTTTTAGATGACATCTAGTAAGAGTAGTCTATATATGACTCTATCTTTTTCTATTTAAATATAATAGAACCCCTTATTTTATATAATTATGTTATATATACCAAAAAAATATAACACGTGCTTCCACTCAAAACATTCACAATGAAACCTTCACAACACAATCCTTACAAACGTATTGTTTTTACAATCAAGAAAGTCCTTAAAACAATAATACCTAATTGACACAAGATTCAAAATGGCCATGTTATGCGAATAGATGAATGTCATGTAACAAGAAGAGTATTAGATATGAATGTAGATGGATATAAGAGTAGAGGTAGGCCAAAGAAAAGATGGATGGAATGCGTGAAAAATGATATGGGTAAGAAAGGAGTGACAACTGAGATGACGGCTGATAGAAGAGCATGGAAGAAAAACACATGTTGTGCCGACCCTACATAAAGTGGGAAAAGGGCAAGGAGATGATGATGACACAAGATTCAAAATGTCAAACATGCACAAGGTTTGGCGGTGGAAACGCAAATCGATTCGATTAAAGCATGCACAACTCTGTGAAGATATTAATTTATCTTCACAGAGTTGTGCATGTTTTATTGTGAACAAAGATTATTTACAGGCACTTCCCACTAAGATTAGATGTCAGTGTTTCATTCAAAATATGCTGAGCGAGTGCCTTTTTTACGCATCTATCTATAATTTGGTGTTTATTTAATTGTGTTTAAGTGTGTTTTTGCGTAAAATAAATGGTTTCTATTCTATTCAATCACGCTGCAACTACTGGAAACGATTTGGATGTAATTTTTAGTAGTAATAGTTCGTATCCTGCATTACACAATACACATGGGGTGACATAGGTACTTTTTATCCCGGAAAATCAACAGGATCATACGGGACGCGGAGAAAGTTGGAGGCAAAAGATAGTAGGTACCATTATTATTAGTTGGACTCCCGTTTCCGCATTTAGACTCAAGGTTGGTCCATTATACGTGGGGGGGGAACTGGCTAAGCATGCAGCCAGCCTAACTCCTTCCAGAAGAATAGAATAGAATAGAATACTTTTTATTTACGACACATACTATACTACGACACATGCGACACATACTAAAACAGAAACAAATACAGACTAATTAAATGCTAACTAAACTAAAAACTAAGTACTACATAAAACAAGTAAACTAGGTATAAGGTAGTCCAGTGTGCCGTAAAACGTACGCTGGCTCAGCATATGTTGGATGACTGGCAACCAACGCTGGTCTTCCGCCAGGGCCGTACGGTGAGATCACGGAAAACCCACCAGCCATGATTAATAAATGCAGAAGCAAGTAGGTACCATATTTAACTGAATTGAATGTTTACTAATTCACTTTTATTTGTGGTTTTGATTATATTTATCATTCATCAAAAACCATTCTACAAAGGTCAACATTATTTGAAAAACATAGTGAAAAATGCCCTTTGGTGTGAATTCTGTTGTTGCATTTTTCTAAACTAACCGAATTTGACGGCACTAAAATTGTAGCTGGCGCTATCGTTTCAGTTCATGAGAAAGTAACGGCATCATTTTTAATGCTGTTAAAATTCTTAGATTGGTTTTAAAAAATGCAACAAGAGAATCAACACCCGTATTTATATACAGTGTTACACCAGTATATATTTATATATACAGTGTATAATATGTATATGCAGCTAAATACAGTATTGTGAACTATTGAACGCCATACGAATAAATAAATATATAGTGTGTGATTATTTTTCACATACGCTTCGAATTAATACTGATTTGGACCAGTTGAGCTATTTATAAATCGTTTGCAACGGTTTGTAGATAGCTCAACTGTTTCATGTGTATTTTGTAAATATTGTGAATATTGTAAATACTATATTAGTCGTAATTTTCTTTGAAAACTGAAATTATTTATGCGTTAAATGTTAAACACAAATTATAAAATATATAAAATAAGTTATAACAAATAAGTACATACGTGTGAGACTGCAGGAGTCCGCGGCGGAAATAGTATAATTATATAATGCACGGTCTTATATACCCAGCCTTGGCAATAACCGTAAGTAGCGCGGGAGAAAGTGGGTAATCTCGCACATTATATGAAAAATATATGAAATAGTTATTATTCTACTTATATAGGTAATTCAACTAAAGCTAACTGTTAATTTCATTTGTGTTTATTTAATTTATTTTTTGCTTAATAGGTACCTTCATTTACGTACAATACATGTAATATTAAGTTAAAACAGTTGTAATCAAAGAAAGAATGCTCTTTAGTTTTTTTTTTTATAAGTAAAGTCTTTTTTTGTAGTTTTTAAGATCTTTTGTCTTCAGTTTGAGTAGTTATATTACCTAAATGTATTTAGAATTACAATAATCCAGCAAAATGCCCCCTTTTCTTTTAATTTAACTTTCATATAATTTATGTTGGCTTATTGCCGACGATCCAAATACTACCACTAAATAAACACCGGTGTTCTTAAGATGACATTGCTTAAAAATAAAACGTTTGCATCCAGTTTAAAAAATAAAATATTTATTATTATAAAACCTTATCATGCATGATCTGGGACACCTTACAATATTATTGCAAAAACCGTTAGATTGGTCATAAAACGCAAAATAAATACGCTGGCACTTTAATAAAACCAAATCGTCATTGACTTGTACAAATAACGATTCAGAGATTACGTTTGCAAACCTAAGGAGGATTATTTATACCCGGGAATGTGTGAATTCAGAAATTATCTAAATGATGATGATAATCAAGTACTTCCAACTTAGTAACTCTACTCTAGAAGTTGCAAACTTATTTAATCTAGCTACCTATAATTATGTTTATTACGAATACATTTAATTTAACTAAACACTGGCTGTGTTTATATTAAAACATATTATAAATTAAAACATATTTTACTTGTTTTATTCAAAAAACAAACAGTGGTAGATTCGATACAATAATATCGAATTTAAAAACGAATCACCAATCACTAATCCAGTTGAGCTATCTATAAAACATTTGCAGCATTTTGTAGATAGCTCAACTGTTTCATGTGTATTTTTAAAATATTGTAACTACTTTATTAGTTGTAATTTTTCCTGTGAATATTATATATCACCAAATAGATGTTTCCTCATATAGGAAGATTCTGCATTGACTTTATTGATGCATTAACTCACATTATCATCAATTTGAACATAGTTATTGTAACTTACTTAACAAATATATATACATATAAGTATATATATTCTATATTATATACTTATATATATTAATTATTATTATTATTATTATTCTATATTACATTTTTTTATTCTATATTTAAGTTCCCGTTAGTCATTACTTTATGTGTACAATAAAGAATAAAGAATAAATAAAATATATGAAAAATATATTTTAACTGCATTATAAAAGGCCCACGAGCTCCCGCTCTACAAATCTTTCTCCAGTCACGAAGCCATCTTACGACACATCTAGAACTTGACAGAGAAATGTTTGTGTACGCACCTGTACATTAGAATGTACCTCTATTCAAAGAGTATAATCATATACAGCGTGTCCGGTAAATACTTTTTAATTTCGATGGACATCCTGTATGTCTGGCAGCGCACTATCATCACCTCCGGTGTTGCAGGTGTCCATGGGCGGCGGTGACTACTTTCCATCAGGTGGCCCGCCTGCTCGTCTGCTAGTTATAACATTAAAAAAAAATGTAGAAAAGGTTGGAAGGTAAATCTCAAAAAAGGTGACAGATATTTTCAGTGATTTCTGTATTCTACTAATATTATAAACGCGAAAGTTTCTTTGGATGTATGGATGTATGTTTGTTACTCTTTCACGCATAAACTACTTATCCGATTTGGATGAAACTTGGAATATATATTGTCCGTGAACACAGGCTACTTTGAATACAGGAAAATCAACGGGATCCAAAAGAAACGCGAACGAAGTCGCGGATGGAAATGAGGAGAACATTGTAGGATATGTGTCCTACGAAAAGGGAAGATTTTCGACGCCGAGCGACCTTTGGCTCGGGGTCCGAGGACCAAAGGATGGTATTCGGTAGTATTACTTATGTTCAAACTCCGTGATAACTTCGTTTGCGCGATCTAGGATAGTTCTCATGTAGCGAGATAGATGGCGCTACAGAAATTAGTTTATAAATATTCTTGGACAATTTATACAAAGCTGCGGAAGCTAGATAGCAGTTAATTTTTTTTACTGAATAAATTATTTTTAACACGTACTTTAAGCCCCTTTCACAATAAAAAATCACCATGTATAAGCAATTAACGGACATCCGTAGGTACAAATACATTGTTTTATTTGTCCATAAACTTTTGACAATTTTTGATTAAGCGTTAGCGCACACCTGACGACAAGACGTCGTTGTCGTGTCCGTAGTGACATGAATATAAATAAATATTCTTTTAAAAAGCATGCTGTCAAAAGAGGGTTTTCGTTATTATTTTCTTCATAAGCTGTTTTCGTTTGTAACTTTTATACCGTTTCGCTTTAGTTATAACTGAAATAGCTTTTAAGAAAAAGCATATTGTAACGAAAAAGCTCTTAAAACAACTTGCTTTTCAAAAAAATATTTATTTTCTCTCTCTAACTACACGACGCGACGTCTTGTCTTCTGATGTAGTTTGACGCTAAGTTAACGCTAATTACTATATGTGACGACATAAAAGTTCATTGAACTTACCTTCATCCACATTGGTACCTCTATGTATATCTATCTATATACACAAATGTCAAGTGGCCGTCTGTTTGTCCAGTAAAGTGGACATCTCTATGATTCAATGACATTTAGGATACAGTCAGCTTCAAAAATTCAAGGAACTAACACGAAGACGAACGCTCAAAAGCGTAGATTTTTAACAATTCTACTCTATTGAGATATACAGGGTGTTACCAGACCACTTCCGAAAACGAAAGGGGGAGCTACAGCACACCAAAACCCAACCAAAAAAAAATCTGTTATCCTGAAAAATAATTATAGCCGGAGAAAACAATGTTTAAAGATTTGTATTTATTTCGCCAGCCCGCAATGTACGCATTCACGTAGGTAAGGTCGAGGCGTAGTACTATTATTTATTCTGTGTCGTAAGTGCCTACTAACGTAGGTAGGTACTAACGTAGGTCGCTCGCACGTCGCGTACTTGAATGACCCGCGATGAACTCTCAGCTGTTCATGCTGTAGTAGACGTAATCTGCGTGCTGCGTGTACATTGCTGCTTTATTTTTTTTATTTGTTTTTTTGCTTTTTTAAATGAGATAATTAGGTAGATATGTCTTATTATGTTGTACTGTGTGTATGTAACTAGAAAAAAAATTAAAAAGAGATAGTCAAGTCAATTTTTTTTTCGCGATTTTTTTCGCTTAATGTTTTCAGTATAATGGTCTGATTGGAACCTCCAAGTTTTCGGAAGTGGTCTGGTAACACCCTGTATAATAACCTATTATTAATAGGCCTTTATATCTATTGAAGATGATTTATAGAGCGTCAGGAGGCAACCTATGCCTATACTTAACGGCACACTGTAGTGCCTGAGACAATGTTTAGATGGAGTAGGCTTGTATGTACTATACCACCCTCTCAGCCTAGTCAGCCATATACACAGGAAAGACATCGTCAATACGTGCGGAGCTGACTAAGCCAAGGGTTTCCTCACGATGTTTTCCTTCACCGTTAAGCTCGGAAAATACATGTACGACCGACGACATTCGGATCAAAAGTCGATGTGCAATCCCACTCGGCCAACACGGGTCTTGGCGACCGTATTAAAAAGTGACCGAGTGAAGAATCTAATAATTAAAAAAAATTAAAAAAGCGTGCTAAAAATTCTTTAAGCTGACTGTACATTATACTAACAATGACACTTCTGATTGTACTATTGAACCCAATAAGAATATCACAAGTGTTTTTTTTTTGAAGATATAGAACGCACGCAAGTTTAGCGGTGACCACTAAAACAGGCCACAGAGCACGTCAGATTTTTCGTTTGTATTTTGTACCTATTTCTGCCGCCAAGCAGCGATGCTCGCATTGCTGTGTTCCGGTTTGAAGGGTAAGGGCGCCGGTGTAATTACACGCACATGAGACTTCAACATCTTTACGTCTCAGAGTGATGGACGCAGTGCATTGCCTTACAGGGCACGTCCTCATTGGACTTGCTATGTGAGGTAATGCATTGTTATAGGCAGAAGTTACCACTTAACATCAGGTGAGCTATCGGCTTGTTCCATTACTTTTATCATAAAAAAAAATTAAAAAAAATTTGTTCCTTTCACATAGAAATAACATTACAGACAGAAAAAAGTCCAATGCGTTAATCTAGTTCTTAAAAAATTAGCATATTTAAAACAAAACCAAAAATATCACGTTATTAACTTTGACTATGCATTAATAACAATTGCATGGTCTCAACACAGCACGTTTACCGAGGAAACTAAAAGCTGTCAAATTACCTAGTATAGTTTAGAAAGATGTTTTTTTTTATCATAAAAGTAATGGAACAAGCTGATAGCTCACCCGATGTTAAGTGGACCAACAGAATCGGACCCATGGCCATTATATTAAGATAATTCAAAGAACGTATCGCTTAATTTATTGCTTTTCTGTGTTTCAACGAATATTAAAAGGTAGAAAATGCTCGTAAGTATTTTAATGCCTAAAATAAAAGCTTACTTTCCCTACTTGATCCTTTAAGTAAAAATTAAGCCAATTTTATATTCTTTGTACATGTTTTTTAATCATCTAAATGCTCGTATAGCTTACTAGGATACCTTGACAGGCGTCATGGCTCAGTCGGTAGTAGCTCTGCCTTCCGTGCTGTGGGTCGTGGGTTCGATCCCCACCGAGAACAAACATTCGTGTGTTGTAAACATAGATGTTTGTTCTGTGTCTGGGTATTTCTATGTATTATAAGTATGTATTTACAAAAAAAAATGTATGTATGTATTCTATCAGCCATCTAGTTTCCATCGTACAAGCTTTGCTTAGTTTGGGACTAGAAGGCGTGGTGTTAAGTGTCCGTGAATATTTATTTATTTACCTGCGACTTCGTACGCGTGTCTAAACTAATTATGCAGATCTACTAAATAAAAGATTCTGATTCCGAAAATCGAGTTTGTCTAAGTCTGTTTGTCCGCCTGTTTGTTCGCGGATCACGCCTTAACTACTGGACCGATTTCAACGAAACTTATACCATTCGGAAGCCCTTTTTCCGGATTGAAACATAGGCTATATTTTATTGAAATCAAAGACGTGGATTCTTAGATACAGCTTGAACTCTCTAAACTAAAAGCAGTTTTTGGCACGAGGTTCATCGTATGCTGGTTGACAGATATTTAGGTGGAAAGTTTCGCAATTAGAATATGAAATTACAATAAAATTAGACCTTAATATAGAGGTAGATTTTAGTAAAATAATATTGTTTAAAATGATTGTGTAGATTTATAGGAAATAGGTACTTGGTTAACTTAAATATCACAGTAAATAGATAGAACCTTAGTGGATTATATCAGATTATATTATTAGTTTATCTAAATGTATAAATTCATTTTATAAATTATTATAATGTTATGCTTAGTTTCGTTTGACAACTATGGGCAATTCATGAAAATATTGTTTTTAAGAAGTATGTCTTGACTTCCGGATTTTGTAGAACGACAACTTCATGTAAGAATTGCAACTTCATACCATTAAACTTTTGTTGAACGACAACTTCATGTTAGATAGAATTGCAACTTCATACCTTTAAACTCATGATGTTGAACAGACCGGCCAACCAGCTACGATACGGTCGGATTGGTTGGACTCGAACCAAAATCTATGATATTGGTGTTGTGTCAAACGGTCGGATAGTGTTTTAGTGGTTTGATCCGACAAAGGGAGGTCGGGACGGACTGACAGCAGACAAGCTGCCGGCCGGCCTCACCATTCCTTGGGGAACTACCAACAGATATACAGGTATGATGTCCTTGTTTTTGTTAAACGACTCTTCTGGTTTTTGTCTTGTAGTTGTAGATACACTTAAGTATTTTTATAGTATCTTTGATAAGACGAGGTAAAATGATTAAAAGTTAAGTAATGTCTAGATTTATGTCCAAATGTTAAATAGTTTTTATGAGTTGTGATTATCCAGTAAACAAAACATATTTGTATGACTATGTTTCATTTCATTCCAGAAAGTTAGGTAGGCACCTATTTAAGTAGTTCTTTAACTTCAATGTTAATAATAGTTTTCAGGCTTAGTAGGTACTCTAAAGTAAATTAATATATTTCTGAGCTATTTAAGTTAAACTTTAATCTAAAAGTACCAAACAGTTTTTAATATTTTAACACACGCGTACGAAGTCGCAAGTATCAGTTAAAACCGTAAGTTTACGAAATATGACATCACAAAGCACCCACGCTCAATTTTCGTGAGCGAACGCAATGAACAATAATAGTTCATTGCGTTCTATCACGAAAATTGTCGATAGTTCCGAAGTTTTTGTGCGAATCCGAAAATGAAATAGAGTAGGGTAACAATCGAAACTTCGTTTAAATTTCGTTCGTTTACGAAGTTTCGTTTCGGAGAACGAGAGTGGGCTTCCAGCTAGTACATACATAGGTACGAGTAGGTAAATAAACTCATACAAAATTACAGTTAGAACCCTACGGAATACGGAAGTTGAGTCCAAAAAACTAAACCTGTTCAGCCATTAGCAAGTTGAATGTACTATAAGTAAAACATGAAATCCTAGCCGTGTTACTTTACTATACGTACTAGCCCGCGGCGTTGCTCGCGTTCTACCCTTTATAGTGTGACGTTTCAAAATTCCCTTCTTAGTGCACCCCTACACTATATAAGGATACTACCCTCCAAATTTCATACCTCTAGGACTTGTGATTTAGGCTGTGCGTTGATTCTCTGTCAGCTTCAAAAGAGTTTTATATATATTGATATATGATATATTGATGATGATAATGATTAATTATGATGATAACCTTTTTACCCGAAGTAATATGCTTTAGGTAGGGAGTATAGTATTATAATAATATGATCTGTGCTTAGGGCAATGTGTTCTAAACATCACTAAGTATGTATGTACATAGATAACAATTTCATGAGAATATTTTCTTGTTATAGTCACAGCCGGATTTTAGTTTCTAAACTTATTTTTTTATTATGAAATGATTTAATCTGATGTTAATTGGTAACCTCTGCCTGCAATGATGCATTGTCTTACAAGGCACTACCACAGAGGACGTGCATTGTGAGACATGCACTGTATCCATCACACTGAGTCATAAATATACCAAATACACCGGCATTTTTGAGTAGCTAAATAGGTAGGTATTCCAATCAAAAAGTTTTCATCAAAATCGCAAAACTTTTTTGAGTAGTCAAAGAAAACAAAACCTTTTTAAAACTTGAAATAATTGCTATATCAAAAAGGTTTCATTCAGAGAAAAAAAGCTCCGGAAAGCTCAATAAGTACAGAAGCTTTTCAATAGATGGCGTTGTAAGCTTCTGCCATCTAGTGTCGAGTAGCTAAACTCTTAGTTCCAATGAACCTAAGTTACTTTTATATTTCTTATCTAGATGGCTTTATTCAAAATTAATTAAATTTCTAGTATAGTTCACATTTTGACAATGTAGAAGAATCCAAAAAGGCGCAATAAGCCTTTGGAGGGGGCTTGAACCCCCTAGCAAGCAAGCAACCTCGTATGAGTTAGTGGCCAACTCTGTTGACGTAGTTTTTAGGCCGCCTTAAGGCCTCCGTCATTTCTTACCGACTGCAGTGCTACAGCCGGGACCGACAGTCCCCTAGTCCCCTATTTGGATCTAATGATTATGGGGTGCTCTTTGGGACTGCAAGAGAGGGTAGTTGCTGATGGACAAGCCTATACTCCATCTTAAATCAAGTTCCAGCGTCCCGTTTATCAGGGGATCGGAAGCGCTCGTGTCTAGGCTTGCTTAGTCAATCTTCGCCGATTATCTAAGTTAAGCGACGTTCTGCGCGGTGACTATTTGGATGGATGACCGTTAGTGGTAACATCTGAGCGCTTCCGTGCTTCGGGCACGTCAAACTGTCCCGGCTCTAGCATGCGTTAAGCCATGACGGAGGCCTTAAAGCGGCCTAAAATTCCCGTCACCAGAGTTGGCCGCTAACTCATACGAGCTTGCTTGCTTACCTAGATGAACGGGCAAAATATTTACAGCTTAGTTCATAGAAGTAATAACACTATTGTTGCTGTCATGATATGAGTTCAGTCAATTTCCATTGTGTCTGGTTTGAACTCAGGTTTGAATAAAGAATTGCAATCAGATTGTTTGCCGACGGATATCAGAATGTGCATTTTCAATAATGCCCGGATCACGCGGTATTAAGGGATATGTTGCAGTGCAAGTGGGGACTAGAGACACTTTTCAATATTACTGGGATAAAGAAAAGCGACTTGTCGGCAAAAACTACCACAGAGTGGATCCCACCAAACCTAACCCGGCGACGTGGAAGATCCAGGAGGAGATGGCGCGATGAACTCGATGCACATTTAACAGCTTGGCCTGTAACAGCGTTAAATCGCGAAGAGTGGAAGGAGGGAGGGCTCTCCTTTACCCTGCAGTGGGAAAACCACGGCTGAAAAAAAAAATAAAAAAAAATAAAAGAAAAGTGACAGAACTAAGTCTATCTGACTTTAGACGGTTACTTTGCCTCTCCACAAATAAAAAACATCAATAGTAATTGCCCTTCTTCTTATTACATGTCGTTTTTATACAACACTGAGATCACAAATGTATTCAAAATTTTGCAGGTCGGTGTCCGGCGAAGTAAGTGACACTTTAATCAATTTAAATATAAAACTCTTTTGAAGCTGACTTAGAATCAACGCACAGCCTAAACTATAAGTCCTAGAGGTATGACATTTGGAGGGTAGTATCCTTATATAGTGTAGGGGTGCACTAACAAAGGAATTTTGAAAAGTCGCACTCTAAAGGGTAGATCGTGAGCAACGCCGCGGGCGACGGCTAGTATAATATATTATGGCATATGGGTACTGTAGCCACATTATTACCATACTTTGTAAATAAATCCATTTTCATTTTCCAATTCTTTGTACCGTACCTTCACCAATATCAACACCTGAAATCGGTACACAGCATTGCAATAATCACCCTCCTTATATTTAAGCTCACGTACCTCTGTGCCCGTACGTTTGATCAAATATGAGCAGTTTTTTTTCCCCAATTTCAAAATCTTTCCATACACTGCTAGCGTGTCGACTCTCAATGAAATACCAGAGGTTTTTCACTTGAACGTTATTTCTGAACTTATCAAAGACACTTTAATCTAGACATTTAGAAAAGTGTCCGATTCAACAGTTTGCTTGCGACCGCGACATTCCCACACAAATCCAACGATATTGCCGACCAAGTGCCTCTACCGGGCATTTACTTAGCACTGTCGTGCCTATAGAGATGATAATACCACCCAAAAAAACTTGTGTACCACATTATTAACACTCTTTTTACAGTTTTGCTTTTAATAGATCTTATGTTTATATCTTTATTTTTAATAAAATTAGCTGTAGCTCGCGGCTTTGCTCGCGTGGCAGCAGCATGCGCAATATTTAGTTAAAATTTTGATCCTGATGTTAGACCCTTTAGGGTGCGACTTTTCAAAATTCCTTTCTTAGTGCACCCCTACACTATATAAGGATACTACCCTCCAAATTTCATACCTCTAGGACTTATAGTTTGGGCTGTGCGTTGATTCTCAGTCAGCTTCAAAAGAGTTTTATATATTCAGAAGAATAGCTGAACTATTTTTGGTCAACTTAGTTAATCAGTAATATACTATCATCAAACTATTTATTACTATACAAAACTATCTGTTATCTATAAGTGATGATAACAAACTTCTACGTCTGTATGTTACTAATTCAATTCAATTCTTGTCTGAATGGCCTTTGGATCCAAGCAAAGTTATGAGAAAAATCAACAATCACAACACAAACCTAACTAAAAATACAAAGAAGAGAGTATGTTACTACTAGCTTCCGCTCGCGACTTCGTCCGAGTCCCATTGGATCCCGTTAATTTTCCGGGATAAAAAGTATCCTATGTTACTTCTAATACCTCCAAGAATAATAATAATAATAATAATGTGTACAAAGTTTCACGATGATCGGGTATGTAGTTTTCGCGTGAAAGCGTAACAAACAAACTTACATTCACATTTATAATATTAGTAGGATGTATGTTCATCTGTGTTGATAACTCTATATAAATCCCCAGTCGTAATAATTTAGGATTAAAAATATGCATCTCGCGAACTAGACATGCGTTTTCTTTAAACCTGTCGAGTGCTTAGACACTGCTACGTATTCTGTGTTGAAGTCTAGATTACTTTTTAGGTACTCTAGCATTATACAGGGTATAAAATTAGCTTTGTGGATAATCTAGGGTGCATTTTTTAAAAGTATACTATAAAATATCTGATTATTTAGAAGACAAACAAGCTTGGGACGAACTAGCTCCAACTCATTCAATAATAAAATGTAATCAATCATCATCATCATCATCAATATTCAATCAATATATATAAAACTCTTTTGAAGCTGACAGAGAATCAACGCACAGCCTAAACTATAAGTCCTAGAGGTATGACATTTGGAGGGTAGTATCCTTATATAGTGTAGGGGTGCACTAAGAAAGGAATTTTGAAACGTCACACTCTAAAGGGTAGAACGCGAGCAACGCCGCGGGCGACGGCTAGTCATACATAATCATACAAAACCTAATGACGATTCAAAGTGATCAGTGAGATTTTGTTGAATACTAGTGGCCCGTCCCAGCTTCGCACGGGTATTTAAAAAAAATCTAATTTTTTAGTTAATATTTTACACCTTGGGTTACATTATTGGAGTTTTAGTAAGCATCCCTAACTTTTTTGAAAATATAATATAGCCTATGTCGCCCGGGGATAGTGTAGCTTCCCCAAAAACTGGCTAAAAACCAGCCTAGATACACCTTTCTTAAAAAAAATGCATCCAAATCGGCGCCCTACTTTCAAAGTTACGAGGGCATAGACAAACCGACAGACACAGAACGCCGTCAAACTTATAACATCCCCTCTGTTCTGTGGTTGGGGGTCAAAAACTAAACTTATTAAAAACTATGTAATTTTTACCGGCAAAGTAACAACGAGTTATTTTGATGTCACGCCTAATTACTCACGTTCTCATGCATAGACACGAAGTGACATCCTATTAATATTATAGACGCGAAAGTTTGTAAGCATGCATGTATGTTTGTTCCTCTTTCACGCAAAAACTACTGATCCGATTTGGATGAAACTTGGAATATATATTGTCCGTGACCTGGATTAACACATAGGCTACTTTTTATCCCGGAAAATCAACGGGCTCCAACGGGACGCGAACTCTTCAGAAACGAAAAAGACATTGTTAATGTTTAACTCATAAGTAATACTTTTTTTTTGTTTTTTTTTTGTCTGTTTTTGTACCATCTATTGACGACGTAGTAACTATTCGGTAATCAACATCGGAGTCATGCCAGTATGGGGTCAGGCGAGACTAACCCGATGATTTCGCATAGCAAATTGCACTTCTAATCCTCCATTGACAAAGTCGCGGATACCAGTTAGTATAATATACACTAGCGGATCTAGGGGGGCTCCTTAAACGTTGGGGGGGGCTAAAGAAAACATCAACATGAACAAGTTTCTCTACAAAACTATCAGTGATAGAGTTCTTCAAGTAAAAATAGAAAACATTTAGATATTGTTAAGAAATCGGAAAGTTATCCCCAATAAATACATGAAACTTGTACTTAATTATGTATAGATATTTGTCGCGTAATTTTTTTTTAAACAGAAACATACTTCAGCAAACTTTGACAGGACAGGGAAAGGAATGGAGTATCGGAGTGAGATTACCAAAACATAAAAAAAATGTGTGAAATTCACACGTGGTAGAAGTGAAACCTTCAATGAATACTTAACCAATATGCAGTACTAAGTTTCACCTCAAAATAATAAGTAAAAAGTTGCAAAAAGTTTATAATATCACATTGGATTTGAACTTGCTCCCGTTGTCGGTCTGACCGCAGTCCAACGGTATCACTGTTCGGCCAACAGTAGCTCTGCTGCGATGGTTGAAATTACGGCTATGTCTTTTTGTTTGCGCTCTTTTGTTTTCGCAAAATTTAAGTGTAATAGTAACTAGTAGCTCATCTGTAGTCTGTTACCGTTTTCGTTTCATCGAATTCTTCTTCTTCTCTTCAGTAATGGCCTGTTCCGTCATTTCGACAGACCATTTTGCCAATGTCAAGTGTTAAAATTGTAATAAATAAGTCAAGTCAAGTCATTTGTCAAGTCGGCTGTCGTTTGTTTTGAAAAGAAAATGGTGGATTTTCTCTTCAAAACCTAACACGAATTTTCACATTCAGAAAAACCACTTTACACACATTTATTCCAATGGCTCACACTTTATGTTACGACCTAAGTATTATTGGTTAAAATTCCACCAAAATTAAACAACAATACTCACAATAACACAAGAAAAACTATTAAAATAAAAGTGCTATGTTTCGTTTCTAAAAATGTCAAAACTCGTCTTTCATCGAATCTCAAATCACAACGGTGCTAAAGAAGTTTTCACTTCAAAAATTTATTGACATTTCACAAATTCCAAACTATGCTTGTAAACTAGATTGTTAATGGAATACTTTTTTTGTAAATATATCATGTACTTGTATTACCCAGACACATAACAAATATTTAAGTAGGTATGTCTTTCATACAATAATGTTTTTTTTTGGTGGGAGATCGAACCCACGACCACAAAACCGCAAGCAAAACTAACACTGACCGTTAAAATTTCCAAAAAGATCTCTCTATTGTGCACTTTAATTTAGTACTTATTTATCAAAGTTAGGACGCATATTCCGTAAACTTATTATTCAAAAAATATGAATGAGATAGGTAAATAAATGAATAAATAATAAATTGGTACTGATTTGGACCAGTTGAGCTATCTATAAATCGTTTGCAACGGTTTTTAGATAGCTCAACTGTTTCATGTGTATTTTGTAAATATTGTGAATATTGTAAATACTGTATTAGTTGTAATTTTCTTTGTGAATAAATTCATTATTAAAAAAAAAAATAAAAAAAAAAAAAGAATTATTATGTTAATATATTATTCACAAAAAAAATTACGAATAACACAGTATTTAAAATTTACAAAATCGACATGAATCAGTTGAGCCATTCTTACCATTTTACCATATCATCATCATCTTCCTACCCTTGTCCCACGCTAAGTGGGGTCGGTACAACATGTCTTCGCCTTCCACTCTCCTCTATCAGCCGTCATCTCGGTGTTCACTCCTTTCTTACTCACATCTTCTTTCACACAGTCCATCCATTTTTTCTTCGGCCTACCTCTACTTCTACATCCGTCCACATTCATGTCTAGCACTCTTTTCATATAACATTTTTCAAATATTTCAAATATATTTTTTTTATCTAAAAGTCATCTCCACAATTTTACAATCCATAAAAATGTGCATCCGTTGACTCCCGCCTAGGGCTGTACCAATTAGCGAGTTCCGTTCGCAACGCCCATTGTGACAGCCCTGCGCTAAATATATCTAGATTTAAAAGTTAGGGAGTTTTAAGATGATATTTCACAATAGACATCGGTCGGTGTTCGGAGTCCAACCCTTAATAACTTTTAATAACTAGATTTGAAGTTACTCGTTTTTAGATACCTATTCAAAATCTTCTAAATATATAAAACTCTTTTGAAGCTGACTTAGAATCAACGCACAGCCTAAACCATAAGTACTAGAGGTATGACATTTGGAGGGTAGTATCCTTATATAGTGTAGGGGCGCACTAAGAAAGGAATTTTGAAAAGTCGCACCGTAAAGGGTCTAAAATTAGGATCAAAGATTTTAACCAAATAATACGTATGCTGCTACCACGTGAGCAAAGCCGCGGGCGACAGCTAGTAATTTATAAGTTTCAAAACTAAAAAAAGAGACTTTAATTTGACTACCTTACAGCTTCATCATCAGATGATGATGATAATGGCAGTTCATTGGGATTTTTATTGATCGAACACAGAAAAGTCACAGGAAAGCAAAATACGCAATGTCGTAACGAAAGCGGGCTTGTCACCACTTAACCAACAATGCCATCATATTATGTACCTAAATACCTACCTACATTGTTATGTATAAATAACCTACTTACCTAATGTTTAGAAGTGAGAGTCACTTGGAGCGTATTAGAACACACCTGTGTCCACCCAGTTACACCAATGGCTTAACCACTGGTTATACCGTACCAAACTGTTTAAGTTGGACGATATCTACAGCTTTAATAAAGTAAGGTATTATTATCTATCTATCTTTCTAAATAATTCTTGTGATTTAATGATAATAATAACTTTTATTCCCGAAAAATCAACTGGATCAAACGAGACAAGGAGGACGATGCGGGCGAAAGCTAGTAAATAATACACATATTTCTTATTAAACTTAACTAAAAAATGTATATTATGTATTATTAAAGTTAGTAAGTATGTAAGTAGAATTTTATATGTACAGGGGGTCAATCGCGCTAAGTTATAACGGCTCACCGGTCACTGTTACTCCTACGCTACGGCCGATTTTCACTGTGAAAATCGACCTTATCGGCCATAACGTGGCAGTAACAGTGACCGGTGAGCTGTTACAACTTAGCGCGATTGACCCCCAGGCCCTGTATTGCAAGCTCTGCCTCCTGAACTCAATCGCTGAACTGCTTTCGCTGCCCAGCATAATGTCAAGCGACGTGGCTGCAGATATACGAAAACAAGAAGCTTTTGACGGCAAAAAACGCGCTGAAACGCGCTAATGTCACTCTTTAGTCACAGGATACCTATGATTTTGTATGAAAACAGTTCAGAATACCTTTACAAAAAATTTCATAAGTATTTTTTATTTTTTATAAATTTTTTATATTACCCCTACAGACCGCTTTCAGTGATTTAAAGCCTTCTTCAGCTTTCTCCATTTTTCTCGGTCTCTAGCGACTCTACGTATTACCCGCAACTTTCACGCTGTGGATAAGCTTGATTCTTCTTCTCTTTAATAATGGCCTGTGTCCGTCATTTCGACAGACAATTTTGCCAATGTCAAGTGTTAAAATTGTAATAAATAAGTCAAGTCATTTGTCAAGTCGGCTGTCGTTTGTTTTGAAAAGAAAATGGTGGATTTTCTCTTCAAAACCTAACACGAATTTTCACATTCAGAAAAACCACTTTACACACATTTATTCCAATGGCTCACACTTTCTGTTACGACCTAAGTATTATTGGTTAAAATTCCACCAAAATTAAACAACAATACTCACAATAACACAAGAAAAACTATTAAAATAAAAGTGCTATGTGTCGTTTCAAAAAATGACAAAACTCGTGTCCATAAGCTTGATTAAACTTAGTGCAAGTGGGCCTCTAATGGCGGTGTCCGAGATCTAAAAACTTTTCGCGATATATTTACCACATTAATTAATATAGGAAGGAATTTTCGTGACAGTTTAGTTTGAATTAAAAATAAAAAAAGATGCGTCGATGATTCGAGTTCTGTCATTTTTAACTAACTTCAAAAAAGAAGGAGGTTCTCAATTCGGATGTATTTTTTTTGGAACAACATTAGTATTTTTTTTTTACAGTTTTTCTTGTGTTATTGTGAGTTTAATTTTGGTTTAATTTAAGTTTAATTTTTGTTGTTTAATTTTGGTGGAATTTTAACCAATAACTCTATGCTAATAATAATATTACCTATAAGAGATTAGATTGTTTGTTCCGCTCAGAAGCTGCTGGACCGACCCAAGGTGTAAAAAAAACCTACCTAAAAAAGGTGTACCTACCTAAAAAATTCCTTACCTAAGAATTTCTTGTTAAAACGCGTGCGAAGCCGGGAGAGGCCGCTAGTCGTAGCTTAAAGTGTGAGCCATTGGAATAAATGTGTATAATATGGTTTGCAGCTAAATACGAACCTACTTACTATGAGTCTGTGTACAGTTAATTGAAAATTGATGTAAAATAATGCAGTGTTCATTTATTTGATACCACACGCCTTGCAGCGATGCAAAAACAATATATCGCACTTTCAATAGCTGAACCCTGAGTCTATCTCGGTGTTGTGTTTTCTTGCTATTTTTGGCATTCGGAAACGGATTCGCAAAGCGAACAATTTTGTATGAAAACCGGATAAGCGCCTCTAGCAGGAGATTTGGGAACTATCCGGTTTTCATACAAAATTGTTCGCTTTGCGAATCCGTTTCCGAATGCCAAAAATAGCAAGAAAACACAACACGGACATAGACTCAGGGCTCTGATATTCGCAACTTCGTACGCGTGCGAAACTTTCCACCAAAATATCTGTCGACCAGCATACGATGAACCTCGCAGCAAATGGCTGCTTTTGGTTTAGAGAGTTCAAGCTGTATCTAAGAATCCACGTCTTTGATTTCAATAAAATATAGCCTATGTTTCAATCCGGAAAAAGGGCTTCAGGTGTCTATAAGTTTCGTTGAAATTAGTACAAGTTAAGGCGTGATCCGCGAACAAACATACAGACAAACTCGAATTTCGGAATCAGAATTTTTCATTTAGTAGATCAGCATAGTTATTTAGTTTATCCATACCTTTAATTTTAGTTTTTGGCTTTTTTACAATTTTATAATAGTGCTAGCCGTCGCCCGCGGCGTTGCTCGCGTTCTACTCCTTAGAGTGTGACGTTTCAAAACTCCTTTCTTAGTGCACCCCTATATACACTATATAAGGATACTACCCTCCAAATGTCATACCTCTAGGACTTATAGTTTAAGCTGTGCGTTGATTCTAAGTCAGCTTCAAAAGAGTTTTATATATATTGATAGATAGATAGATAAATCTATATGATTATATTATGCGATATAGTATTGTATACCTAGATAGATTAGTTTTGACTTTTAAGTTTACTTACTCATTTTATTTACATTTTTCATTGAAAATAGTTCAAATATTTTATAATAGGCTGGAAATGCATCTGCCGGAAATATGTACAAACACGCGAACTTTCGTTCACTTCATATTAGACTAGTGCTGGGACCTCATCGATAAAATAATGAATAACCACTATCGATAAAATGTATCGTACAATCTTTTATTAACATAGAAACCTACAACTATAAGTTAAATCTGTAGAAACTTTTAATTGTCCATCAGAATTTGAATCTTTCATTGAATCTTGAATCTGGTCATTTGAATCTTTATAGATTCCTGCATTATCTTTATCATCTTATTATCGCTAGTTAGTTGTTAGTTTTCCTAAAATTCTTACATAAAACAAAACATGTATTTAGAGGTACTTCCTAATTTCCCATCACCAAAAGTTCCACCTTGTGAACCAACTAAGTAACCGTTAAATATAAAACAGCCAGCCACCCAGCCTCCCCAACCGGCCAGGTTTTTGGTTTGGGAGGGATTCGAACTAAAGTTGCCTGACAAATCTTGGTCAGCCCTTGGGTAAACCTAAAGCTTTTAGGGGAAATTTTGAAGCCCTTAGACTATTGATTCGCTAGTGAGTGTCTGAAATACTGACTACAATATTCTAAGCTGAATTGATGAAATTAAACAGCAATCTAATCTAATTCTAATTCGTCGTGGGGGAATGAGATCTGCACTGACGTCCCGCGTTAGGGTGTACTGTGCATTGTCCCCTTGCTGACCTCACCCCAACCAGCCCAAGAAGGGCTTTAGGTTGATTGCAGCAATGTTCCAGCATCCCCGATGGTGTTATGATTATGCAGCATTATCGATAACTTTTATCGACATAGTCCCATCTCTATATTTCAGCCACTTCACTTGGGCGCGTTCAAAAAATTCCTATTCACGAAAAAATATTTATATTTTTTTGATTATTTTCGCCTCGCGTTCCATACAAACACTTGGTATTTCATTTGAAATTAAAAAAATACAGTTTCAAAGGTACCTATACTTCTTTTATTGCGTACAAAGTAACTACCTTATACCTGGTTTTCAATGAAATAGATGTTGAATATATAACAATTTTTTGTTGATCAATGCGATACGTGGAAAAGACTTGAAATTGGTACTTACCTTATTAACTGTAACATATCATCATCATCATCAATATAAATAAAACTCTTTTGAAGCTGACATAGAATCAACGCACAGCCTAAACTATAAGTCCTAGAGGTATGAAATTTGGAAGGTAGGTTCCCTATATAGTGTAGGGGTGCACTAAGAAAGGAATTTTGAAAAGTCGCACCCTAAAGGGTCTAGAACGCAAGCAACGCCGCCGGTGACGGCTAGTGGCGCATAATGATACTCTAGGTAAGTAAAGCCGTGCGCAAAAAATATGTTAAAAGATTTATGTATTAATCACTTCTGAAATAATATCAGCGAAACTTAATAAGCTTCTTACGTATTGACGATGTCTTTCCTGTGGCTGACTAGGCTGAGAGGATGGTACAGGTGCTCGGCCTACTCCATCTAAACATTGTCCCAGGCACTACACTCTACAGTGTGTCGTTAAGTGTAGGCATAGGTTGCCTCCTGACGCTGTATAATCATCTTCAATAGATTTAAGGGCCTGGCATATAACACAGTTCAATGTTTGCCACACACAAATTACACAATATTTTGTTCTCAGTGGGTATCGAACTCACGACCTACAGCACGGAAGGCGGAGCTAGTACCGACGAACTGTAACCCTCGTTGAATTGTAAATTATTTCTAGCAATAGAAGGTTTCTTTGGCTCCAAATAAAGCTTCATGGTCTGATGACTTCATGGTGACAAATCAGAGGGCTCGGGGCTGTTGTGATTTTAGTTGCCATGGTAACCGCCACACCTTCAATGAGGTGACCACTTAGATAAGTACATCATTATTGGGGTGTGGTGTTATTTACCTAAAGGTTCGAGTACGTAATTATCTGACATTCTAACAAAATCACAATACGCTACATAGATTAAAGTTTTTGGGACACGAGTTTTGACATTGTTTGAAACGACACATAGCACTTTTATTTTAATAGTTTTTCTTGTGTTATTGTGAGTATTGTTGTTTAATTTTGGTGGAATTTTAACCAATAATACTTAGGTCGCAACATAAAGTGTGAGCCATTGGAATAAATGTGTGTAAAGTGGTTTTTCTGAATGTGAAAATTCGTGTTAGGTTTTGAAGAGAAAATCCACCATTTTCTTTTCAAAACAAACGACAGCCGACTTGACAAATGACTTGACTTGACTTATTTATTACAATTTTAACACTTGACATTGGCAAAATTGTCTGTCGAAATGACGGACAGAGGCCACTAATGAAGAGAAGAAGAAGAAGATTAAGATTATGCTTAAATTATTGCTCTCTCTCTTACCAATGAGTAATGTCAAACAGAGGCAGGGCAGTTTTAATTGGTGTTTAAATTTGAGTGACGTTTCAATATTCGACCCTTAGAGGGAATTTAAAGCAGTCTGTAGTTAGTAGGTATGTTCTTGTAGGAACTGACATAGAATCACATAGATTCTAAATTATAGAAAAATACGATTCTAAATGATCCAACTGATTTTAGAAATAGAAATAGAAATTATTTATTTTACGCAAAAACACAAAGATACAACTAAATAAACATTAAATTAAAGAGAATGATGCGTAAAAAGGGTACTCGCTCAGCAAATGCTAGAGGTGCACGGTGGCTCCTTTAGCGCTGGTTTTCAGTATATTACTGATTTTACTTTAGGCTTGCTAAAATCACAGATACTTAGAATTCTTTTAATTTGTTGATAGCGTTACTTAGAGATGATGGAACGGGATCTTTTAGGCCCGTATGATGATTTCATGCTTAAGCACTGATCCGGACTCAAGCATAGATTTTTGTATGAAAATCTGTAGAGATTCAAATCTATGCTTGAGTAACGATTTCTGTGTCGGCTTACGAGCCCTATGGACGAATACTCAAACCCCACTCAATTTAAGTTCTTGCTTAAATTATTGCCATCTCTTACAATTATTATTATTATTATTTTATTATTCACGGACACTTAACACAACGCCTTCTAGTCCCAAACTAAGCAAAGCTTGTACGATGGAAACTAGATGGCTGATAGAATACATACATACTTTTTTTTTTGTAAATACATACTTATAATACATAGTAACACCCAGACACAGAACAAACATCTATGTTTTCAACACACAATGTTTGTTCTCGGTGGGGATCGAACCCACGACCCACAGCACGGAAGGCAGAGCTACTACCGACTGAGCCATGACGCCTGTCAATAGAGTAATGTCAAACAGAGGCAGAGCAATTTTAAGTGGTGCTCAAATTTGAATGACGTTTCAGTATTCCAGCCCTAGACTTGCATCTACCTGGGTACCTACTTATAAGTGCTTAGTAACTAGGTAGGTGAATGAAACAAAGTATTTATTTAATAATAGATATATTTATACAATAACTTAATAACTAGTTAAATCTACTGAGTCTTGGTTATCATTTACTTGTGTTTACTTATCATTTAAAAACTTCACACTAAGGTCTCTACTTAATTTAATTTATGGCCGTGGCCTGACCGCTAAGTGTAGCATTAGTACATAATAGAAATCAAAAACTTTTATTTGTTTGCATTTTTATAATATTAGTAAAATTCTACAATGTTTTCTACTTGATAGGTAAGTTAAATTAGGCAATTACAACCAATTATTCTCAGTTTCAATTTAAAATTATTTAGGTAATGTTAAATGAAAAATAATTAATAAAAGCTTTATTTTTTTGATAAAAAATATTTCTAATCTTAAAAAAAACTATTTTTTGTACGTAGGTAGGTACTTTTTACTTACAACTTACTTTTTACTTTGGGTAACTTAAGGTTCTAAAAATTAACTTGGCGGTCAGACAGCTACTCAACAACTTAACTTGCTAGTGAGAAAGACCTTAGTAACTATTAACTACAAAACTTTTAGTTAAATTATATTTATCTTAGTTACAGTTTAATTAATAACTTTGTAGGATCTCAAAGTTTACGCCTAGAGCGTTTTCGTTTAATTAATTTATACAAATAGGTAGGTAGTTTTAGTTACAAAATGTTAATATTAAATGTATGAATGAATGAAAATACTTTATTGTACACCTTACATACTAATATGCGAGACAGGTTATATTATATTAATTATGTATTATGTTACGTTACGTACAATGGGCGGTCTTATCGCTTGGGAGCGATTTCTTCCAGACATCCTTTGGATGGAGTGGAGCGTATAAATAGGAAGGTCGGCTAGGGTGTATATGACAATAAAAGAAGTATGTAACATTGGCTGAGAGGATGGTCTAGTACTACAAGCCTACTCCATCTAAACATTGTCCCAGGCACTACAGTGTGTCGTTAAGTGTAGGCATAAAAATAAATAAATAAATAAATAAAATTCGTTTATTGCAGGCACGGTAGGTAACAAAAAAAAATGTACACAGACCCATATCACATAAAATCAAATAAAAAATAAAAGAAATGGACATAAAAAATAAAAATAAAAACACATAAGAACACCATTAGAAATCTACCGGTTAGTCATTTCTTGTTATTGTCCAAATGGACAGAGATCCAGTGCCTGAATATGGGATTGGCCAGATAGTCGGACACAGTCACCAGGATAGTGTTGTTGGAGCGACTCAACCGATTCCAGAATGACGCTATACGAGTTCTTATAATAGCATAGCATAGGTTGCCTCCTGACGCTGTATAAAATCATCTTCAATAAATGTAAAGGCCTATAGGCCTTACTTACAAGTAATTCATATATCATTGCGTAGGTAGGTCTCTACGTAAATAAATCATACATTTTATTCATAAAGAAAGTTACAACTAATACAGTATTTATTCACATTAATTTATAAAATAGGTACACATGAAACAGTTGAGCTAAAAATTAATAATTGAATTGGATAAAATCCCTGCCAATACATAGGAGACAGCTCAAAGGGACCCTAATTTTTTTAGTTTAAAATATTAGTAAGTTTCTATTGTAATCTTCTAAATATTATAAAACTCTTTTGAAGCTGACTGACAATCAACGCACAGCCTAAACTATAAGTCCTAGAGGTATGAAATTCGAAGGGTGTATAGTGTAGGGGTGCACTAAGAAAGGAATTTTGAAAAGTCGCACTGTAAAGGGTCTAGAACGCGAGCAACGCCGCGGACGACGTCTAATATATTACAAGCTTCTTCGGATTTCTTCAGATCTCTCGCTGATAGCGCAAAGGTCATGCCCTTATCAGTTCTCCGTCCAGTAGTTCAATCACACGGGGCTGGAAAAATGACAAGGGCGCGACACAGTGCTTATTTCTGCTCAAATCTGCCAAAATAAACTTCATCGTAGTGCTGTCATCTATTGTTGAGTAGCAGGAAGCTATTGGTTTACGGCGCCGCCGGTAGATGGTGTTGTTTACAATTCGGCATTCTAAGAGTGATGGCGGCACAAGTTAGAATGCAGAATTGAATTTTTTTTGAGTTGGTACCTGTGGGAAGAAAAAATATTATCATTTCTTTTTAAAGTTTCCAAATTGTATAGTTTTTTACTTGAAAATAATAAAAATCATTAAAGAAGTGAAATTAGAAAATAATCGTCTAAAACAAGTGCTAGGGAGGTCCTATCGATTCAGGATATCGATAACCATCATAATCATCATCAGCTTGAATAGCCACTGCTGGACGTATTTTCTATGATTTTCAATGTTTTCTGTGCTTCATCTTTGTTTTTTTTACCCAGTCTTCTTATAATGTATTGTACTAATCCCTTGTAAACCTGTAACAAAAGAAAAATCATACATTAGAATACAATAACAAGAAATAAAAAAAAAACATAGCCATTTTGTCTCCTTTGAAACTCAAATAATAAGATGCTACCTAATTTAGTTTTTTTTTTTTTCATTTTGGATTTTTTTTTATCAACTATTATATATTCGAATAGAAACGAACTACACCTAAGTGTGCCTAAACCACATATTTACACCTAACTTATAAGGTAAGATGTAATTATGCTTAAAGCCTAACCAAAGTTATGATAAATGGTTTGTAGGTGAGCGTATGTACGTATAATATTGTGTGGCTTAGACTGTTAGGTTGCTCCATTCGAAACCGCGAATATTCACGAACTAAATACAATTTGTAGCCTGATTTGAAGTTCATATAAACCACTTGTTTTCACGATAGGTAGCCAAAATGTATAGAGCTTAAAGAATAATCCATGTACCTTCGCTATACCGAATATACTTATCGATTATCAATAAAATAGGTAGAATAGGTACCCAGAAGCGAAAATATAAAAGTAAAAACTACATTTTAAAGAATCTTTTTCCTGCCCTTACTAGGACGGGTTGCCACAACAAGTTCTTTTCATACACTCTCTCCTATCATCTGTCATCACAGTGTTCTTTCTTTCTTTAGAATATTTCACAAAGGCCATCCTTTTCTTAGGCTTACTTCTTCCTTTATATCCATCTACATACTTCGTTATGTGACAATAATGAGTAATGTAGCCCAATTTGCTTGTGTTGCGTTTTTTTTTATTCTTGTACACAAAAGTAATGACATATAACGGAACTTAAAGATAGGTCATGTACAAAGGTGAGCTTAACCCTAATAAGAGTTCATTGAGTTTTTCGGAGTTTTTTTGGGAGTTTTTCATTGTAATTAAAGTGAGTTATGTTCAGTATCAATCGGAGAAAAATATCAAATTGAACCTTACCCGCAGCTAGTAGAGATGTGTGGGTAAGGTGGACGTAGCTTGCGGCCCTGTGCCAGCTGTCGTCGACATGACCACGATTTGTTAGAATAAAACCATGTGTAATGATACGTGGACGTATTTCTCATGTGACGGCCGATTGGGTGCGGAGTTTCTTTTAGAAAATACAGCCTTTAAAGATATTTACTAAAATGCTATTTCTGATATTTTTATAAGAGATATTGGGTGAGTTACAAGCTCAAATAGGTAAGTAAAGTACCTACGGTCTATTATCGGATCTGAAGGGCATTGCATTTTCATTTATATTTGATCTTATTACTTTATGTCTTTGTCAAAGCTTGCAAAAGATACTTCAAGCGTAGTAGGTAGCGGTACTTAGCATTCAAATTTGCAAATAAAGATTTAAGGCCGTGAAATGACCTTTGAAGGCCTCTAGACTAGAGACCACAGGAATAAGGAATCGTCTTAGCTATCTAAATAACCAGTTCAATGTGAGAAAAATTAAACAAAAACCCTATTACTGTCACTTTCAAGCCAATACAGTGATAATGAGTTTTTAAGCTGCCCTCAGGATTACAAGAATCGCTTTGACTGAGTTGATAAACAAGCTAAATCCCCACTAACTCTCCGATTGTCTGTCTCAAAATCTGACAAATCAAAATGATGTCAAAACTCAGCGAATCAGCGACCGGTAAACTGACATTTTGGTTGAAATTTCTCAGATTCTGATGATATCAAAAGATGGCAGCACCACTCAGGAGGCAGTTTGACACAATCAAGAAGAATCTAGGCGCATCTAGGCCCGTATGCTAATCTAGTGCTCAAGCACTGATTCGGACTCGAGCATAGATTTTGTATCAAAATCTTTACTCAAATCTATGCTTGAGTAACGATTTCTATATCAGAACGCGTCTAAGTAAGTCCATGTCCAAACAACACAGATGATGATTGCTTTAAAAATCAATACAGTTCAGAAACAGCTGAGTTTAAACACCCGTGAGTGGACGAGTGTGTCGAACGGCCAGATTTACGACCGGGATTGTTCCCCCCAATGGTGCGGCAACAACTAAATTGAGCGAGTTGAAAACGTTCGCTCAATTGTTTCGATTTTGTTCTTGAAAGTGGTCGAGTTTATTGAAACATTTGGGTAACAAAGCACCGAGTCTGTGCATTTGTTTTGACTTTCGACTCGAGTATTATCACACGCAAACGCATTGCACAATTACCAAATGTCCCGCTAGAGGAGCTTATCCGGTTTTCATACAAAATTTCTCGCTTTGCGAATGCTTTTGCGTGTGCTATACTCGAGTCGAAAGTTAAAACAAATGCACAGACTCGGGGCTCTGAGCCCGTAGTTTGAATTTTGTATGAAGATTTGCAAACCATTTTTCTCCATACAAAAACTTCGAGTTTCTCGATTCTCACTTGTATCAGCATAACCAAACTCAGACTATGGGCTCAGTTTAACAAACAATTATTACGAAATCGTCTTTGAGTAACAAAAACAACTAGGTACTTAGAGAAGCAAACAGGACCTCTTAAAATACCTATGACAAAGTGGCGTTTCAATGAGTTATAGCTGATTCGTACCTTCCATTAAAAACGACAACATGACTTGATTAAAATACATAAATATGATAAAATTGTTTGTTTAATAACTAACAGTTCATAAAGTACTGGTTGTTTTATACCTGCCAATAAGTTATCTGTTGTTTGGGGCAAGTAACCCAAGTTGTTTGGGTAAGATAACAAAGGTGACCCAGACAGAACATTGTTTCACATGTTACAACATTTTAGAGATGTCTAAGATTGTTTTGAACTCATTATTTTCTCTATGAACTTGAGCAGGATTCAATTCAATTCTTGTCTATGGCCTTTGCAGTGTTGCCCGCAATTTCGCCACTGTCACGTTTTGTTAGACCTTAGCACGATGGAGAATGACCGGTGGTGAGAAGTAATGATCGGTAGAGAATTTGGATCCAAGCAAAATTATGAGAAAAATCAACAAACACAACATTTGAGCAGGATCACTAGACATTTTAACAATCTGTCAATGTTTGACAGCTGTCATAATCGCCGTCAATGTCAAGTTAAACCAAAAGCAATACGAGTAGCACTTGAGAGATCAGCAAGCGTTATCCTAACATGATTAATATATTTAAAGTTAATACAAGGCCGTGAGTAATGACACTGCGTCAGGGTGTCTCATTAAGTCAGCGTTCTTTGACAAGGGTCCTGTAGCCACGTGCAGTGGTAAAGTAGTATTGATTTTAGTCATCAGAATGAGTGCTTTTTGAAAGCTCGCGCCAAAATAAAGACTTTTCTATCTATCTATCTACTTAGCCTGTATGCATCCACTGCTGGGTATAGGCCTATGATGTCTACTCTAACTTTTTATAAGATTTGGCTACTCTTTAGTAAGCCAGTCTCTCCGGTCCTGCCTTTAACTTTTAAGACTTTTTTTACACATTTTTAATTCTCAGAAGTAACCAGTATAATAACTCGAAACTTATATTGGTCAACAGCAAACCAATCAAAGTATACATTAACTTAAATTTACTTCAAAACCAATCGTTCAAATGCTCTCTAAATCGAATGACAACTAAATAATAATTATAATGTATGTTAGACCTAAGCTTTATTTTTTTTTTACTTTATTCTACTTATTTCCAAATAAACTATCTGATTTGATTTGATTTAAAAAAAAACCCTTTAATTCTATTTTAGAAATAATTTTTTTAATAAACCCTTCTTTCTTTTAATTATGTCTACGTATTTGTGACAGCAGGATTTAAATGTCAACAATATATAAAATGTGTTTTTGATGATCATGGTTCCTATAAGTTACGGAAAACATAAAGTAACGACTTAGAAACACCATTTGATTCCAATTATTATCATCTTGATGAACTAATGTCGCCATAAAATTCCATGTCAATTGAAATGGATCGTAAAAAATATTATTTATTAGCGTAATGGTTTGAATTCTGCTGATATTTATGCCAAAATCGATGCCAAAACTAGCCTTCGCCCGCGGCGTTGCTCGCGTTCTACCCTTTAGAATGTGACGTTTCAAAATTCCTTTCTTAGTGCACCCCTACACTATATAAGAATACTACCCTCCAAATTTCATACCTCTAGGACTTATAGTTTAGGCTGTGCGTTGATTCTCTGTCAGCTTCAAAAGAGTTTTATATATATTGATTTATATATAATGATGATGATGATGATAAAATGTTAAACTAATTTGGATGCAATTTCATAAGGTTGATAATATTTTGAACCAACACAACCATCAGTAGGTACATCTACAAAAACTACGCTGAAAACGCTTCAAGAGATCCATACTAAGTTTTTTGACTACAGTCCACTCTAAAAAAGCTTTTAGGTAGTTTCTTTATACATACATCTCAAAATCTCAACTTAAATTAGTCTTTAGTAAAAATCAACAGTAAATTCTTATTAGTTTCACTTATTACCTATTAATTACCGAAAGTACTAGCAGGCGACAGGGAGAGGTCATAAGAGGTCATTTGTAAGATGAAATGATCCCGGGTGGGCCGTTAAGGGCCGTTATTGGTTATAAAGAGCACTAAATCAATTTTTAATTTGGGAGGTTCATAAGTGATAATAAGTTTAGAAGTAAGATTGAGTGTTCAAAATAGTTACTTATTTTTTATACTAAACTTGTATACTACGTACCTAAGTAACTTATTTCATTTTGATATTTTGACAACTTTTCATAGTAGGTACTCTTCTTCTCTTCAATAATGGCCTGTGTCCGTCATTTCGACAGACAATTTTGCCAATGTCAAGTGATATAATTATAATAATATAAGTCAAGTCAAGTCATTTGTCAAGTCGGCTGTCGTTTGTTTTGAAAAGAAAATGGTGGATTTTCTCTTCAAAACCTAACACGAATTTTCACATTCAGAGAAACCACTTTACACACATTTATTCCAATGGCTCACACTTTATGTTACGACCTAAGTATTATTGGTTAAAATTCCACCAAAATTAAACAACAATACTCACAATAACACAAGAAAAACTATTAAAATAAAAGTGCTATGTGTCGTTTCAAAAAATGTCAAAACTCATGTGCCCTCATAGTAGGTATCAAAAGTTCAATCACCCCGCACCTTCTTGATTTGTACTAGGAAACTATCAAAACATATATCACCCCACCCGCTGTTTTCTTGACGAATGACAAATATTAATTCAAATATCACTTGACACTGGCAAAATGGTCTGTCGAAATGACGAACAGAAGGCATAAATAGAAGAAGAAGACTGACCATATTCTTAGCCCGCACTCCCCTCGTGTTTATGACAGCATTAGCGAACTCGACACTGACAGAATTGTGACAACTAGCCACAAAAGCCACAAACCACGAAGATGAAGTTGAAATAGATGAAGAAGAATGATTTGTGACTATCATGTCATTTTGACTTTGACTTCCGAAGAATGTATCATCATGATGAGAGTCAACACTTTGAAAGCCACGAACCAGCGGTTATATCTTACACTGATCGATGGCTATTAACACGTCCCGTACATGCACTAGGCATTAGTGTTGCGACATCTAACTTAAAACTTAGACTTGTGCAAGTCTTTAGGTCCACCAATATGAAAGGAATTGAAATCAGTATGTGAATATAAAATAATATCATAACAGAAGTTGGGTTGGATTTAAATATAATAGTTATAAAAAAAAACTATTAATTATTTTGATAGCTGTTGATGATCACATTGACATTATTTTGAATTTTTTTCAGCTTTTTATCACCGTTTAAGTTTTGAGAAGAAAAACAAAATGGTTATTATTATTTTCATTTGGATTATTTTGAGCAGCAAAAGTCGGTTCGAGGTAAGTATAATGAATATTATATTATAATGTTTGCAAATGATATTCTTGGCAAAATAAATACCGGTAGGAATAATAAAATTGGTACGTCACTAATGTGGCCTGGACGCACTCAGCAGTGGCAAATTGATGGTCCGGCTGCTGTCATGTCGACTGTATGCAATTGATCTGTTTGTGTGTTTGTATGAGAAATTAATTAACGTTGCGTTCAATAGATTTCTATAGATACTGATGGTGTACCTTATATTTCTCACTAGCTGTCACCTGCGGCTTTGCTCGCGTGTTAGCAGCATACGCATTATTTGATTAAAATCTTTGATCCTAATTTTAGACCATTTAGGGTGCGACTTTTCAAAATTCCTTCCTTTTCCTTCTTACTCCCCTACACTATTAAAGATATCCTCCAAATTTCATTCCTCTAGGACTTATAGTTTATGCTGTGCGTTGATTGTCAGTCAGCTTCAAAAGAGTTTTATATATTTAGAAGGTTAACTAATAGTTCTAAGATTTTAATTTGATCAATAATAGCATTTTTTTGAAATTATACAAAACTGGAGAGATGATTTTAAAAACCGCTTATTTTATTTTTGGTTTCCGGGCTCCTAATTCTGAAATACGCAAACCAAGGTCCAAGACTTAGAGGAGATCGAATTATGCGTTTCAAATGGAGCTGGGCAGGACATATTGCAAAGCGTGGTCATTATATTGAAGTTTTATAAAACTACTGTAGAAAAACAATGTAAATAAATAAAATTGTACGTCACACAAATAATTTCAATGATTATTATTATTAACGTATTGCATTATTATTGTTATCGATATTTTTACTAAAGTTTATCGACATCCGCCCATCACTAGTCAAGTGTACCAACATAATAAACCAACACACATAAAACCGCGCCAAACCTAATACCATAGTTCATTATATTCCAAAACAAAAGCAGTTACCGTGCCCCTGCATATTTTAGATCCTATTTCGAGGCAAGATAGCAATTTGATGATACATCCCGTACTGGGAGCAGTGGGTCTGATATGATGCCCTGTGGTATAAAGAATGCATGTATTGACGGCGCGCTCACTGGGCAGCGCCATCTATGAATACCGGATGGAGTTATTGTTGTTGCTACTCATCAGTAGATGGCGCGAGTTGTTGATGAATTATGTTTGTTGAATTTACCGACATTTTTCTCTGAAAGGAAACTTTTTTCAGAAAATATAATTTGTTTGTCGCCGATTTTTCCGAAACTTTTCCACAAATGTTTACAGAATGTTTCATAAACATGTCAACGGAAGTAAAAGAGGATTATTCTCATTATTTTCGACGTCTTTTGAATTGACTGGTTTCTTCCGTGAAAAATATTATGTAAAATATCAGCTGGTTTGGGTTCAAATGAGTTCAATGACTTAGTCAATTGAAATGTTTTTATGTGGGTAGCAATGAAACTAGACCTACGCAATCAGCTGTTTAGGAATATATGAAGAAAAAAAAAACTTATTCTTTTTCGATGTTATAGCGCGTGCACACTATGCCCATACCGCTGCCCTCATGAATGCCGCGATTAATTCCGGAATTATTGCCACAGCAACATCGCCTTTATTCCTACACCGCGTTCACACATGCCCATGCCGCTGCCGGAATTATTGCCGCGAATAATTCCGGAATTATTGCCACAGCAACATCGCCTTTATTCCTACACCGCGTTCACACATGCCCATGCCGCTGACGGAATTATTGCCGCGAATAATTCCGGAATTATTGCCACAGCAACATCGCCAAGTTCATGCCCTAGCTCCTTGGTGAGAATAAAGGCGATGTTGCTGTGGCAATAAGTTCGTGGCATGAATGCCGGCAGCGGCAATGGCATAGTGTGAACGCGGTATTATGTCTTGAATCAAATTGTGGTATACCTATCATAATTATTCATAAGTTTGAAAACTTGAAAAAAAAATCAGATCGGTTCATAAACGATAGTTTTTAGTACTTCTGAGGTAACAAATACAAAAAAAAACTTAATACCACCGAATTGAGAACGTCCTCCTTATTTTGAAGTAGGTTAAAATAGGGCCATAATAACGTCTTGGTATGAATTAATAAGACAAAGGTCCATGGTCATATACATATTGATATATTCCAGAAATCCCCACTAAGAAATCCCTACCAGTAGGGATTCCAGTTTTTTTTCCAGGAATCCCTACTGCTACGATGTTAGTCATTTCTGAACAATAGTACCTATAAAAACAAAAAAAAACCGTTTAAGTAAGAAAAAAAATCTCTTCAACTCAAATACCTATCTAGTACCTTCCGTCCACCACAAGGGTACCACTACCTTCAATTAAAGTACAAACAGAGTGTCCCTAATTAGCGAGCCCTTACTGTTTGCAGCTCTGCGGTAACTAACTGCTGTTCAATCTGTGCTGCGGTGACGCGCTTGCAATTTGTGTTCTAGGGTAGGTATAGGTAGGTGGTACCTACAGATTTCCTACCTACATACTATCATCATCAATATATATAAAACTCTTTTGAAGCTGACTTAGAATCAACACACAGCCTAAACTATAAGTCCTAGAGGTATGAAATTTGGAGGGTAGTATTCTTATATAGTGTAGGGGCGCACTAAGAAAGGAATTTTGAAAAGTCGCACTCTAAAGGGTCTAGAACGCGAGCAACGCCGCGGGCGACGGCTAGTATAATATATGAAGCGCTCGTGGCTAGGCTTGCTTATTCAATCTTCACCGATTATCTAAGCGACGTTCTGCGCGGTCACTATTTGGATGGGTGATCGTTAGTGGCAATTACATCTGAGCGCTTCCGTGCTTTGAGGGCACTTTAAACTGTCCCGGCTCTAGCAGTCGCTAAGCCATGACGGAGGCCTTAAGGCGGCCTAAAAACTCCGTCACCAGAGTTGGCCACTAACTCATACGAGCTTGCTTGCTTGCTTTAATGAACTGAGGGCCTAGTACGAGTTTTCAGTGTATAGTGTGGGTGTGAAACGTCTGACGGCCAGCACACCAGTGGGCGCTGATTTGTATGGAGACGTACTTTATGTGTATAACGTGTTTTTTCGAGTTAAATTACTTAACTGATTTTGATAAAAATATTATGCGACCATTCTGGAATTCTGGATACACTACCCTTTCAGATAAAAAAATATTTTTTCAAATCGATTCATAAATGACGGAGTTCTGAGGTAACAAACATACCTCCTTTTTTGAAGTCGGTTAAAAATAGAAGCTAGTACTAAACCCGGACGGACTCTTCAACCAGTACTCCTAAAACGCTGCTTATCTCTTTTTGCTCAAAGAGAACCAGTGTGGTAACCAAGCATGTGATTCTAAGGGAAATTACTGACCCATAATGACTCAACGCAGATAATACGGGCTTATAATAGACCCTATGCGGGCCATATGGTCCACCCCTTGTAAATCTCCCCTAAGTAGGTGAGTATCAGAATCCCTTAACAAAATTACCGGTCTTACTTAGAATTGTCTCGCAACTTCTATCAAAAGTTAATTACTAATCCCACTAATATTATAAACTAGTTGATACCCGCGACTTCGTACGTGTGTAACTTTCCACCAAAATATCTGTCAACCAGCATACGATGAACCTCGTAGCAAATGGCTGCTTTTGGTTTAGAGAGTTCAAGCTGTATCTAAGAATCCACGTCTGTGATTTCAATAAAATATAGCCTATTCAATCCGAATAAAAGGGGCTTCTGAATGGTAAAAGTCTCAATGAATCATAAGATAATGATGATGATGACGGCAGTTCATTGGTTTTGTTCTATTGATCGTAAACAATGAAAAGTAGCAGGAAAGCAAAATACGCAATGTCGTGGTTTTCCAGTTATTCTTATTTGACTGCTAAACGGCTGAACCAATTTTGATATTATTTTCATGAGACCAATCTGGAAGTACACGCTTTTAGATAAAAAAGACTGTTTCAAATCGGTTCATAAATGACGGAGTTATCAGATGACAAACAAAATAAATACAACCGAATTGAGAACATCCTCCTTATTTAACCGACTTCAAAACAGGAGGAGGTTCTCAATTCAGCTGTGCTTTTTTAAGTGAGTTAAAATACATCTTATTACAACTTAAAAGCATAACTCTACAGACTATAATGCCTCTAAAAGTTTTTTTTGTTAGTAGTTATCGCACCCTGTATATAATCGGACTCGCAACCTTTAGGGGGTAGGCAGGTCACGTGTCCAATTAAGGGACGTATTGCCGGACAAACATGTATTTCCTGCGACAAACTGGGGCTTAAGTAACATTAACTTAAGTGAATAAAAAATATGCTGGATGAGACAATCTCAATGTCATCTCAGGCGTCATGGCTCAGTCGGTAGTAGCTCTGCCTTCCGTGCTGTGCGTCGTGGGTTCGATCCCTACCGAGAACAAATATTTGTGTGTTGTAAACATAGATGTTTGTTCTGTGTCTGGGTGTTTCTATGTATTATAAGTATGTATTTACAAAAAATATATACTATGTATGTATGTATTCTATCAGCCATCTAGTTCCCATAGTACAAGCTTTGCTTAGTTTGGGACTAGAAGGCGTTGTGTTAAGTGTCCGTGAATATTTATTTTATTTATTTTAATGTTTGAAGATATACATAAATATAGGCCATGATTCTCGTGCGTTGATTCTCAGTCAGCTTCAAAAGAGTATTATATATGTATTTAGAAGATATTATGTAAATCACTTGCTGGCAAGAAATAAATGAATTGAATAAAAAGAAAACAAAAAATATATATTTTTGTCACATCTAGTAGTAATAACTAATATCTTTGACCGACCTCGCCCAGGGGTGTGACTCTATGATGTCAAAAAATGTCGATTTTGTCATATTTATTTTAGTTTTACCCGATTGTGTGGTGTGCAAACAATATATACTATTTCTATGATTTTCTGCTATTTGGTAGAACTAACGATAATTGCCGCTCGTCCTACTAGACTTAGTCCACCGGTAGAACTAACAATTTATGCTATAAGTAGAACTAACAGTAATTCCCGCTCGTCCTACTATACTTAGTCCACCAATAGAACTGACAGGAAATCTATGACTTGTATAAAATGTGTCTAGTTTGTGTTACAAAATTTGTAAATAAAAAAAAATAAAAAAAACAATTCAAACTTACCAAAAAGTCCCCTACTATGGAGATTCGGTCGTAACTCGATTGGAATTCGAATCGATCACGCCGCATTCTCGTGGCGATCGAGTATCGAGTTAGCACACGTGTACATCTGCAACAAAGAATGACGGAATTTAAAAACGAATTTGTATTTTTAGAAGAGCCAGCTGCATTTTTTTATGGGCGTGTTAGGGATGAATAGGATTTCGTACGTATTCTCATGAATGAATATGTTACTGAATACCTACGGCAAATCTTCTAAATATATATAACTCTTTTGAAGCTGACTTAGAATCAACGCACAGCCTAAACTATAAGTCCTAGAGGTATGACATTTGGAGGGTAGTATCCTTATATAGTGTAGGGGTGCACTAAGAAAGGAATTTTGAAACGTCACACTCTAAAGGCTCTAAAATTAGGATCAAAGATTATAACTAAATAATGCGTATGCTGCTACTACGCGAGCAAAGCCGCGGGCGACAGCTAGTAAATAATACTTTTCTAAATAAATACCTATTTAGTAGGTAGGTAGGAATATTGATCGGTTCTAACTATTTTTTTTTTATGATAGTATAGTTTATTGATACTTATTTTTGTCCTTTTGTCATAGTTTTTTTTTCATTGTTGCTAAAAAACTACTCATTCATTCCAATTTTTTTATTTCATATTTATTTATTTTCTCTTAGATATGTCAGTAATTCAGTATACAATTAAAAACAATATTTATCAAATATAATAATATATCAATTTTTTTTTTTCATAATTTAATTACTTTTTTTACATACGAGCAGGTACATCAGCGTATAATGGATTTCAAAGTGGATCGTTTCAGCTTTTAATCGTAATGAGTTGGCAACACAGACTGGAAAATAACGACATCTTAATCTTCCGACACCTGGTCCACAATTTTACGCTTTGCTTTGACAAATCTCTCAAGTTATAGCAAAAATACCATTAATTATAGGAATAACAAATTTATACTGTAAAACGCCACTTCCAGCTTAAAAAATCCCGTAATTATACAGTACTTACCTTAGCTTGCTTTATGAGTAAATAAAAAAATAAAAAAAGCCCGCGAACCGGCGACAAAGGCCGATGATATCGCGAGAATGCGACCCTTTTAATTAAAAACTCTAATTTCAAAATGGAAGGCCCCGTATTCAAATTTGGAACGGCCCAATGAATTTTTACGAAACAAAAGTATTTGCGTTTTGTTTTTTTTTTTAGTTTTATTTTAGCCGCAAGACTTTGTGGAGATAGTGAACAATTCTTTTTTTTTAAATCTGTTTTTGATGTCATGTCAGAAGGGTTTTAATTTGAGTACTACGAGTCTTGCTAAGTACGTTTTACTAAAAAAGTAACTATTTTACTCACTTCTACTAATGCAGAGTAAGATTGAATGAATTGACACATTGTCATAGTGTAGCTAACAAGCGTTGTTTTTTTTTAATAAACATAATATTAATTAATAAGTTTAAAGACTTGAAAATACCGACTTCAATTTGATACAGCTTTATTAAATTGGATGATACTAATATAGAAGATCTCTTTCAGAATATTTTTTTTTTGAAATCGGTCCAATGACGGAGTTAAGTTGTAAAAAAAAAAAACATCCGAATTGAGAACCTATTCCTTTTTTGAACTGAAAACCTTATTAAAACCCCGATCTACTAATGATTCAAATAATAGCCAATAATGGTTCAAAATGGTTGTATGGGCATGTCATGCGGAGGGAAGAAAGCCATATTACGAGAAGAATGCTAGACATGAATGTGGACGGATGTAGAAGTATAGGTAGGCCAAAGAAAAGATGGATGGACTGTGTGAAAGAAGATATGAGTAAGAAAGGAGTGAACACCGAGATGACGGCTGATAGAGGAGAGTGGAAGACGAAGACATGTTGTACCGACCCCACTTAGCGTGAGACAAGGGTAGGAAGATGATGATGATGGTTCAAAATGGTCTAAAATATACATTTAGGTAAGTACTTTAGGTTGGAAAAAACCACGATTGTAGCTATCGGAAAAAACAGGCGACATAAAATATTACACATGGTTACTAGTATTATATGATCTGTGACATGGTGGTTACGTCATTATGACGTCACACCATGTGTTTCAGCGTCCATTTTGTAACCTAATTTGGCGAGGTTAGTACGAATTGTGTTACTGGGAATATTTGACTATACTTTTAGGGTAAGTAATGGTTGTTTTAGGATCTTTCAATTAAGATTAAAGTAAAAAGACAGATATTTTAGGGCTATTCTGATATATTTATGACACGCCGTTATGAAACGATATCAAAGATTTCATTCACTCGTTCATTAAAAAAAATCATTCATTGATTCATTTGGTGTAGGTTGAAGTCTCGTTGAAATTGGACTAGCAGACAAACAGACAGACTCGTAAACACAGGGTTTACGAGTCTGTCTGTTTGTCTGCTAGTCCAATTTCAACGAGACTTATACCATTCAGAAGCTTTTTTTCCGGACTGAAACATAGACTATATTTTATTTAAATCAAAGACGTGGATTCTTAAATACAGCTTGAACTCTCTAAACCAAAAGCAGCCATTTGCTACGAGGCTCATCGTATGCTGGTGACAGATATTTAGCTAGTAACTAGTAGGTACCTACTGAAAATGTTTTGACTTTGACGTATGTAATTATGTATAGAGCAAGCCGGCTCTAAATAGTTTGCTTATGGGACCGGGAATGAGAAAAAGGCGAGTTTGATATTTAAAATGTCAAACGGAATCGTTCTTCTTCTTTTAAACCTATAAGACCTGTGTTCGTCATTTCGACAGACAATTTTGCCAATGTCAAGTGATGAATTTTAAATAATAGAAGTCAAGTCAAGTCAAGTCATTGTCAAGTCGGCTGTCGTTTGTTTTGAAGAGAAAATGGTGGATTTTCTCTTCAAAACCTGAAACGATCTTTCACATTCAGAAAAACTTTACACACATTTATTCCAATGGCTCACACTTTATGTTACGACCTAAGTATTATTGGTTAAAATTCCACCAAAATTAAACAATAATACTCACAATAACACAAGAAAAACGGTTAAAATAAAAATGCTATGTGTTGTTTCAAAAAATGCGAAAACTCGAATCAAACGGAATCGTTCGATTTTTAAATACGACACGTCAAACGGACGTCCGCGACGCTTCAATTTGCGGCAGGATGCAACCAATCGCGATCACTCCCGCCTCGTGTGACCCCCTACTAGGGTTGCCAGATGCAATCCACATCGAAATTTAGTCTGTTTGTCTCACTAGCCGTCGCCCGCGGCGTTGCTCGCGTTCTGGACCCTTTAAAGTGTGACTTTTCAAAATTCCTTTCTTAGTGCACTCCTACACTATATAAGGATACTACCCTCCAAATTTCATACCTCTAGGACTTATAGTTTAGGCTGTGCGTTGAGTCTAAGTCAGCTTCAAAAGAGGTTTACATAATTAGACTTAGGATACAGTCTGTCAGCCCTAATGTTGGATCTGAAGTAACGATAATATATAAGGAAAATGTCACGAGGCTAATTGTATTCCAATAGAATATTTTATTTGTATTGAATACTGGGTGTTACTATGTAAAATGTATAAAAGTATAAGACCAGCAATCTAGTTCCGTAGTACAAGCTTTGCTTAGTTTGGGACTAGAGGGCGTTGTGTGTAATGTTTTAGAATATTTAATTACTTTTAAATAGCAGAGTTTTAAATTAATGAATGCAAATTGGGACCTGAAATTCCCCAACGCCTTTTAGAAGCATTTGTTGCTCTCAAATTATAGTACACGTTGAGATAGATTCATTCAACTTATTTTTGTAAATACATAATAACACCCAGACATGGATATAAAAATTTGATACATAAGGAAACAAATAAGTATGTAATAATTTAACAGTACAAAGTTAAGGAACTAATCGGGAAAAGTATGGTTAATTAGGTATAGTAGGTACCTACCTACCAATTTCAGCAAGTAGCTTATACAATCATCATCAATATATATAAAACTCTTTTGAAGCTGACATAGAATCAACGCACAGCCTAAACTAAAAGTCCTAGAGGTATGAAATTTGGAGGGTAGTATCCTTATATAGTGTAGGGGTGCACTAAGAAAGGAATTTTGAAACGTCACAATCTAAAGGGTAGAACGCGAGCAACGCCGCGGGCGACGGCTAGTTTAGTATAAAACACTACGTAAATTAAAACAATTGAAAAAGATAATCAGATCGGCACAGAAAAGAACTGAAAACAATAATCAGGTCGGCACAGAAGTTTTTAGAAGCAAATCCACAAAACTATGAACAAAACACTGAAAACTTCAAGAATTAAAATCACACGCTCCACCGCCGGGCTTTAACAAACACTACTCGCTCCCAAACTCACACCGCACAATGATTCTCAACATTCATGCGAAATGCGCCATTAAAAACTTCCATAGAGCGAGGCAGCAACACACTCCCTCTCACATCAATTATGTTCTAACCCTCCAGCTTCCGACAGAGCCATGTTCTCACTAATGACCGTTAGAACGAAAATTGAAATAGGATTCTGAATTGGCATCGGATGAAAAATGATTGGAATTGTCTATAGAAAGTGACTGTCAGTTTACGTGAAAGGAGGATCTAAATGTGATAAAAAAGAAGTTTTTTTTTCATAATTATTAGCAAATATCACAAAGGTCGGTTGTGTTATAATTTTAATACCTATTCTTTTTTAAATTTGTATAAATGACGAGATACTAACGTTAATATGTTCTGCTTTAGCAATCAATAAATAGTTTTCATTTCAGCACCATCTCTTTGCCCTTTTCCCGCTTTATGTAATTAAATTAAATAGTAATGAAAGTTTTCATTTCATTTTTCATTATTTCAAAGTTGAGCAAGACAAGACCTACGTTTTTTTTCAATAATTATTTGTGAGCTATTGTAAATGCCAAAAAGGAAGAATATTGAAAAAAATACTGAGCCAGACGTAGATGTGATTAGAAGGATAGAAGTACTCCTGCAATTATATTTATTAGATTCGTTGTAAATTGTATTAACCAAAAGTAGGAGTAATATAAAAAATATAAGTGGAAAATAATGATTTTAGACTAGAATGAATGAATGAATGAATGAACTGTAGAATAAACCTAAAGCAGGTGAGTTACTCTCGACCACAGTTCCAAACCGGATCCATAGATTTTGACAGAAGTTTGACAGATTTCTTCAACTTCAACTTCTTGATTTGTGGCTTTTGTAGCTAGTTGTCACAATTCTGCCAGTGTCAGATTTCTTGTCATTTGTACTGAAAAAATGACACGAAATCTGTCAAAATCCGGATCCAATTTGGAACGGCGTTGGTTAAAGCCCTACGAATCTGAACGTGTTCAAAATACGCTGAATAAGTATGAAAACTCCGTGCTTGTCTTACACTTTTTGAACAGTAAGTTTCACTGTGTAGGTACGTGTGTCTCATCCCTGTGGAATACAAAGATACTTACCTAAGTTGGTGATGCACTGTATTATTCATGTATGTGGCTCTATCTACATCTAAAACCAACGCGTCATATGCTCTTATTCAAATATAGGACAAGGATATAAAAACTTCTTTCATATACAAATCAAAAAGCATTCAACGCTCACAATACTGTCTGTAATATCAGTGACGAAATCGCTTACATTTAAATAACAAATGAGACGAAACTCTATAACAAGCTCTTATGTTAAGACCTATTTTTGAGATTTTGTAATTCAAAACTATGAATTGAGAAGGGCTGTGACTGTGTTCCATTTTTCTTGAATTTAAAGTTTCTCTTTGTATGCATTGACGCCTGCTGCAGTTCATGGATAATTCAATTTGGGTTTTAATGAATAATTCCTTGGACTGTATGATGTATTACGCAAAACGTGACCTCGAAACATTTTGCGTGTTTTCGAAGTAGTCAATTGATCTACTTTAGTAACTTCCTGTGTTTTTATTTGGAATTTTCCTATCGTTCTGTTTAATAAAGTTTTTTTTTTTATGATAGTAGTAATAAAGTTGCTGATAACAAACGTTGTATTAAAAGTAGACAAAAAATAATATAATATGCATTTGAGATTTGTCACAATAAAAGCATTAGAATTTATAACATTCTTATCAATGTCTGACTTCTAACAGATTAGCTAGAATCGATTGTGGCATAAAAAATGTTTAAGAGATGATTCAAATTGAGGCCATTTTGAATTTTGCCCCCGCTATCGCGAGGTCAGCCCTTCCTATCGACTTATCGACACCGCTTCCTGTTCGACTTGAAATATTGAAATTTCGGCTATCAAAATGGTGATCGACTTTATTTTGTAAATCGACTTTTTGTATATTTTTTACGCTTCTTTTTTGTTCGTATTTTGTTTTACATCCGAGCGAATTGTTAGATTTTTGTATTTTATTTCCAATATCTTCTAAATATATAACTTTTTCTTCTAAATATATATCTCTTTTGAAGCTGACTGAGAATCAACACATAGCCTAAACTATAAGTCCTAGAGGTATGAAATTTGGAGGGTAGTATCCTTATATAGTGTAGAGGTGCACTAAGAAAGGAATTTTGAAACATCACACTCTAAAGGGTAGAACGCGAGCAACGCCGCGGGCGATGGCTAGTATTCAATAAAAATGAAATTGTGTTTATAATATTTGCAATTTTAATTTGAAAAAAAAAAACGATCTTTTGACATCTTTAGTGTATAATAAAATAAGTAATTAGTGGCTAATTTAAATAGGGTTTGTGTGTACTTCGAATCATTAAGGTCAAATGTTTGAACATCTGGACAAATATAGATTACAATATTGACCGAAGTCACCCTATTTCAAATTGAATTGAGAACAGTGAATCTGTTTCAATCATCAGTTAGGGTGATGGACTGGACTATCTTCACGGTATTAATGGTCATTTTAAAAGTATTAACCACCAAGAATGATTATGCGATCTTAATAAATAAAATAATGATTTTAAACTATGCAAAAGTAACAAAAAAATTGAGTCTTATATAGAAAACCCCAAAGCATTACATCTACTCATTTAAAACTCTAAGAAGAGTATTGACAGAATAACATGATAGACAATTTAGAAATAAAAGCCAGTAAATAGTAGCAATATCCATCGAAAGCTCTTAAAAAAGACAGCCATTTTCAACGGACAACCACAATCTTAAAGAGTCGGGAAACCGGAAAAGCAAAAAGTTTATCGCTAAAAGAAGGTTTTTATCTGTAAATCGGATATGTTGCGAGTCCACAGCAGGATCTCGATTTGAGGATACCCATTTGACAGATAAGAAAACGTTTTAGTTGCAATTGGCAGATAATGGTACACTTCAAAATATGTCATAACTAATAAATAGAATGATTCGAGTTTTTACATTTTTTTGAAACAACACAGCATTTTTATTTTAACAGTTTTTCTTGTGTTATTGTGAGTATTATTGTTTAATTTTGGTGGAATTTTAACCAATAATACTTAGGTCGTAACATAAAGTGTGAGCCATTGGAATAAATGTGTGTAAAGTGGTTTTTCTGAATGTGAAAAATCGTTTCAGGTTTTGAAGAGAAAATCCACCATTTTCTCTTCAAAATAAACGACAGCCGACTTGACAATGATTGACTTGACTTATGTATGTTAAAATTCATCACTTGACACTGGCAAAAATTGTCTGTTGAAATGACGGACACAGGCCATATATGGTAAAGAAGAAGAAGAAACATAGAATGAATGAATGAAAATACTTTATTGTACGTACATACCTTACAAACTGATATGCGAGACAGATTATAAAGAAAATAAGATTAAACTATTACGTACAACAGGCGGTCTATTGCTACAGAACGATTTCTTCCAGACAACCAAAAATGTAGCGAGATAGCTTATACAGAAAATAAGATTAAACTACTACGCACAATGGGCGGTCTTATCGCTAAGAAGCGACTTCTTCTAGACAACCAAAAAATGTAATGTTGGAAAGGAAAAATAATATGACATCGCTACGTATTGATTTAGTGAAATGTAATCACAGACACCTAAATACGAAACAGTTGAAATTACTTTTTGAAGACAATTTTGAGAAAGTCCACGAAAATAGCGCGACAGTTTGAAAAGGTGTCTTTTCGCGAATCACAACCCCAGCGTCATAAAAGAAAATTATCACCTCCCCCGCGGACAAAAGGACAAAAATGCCCGTAAAATATCAATGTCGAAATGTAATACGAGCGTTCCACCATTAGCCCGCGAATTGGGGTCAATTGTTGTTTGTCCATTGGACTCGTTACGGCGGCCATATTTGAAATAATTTGGAAATGGAACGCGGAATGAACTGTAAGTTTCACGTTTGAAATTGGAACGCATTTTCGCGGTATCGAGAGTGAACGTCGGTATTTATCGTGTTAGCGATTGGTAATGAACTTTTCGCTCGGATATAAAATGCTGGATATCACAGCTTTTATTTTGAAATCTAATTTTCACTGTGATTTTTTTTTACGGTTTAGTTTTTAGTTTGAATGATTGAATAGGTGTTTGATTTTACTATAAACTTTTTAAAACTTTCTAAAAATATACAATTTTTTTTAAAACTATATAGTTAATAATAATAATAGGCCTTTACATCTATTGAAGATGATTTATAGAGCGTCAGGAGGCAACCTATGCTTAAACTTAACGGGACACTGTAGTGCCTGGGACAATGTTTAGATGTTATATAGTTATACCTAACACAATGAATGCAGATGACAGCTGTCAAATTACAATAACGTTTGTTTACAAGTTGCATTATTTAAAAACTGGTCCTCCGACAATCAGAGTTGTACCTAGCATAGCAACAGTAATACCAACATATTAAAGCAGATGTCATGTCAGTGCGAAAATCACTTCCGAAAACGCCCGTTAAATTTTATTGTATACCAAACAAAAAAAAAACTTTTGTGCGCCGAACAATGAGGCAGCTGAGTTCATGAATGCTTTTGCTCACGAAAAAATATAACCGAGGTTTTCTCGAGTCGCGTTCGACTTGAAAGCAAATGGTAGGGGGGGTTTGCTTGACAAGGGACTGTGACCTTTCTGCTTGAGAGATTAGAGTGCAAAATGCTTTGAATATAATTTGGTTCTTTAGGCGGCATTACTTCTTTCTTACAAGCAAATTTTAGGAGTTGTTCATTATAATAGTAGGGAGGAATTCTTGGATTCGTGTTGTTATGTAAGAATGGTCTTTATGTCTATGATGTTAAAGCACAATTTCTCGTTATCAAGAACTTGAATAGGGCCTTGATTTCGTAGATTTGTGGGAAAATGTGAAATAATGAAGTGTCTTCTGTCTCATGACAATAAGGTCAATGAACTTAGGTGATAAGTAGGTCTAGGTATTATATCATCTGTGGTCTAGAATAATGATATAGGTATGATCAGAATTATGTATGGATGTATGGATCAGAATGTTGGGCAATGAAAGGGACGGATGAGAGAAGAGTGCATGCAGCAGAGATGCGAATGTTGAGATGAATGTGTGGAGTGACAATAATGGATAAAATAAGGAATGAGTATATAAGAGGAAGTTTGAAAGTAGCGCCAATAACGGACAAGTTGAGGAGTAATAGGTTAGCGTGGTATGGGCATGTCATGCGGAGGGAAGAAAGTTATATTACGAGAAGAGTGCTAGACATGAATGTGGACGGATGTAGAAGTAGAGGTAGGCCAAAGAAAAGATGGATGGACTGTGTGAAAGAAGATATAGAGTAAGAAAGGAGTGAACACCGAGATGACGGCTGATAGGGGAGAGTGGAAGACGGAGACATTTTGTACCGACCCCACTTAGCGTGGGGCAAGGGTAGGAAGATGATGATGGTCTAGAAAAATTATCTGTGGTCTAGGTATACCTAAACCTACCTACTGTGGACCAATATAGGTTTACGATGATGATGATGAGACGAAATGGAAAAGGAATATGAAATTACTAACCCTTCAAAACAAGAATGTCGTAATTTTGTAACAGCTGTGCTTCTTAAAGTAATTATTTTGTATTATGATAATTAATTTGAAATATTGCTTAATCCAATTGAAACGTGGTGTGATTTCTTAACACATTTTAACCCTAGTAGACATAACACGTTCTTATCCGAAACTTTGCATCAACTAACGTGGATAGGTACCTAATACCTACTTACTTTGAGGCCCCACTTATTACGTACCTAGTACATACTCTTTTTTAACCAAGTTCAAAAGAGAAAGAGACCATTAATTTTTTAAATTTTTCTACCATGTAGGTATAATAAAACTCTTTTGAAGCTGACTCAGAATCAACGCACAGCCTAAACTATAAGTCCTAGAGGTATGAAATTTGGAGGGTAGTATCCTTATATAGTGTAAAGGTGCACTAAGAAAGGAATTTTGAAACGTCACACTCTAAAGGGTAGAACGCGAGCAACGCCGCGGGCGACGGCTAGTGAGAAATATAAGGGACTCTTCACACCATATTTCCGTTCCACAGCCACTTTCGGAACAAGGAATCGATTTCCTTTGAAGTGAGGATTTCTACATTGTAAAGCTGCGGGTAGGCACATAGAAGTGGCTTCTTTTGTGATGACCATGGCTAAGCTGGGATTTAAAACCGAATTTTGAAGTGGGTATGTACCTATCTTTAAAGATTTGGAAGATGTTCGGCTGTTTTGTGGATCTCACAAGGGATACTTCCTAGAGTGGGATCAGATGGGCTTAGCGAAGCTCCAGGCTTCTTTAGCCAGGTTAAAATACTCTACCGTATTCTATAACTAGCTGTCGCCCGCGACTTCGTTCGCGTCCCGTTGGATTCCGTTGATTTTTCGGGATGAAAAGTAGCCTATGTGTTAATCCAGGTCGCGGACAATATATATTTCAAGTTTCATCCAAATCGGATCAGTAGTTTTTGCTTGAAAGAGTAACAAACATCCATCCTCACAAACTTTCGCGTTTATAATATTGAGTAAGATTCGTATTAAAAACTAAACTGTAGTTAAAATCTTAGATTTTAAAGTTTAAAAACATGAAAATTGACTTCAATTTGATACGCTTTGACCATAAAAATGATGATGGCAGTTCATTGGGACTGTTATATTGATCGTAAACCCTGAAAAGTCACAGGAAAGCAAAATACGCAATGTCGTGTACGCGGATGCAGTGTTTCTTCCAGATATTCTTATTTAACTGCCACACTACTGAACCAATTTTGATAAAAACTTTATGGGACCAATCTAAAAATATACCCGTTCAGGTAAAAAAAAACAATTCTGTTCTTAGATGACGGAGCGTGGAGTTATGAGGTAACAAACAAAAAACCAACTGAATTAAGACCCTCCCCATTTTTTTGAAGTTGGTTAATAATGGCAAATCTTTGAAGAAAAAAAAACAGCTATACGCAAAAAAGTTAGTTGTTCATAACGCAAAAAAAATATCGTACGTGGAATCGAACCTACAGCCTACAGCGGAGAGAACAGAGCTATAGGCGTCATGGCTCAGTCGGTAGTAGCTCTGCCTCCCGTGCTGTGGGTCGTGGGATCGATCCCCACCGAGAACAAACATTTGTGTGTTGTAAACATAGATGTTTGTCCTGTGTCTGGGTGTTTCTATGTATTATAAGTATGTATTTACAAAAAAATATGGGTCGCGACTCGTGGTCCCACTGGGATTGTACCACTATTACTCGTGGTCCCACTATCCCTGAAATCATGGGTTCGTGGTTCCACTGCTGATATGTATGTATTCTATCAGCCATCTAGTTTCCATCGTACAAGCTTTGCTTAGTTTGGGACTAGAAGGCGTTGTGTTAAGTGTCCGTGAATATTTATTTATTTATACCATCTGAGCCGTACAAGCAGTAAGTTACGAAGGTATTTAAAATATAAACAATCTTGCAGTCCTAGACGAAATAACTGTGTTTATAATACCGACGTATCATGTAACAAGTCTCAATGTTACACTGTTAGCAAATATTTGAATGATTACGAATAGCACACTCATTTACAGAGTACTAGTGACTAGGGTTATCGATATTACTAAAGTACACATTTTTTTAATTTTTTTTTATGATAAAAGTAATGGAACAAGCTGATAGCTCACCTGATGTTAAGTGGTAACTTCTGCCTATAACAATGCATTACCTCACAGAGCAAGTCCAATGAGGACGTGCCCTGTAAGGCAATGCACTGCGTCCATCACTCTGAGACGTAAAGATGTTGAAGTCTCATGTGCGTGTAATTACACCGGCGCCCTTACCCTCCAAACCGGAACACAGCAATGCGAGCATCGCTGCTTGGCGGCAGAAATAGGTACGGTGCTAGTACTGAACCCGGACGAGCTCTCACAAAGAGCTCTACTACTACTAGGTAGTAGTAGTAGTGCTTGTAGTAGAGTTATCGATATTACTAAACTACACATGTAAGATGAATCAAATAAAATTTGGATGCAGCCAGTGTCTTAGGCGATAAATCGTTTGCAACGGTTTGTAGATAGCTCAACTGTTTCATGTATATTTTGTAAATATTGTGAACTAGCCGTTGTTCGCGGCGTTGTTCGCGTTCTACCCATTGTGTGACTTTTCAAAATTCCTTTCTTAGTGCACCTCTACATCATCATCATCAATCTATATAAAACTCTTTTGAAGCTGACAGAGAATCAACGCACAGCCTACACCATTAGCCCTAGAGTTATGAAATTTGGAGGGTAGTATCCTTATAATAGTGTAGGGGTGCACTAAGAAAGGAATTTTGAAAAGTCGCACCCTAAAGGGTCTAAAATTAGGATCAAATATTTTAACCAAATAATGCGTATGCTGCTACCAAGCGATCAAAGCCACAGGCGACAGCTAGTATTAATATAGAACCTTATAGTAGACTTAACTAACTTACTAACCTTGTGTCTCTGAGAGTTAAACTAGTAGGTACTTTGATTCAGTTATTATATATACTAAGAAGTGTAATAGTTATCATACTTTATCAGCCTTATCAATGAATGAAGGACATACAGTATCAGTCAGTTAGTTTTCGTAATAGATAGCGCATTTACAATAATGTTTTACAACAAATTTGAAAAAAAAAAAAAAAAAATGACGGACATTTAACTCAACGCGTTCTAGTCCCAAACTAAGCAAAGCTTGTACGATGGAAACTAGATGGCTGATAGAATACATACATAATTTTTTTTTGTAAATACATACTTATAATACATAGAAACACCCAGACACAGAACAAACATCTATGTTTACAACACACAAATGTTTGTTCTCGGTGGGGATCGAACCCACGACCCACAGCACGGAAGGCAGAGCTACTCCGACTAACAATAAATGTGTGTAAAGTGGTTTCTCTGAATGTGAAAAGTCGTTTCAGGTTTTGAAGAGAAAATCCACCATTTTCTCTTCAAAACAAACGACAGCCGACTTGACGAATGACTTGACTTGACTTATACATACAAATTTACCACTTGACACTGGCAAAATTGTCTGTCGAAATGACGGACACAGGCCTTAGAGGGTAAAGAAGAAGAAGAATCGTCATTACGTTTTGTATGATTAGGTATGATTACAATTTGTTTTTATTGGATGAGTTAGAGCTAGTTCGTCCCAAGCTTGTTTGTCTTCTAAATAATCAGATATGTCAAATTAGGTTAGTAAGAAAAATGTATAGGTACTACTAATGAGACTAATGTTACTAAGGAAAACGAGTAAGTATTGTAAAATGAATAAATATCATAATACTTAAATAATAATATATGTATTTTTATCTTTTGAAACCTTTGTCGACTTTTTCCCTAACGTTTTTACGTAAATATTATATTTAGACTCGTTTTATCAATATCAATATCATCAATATACAGGGTGTTACCAGACCACTTCCGAAAACGAAAGGGGGAGCTACAGCACACCAAAACCCAACCAAAAAAAAATCAGTTATCCTGAAAAATAATTATAGCCGGAGAAAACAATGTTTAAAGATTTGTATTTATTTCGCCAGCCCGCAATGTACGCATTCACGTAGGTAAGGTCGAGGCGTAGTACTATTATTTATTCTGTGTCGTAAGTGCCTACTAACGTAGGTAGGTACCTACTATGTTTATTTATACCTAATTGGAATAGTACCTACTTACATAATTACGCTGTAGCCTCGGTCAAACTAGAAATGGCTCTAACTGAGCTCCTCCTCGTTCATGGCACAGTTGAGCTCGCCTGACTGTTGCCTGATGAACGCGATCCAGGAATAAAGGATCCTCGGCACTTCTCGCATTAAGGTCTGAGAATACTAATCTAATACGGCTTCTCATTTCTTCAGCCGTATCGCACCCATATTCCCTCGCACGAAACATAGTAACTAACACTCACTGTTCTATCTAAAATCTTAACAAAAGTATCCACCTACTCTAAAAGTAACTCTAAATTAACACATAAATTAATAAAAAAACACACTCATAAACTAACTAAGTACCTAATTAACTTAAGTAGGTAATTAATAAAATAAAACAAAAAAACAACTCTTTCACGAAAGGTATGCAATTTGTATGCACCGCGCACAAGTGTCCAGTACGAATATCAAACACGAACTAGGTAAAAATAAATCAAAAATAAGCAAAATGATAGAGAGTAGGTAAATTGCGCCAAAACAGTCCTTTGAAAGATGCCGACAGAGAAAAAATAAGCGCCAGCGCAAGCTCGGTCATCAATCTGTTTTGTGTTCTAAATGAGTAATTTTAAGGTTCAGACTTCTATTTCGCTACATTTTCTTTTGACTAAGTGCCGACCTGCCTATTTGTAGATAGGTACCTACCTACTAATTATTTAATGAAAGTAGGTAAGTAAGTAAACTAAGTAGGTATTAGGTATCTGATGTAATGTTTACGATTATTTATGTTTATGACACAATGATTTAGTGCTCTGTCATCTAAGTCCTTCCCAAAACCAAAGTACCTAAGTACTTTAATAGGTACCTACTTAAGTAATTAATAACGTATAGCGCCTAGTGTGGCCCCTCTGCTCCTCCATCCCCTCTACGCTGCCGTCCCTCCGCGCGGGTAGCTGAACGCCTGGCTCACGCCATTCGCGGGGCGCCCCGCTAGTCACAAAACAGTCTCTGAGCGGAACGGTCGCTCGCGCGCGCGCCGGCAAGGTAGCAAAGTTCCGACGATGTATTTCTATGTGCAAAGACGAAAAGTAACAATATCAGTTTTCTATTCCAATTCTTATACATCAACCTAAAACGTTGAGAAAAAAAGGTAGTAGGTACTACTAAAGGTGGTAGGTAAGTACCCTTTATAAGAAGTGGGTTGTTTTTATTATGAAATCATGAAATTATTACAAAGCTACGATTTCGATTCTCTTCGATTGTAAGTACTTAGTAAAGTGTTTCCGTATGTGTTTACTCAGATGCACGCTTCATCCAGGTAGAGCCTAAACAACCTATTGGTGCATAAGTTCTTTCCATTATGTACGTGCCTAGATTAGGTACTTGCAATTTGTGTCAACTTTGTGTTTTTGCGGTATCTAAGATTCTGTAGTTTGTAGAAATAAGGCAGGCTGGCTGCCTAGGTAGGCTACCTAAGTAGACGCAGACGCGGGCACTAGGTAGGTATAATACCTACCGTTTGTAGTCGCGCTTATTATTTTCTATGCTTGCGTGACGCGACCGCGCGATAAAGACGGGCGTCTCTTGTCTCGCTCGCACGTCGCGTACTTGAATGACCCGCGGTGAACTCTCAGCTGTTCATGCTGTAGTAGAGTGGGCGTAATCTGCGTGCTGCGTGTATATTGCTGCTTTATTTATTTTATTTGTTTTTTTGCTTTTTTAAATGAGATAATTAGGTAGATATGTCTTATTATGTTGTACTGTGTGTATGTAACTAGTAAAAAAATTAAAAAGAGATAGTCAAGTAAATTTTTTTTTTCGCGATTTTTTTCGCTTAATGTTTTCAGTATCATGGTCTGATTGGAACCTCCAAGTTTTCGGAAGTGGTCTGGTAACACCCTGTATATAAAACTCTTTTGAAGCTGACAGAGAATCAACGCACAGCCTAAACTATAAGTCCTAGAGGTATGAAATTTGGAGGGTAGTATCCTTATATAGTGTAGGGGCGCACTAAGAAAGGAATTTTGAAACGTCACACTCTAAAGGGTAGAACGCGAGCAACGCCGCGGGCGACGGCTTGTCAATATATATAAAACTCTTTTGAAGCTGACTTAGAATCAACGCACAGCCTAAACTATAAGTCCTAGAGGTATGACATTTGGAGGGTAGTATCCTTATATAGTGTAGGGGTGCACTAAGAAAGGAATTTTGAAAAGTCACACTCTAAAGGGTAGAACGCGAGCAACGCCGTGGGCGACGGCTAGTACCTATATCTTATAAATGGTATTTTTTTTGTCTACACCCACTTAATATTACAAAATTTAAAAATTGATAGATCAGTAAACAAAAGCAAGCAAGCGAGCTGGTGGCCAACTCTGGTGACGGAGTTTTTAGGCCGCCTTAAGGCCTCCGTCACGGCTTAACGACTGCTAGAGCCGGTAAAGTTTAACGTGCCCTCCGAAGCACGGAATCGTTTAGATGTAAATGCCACTAACTGTCACCCATCCAAATAGTGACGTTAACCGAACGTTGCTTAACTTAGATTATCGATTAAGATTGGCTAAGTGAGCTACGCCACGAGCGCTCCATAGATCAGTACAATAATTACGATGAAAAACTTTTTGACATTCCAAATCTAAAGTGGAATACTTCAATAATACGGCGCGCGCAGAAAATAGACAAAAATTGTAGTTAGACAAAAAATAGCGCTACTCAATGCTATTCACTAGCAGGATATTTAACGGGAACAACCTCGAACCCACGACCAACACAAATAAACCGGCACATCTGCCGCGCACGTGGCCGTACAATAGGGACTTATGGGAACTTCAATGGGGTACCTACCTACTGTAGACGGACAGATGTGACGCTAATGTGGTAGTACTAACTTGGTTGTCATCTATGGTACACTGTACTTCGTACTACCTACTTAATAGCAAATGGATTAGTTTTTGTGGTTTCAATCATATATCATACTAGACATCTCCCGTGGCGTTGCTCGCGTTCTAGACCTTTTAGAGTGTGACTTTTCAAAATTCCTTTCATAGTGCACTCCTACACTATATAAGGATACTACCCTTCAAATTTCATACCTCTAGGACTTATAGTTTAGGCTGTGCGTTGATTCTCTGTCAGCTTCAAAAGAGTTTTATATATATTGATGATATTGACTAGCCGTCTCCCGCGGCGTTGCTCGCGTTAGAGTGTGACTTTTCAAAATTCCTTTCTTAGTGCGCCCCTACACTATATAAGGAACCTACCCTCCAAAGTTCATACCTCTAGGACTTATAGTTTAGGCTGTGCGTTGATTCTCTGTCAGCTTCAAAAGAGTTTTATATATATTGACTAATAATTATAAACGCGAAAGTTTGTAAGTATGGATGGATGGATGTTACTCTTTCACGTAAAAACTACTGATCCGATTTAGATGAAACTTGGAATGTATATTGTCCGTGACCTGGATTAACACATAGGCTACTCTTTGTTCCGAAAAATCAACGGGATCCAACGGGACGCGAACGAAGTCGCAGGCGGCACCTAGTGATAAAATAATAATGTGATTATTCAATTAAGTAAATTGTATAGAAAAGTATGCATTAAGCAACTCTTTAGTGCTCACAATCACAATATGGCTGACTGATTAAAACTGAATTATTAGACATAAATGTAATATTTGATGGACTTCCTTTTATTTAAGATGCTATGTTATGTCAAAACTCTACACAGTCAGCTTTTAAAATAAATATTATACATCTTTCAGTTTTAGCAGCCATTTTATGCACCCCGCAAAGGTTTTATAACAAGAGAAGGGGTATAATCCTCGGTACAGACAGAATCCATATTGTAGGTTAGGGTTGCCAGATGTAAATTTGGTAAAGGAGGCCAAATGGGTCTAATAAGGAGGATTTTCTGTAAAAAAGGAGGACATCTACAATAAAACGAGTATATTATAGATATTCTAACTTACTGTTTTAATGATATTTGTCTGAGCTGTCAATTTTGGCAAGAAAATTACGATTAATTAACTAATAAGCATGAACATTTTCATAATAATATGACATATTTTTGAAGTTATATCGAGTAAGAATCAACGATTTTACTGACTGCATACTTAGTCTGTTCCTCTCTTTGCTCCACTGAGTGTTAATTAGTGAGAAAACTCTCAAAAGAAGGACTTAGAATAGGTAAGGGAGGACAAAATAAAATGAAAAAATTATAATAAATATTCACGGACATTTATTTTAACACAACGCCTTGTAGTCTCAAACTAAGCAAAACTTGTACTATGGGAACTAGATGGCTGATAGAATACGTAGGTATATTTTTTTTTTGTAATTACATACTTATAATACATAGTAACACCCAGACACAGAACAAACATCTATGTTTGCCACACACAAATGGTTGTGCCCGTTGGGGATCGAACTCACGACCCACAGCACGAAAGGCAGAGCTACTACCGACTGAGCCATGACGCCTGTCAACATAATATGTAAAAGGAGGACATGTCCTCCTTTTGGATACCATCTGGCAACCCTAAGTTAGGTAGATACGACCCCGGAATTACGTCATCCTGTGTCGCATAGTTCGCGTTCTTCCTTTGAAATGAAATTAAACTAGGTTGTATTACAGACGAGATCATACTGCTTGATGCAGGGGGTAGTTTAATTAATATTAATAGGATAGGACGATGAAGTCCACAAAGAGAAGATGAGATAACTAGTGATAGATAGAATGGACAAAGGAAGCTTTTGCTATGAGAGGATGGACCAGTAGAAGCTAACCCAGTATCATAAGTCTAAACCAAATAAAAATTGCATGAAATAGATGAAAATATGTACAATACGAATTAAATAAATCTATTGGCCCTTTATTTGTAAAAGATAAGAGGCGACGGAGGTCAACAGGACCCAGAACTAAAATGTAGCGTAACATTATTTAGCAGAGTCAGTTTACTAAAGGGCACGGGCTACGTGGGCAGAATGTAGGTTTCTTCTTACACTGATCAAACAAGGCTGTTCTAAGAAAGGCGCTTACTACGAATTCTTTACTAAAATGTCTACAACTAATTATAAGTAGGTAGGTAGGTACCTACGAGTGTTAACTTTGTAACATAAATGGTCAATATAGTACTTATAGTACCTAATCGCTTTCAGCGATAAGCCCGCCCATTGTAATATACAAAGTTAGTTTTAAGATTTGTACGTACCTTACCCTTGTGTACAATAAAGTATTATCTATCTATCTATAGGTATTTACAGAGTTGGCCACTAACTCATACGAGCTTGCTTGCTTGGTATTTAGGTAGGTGGTATACCTACGTAAATCCCCCTACACTATATAAGGATACTACCCTCCAAATTTCATACCTCTAGGAGTTATAGTTTAGGCTGTGCGTTGATTGTCAGTCAAATTCAAAAGAGTTTTATATACCTAATTATTTAGATATTTCTACTGACTAGTTATTTAGATAGGATGATGTTTTGGCTGAAGTAATTATAAACCACTAGCTGACCCGACAGACGTTGTCCTGTCATTCAAACTCTTACTGTCAAACAACTGACAGTTATTTCAAATGTGACATTAAAAAAGTTTTCATGAAAAAGGTTAAGGAACTTTCACCCCCCTCTTTCATACCCTTATAACATTTTTTCGCATTAAAAAGTAGCCTATGTCCTTTCTCAGGCTCTAGACTATCTGTGTACCAAATTTCATTCAAATCGGTTCAGTACTTTTGGCGTGAAAGCGAGACAGACAGAGTTACTTTCGCATTTATAATATTAGTAGGGATTGGTCAGTACAAAGTACAAAATATAAACTTAAATGAATGATTATACTGTTATAATAATAATTAACAAACTCGGTTCGTTATTATCAATTTTTATCGTCGCCACAGAGTATGTAGGAGTATGTGTCATGAGGTCACGGGGTGGGAAGCGTGGCTCGTTATACCTAAAAGTATTTGGGTTCGGTCAATTATTAATAATAGGAAGTGGTTTGGACCCTCGTGGACTATGGACAGAACACAGATTGGGCAAAATGCTAGCACGATGTTCAATTTTTATTCTGTGACTAGCTGCCGCCCGCAGCTTTGCTCGCGTGGTATCAGGATACGTATTATTTGCTTAAAATTTTTGATCGTAATTTTAGACCCTTTACGGTGCGACTTTTCAAAATTCCTTTCTTAGTGCACCCCTACACTATATAAGGATACTACCCTCCAAATTTCATACCTCTAGGACTTGTAGTTTAGGCTGTGCGTTGATTCTCTGTCAGCTTCAAAAGAGTTTTAGATTAGAAGATTTGCGATTGGTTCATTGATTGATAAATATCAATTTTCAAAATTGGTACCTACCATTTTTCTAACTTAACTTATGACAGCGCTAAAATTATTGCCATCCCTTTCTCACAAACTAAAATGACGACAGTTATAATATAGGGATGTCAAATTGGTTAAGTTGAGAAAATGCAACAACAGCTTTTTTTATGATAAAAGTTATGGAACAAGCTGATAGCTCACCTGATGTTAAGTGGTAACTTCTACCTATAACAATGCATTAGCTCACAGAGTATAAGTCATTAAGTTTTTAATGATTGTTTTCTAAAGGTTGTTGTCGACATTACTTTTAAGCAATAATTGATGCCTCAAAGTGATTTTTATCTCAAAAGAGAGAGAGATAGGTTAGGTTTGGTTGTATCTAATGTACCTACCTACCTATATCTACCCTACCTATGTAGGTAGGTAGGTACTAGATATTTTTTGTCGTCGAGGTTGTTACTAGGTCAAATAAGTAGGTAGGTAGTAGGTAGGTACTAGGTAGCGTAGTACCTACTTACTTATCTACCCATCCCGTGAATTTTAAGTGAATTTTCTAGCAAACTGAACAGCTAGGTAGGTACCTATCTAAACTAGGTAGATAGGTTGAAAATAGCTAGGTAAAATAGGTAGGTTCAAAAATAGGTGTTTAAATTAGGTAGGTACCTTTGAAAATATCCTGAAAATTGGAAACTTATGGTCACCCCAACTTTTAAAAGATTTATGGTCAGCCCACTGCCAAGGTAAACTTACACAATCGTTCTATAGGTGTTCAAATAGCATCTATTTTTATCAAAAACGACTTACCATTTTCAACAAAAAAAACTAGGCACAACCCTGAAAATCACAGTCGCCATTTTTCCGTACAACAAAAAAAACAAAAGCGCATTTAAAAATAGAATTCGGTTCGAAGTATGACACGGGCGCTCGATTTTTGACTTTTTATTTGATAAAAACACTGAAACATGATTTTGAAACTGAGCTTCACAGACAACCGCCGCGGATGGTGACCAATAATGAACTGACAGATTATTTTGAATGAAGCATGAAGTGAAGTCGTTGAATGACTAGAAATAGTCGAAGGGAGGACTTGGCGGTGAATTTGTAAGCGCTGCAAGCGCTTTCTTGCGCTATCAAGATCACAGCGAATTCAAACGTTTGCAAAGAGGTTTCTAACTAAGAAATATTGATTGGTACTAACTGAATATTAAACTACTATTACCTAGACGTTAATCATCATTATCATCAACCTATTGGTCCACTGTTAGACGTAGGTCTCCCACAACGTGCCAAAAACTTGACGTTACCTACCAAGAACTTTTCAAGGATTTTTAATAAATATGGGAAGGTACCTAGGTATCTAGTACCTACATAAGTATTAGTTGGACACTCGTTTCCGCCATTAGACTCAAGATTGGTCCACTAAACGTGAAGGGGATTTCTGCAATTTTATTCCAGTTTTCCCCCGCCGGCAGTCGCTGGGGTCGCTAAGGGGATTATTGGACAAAACTATCAGAAATCCCCCACGCACGGGACTGACGCCGGGTAAAACTGGAATGAGCCATCTGGCTAAGCATGCAGCCAGCATAACTCCTCCCAAAAGTACCTACTAACCCTTATTAAATTAAAAATTATTTCCTAAAATGTAACCTATAATCTACTCACTTCCATTACTTTCATATTTATAGCTTTACGTACAATATTAAAACTAAGCACACAATATAAAATTCACAAGCGATTTTGCTGAATATTATAAAGCGCTGATTGCGCTGAATTGCCCAAACTATCGCTATGGGCGCGTCGACCAATAGCGAGCGAGTGCGCTAACTACGTTCAGTAAGACTGCGATTGTCAAACTTTTTGCTGTGTATTTTTATTTATTTTTAAAAAGATATCTGGTTTTTTAAATGTGCTATGATTTTTTTGTAAGCAAGCAAAGTCGTATGAGTTAGTGGCCAACTTTGGTGACGGAGTTTTTAGGCCGCCTTAAGGCCTCCGTCATGGTTTAACGGCTGATAAATGCAGGACCGATAGTTTAACGTGCTTTCCGAAGCATGGAAGCGATTAGCCTTTTGTTCGGTCGGTAGTAGGTATCTATTTTTCCCCGACTTCAAAAAAGGAGGAGGTTCTCAATTCGGTTGTATTTTTTTATATTATGAGTAAGACAAGGTGGATATATTTACTTAAACAAAATGTAAAATAAATATTTCATTGAAAATTCTCATGAGCTGACCTACCTACTTAAGTTTCTACTTAATAAGTAGGTTTATCTTTCTACTTTTAAACTTGAAATTTTTTCCCCCAGAGTCTCAAAAAACAAGCAAAATTTGTAGTCATTTACAAACTCTGTAGACACCAAAAATGTCCCAAATACTCTCCCCAGCCCGTTTCAAAAGTTTTTTTCATCAAAATTACTTTGAAGATGTCACCTTAAGTATTCCCCTGTCTTAGAGCTTTTTCACACTGCCTACGACACGACACCTCCACGATATCGTCGAGCAATAAATAACTAATTTTATATTTAAGTCCGTATTCGCATTTACAGTAATTAAGCACTCATTCGGACTCAAGCAAAGATTTTGATAGTTTTATGTGAGAACCTTTACTCAAACCTTTACTTGAGCAAAACCGGGACACGAGCCAGATGATTTCATAGCGAAAAGGATATTTTCATTCGAGTTAACCCACTAGATATGTCGGTATTGTGTAGGTGTCTCGTGTCGATGTCGGGTAGTGTGCAAACGCCTTCGGGGACGAAGGAGACGCGGGGACACGTGAATTTTCCGTCTTTTGAGATAGAAATTGTTGCAAAGCAATGTTTTTGATGTAAGATAATAAAGGTAGGTATACCTAGTAGACTAATTTTAAGGCTTGATTTTTGGTCATATTTTCTTAAGTATTTTATACTGGTTCTAAAATCTGTGTCACTTCAGAGTGGGTATTGATTTTGCTGCAGACTTTCTGTTGTAACATAGGTAGATCAGGTACCTACTTAAACTTTAGATTCGTAACTACACTTAGGTCAATGAAGACAGAGGTCTATTGAAAACACCGAGCAATTATAAATGTCACAATCTGAGGTCACAAGATAAGGGATTGTCTCACCCTATTCCTGTAACTTGGATGATTAATAAAAACCTAAGAATCTACCCTACAGACCTAGTGAATATGTCTCACCGCAGGATATGAACGGACACTTCTTCCGTCTCCTGTCATCCACTGCACCATAAAACTAATGTAATTTGTACAAAAAATCTAAAACGCTTGTATAAAAACTAATAATAACATAATATAAAGCTAGCTAAAAGTTAAAAAACCGTACTTTTCAATTCCAAGAAAACATTTAAGTGTTTTTCAATGTCAGTGGTAAGTTGAAGAAAGTTTATTTCAGCTGCATTCAATGGCTGGTGGGAACTATACTAAGCTTGTACCTTGTACCTACTTATACTCTGTGGTATCAGTCAAGTTTTTTTTTTTATTTATTGTTTTAAAAATACATTATAACTTATTTTGTACTATAGCATTAAGGAAACCACAAGGTTTATATGAATAATGCTATATGAGTCTTAGCGTTGTTTATCACCAAGTTGCCACGATGTTTATCACTTTCTAACCTAAAATTATTTTTTTTGGGACATAGGTTAAAGGTTTGAAAACCTTTAAGATATCGTACCTTACAACTTGTGTAAACTAAAAAGGGACGAAATATTATCATTTAGAAATCTACTACATATCATCAAGATACAAGATGTTTATTTGCATAAATAAGTGTTACAATTTGGTCTTAACTGTAGGAGGCACTTTACAACTTATTCACCTTTTCCAGGTGGTATCTCTAGGTGGATGTACATAGGATGGTCATTGGTAGATTTCTAAATGATAATATTTCGTCCATATCTATTAAGGATGTGTATAAGATGGTCATTATCATTCGTACATATCACTCAAATATCAGTCTCCAGTTTTATTTGAAGCCTACGTGGCACACACATTCCATCTTTGAAAAAGTTATCTCAATTTCAGTTCTTTCAAAGCAGGGCTTTAGGAAAACCAGAACCAGTTTTCCCGCCATTTCGCCCAAGAGTATAATTACTAGCGCCATTTGCTTGCCAACACAGTATTTGCATTAGGGAACCTTTCAGGGGAAATTCGACCATATTCCATCTTCATTACGTCTGAAAATTGTGACGGTTTATGTGAGAGCTCCTTTCACGTATGGACCGTAACTGTGGCTACTGAAAACAGACTAAAATTCAACCTAAACTCGTGGTAGTACCGTCCAAATTTGAAGAAACGAAATGAATTTAAATTCCAGATGAGTCAAATTTCTCGTAATTTTTTTGCTGAAGTCCTAAAAGTAGGAGCTTAGAATATGGAATGCGTTTTCGATAGGTAAATACATAATAAATACTATTGTATTTTGTGTAGCTTGGGCTCGTATACTGATACAGAACTCATAGACATAGACAGACATTTATTTGCTTATAAAGTAACACACAAAATACACCTACAGAAATAAACTAACAACACTACAAAGAAATAAAAATTACACAGAAAGAAACAATGAGATGAGTGTATTGAGTAGGTAGCTAGGTAAGCTGGCAAGTGTTTGTGTGCTACAGCAGCAAACGGGTTTCGACTCAGCGTATGCCTCACCACCCAAAGGTAGTTAGGCGCTGTTATTCTGTCGAAACCATCAGCCAATAGACCCTGTGAAAAACTCGTTACTCAAGCATTAATTTGAGTAGAGATTTTCTTACAAAAATCTATACTTGAGTCCGGATTAGTGTTTCAGTATAAATCAGCATACGGGCCGTATTGAAAGTTTAGGTTTTGTTAGAAGAGACTTAGAAGTAGTGCTGTTTTAGAATGCTTTCGTATTTAGTTCCTAACCTATGTGACCCCGCTTTATATTATGTTTTTTTGTCCTAGTGTAGATAACAAGAACAAAGTCACTAAACGGTACTAGGTACTTGTTATGATTATTATAATTATTAACTGTCAGTTGTTCGCAAATAAAAAAACTTGGGTTTGAGCATTATTCCGATGGACAAGGAATCTTCATTTTTTTTATTATATGTAGATGTTTAAATACTTATATAAATGTAGCTATATTATTACCAAAATTTTCAAATGTTTCCGAATGCTCAGTCAGATTTCCCTCTAGTCCCAAAGTTGTTCTATGCCAATATTTATTCAGATTAATAATCTTAGAAATATTTAAATGCAAAAGTAAGTAGGTACCTATAACTTAGTGAAAAGTCAAATTTAATAAACCCGGTCAACAGAAGCACTATTTTACAAAAACAACTCAAACAAATTGAGTAAACCCCACATTAATTATATTTTAATTTAATTTTGGTGAAAAACCTTGCGTTTAATATAGTAAACATTGTTTTTGGAAGATTACGGGCTTAGCTTGACCGCCATTACGGTACCCGAAACCCGGTTATTGCGTGTAAGTCGATGTTTCTCAACATTTCCTTTTTAAAAACCGGATATTTTATAAACTTCTAAAACATTTAGCGGAATGAATTTATGATGCAATATTTTATAAATAATGAGGATTATTTTGTATGTTTAATTTAATTAATTTTTAATATAAAACTTACTTAATTTAACTTTTTGCATAAATGCGGTGGTTTTCGTAATATTTCCAGTTCAGGTACAATTATTAATATTTTTTAGGCATCTTATATTACGAATCTTCCATAACTTTCAGTTAAATTGAGAACCTACCTTTCGTGTTATTTATAACTAATTTACTCAAAAGAATACTTAATACAATGATTTTGCTTTTAATATCATAAAAAAATCATAAGATTTTTTTGCAAGAAAAAAAGATATTTTGCACCGTTTATTCGTCCAATAAAGGAAAAATAGCAACCTACAATGTATGAAGTTCTACAAAAAGGTGCGGCAATAACAATTAGGCACACAGAACCTCGCAAAAATTTACGAACATGTCATAATGGCTGCTCAGGCTCAAGTGTGGAAGTTAATTAGTGTAAGATTCCTTTTACAAATTCCGCTACACGCTGTTTTTAATTCTTACAAGTGCCGACCGTTTGCAACCTATTGGCTCTGGCCAAGTTGAATGTTTTTTGACAACAGGATCTGATAAAATCATCGTACTTAGGTCGAGAAAAAGGAAGGAAAAAAACTATTTCTGTTTCAGCATTTGGCCCATGCTGATTTACTGTTCAAGCACTGATCGGGAATTCGGGACTCAAGTATAGATTTTTATATGATAATCTCTACTCTAACCTATGCTTGAGTAATGGCTCAGTCGGTAGTAGCTCTGCCTTCCGTGCTGTGGGTCGTGGGTTCGATCCCCACCGAGAACAAACATTTGTGTGTTGTAAACGTAGATGTTTGTTCTGTGTCTGGATGTTTCTATGTATTATAAGTACGTATGTATTTACAAAAAAATATTACATGTATGTATTCTATCAGCCATCTAGTTTCCATCGTACAAGCTTTGCTTAGTTTGGGACTAGAAGGCGTTGTGTTAAGTGTCCGTGAATATTTATTTTATTTATTTCTTTATCGGCATACAGGCCTTAGACTTGGAAGGCAGAGTTTATGTTTGCTATGACAGAAAATGATAAAAAAGCAGATTGTATCTGTCTAAATAGTATGTTAGCTACAGCAAAAATCAGACATGTGTGCTACTGGACCGTTCTTCTGACTACCTATTTAGACCTAAAAGACGTGGTCAATCCAACCTACATAAAAGGTTTAATGAAAACAGGTAGTTTAACTGCTATTTCAGGTACAATTAGAGGGTTGAGGGTACGGAAGGTATCCTTAGATTGTGCCCACAGCGCCGGATGTCAAGTATTTTGCTTTAATTCCGTGCTTTGTTTTGCTACGTTTTGCTATCTTCATTTAACTTTGCTTTATGACCTTTGTGTTTGCTGGTGACCAACTGACAGTCAAATTCAAATTCAAATATCTTTTATTTAGTAAAATCACAAGGTTCATTAAAATTTAGAATCGTCTAATAAGCTAGATGATTGTAGGTATCAGTTCCTCGTGACCAGAGCAAAGGAGAACGAGCAACAAACTACAGACCGGTTCCTAAGGCTTTTTTTGTATTTGGGCTTGGATTGATGGAACATAAGAAAAAGAAGAATGAACTTGGCAAGGGAGGCTGACATGGCACTTACTCAATGAAACTAGTATAATATTATATTATAACTAGCCGTCGCTCGCGGCGTTGCTCGCGTTAGACCCTTTAGGGTGCGACTTTTCAAAATTCCTTTCTTAGTGCACCTCTACACTATATAAGGATACTACCCTCCAAACTTCATACCTCTAGGACTTATGGTTTAGGCTGTGCGTTGATTCTCTGTCAGCTTCAAAAGAGTTTTATATATATTGATATTGATTGATGATGATGATGATGGTTGATGATGATGATTGATCTGTGCTAATAGAGACCTATTGACACAGGTAAATATAGCATCCGTCAGTGCTGTGTTGTAACCTTGTAAGGTAGAAGGTAGTAGAAAAGTCATAATTAACTGTAAGCTCCCCAATGTCTCATTAATTTTGAAACCATGTAAGTAGGTACCGTTCCACGTACACGGTGAGTAATAATAAATTTATACCTACCTACTCCCGTTCGTGTAACACTCAGGAGCACACGAGTTGCCAAAAACATTTCCCCCTACATTTTCAAAATAGGTCAACCACATTAAAATATAAAATTTAACACACAGTCAAACCGAAAAATTCTGCACCCCAGACGAAAACGGATAAAAAATTCAAAATACCCGGATGGACACCGCTGGGTTAGCAAATAGGGAATGTTTGGTCACAATTATACGTAAAATGATATTACACACAGATTTTTAGACGATCTCTTGCCACTTTTAATGCGAGAACGCACCAACCGGGTTCAATTCCCGCCCCAAAGTACACTTTAAGCACAATTTTTTTACACTCTATTATCTACAAGTTGTACTACTTATTACAGAGACAAAAATTTTATTTCTTCGGTTTAAAGAAGCCAACGTGGTAGGTAACAGTTTTAACTCTTAAAACAGCTGCATAAAAACAATTTTAAAAGAAAAATTCTCACTAAAATGTTACAGAACGAATAAAAAAATGCAAAGTACTCACCACCCGATCCGTAGTGGTTAGTCTACAAGCTGAGTGCTTCAGTGCTCAGTCGACTATAGCTCTTCCACAGTTTTATAGAAAAAAATAATGAGATACAACGTATATTTTGTCGGATAATGATTTGTTGCATCGTTCACTGTATTTTCAGAATATGCTTATAAATAATTTTGCTTACTTTTAGACTACAGAGCGTTGTGGGAAATGTCTAAATATATACATTTATTTACAATTACTTATTGTAAGCTAGTAAAAAATATATGTATCTACCTAGGTACTTCATCATCAATATATGTATGTACTAAAACTCTTTTGAAGCTGACAGAGAATCAACGCACAGCCTAAACTATAAGTCCTAGAGGTATGAAATTTGAAGGGTAGTATCTTTATATAGTATAGGGGTGCACTAAGAAAGGAATTTTGAAACGTCACACTCTCAAGGGTAGAACGCGAGCAACGCCGCGGGCGACGGCTAGTTGTTTCTAAGTGTGTTAAACTGAAATGTAATTATTTACAGTAAATGTGAAAAGAGGGTTTTTTTATGGACGAATGCGGTCACAGAATGGTGGCCAAGGGACGCCCGCAGACCAAGAGGCAGACCACCCGCCCGATGGTCAAATGACATCGTAGAACTGTCTGGGAATCACTGGACAATACTCGCAAGGGACCGAAAAGAATGGCGTAATAAAGAGGAGGCCTATACTCAGCAGTGGGTGCAAACACGCTGAAATGATGATGATAATGATGCAATGTGAAAGAAAATAGAAATATAAATATTTTCATTGATTCTGTAACCGCAAATGATGCTGTGGACATGACTAAAATAACATCTGCCATAATATAGGTAATACCTAAAATAATAATTGATGAAATTAAATGAAATGTATTTATTCGCCAGAAGTATGGTCAAATTACAAGATCTTAATAATTTTAAGTTAGTGTCACATACTTCATCGGAGACCGACATGCAAAATGTTTAAATTTAACAAGACTAATGTATGTATGAAATAAAAGAGAAACACATTAAAAGAACAAAATAATAGATTACAGGTTAAAAAAATAAAATACAAATGTCAAAACAAATTCAATAGATTAAAGTCATTAAATTAATTTAATTAATTACTAGATTTTCATAATCTTTTGGAGCTTTTTTAAAACCCACAAAGAACATAACGCTCATGAACAAAAATGTCTAATTGCCCACAAAATAAGGTACCTAACTCAAAAAGGTTTGTACCTAAATGAGGTGAAACCTCAACATAGGTACTATTTACATACAAACCAACCCCCTAATCTTTATTATGTATTTAGTAGCACATCCTGCGGGCCACGATAAAAACGTGGACACCCTGGTAATAACCGGTTTAGGGTTGCCAGAATGTTTTACACAAAATTAAATTACAGTAATTTAGAATTAAGCGAGCTGTTCGGTCTCGAAATCAGTGTTTAATTAAAACTTTTATGGGCTTATATTGTGTAATGTTTAGGATAGTAAAAAGAACTAGAAACTAGTAGAAACCATAGGCCATAGTTTGTTGTCCGTTCTTCTAGGCTGTGGTCGCGAGGAACTGATCTAGAACCACATAGTTTATAGACTATTTTAAATGAATCTTTAGATTTTAATGAATAAAAGATCATTCAGTAAAATCATATCTTTATTCTAACCTAACTTATGAAATAAATTGGAAGCAGTGAAAGTGACAAAAAGTGGTGTTTTTATAGTTTTATTTTTAAAATTAGTTAGCTAGATGTTTTATGTTGAAGTTAAAGCACATAATTTCAGGCTTGATATTGTGTACATGTAAAATGAACAATAAACAGATTTTTTTTTCTAACTGAATCAAAAATAGTATGATGGTATTTTTGAAAAAAAGTTAGTTAAAAAAAACTGTATCACATTTGGTGATTACCTCCGATACCTACCTCTCCAAACCTCCAAACTGCCGTGAATTGCCAACCCTATTCAGATCCGGTAATAACCGCTTGTAACCGCTCCGGACCGGACCGAACTGCTTTGATGTGAGTATATTTGCAGCTTCGCAACTTTTAAGCGCTCAGCGATTGTGGTTTCGTCATTGTGCTGGATATAATTTTAATCTCCTTGCCTTACCAGCTTTTCAAGTTCTTATTGAAAAAGGAATAGGTTCAAGATACAAGATACAAGATATTTATTTGCATAAATAAGTGTTACAATTTGGTCTTAACTGTAGGAGGCACTTTACAACTTATTCACCTTTTCCAGGTATCGCAAATGTTTTGGGCGCTTAAACTTAGGTGGGTAGGTAATTAACATTAATTCTGGGTATATACCTTTGGGTATGCACTATATTTTTAAAACATTTTTCTTTACTCCTTAAATTGCCCTAATTGCTGTACTATTCTACACAGTACCTATTTCTTATTCAATGAGAACTTATTACTAATAAGAACTAAAATATACAGGTTCTAGTTACACCTCAGCCGGATGTAATGAGAAACTATATTCTTATTGATGGGTACAGTAACTTGTCAAAGTTTTCGAAACCAGATGTTCTTATTTTTGTACAGCATAATGATAGAATAAGTCAAAGGCCCACCTGATGGTAAGTGGTTACCACTGCAACGCGTTCCGTTCGTCCTATATACTGTTGATTTATCGGGATATAAGTATATAGTGGTTATCCAGATATAATAGTAATAAACATAGCTCACAAATATGTATTAATCCCAGTTTTATATAAATTGTATCAGTCGTTGAAGGTAGGTAAGATAATCTAGAGTAGGTACCTACATACCTACTAAGGTTCCGCCAAGTAAGTATCTAACCACCAGCCCTTTTTTTTTACAAGAAAAAGCTTGGATCAAATCGCTTTCCGTAAACCATTTTTATTTTTAAAACAGTACAAGCCACGATAAAAATCCAAACTTTTTAAAACGTCCATTTCCGCAAGCGAAGCAACAATGGCAAACTTTTTTAAATCTGTGACAATGCAACCGGGTTGATCCAGTTAGGGTCGGTAAAAACCGGCAAAAACCGGTTTAACTAATAACGAGCGGGAACGGGTTGAGTGCAATTTTTTTTCTTAAAATGTGACCAATTAGTACTGCAGCTTCCTAATTGGTGTTTTGAGGACTAGGTCTGTTGACAGTGGACTTGGGCCTTGCGAACTTTGAAGGGGAAAAATTAGGATAGCTATTGCTAAAATAAGTATCCGTTATTAAGGTAAATACTAGGTACCTACAGTAAGTAAGTGCCTAGCTTCTAAGTTTAGTTAAAAACCTCCGTATGATTTTCACATAATTTTTTTTTTAAACATGTTGCTAGGTAACTAGTAGAAAGGTAATATTTCCGAGAAATCCTTTAACCGAAAATCCTGGGACTCTTGGCTCCTCAGACTAAAGGTCTTGAAAATCTCGGTTCCGGCATGGGTGGATATGGGTAACCTATTAGGTACAAAAAATATAAAAAAAATCGAGCTCGAGTCTACCTAGGTACCCAATAATAATAAAAATATGCTTATTTTATGACAGGAGCATTTGACTTTTTACAAGCTTTCCTTTCACCACCCTGGTTCTTTTTATTTCCACTGGTCTCGTACTAAAGCAGTGTGATCAAAAAGAGCAACGTGGTATTCAAAATAACCTGAACAAAACAAACAATATTGTAATAATATATGCAAAGATTGAGAGCCACATTCTAACAGGCAAAATATAGTTCTTGGCTTGTAACACGTAATTTCAAACTTGCAATCACAGCCCGGCTAGCTCAGTCGGTAGAGCATGAGACTCTTAATCTCAGGGTCGTGGGTTCGAGCCCCACGTTGGGCGGATTCTTTTTGCATTTCTTCCGAAGGTTTTCGTCATACTGGCCTTTTTTAGTTTTTCGCAAATCTCAAACATTGGGAAATTATCAAACAGATTTTTGAAGTTATTGCAAAAGAAATCACAGAACATTCATAGTAAGTAAAGTTTCTCCAATTTCTCAAAAAAAGCTAGTTAGCATCGTAGTAACTATTACTCGGTCTATACATTTTATTACGTCACATTATATCACTCAGCAAATTAATTTATAAATTTGTAGTTTATATCATCGGGGGTGTAGCTCAGATGGTAGAGCGCTCGCTTAGCATGCGAGAGGTACGGGGATCGATACCCCGCACCTCCAAACTTTTTGCATTTTATTTGTATTTTCAAATAAGCATTTTTATGAATATTTCTGGTTTTTGTCAAATTCTTCAGTTTTCTAATTTTTATCGTACTATTTTCCAAAAATTATAGTCAAAATTATTATTTTATTGTTGAAGGCGAAACTTCTACAACTAAAAAAACGCCAATAATGCTACTTGACAATAGATGTCGCTACGTTACGCTTAACACCTTACATTTTTTAAAGTTACCATTTCAAAGGTTTTATTTACAAAAAGATTGTCAAACTCTTTTCATTTTAAACAGAAAATACAATCTTGTTGTTCATACAGTTTATGTACGAATGAAGTATAATTAATAATAATTTTATTATTACTATAAGGTCTATAGTTTATTATATTACCTAACCTAGGTAGGTACCTACATACTACTAAAATGCCGTTCCTGGCTTAGTTCAAGACCTAGGTAATAGTTTACTACCTAGATAAAGCACTTTACCTGTTTTACGACTACTTTAGACCTAAAATATCCAGCCAATTTCTATAAAATAACCTAAATTGCTACATAAATCTGGAGGTAATATTTAAGTTATTCCGTCATCCGCCGATAGATGGCGTTGTTACCGAAATTCCGCAAACTTCCGAGCCTTGCATAGTTGTCTTTGAATTTAATGCTAAATTCGTTGGCACAGAGTTTGGGAAGTTTAGCCTTGGGGTTGCCAGATTAAAGTTATGTCTTGTGTGCAACATTGTCTGCAAGGTCTGATAGGAAGAGTATTTTAGCTATATTCCTAACTTATATCACAAGCCATCTTTACATTATCTAGGTATTGTACAGTATTATTTAGAAATTAAGTTTGAATACCGTGTTTTTAGTATTAAGTTAATGTTAAGTAGAATAACGCTATGGAAAAGGTTCTGTTATGTTATTTTATTTTTATTTCTGAATAATTGAAATTGGACGTTTTACACATAAAAAACGTAACGTGCATTACTCAAGCATAGATTTTTTGATGATTCTTATGGAAATTAGTAAATAAAAAATCTACATCTGCAAGACTTGAGCATTGCTTCCGAATACCTTTTTTTTTCTTTTTATTGTGTAGGTATATTTACATCTAAATAAATAATAATTAATTCTAAATATTTAATATTATTATTAAATGAATTGAGATAAAAAATATATTTCGAAGATACTAGCTATCGCAGTATAGTAAATAATTATCACACTGAGCCTAGGAAAATACGTATTTCTCTCAGCTATGAGAAATAGGGGTTATTTATATTTCCCTAGCGAATAGCAAATTTTGACATTTAAATGTCCTTTATTTTTCGTAATGGCAAGGTTTTGGGGTTAACTTGACATTTGGCAAATGTCAGATTGAACTTAACGCTTTGTAGTTTTATGGGTGAAATAGAGAACAAGGGATTAAGTGGCTATTTTACGACTACCTACCTACTTAGTAGTATCTAGTAGAGCTTCTCTAGCTCGTCCGGGGAAGTACTACTACCTATTTCTTACCTATTTCTACCGCCTAGCTGTGTTCCGAGCCCGTAGTCTGGGTTTAGTTATGTTGATTTGCGACAAGCGAGAATCGAGAACCTCAGTTTTTGGATGGAGTAAAATAGTTTGCAAAACTCCCGCTAGAGGCGCTTATCTGATTTTCATACAAAATATCTCGAAAGTCGCTTCTTGATATGCGTTTCGATTAACAAAACAAAATTACAGGCACATGAGACTTCAAGATCTTTACGTCTGAGAGTGATGGACGCAGCGCATTGCTTACAGGGCACGTCCTCATTGGACTTGCTCTGTGAGGTAATGCATTGTTATAGGCAGAAGTTACCACTTAACATCAGGTGAGCTATCAGCTAGTTGCATTACTTTTATCATTAAAAAAAACTCAGACTACTGGCTATGGACTCCCTCCGGTCTGAAAGGTATGGGTGACGGTGCTAGTACCTACATGATGGGTAGGTACTTATAACTTTTGCGTGTCAGAGAAATGAACACAGTTCATTACTTCACAGAGCACGTCCTCATTAGACATTCATATTATATGTAATTATTAAATAAAACAAAACAAATAAAAATGATCATATAGACAGAAACAGAGTTTTAAAAAATAACAATATTTATTTAAATCTTTATTATTTAGTTTCGGCTTTCGTTCTAAATAAATAGGCATCTGCATATACCTACCTATATTTATAGAGACACCCACACTATTACTTAGTTTGTGTGTGTACGTAAGTGGTTACGCACAGGAATGTGCATAAAGAGGGGACACGCTAGTGCTGTCAAAGTGCCAACTAATCGATAGTTTTTTTTATGTTTTATTTTAGACTACTGACCCGACAGACGTTGTCCTGTCATTCAAACTCTTACTGTCAAACAACTGACAGTTCATTCAAACGTGACATTAAAAAAGTTTTCATGAAAAAAGTTAAGGAACTTCCCCCCCCCCCTTTCAACCCCTTACAACCCATTTGTCGCATTAAAAAGGAGCCTATGTCCTTTCCCAGGCTCTAGACTATCTGTGTACCAAATTGCATTCAAATCGGTTCAGTAGTTTTGGCGTGAAAGCGAGACAGACAGACAGAGTTACTTTCGCATTTATAATAATAATATTAAGTATGGATAAAGTGATAGTAAAAACTTTTTGCTATTTACTTTTAATTTTTGCATAAAAATTACTAACATTACTAAAAATAGTAGAAAGTTATAAATTTAAAAGTAGGTACTTATTTACATTAATAATAGTAATTTAAATTTATTTATATAATATTATTATTATTATTTTTTATTTATATTTTTTACGTCCTCATTGGACTTGCTCTGTGAGGTAATGCATTGTTATAGGCAGAAGTTACCATTTAACATCAGGTGAGCTATCAGCCGGTTCCAATACTTTTATCATTAAGAAAAAAAGATTATTAAAATAAATTTAAATAATAATTGATGTATTATTATTTTACAATAAATCTTTTACAAGCAGTTTGTTTTTAAATCAGCTAGAAATTATTAACTCTCATAAGAGTTATTGGATTAGCCAATAATTATAAAATCTTATAAGAATGATTATCTATTACTTATCTATTTGCAGCAGAGTTGGGAAGATTAACAAAATCGTCTTTAACAAAAAGGTTTTAAGCGAATTTGCGTATCATAGGTAACAATTTCAGAAACTCTTTACAAACCTTTGACTACAATTTAATGACTGCCACTCCTAACTGAGCCAAGACGTGACAAATCGCATTACCCCACCCCATCTCAGCGTCGGTTAATAACTCTACCTTTTCCAATGAGTTTCATTATTTTTAATTGTATTACTTTCAAGTGAAGGAGGTTGGTTTTAAGTCTACAAAATTATATCTTAGATTGATCAATATATTGACTACGACTTTATCATTTCATTAATCATTTACCCTTTTAACCTTTATATAATGTATATTTATCAGTTCTAAAGCCACGACGGAGGCCTTAAGGCGGCCTAAAAACTCCGTCACCAGAGTTGACCACTAACTCATACGTGCTTGCTTGTTTTTAATGTATATTAGTAGAATACAAGTAATTTGTTTTCTTAATTTTTAATTTTCAGAGCCCAAACAACAAAAAAAATTCAATGTCGCTATAGATATAGACTATTAATAATTATTTACTAATATTTAATAGTATTCACTACCCTTACATACCCTATTGGAACAGACTAGTAAGTTGTTGACAAGTTCCAAGAATCCTTCTTCCTTAAATCTCCCCAAACTCTAAATTAATAAAATCCTGCCAAACTATCATCTCAGTCAATTAAAAGCGCAATCTCCGTCCATCAGGCAAATTGGCTGAAAATTATAAACCGCCCAATAATGGTCTAGCAGACCGTGGACAGTTAACAGCTGGTTAATCCTGGCCACAGACTGTGTTGATCGGGTGAGGCTCTTATTTTAGAAAACACAACTTTACCTAAGTAAAAAATAAAAACGAATATACTTTACTAGCCGTCGCCCGCGGCGTTGCTCGCGTTCTACCCTTTATAGTGTGACGTTTCAAAATTCCTTTCTTAGTTCACCCCTACACTATATAAGGATACTACCCTCCAAATTTCATACCTCTAGGACTTATAGTTTAGGCTGTGCGTTGATTCTAAGTCAGCTTCAAAAGAGTTTTATATATATTGATGATGATGATGATTATTGATAACACAAACGTGGTGGTGTAATAAGGAGGTTGGCGTGCCCTTGTGTTTAGGCAAAACATAGCCAAAACAAATTAAAGTTAATGCAATGTTCTCTGACGTAAAACCACAAAGGCAAGACTCATACAAACTCTTTTCCTAACCTCCTTAAACAAAATATAAGCTGAATAAAACCTCCGAGTTCCCGGATATGAAAGCTTAGATATTAGACAGTAATTTCAGACTCACCAGACTGAATTGAAAATTATGTAAGTCTAAACCACCGTCGGCTTATTAGGTTACAGGAGATTTAGACGAGGCTGTAATCGAGTTAGGGGTTAATTAAGACAATGAAGTCGGGAAGGGTTAGCGGAAACTATCATGGAACTAGGTAGCTAAACTTCAGCTAAACTTTTTGGGATAGGTAAGTTTTTTATCGCCACCTGGTTTTGTGAAAGATTTTGAGAGACATTTATTTAAAATTAGCCGTCACCCACGACTTTGCTGCGATATCTTTCCAGTGGATATGGCTGACTAGGCTGAAGATGGTATAGGTGCTACAAGCCTACTCCATCTAAATATTGTCCCAGGCACTACAGTGTGTCGTTAAGTGTAGGTATAGGTTGCCTCCTGGCGCTGTATAAATCATCTTCAATAGATGTAAAGGCCGGTTATAGATAAACTAGCCTCGCGTTCTAGACTCTTAGAGTCAGACTTTTCAAAATTCCTTTCTTAGTGCACCCCTACACTATATAAGGATACTACCCTCCAAATTTCATACCTCTAGGCCTTACAGTTTAGGCTGTGCGTTGATTCTAAGTCAGCTTCAAAAGAGTTTAATATATTTAGAAGATAGATAGAAAACTCTTTATTGTACATTACTTTTACGGAACTAATAATATAAATCAGAGTTCATTATTCTTAAGTGATATTATTTGATATATTTGAATTTTAATCGTTCCATGTGCTACCCCATCACTAGCTCACAGACGCGTCCTATCGATCGATCCAGCATCCGCGGGGCGCACTTATCACCTCCTGCCTCTAGACCGTACCGGCCGATGACCTGATGACCTTTTTTATGTACTTAGTTTTGAATGACAGCAAATTGCTTGAACTGGGTTTAGCTATTGTTTTCTTTAACTATGGTGTTTTTATCTAAAATATAAAACTCTTTTGAAGCTGACTGACAATCAACGCACAGCCTAAACTATAAGTCCTAGAGGTATGAAATTTAGAGGGTAGTATCCTTATATAGTGTAGGGGTGCACTAAGAAAGGAATTTTGAAAAGTCACACTCGAAAGGGTATGTAGCGCGAGCAACGCCGCGAGCGACATACTAATAAAGGTAAAAGATAAAAAAAAAACTACGAGAGTGATATATTTCAACAAATCCAAAAATACTATTAGCATTTAGTACATTCATTTTACATCTTATATTTTTATTCTTGTCCGTCCAAATCGGTCAATGACCCTTTGACCCTTTTATCGATAAGAGGTCGATGTGTTCGATAATACTGACCGCACTAATGGGTATAGGAAATTAAGAAGTGCTTCGGTGGTGTTTATTTTGCACCAATTTTTTTATTAGCACAGAGTTTTGTAGGAATACTTTTTACAAAAAGTATAACCTTTAGTTTTTTTTTTAAATCAATTTTATTATTGTCAATCTCTCAGATGTCAATCTATGACGGACAGAGGCTATAAATTAAGAAAAGAAGATGTCAATCTGGATAGTTAAAGAAAAAAACTTGTGATCCTTGTTAAGTTTTGATAATAATATAATTTTATACCATTCCCCTTATTTTATTCACTGAAAACAGTGAATAAATAGCCCTTTTACTCACTGTTTTGGTGTTTGAATTTAGAACACACTAATATATTTGACCTCCATATAATTATTGTTTTTGCGCAAGGAGGTTGTATAGCATTGGCTATACAACCTCCAATCTTTCTTTTTCTCGCGTAGTCATGATATAAACTATAGTATGCAACTCTTGAATAAAACGGATTTATACCGAGGGCCATGAACCACTCACGTCGTTCACGATTCTAACACTTGAATCACTATCATGAATCGCTCCCTACGGTCGTGATTCAGTCGTTAGAATCCTTCACTTGCTAGTGAATTCATTTATGGCCCTCGCTTTAAATCCGTCTTTTATTCACTAGTTGCATAATATACTATTGCAATACGTAGGTAGGTATTATTTTTATTGCTGAACTATTTTATAGTTTGTGACTTTACCATCATAGTTCTAACGACAAAACAAATAAATTATATATTTTAAAATCTTATTTATTTATTTAAAAATTTCACACAAACAAGTAGTGCTAGGAGGACTTAATGCTAAGAGCATTGTCTACCAGTCTTCCTTAATATATTCTTAATATATTTTTTTCAGTTAATTTCAAAAGAATGAACCTTGAATGTATTTTTGAAGCAATGTATAATAAGCTATCATTTCAAGATTGTAAGTGTGACTGATAAATTAATATTCTATTAAAAAAACTATGCAGAAAAGCTATTCATTTCTATTTTTTTATCATTTCTAGGTTATAATCAAGTGTGATAAAATATTATTCGTCTTCTTCTTCTCTTCAATAATGGTCTGTGTCCGTCATTTCGACAGACAATTTTGCCAATGTCAAGTGATATAATTGTAATAAATAAGTCAAGTCAAGTCATTTGTCAAGTCGGCTGTCGTTTGTTTTGAAAAGAAAATGGTGGATTTTCTCTTCAAAACCTAACACGAATTTTCATATTCAGAAAAACCACTTTACACACATTTATTCCAATGGCTCACACTTTATGTTACGACCTAAGTATTATTGGTTAAAATTCCACCAAAATTAAACAACAATACTCACAATAACACAAGAAAAAGTATTAAAATAAAAGTGCTATGTGTCGTTTCAAACAATGTCAAAACTCGTGTCCTAATATTATTCTAATATGAAAAGTAAAAACATCGGCAGCTTTTGACGTACGTCGTTTATTATAACAATGCACAGATAATATCAAAAGGATATGAAATAGCTCTTCAAAGCGATATTTTCTCGCCAAATTACGCGGAACTCCATAGAAAAGGCTCTGATTGACGGTTCAAAAGAAACAGGCAAACGGAGGAAACATTTTTTGTAGATAAAAAAGTTGTGAATGCCTCTTAAGTCTGTTATAGTGATATTTCTATACGTTTGATCACGTTGATCAGACTAAATAAAGCTTAACTATGAATCAATGTCATCGTCAAAGTAGCAGAGTCGCAAGAGACCGAGAAAAAGGATTCGAAACGCGGACACGAGTTTTGACATTTTTTGAAACGACACATAGCACTTTTATTTTAATAGTTTTTCTTGTGTTATTGTGAGTATTGTTGTTTAATTTTGGTGGAATTTTAACCAATAATACTTAGGTCGTAACATAAAGTGTGAGCCATTGGAATAAATGTGTGTAAAGTGGTTTTTCTGAATGTGAAAATTCGTGTTAGGTTTTGAAGAGAAAATCCACCATTTTCTTTTCAAAACAAACGACAGCCGACTTGACAAATGACGGGACTTGACATATTTATTACAATTTTAACACTTGACATTGGCAAAATTGTCTGTCGAAATGACGGACACAGGCCATTACTGAAGAGAAGAAGAAGAAGATTCGAAACGCGCTAATGTCACTATTTAGCAACAGAATAACTATGATTTAGTATGAAAACAGTTCCGAAAACCAGCGATTGCCCCCCATGAGTCGAGAATCGAGCTATTTGTTTCAGTTTTTATTTATTACTTATTTTAAGCTGACATGCTTGAAATAAATGATCTTTGTTTAAGTATATTTTGCTGTCAGATACAATTTGAAAATATTACAAAAACTGTTTATTTCCAGTAATTACTAATAATATTAAATTGTAATAGACTCGATATTGAATTGTTATTGTAATTTGATTAAATATAGATAGATACATCAATCTAAATTCGTAGCTATAATTCATTTATCGATATATCATAGGGTCTCTACCCCTTCTCTAAAATTGTTACTCCCCACTGAATTATACTCATGTCTTTTGCAATTTAACCTTTAAAAGGTCTTCATCATCATCATCTACAGACTGACTTCACCCACTGCTGGATATAGGCCTCTTTGTTGGTACCACTCCTCACGACCCTGTGCCAGTCTCATCCATTTTATATTTATCATAAATAAATGAATATTCTTGGACATATTACACAACGCCATCTAGTCCCAAACTAAGCAAAGTGCTATGGGAACTAGATTGCTGATAGAATACTTATATACTTATTACATTTGATGTTGTCTTCCTGTTTGATATGTCTTAAGATAATTCCATCATCATCGCGGGCAGGACGTGGATGAGATCGGCACAGGACCGTGAGGAGTGGCACAAACAAAAGGAGGCCTATACTCAGCCGTGGGTGAAGTCGGGCTGTGGATGATGATGATGATAATTCTTCTAATTGAAGGAACAATAATTTTAAACCCAATGCTATGATATTTCTATTATTTCCATGTTACCCTAGCTAAATTTCCTAATTGTACTATAGTGTTATCCTTGTTGGATGTCCTATGAATAAAATAAATAAGGTTCATCATACCTATTTCTAAGCCTTAACTAATACCTATCCAATTAAGTATAGTTACTCCTAAATCCCATTCAAGTGTTTTCCAATACCATTAGCTATTCCGTATACATACGGGAAACGATGACCAGAAATGGGCATTTGAAGATAAGGATAACATTACACCCTTGAAATAAAACTCCCATGAGATCATACTATATCTAAGTAGAGACTGAACAATCTTACATTGAACTGTACGCCTTGATACTTTGTCATTCAAAGTGAATTGTTACTTAAAATTATAAATACAAGGATCAATTGTACGTAATATAATATAATCTGTCTCGCATATTAGTTTGTAAGGTGTACCTATGTACAATAAAGTATTTTCATTCATTCATTAATTTTGAAATATCAGGCTGGCTTTGAGTCAATTTGAAAATCAGTAGGAAGATTTTCAGTTGTACATTAGACGGTCCGGAATCATTTTTGGATAAATTTAATGTTATTTTCTGACAATTTTATAATAATAAGATTATCTTATTTCATATTATTAATTACTGACATGTATATTCAATTACTTATTAGTATATCTAGTAAAATCTACGCTCAAGTAATGCGTCCGAGTTTTTAACCAGAATATAAGATAATTATATAAAGAGCATAAATGTCCGAGACCGGAGACCGATGTAAGATTAAATGTTATTGCTAATTGGACGAGAAAAACTATTAAGAACTGTTTTATAGAAAGATGATGAAACACTAAAACTTAAAATATAGCCCGCGTTGAGCGCCATTATTAAACACCACGTTGGGCGCCAAGTTTAAATCTTTTGATTTTTTTAGATGAATGAAGATTTCTTACTATCATAGGCTACACTGGTTATGGGCCACCTAATGATAAGTAGTCACTATAATCTTTGATAGCGATGTGCTGTCATTTCGTTTCCTATCTCGAAGGACTTTTATAAAATCTTTAATGTTTCTCGTGAACGGATTTTTTTTAATAACTTACAAAATTGTATAAAAGGAAAAATACGTACGGAAGAATTAATCTTTGTAATGGATTCAGGTTTTCAGAAGAGTCCATTCCCTATGGGTTATATCAGAATGATATTTTACATTCCAAATAATGAGCGCTTCCGACAAATATCAATAAAATCAGTCACAATCAACTCAAACATTAATAATATTCCTATACCGATGCGCTGGGAAGGTGGTCCACGATCAATTCAAGCTATTGTAGACTCTATTGTACCTTTACAAAGTCGAGAGTCTTTTGCAAGAGATGAGAGGTTATTTTTACCCCCTCTCATCTGCAGAGATCGATTCGTACCTTCAAACACGTGCTTAAAACCTCCATCAACCTCAGAAAAAAGGTTTTAACCTGATATCTTTAGATCTTCTTTGGAACCAGCATCTTGAGACTATAACCTACCACTTACCTTGGAATCTGGACACCAACCACCATCACAAAAAGTAAAAACCAAAAATAAACCAAGAAAAACAGAAAATAATTGACTTTATGAAATTAAAGATGAGAAAAACTTAAAATCGCGAGTGGATATTATTATGCAGTTCAATAAATGCGGAAATAAAATGATGTACGAAATACGAAAAGACACAGTACGTGCTCTGACTGAAAGCACTGGTTCTCTGAAGATGGTCCAGCGAGGGTGAGATTATATACCACCGGTGCGGGTAGGAGGGGGGGTTGGCAGCCATTTTGCGCGGTTGCCATGGCGACGAGGAGATGGCCTATTACGAGGGTGGGAGATTAGTAGTAGGGATAGTACAGAAAAGGTTGGTTGAGATATTTTATAAGGTAGTACATTTCACTAGAATCTAGCTTATTTAACAGTTTATCAGGAATTTTTATTTGTAATTTTTTTGCCCCATGTTGGGCGCCAAAAATTCTTTGCACCGAATTAAGGTATAAATAACTCTGGTAGTTGATAATCTTAATGTTTCTTAGGTTTTTGAGTAGAGATAGATAATTTTAGACGAGTTTTTAGGTAACAAATTCGAAAAAAAAAACATTCATATGCAATATAGCTTTAACAGGTGATAATCTGTGTTCTAGATTAGATAGAGTATATAACTATCTTCATTCATAAATAATAATAGCCCACTAAATCACCAAAATGTAATAAATTACAAAATAATAAATTAGTAACTAAACTAAACTAAAAATGAAGTAAAGTAAAAAATATTTATATTTATTTATTTAACTATTTTGCAGACCGTCCTCCCTGCGAACTCAACCCTCGCACGCACACATTCGCAAACCACACACAAACAAAATGCATACAACCATCCACCCCATCCTACACTGCACACTACTAAGCATTTTGCAACAGCACACATAGAGGGCGCTGCGCGAACAAACCAACATCGACATTATTGTCGATACTAGACAACCCTATTGTCTCAGAGCATATCGATGCAATACCATCTCTCTTTCTCTGTAAAGAAATAAAGAAAGGCGTTGGGGCATTTCAGGTCCCGATTTGCATACATTTGATTGATTTCTAGATTAATTTTGTTATTTATAATTTTTGTTGGTTTTATCATAATCTATTATGCAGTAGCAGTCACGAAAAAGCAAATTAAAGTAATTATTTTGACGTAAACACCTGTAAATACGATAAACAACATTGAAAAAGGCGCATTTTTCGAAGTAAAATGTCTAATAACTAATGATTCCCGCTGCTTTTTAATGACATTGTTACATTTTTCTAAAACTGCATTGTAAGTGTATTGTAACTAACAAAGTTACATCATTGCAAGTTTTAAAAAAATGTAGGACCTGGGCTCCATCCAATTTGCCCCAGACCCTTTACCATCTTTCTACCATTGAAAATGTCTTCTTCTTCTTCTTTACCCTATGCCCTCTGTCCGTCATTTCGATCGACAATTTTGCCAGTGTCAAGTGAGATGTTTGAAATAATATCAGTCAAGTCATTTGTCAAGTCGACTGTCGTTTGTTTTGAAGAGAAAATGGTGGATTTTCTCTTCAAACCTGAAACGACTTTTCACATTCAGAGAAACCACTTTACACACATTTATTCCAATGGCCCACACTTTATGTTACGACCTAAGTATTATTGGTTAAAATTCCACCAAAATTAAACAACAATACTCACAATAACACAAGAAAAACTATTAAAATAAAAATGCTTTAATGTGTTGTTTCAAAAAATGTGAAAACTCCGTTTCATAGAAAATGTCACTTTTTCCGTGTAAAAAAAATGACTTTGACAGAAAAATTGGAGGGATTTTGTTTTTTTTTCTGTAATATCGCAGGATGGGAATTATATTCTACCAAATAAAATAATTAAGTAGGGTACCTACGCAAACACACCCGTAAGAAAACGATACTCGTATTTTACCCACCGACTCCCTCTAAATATTTTAGTGGTAGCTCCTTGACGTACGCGAAATATAATATTCTGTCTTATTATTGAAGCGGGAAAGTGTATTTTGCTATGGACGAGTTGCTTTGTGTAATATAGTAACTTCCTAGTCACGTTGAATATTTCATAAGATTGATGTTGGCGCTACTCGATAACAGGTGGCGCTGATGGAGATTTTTCTGCATGGAATGTTAGAAGTTCTACAGTTTTGAGATAGGAACAAGTAATTGTTTCTTACTTAGATGCATTTCATTAATTTTTTTTATATAAAATAAAAACCCATTTAGTTGAGGTTAGTTTTTTTTTCAGCTACTCGACGCTAGATGGCACTAGGTACAATTAATTTAATATTTTTTGTAGCGTCAAAGAACTTTTTTCTTAATTTGAAAAGTACTATTTAATAAACTTACTTACCTATAATATCCATTTAAAATTGTGTCCTACTTTGGAGGTAGAAACAAATATGAGTACTTACCTACCTATCTAAAAACAACCCTTCCCGTTGTTTTCTCAGTAAAAACCCCATCAAAATCAGACCATCATCATCATCCACAGCCCGACCTTACCCACTGCTGGACATAGGCCTCCCCAAGTTTGTGCCATCCACTGCGCGGTCCTGTGCTAGTCTCTCCCATTTACGGCCTGCTATTTTGACGATGTCGTCTGCCCATCTCGCTGCCGGACGTCCTACGTTTCTGTAGCCGCATCTTGGCCACCATTCAGTGGTCGCCTTACTCCATCTGTTATCACCACGCCTTGCAATAAATCAGACCAGCCTCAGTCAAATTCAACGTCCTCATATTAAAGACAGTTAAAAAAAAAACCACAAACAAAAAATAAAATAAAAAATGCAACATTTTCGTTTAAAAACTCTAAAACAGTAACACAGGAACAAACAGAAGTATTTACGTAAAACGGACAAAACGAGTAGAATGGACTTCACCTTGCAGTGTAGGTATGCATTGCGCATACCTACATACTAAAGTTCATTCTGAGGGCGTATTCTGAAGACTGACTCGTATGCATTATTTGAAATCGAAGCTCAACCGTGACTCAAGCATTTGACGGGCGTTAGATAATTAAATTAAATTATAAATTATTCACGGACACTTAACACAACGCCTTCTAGTCCCAAACTAAGCAAAGCTTGTACGATGGAAACTAAATGGCTGATAGAATACATATACATACATATTTTTTTTGTAAATACATACTTGTAATACTAGAAACACCCCGACACAGAACAAACATCTATGTTTATAACACACAAATGATAAATCAAAGTTAATAATAATAATAATAATAAATATTCACGGACACTTAACACAACGCCTTCTAGTCACAAACTAAGCAAAGCTTGTACGATGGAAACTAGATGGCTGATAGAATACATACATACATATTATTTTTTTTTTTTTTTTTTTTTTGTAAATACATACTTATAATACATAGAAACACCCAGACAGAGAACAAACATCTATGTTTTTACAACACACAAATGTTTGTTCTCGGTGGGGATCGAACCCACGACCCACAGCACGGAAGGCAGAGCTACTACCGACTGAGCCATGACGCCTGTGTAAGTTCGTTAGATCTTGTCAAAAAATTATAATCCAGGCCTTTTGCATCTAATCTAGATGATTATGTAGGATCATTCCAGTTTTCTCTTACGTGAGTCCACTGTGTGGGGGATTTGTATACTTATTTTATGATAATAATTGAAATTCTTCAATACAAATCTGTCAAAAATGTAGTGTGAAAGTATCTTACTTAGTAGTTAATAAATAAATATTCTTGGACACAACGTCCCCAAATTTAGCAAAGCTTGTATTAATGGGAACTAAATTGCGATAAAACACTTCAATAAATGTTTTTTTGTAAATACATATCATATTTATAATACACTAGCCGTCGCCCGCAGCGTTGCTCGCGTTCTACCTTTTAGAGTATGACGTTTCAAATGTCGTTTCTTAGTGCACCCCTACACTATATAAGGAACCTACCCTCCAATTTTCATACCTCTAGGACTTGTAGTTTAGGCTGTGCGTTGATTCTATGTCAGCTTCAAAAGAGTTTTATATATATTGATTGATGATGATGATGATGATGATGATAATACATAGAACACACAGATACCCAGTACTAAATTTATTGTCTCTCTTCCAATGTCGTAAGTATTATTGGTAGCAGTGAGAAAACAAAAAAAACTCATGACCAAATAAACGTACCAATAAAACGTCAAAACCGTTTAAAATTACTGAAAAATCACGTAGTGCTCTTATTCTGGGAATAAGCCCTGAAATTCCTGTAATCTCGCACTGAAACAAACAGGTAGGCTGGGTTATTAAAAAACTTAGTTCAGAATGCAGGGGATGGCTTAATATCATGCGTGGAAGCAAAAAAATGCATCGTACGGGTTTACAACAGGTCTGCTGGCAATAAAGCTCCTCACTACTTATCCAGCCGCAATATCTCACAGAGCCCTGAGTCTGTGCATTTGTTTTGACTTTCGACTCGAGTAGGTATAGCACACGCAAACGCATTCGCAAACTGAGAAATTTTGTATGAAAACCGGATAAGCGCCTCTAGCGGGAGATTTGGGAATTCTGCAATGCCTAACAAAATGGCTCGCATAAAAAAAAAGAAAAAGAAATGTATATAAGTATTGTATTAGCAATCTAGTTCCCATAGTACAAGCTCTGCTTAGTTTGGGACTAGAGGGCGCTGTGTGAAATGTCCAAGAATATTTATTTTAGTATATATTTATTTATTCCATTCATAGCTAGGGTGTCTTCTTCTAATCTATATTTTTAGATATATAAAACTCTTTTGAAGCTAACTGACAACGCACAGCCTAAACTATAAGTCCTAGAGGTATGACATTTGGAGGGTAGTATCCTTATATAGTGTAGGGGTGCACTAAGAAAGGAATTATGAAAAGTCGCACCCTAAAGGATCTAATATTAGGAGCAAAGATTTTAACCAAATAATGCGTATGCTGCTACCACGCGAGCAAAGCCGCGGTTGTAGGTACGTACGGTTTTAGTACTTTCCCGGACGAGCTCGTTCATAAAGAATTTTCACATCTGTGCGACGCCAATAACAAAAAAAAAAAAAGAATTTTTACCCCGAAAAATCTCTAAACCAAGTAATATTCTTACTGCAACGGTACGTAAAAAACATTTTAAAAAAATAATTAAACAAACAAAGCATTTGTTTTGCCGACAGTACAACGCGTGCAGTTATTGTTTTGTGCCTAACTGTACAGTAATGAACATTTTTGCAAATTCCGCGACGTACGGACGAACGCGGTCTTGGAATTCGACAAAAAAGTAATTTGAAGAGTTGTAAACAAGAAAATGTGTATCGAATAAAAAAAAATCTGTCATTTGCATGTGTGTGACAATAAAGGTTGCAGGCGTACTTTTTTTCATAATGTGACCATCTTAAAGAAGCAATCTATTAAACTCGCCCGCGGCGTTGCTCGCGTTCTACCCTTTAGAGTGTGATGTTTCAAAATTCCTTTCTTAGTGCACCTCTACACTACATACGGATACTACACTCCAAATTTCATAATTCTAGGACTTATGGTTTAGGCTGTGCGTTGATTCTCTGTCAACTTCAAAAAAGTTTTATATATATTGCTTGATATAAAAATAAGATAAAGATAAAGAATGTTTATATGCAAAAAACATGTGGACATAATGGTGGTATGTTTTCGTTATGTTTGTTTTTGTAAACCAAAATAAAATTATTTTATGGCAACAATAAAACGGACAATTTCATACAAACGGAAAATGTAAAAAAGTAGTAGTAGTAGCTTCAAAATTAAACCGACTACTGAAAAATAACGCTATAAAAAGTAAGAGACAAGAAAATAAAATTGTTATAATCGTATGTAATAGTTGAACAATATACTTTTTTAATTTTACACAATTTTAATTTCAAATCGTTGGCTCATTCCAGAAATCCCCTGTAAGTTTCCCTACAAAGGGGATTTCCAGAGCTAATATCCAAAAATCCCCTTAACATTGCAACTGTCAGTCGGATATTTTTTAATAAAAACTCCAGAAATGCCCTGACTGCTTCGTTTACACCGATAACCCCGTCCGTTACGTAGTTACACATGCCATTCTTTGGTTTAGAAAAATTCTGGTTTTTCCAGAACCTGTACCCCATAATGAAGAGCTCCATCCATTAGTCCTGGAATCAGTTAGTTAAATGACTTGCAAACGCTCATTATTGTTGTACTTGTAGGACGTAAATACTAGCTTTCAAACTGTATTGGGAATGTTAAACAAGTTATTTCAGTGTTTGTTTGGTATTTTCAGTGTTTTAGTACGAAGGCGTACTAATGTTAGTTTACTAATGATTTTTTACTTTCGAATTAATAAGAAAAGTTATAAATATAAATAATAAATAAATATTCACGGACACTTAACACAACGCCTTCTAGTCCCAAACTAAGCACAGCTTGTACGATGGAAACTAGATGGCTGATAGAATACATACATACATTTTTTTTTTTGTAAATACATACTTATAATACATAGAAACACCCAGACACAGAACAAACACCTATGTTTTACAACACACAAATGTTTGTTCTCGGCGGGGATCGAACCCACGACCCACACCACGGAAGGCAGAGCTACTACAGACTGAGCCATGACGCCTGTCGAGTTATAAATCGACTAGCTGATACACGCGATTTTATTGGAAAGTACGCGTGCGAAACTTTCCAATAAAATATCTGTCATCAGCATACGATGAACCTCGCAGCAAATGGCTGCTTTCGATTAGAAAGTTCAAGCTTTATTTTTTTTATTTTTTTATTTATGATAATTAATGGAACAAGCTGATAGCTCACCTGATGTTAAGTAGTAACCTCTGCCTATAACAATGCATTACCTCACAGAGCAAGTCCAATAAAGAATCCACGTCTTTGATTTCGATAGAAAGATAGATAGATATGGCGACATTCGTAAGAAATGCCTACTTTTCTTTAATGTTTGTTTGTATACCTAAATGGTTGAATGTAGAGCTATATTTTGAATATTAATAACAGCTTCATGTAGGTACCTACGTACTTAGGTTCACAGAGCCCTGAGTCTATGTCCGTGTTGTGTTTTCTTGCTATTTTTGGCATTCGGAAACGGATTCGCAAAGTGAAAAATTTTATATGAAAACCGGATAAGCGCCTCTAGCAGGAGATTTGGGAACTGTTTCTGCGAGTCTATAGACGTCAGATAGACCTCTAGCAGGAGATTTGGGAACTGTTTCTGCGAGTCTATAGACGTCAGATAGACTCGCAGAAACAGTTCCCAAATCTCCTGCTAGAGGCGCTTATCCGGTTTTCATACAAAATTTTTCCCTTTGCGAATCCGTTTCCGAATGCCAAAAATAGCAAGAAAACACAACACCGAGATAGACTCAGGGCTCAGGTTTCAAATGATTTGATTTGACAAAAACTTCGTAGACCTACTACGAGCGTAGCGCCGCCGTAGACAGCGTAGGCTTTGCGTAGGCCTAAATATATATTCATTGTTTGTAACAAATCTCGTTTGGTGACAAGACCAATACGTCGATACAACAAAAATATACGTTAATTAACTTCAAAATTAATTATAAATTATTTAAAAAAATACATCAATATTTCGCTAAATACCTACATTTCTTTTTGTATTCTATTGACAGACTCGATTTATGCTAGTATTTTATTGTACTTAGAATTTAAATCTGTTTTGAGGAAGTTTTTGGCTATCAGTTTTGAAATCTCTACGAACTATGTCCATTAATTGCAGAATTAGCTTGGCCAGACTTTAAAATCAATCAATTATGAGACTTCATTTTAGGAATACTAAAAAGTTCCGTGAATACGTAAAACTTCTTGATTTTGAACACCAAGTTCTGTCAAAATACAGTAGATGTCATGATTACCACAACAAAAATATCCCAAAGAGAAATTCAATAAATACAAATAATTTTATAGAAATGTGAATGAAATGTGTACTTTTTGCCAGATGATGACGTGGAGGATATCCTGTATCATTATATCTTCAGCTCTGATCATTGTATCTTTCTTATTTGGACCTTTACATACAGCACTCTATTTAGCAGGTAAGTTCAATACGGCTCAGTCGGTAGTAGCTCTGCCTTCCGTGCTGTGGGTCGTGAGTTCGATCCCCACTAAGAACTAACTAACTTGTGTATGCCAAACATACATGTTTGTTCTAATGGGTGTTGCTATATCATAAGTATGTATTTACAAAAAATATGTATGTAAGTATTCTATCAGCAATCTAGTTCCCATAGTACAAGCTTTGCTTAGTTTGGCACCTATCTTTTTTTCATGGCAACAAAAAAATGACGTATATACTCGGGACTAGCCGTCGCCCGCAGCGTTGCTCGCGTTCTACCCTTTAGAGTGTGACGTTTCAAAATTCCTTTCTTAGTGCACCCCTACACTATATAAGGGTACTACCCTCCAAATTTCATACCTCTAGGACTTATAGTTTAGGCTGTGCGTTGATTCTCTGTCAGCTTCAAAAGAGTTTTATATATATTGATGACTAGCCGTCTCCCGCGGCGTTGCTCGCGTTCTACCTTTTAGAGTGTGACTTTTCAAAATTCCTTTCTTAGTGCGCCCCTACACTATATAAGGAACCTACCCTCCAAATGTCATACCTCTAGGACTTATAATTTAGGCTGTGCGTTGATTCTCTGTCAGCTTCAAAAGAGTTTTATATATATTGATGATGATGGTTTTGTGTAGATGGAAATAGGTAGGTATAAATTCTTTTTACTACGAATATATTCGTATGGCAGGAACGTTTTAAGAATAATGCTTTTTTGTTTCAGGTCTACGCCCAGATTTCGAAACATACTTTGAAAATGAAATGGAGTTTGCTATATTTATATCCTTCATCATCGGCTTGATGTGGCTAACGTTTGTCGCGAATATATTTCTTCTTCTTGCGTGTTGTTACAAAAAAAGAAAATTGCTAGACTTCTACATTTTTTTATCTGTTGTTAACATGATGACATCTGTGGGCTTAACTATTAGGTACGTGGTTTACTGCACCGTATTTGATACGATATGTTTTGACCACGATGAAGAAAGGGAGGGAAATGATGTCGGAGCAGTTGTTGGGATGTTGTTTTTGAGTATCGCTTACGTTGTTTTTTTGTTGTTGGTTGTTTTCGCTGTGTGTAACTTTAAATTGGCTTTGAGGAGATATTTGTTGTTTTTATTTTATTTTTTAAATATATTCAGGTTCACAATCTTATTAGAAAATGATCCAAATATAGTGAAGCTTTCTTCTTGTCAATCTTCACCGATTATTTAAGTTAAGCGATGTTCTGTGCGGTCACTATTTGGATGGGTGACCACTTGTGGCATTTAAATCTGAGTGCTTCAGTGCTTCGGGCACGTTCAATGGTCAGTCCCGGCTCTAGCAGAAGGGCTTAAGGCGGCCTAAAAAACTCCATCACCAGAGTTGGCTACTACGACATACATTTAGTAAGGATCCCTAATTAAAAAAAATATATAATATAGCCTATAATATATAATAAATAAAATATATAGTCTATATATATATATAAAATATATATATATATTTTATAAATAAAATATATAGTCGATGAGTACATTTACTTGGGCCAGCTAGCGAGCTTCGAAAACAGGCAGGACAAGGAAATCGATCGCCGTATCGAGAACGCCTGGAAGAGCTTCTGGTCCATGAAGGCGCATATGAAGGGAGACCTTCCACTGTCACTGAAGCGCAAACTCATCGACACTTGTATCCTGCCCGTCCTAACCTACGGTGCACAGACGTGGTCATTGACCGAGCTGCAGAAGTCCAAACTCAAGATTTGCCAGAGAGCCATGGAACGCAGCATCCTAGGTTTCAAGTGGATCGACCGAGTGCGGAACACCATGCTGCGTTCATTAACGGGTATTGCCGATGTGGGAGAGAAGGCCGCTGGGCTTAAATGGGGCTGGTTGGGGCACGTAAGCCGGATGCCTCCTGACAGGTGCCAACTGCGTCACACCCTGGCTCCCCGACGGGCGTCGGTCTCGCGGTCGCCCTAAAAAGCGTTGGCGGGACGACCTCGACGCCTTTGATAGAAGTTGGTGGGAGCAGGCCCAGGAGAGAGAAAAGTGGAAGATGTTGGGGGAGACCTTTGCCCAGCAGTGGGACGAAATAGGTTAGGAAAAAAAAATAAAAAAATATAGCCTATGTCACCCGGGAATAGTGTAGCTTCTCAACAGTAAAATAAATTTTCAAACCGGCCCAGTAGTTTCAGAGCCTATTCGATGCAAACAAACAATCCAATATTTCCTCTATATAGTATTACCAGCCGTCGCCCGCAGCGTTGCTCGCGTTCTAGACCCTTTAAGGTGCGATTTTTCAAAATTCCTTTCTTAGTGCACCTCTACACTATATAAGGATACTATTCTCCAAATTTCATACCTCTTAGGACTTATAGTTTGGACTGTGCGTTGATTCTAAGTCAGCTTCAAAAGAGTAATTCTTGTAATTCTTTATTGTACACTAAAATGACACATAAACAGGAGACAGAAATAGATAATAATGTACAAAGTTTATATATATTTATAAGGTAATTACAGTAAGTACAGGCACATAAGACTTCAAGATCTTTACGTCTCAGAGTGATGGACGCCGTGCATTGCCTTACAGGGCACGTCCTCATTGGACTTTCTCTGTGAGGTAATGCATTGTTATAGGCAGAAGTTACTACTTAACATCAGGTGAGCTATCAGCTTGTTCCATTACTATTATCATAAAAAAAATAAAAAAAAGATTTATTAGTATAGAAGCTTCAAAATAATCATAGAAACTAAATTAAGTACCTACTATTGATTAAACCCTGACTAATAAATAAAGATTGGAAAAAAAAAGTACCTAGTAGATGTACCTACCTAGGAAAACTATTATTCTGGCTTGCATCCAAAACAAACTCTACCGTAACATAGTACCTAGGTAAGGTTACTGCAGACGACATTCAATTTTCCGCAAATCCCTCAAACTATCTTTTACGGTATTATGAACTTGAGATAACGATACTTTTGGTTATAAGGCAGGTTTTGAACTCACGGCCGAAAAAAGGCGTGTTATAAGTTGAAAAAAATGGTGTCGTCGATCGGTACACGTGTACGAAGTCGCGGGTAACAGCTAGAGGATTAATGTAATAGTAGTAATGTATTTACAAAAAAATATATAAGTAATCTATACTATTATAAAAGTGTAAAAAAGACAAAAACTAAAATTAAAGATATGGGTACCTAAACTAAATATGCAGATCTATTAAATAAACGATTCTGAATTCGAAAATCGAGTTTGTCTGTTTGTTTGTTTGTACGCGGATCACGCCTAATCAGCAATTAATTCTCCTAACTTTACTTAGTTGAGACTAGAGGGCGTTGTGAGAATTATCTAACTTTTCTTAAGTCAAAGCCTAAATTGAATATTGGCAAAGTCCCGTTAGACATACGAGTATCGATTGTCCACTGGCTTGTTTGCTGTCCACTGGCTTGTTTGCTGTCCACTGACTTGTTTGCTGTCCAACACCAAACATAATAAAATGTTGAATAAACGCAATAAAAGAAGCAATGTGTACACGACACTGTCAATAAAGTCCTAAGATGTTATTGCTAGTGTGTTCCAGTGTATTTCAATTTAACGTTAGGGTTTTCAAAAATGTTTTTTTTTAATGATAAAAGTAATGGAACAAACTGATAGCTCACCTGATGTTATGTGGTAACTTCTGCCTATAACAATGCATTACCTCACAGAGCAAGTCCAATGGGGACGTGCCCTGTAAGGCAATGCACTGCGTCCATCACTCTGAGACGTAAAGATCTTGAAGTCTCAAGTGCCTGTAATTACAACCAAATTGAGAATTTGCTCCTCCTTTTGAAGTCAAAATATTTCTGAACAAGTGGCGTATCTCGTTGCCCCATCTTCAGACTTCCATTTAAAACTATTTATTAGAACACCTTGTATACTGTCAAATCTAATAAGGTTGTCACCTCATTCTGTCACTTATGTCACACCCTATATCACAACCACAGCAAACTTCAAACGTCGTATGCTATTGAATAATAAAGTTAATTTAACAGAAGCAGAGGTAACAATAGACTAACAATAAGTTTGTACAGAGTACAGTCAGCTTCATAAATGGGTGAATTTTAAAGGTGTTATGGATTCGAGTTTTGACATTTGAAACAACACCTAGCACTTTTATTTTAATAGTTTTTCTTGTGTTATTGTGAGTATTGTTGTTTAATTTTGGTGGAATTTTAATCAATATTACTTAGGTCGTAACATAAAGTGTGAGCCATTGGAATAAATGTGTGTAGTGGTTTCTCTGAATGTAAAAATTCGTCTCCAAGTTTTGAAGAGAAAATCCACCATTTTGCCTTCAAAACAAACGACAGCCGACTTGACGAATGACGTGACTGATATTATTTCAAATATCTCACTTGAAACTGGCAAAATTGTCTGTCGAAATGACGGACAGAGGCCATTAATGAAGAGAAGAAGATGAAGTTGAAATAGACAATTTTGAGTTTCTGAAAACGTGATCTATTTTGAATGCTGACTGTACCAGACGAGACAGGTTAAAACAATGCAAAATAAACTAATTTAAGTTGATATCTATTTAATAAGTGAAGTTGTCTCTTTGTACAACTGTACTTCTACCGTGTACAATTGGCGTTTGTACACTCGCTTAAAGTCCGTTCACACAGACCGGCTCGGAGAGGAGAGCACATTCTTTAGTATATGTAGTAAGGTTTATTTTTGCATGTGCACTGCTTTTGTCGTTAAGAATGCTTGAACGCGCTTGGTGTAAAATAAAGAGGAGCTGACCGGCTCCGATCGCGTACTTTTTCTCGTTCGCGCAGCCGTTTCCGAGCGCATCCGCTTTCAGATCTCTTCCAGCCGGTCCATGTGAAATAGTTGGCGGCTCCGCTCTGACCAACTCCAAGCGTATATGATGGTCGGTGTGAAAAGAAAAATCAGCGCCGATGCTCTCCGAGCCAGTCTGTGTCAACGGACCCTAAGGAGTTAGGAATATTTATTTATTTGTGTATTTTTTCTAAGCGTCTACGAAAAATACTAGCCTTTTACAAAGTCTCTTGCCAGTCATATTATAATTTCTAAATTCAAACTTAAAAAGCTTACACATTGAAAACAATTTCAATCTCAAGATAAAGCACGCAGCCGCCATCTTGGAATATCGTTTGGCGCGCGAACTGCTGTCATCTGTCAAATTTGACAGTCGATTTGGCGGCAAAGTCGTAACCCTATCTAGCAAATTGGTTTTTGAATGTGTGATCTCGAAAATTATGTTAATATTCAGAGGTTATTTAATTCTTTACAAATACACAATGAATATTCTTGCTATTCAAGCTTGTAGGGTCGTATTCTGCGATTTACAGAGTGTTTTGTTTTGTTGATAAGAATAAAGAATAAGAATAAAATACATTTATTTGTGACAAATAAGGTAGAATACAAAGAGAACACACTACAAAAAAGAGGTAAAGAGTAGTAGAAATAGCACAGATAACAGATGAGCGAGCATACAGATAAGAATGATAACGGATACAGATTGATTGAGACTAATGTTAAAGAGCTACAAACGAAACAGTTACAATGCTAAACTTAAAATTCGATTTTAGATTTAAAATTCGATTCGAATTGATCGAAACGCATATCGAGAAGCGATCTGCGAGATATTTTGTATGAAAATCCGATGAGCGCCTCTAGCGCGAGATTTGCAAACTATTTTTCTGTATACAAAAACTGCGAGTTTCTCGATGCTCGCTTGTCGCGAATCAACATAACTCAGACTACGGGCTCTGGTTAAGCACTGATCCGGACTCAAGCAAGATTTTTTTATGTAAATATTTACTCAAATCTATGCTTGAGTAACGATTTCTTTATCAGCATACAAGCTAATAAAGAAATCTATTACTATCTAATAAATATTCACGGACACTTAACACAACGCCTTCTAGTCCCAAACTAAGCAAAGCTTGTACTATGGAAACTAGATGGCTGATAGAATACATACATACATTTTTTTTTGTAAATACATACTTATAATACATAGAAACACCCAGTAAATTAATATCAAGTAATATTTGCATGTCGAAATTACACACCGGCTTAGAGTTCAATTTATTTTGTATCTAACTACTCTACAACAAAACGGTTGCATAAAAATCTAAGCTCTTTATAGTGGTTTATCGTCATAATCCCCACTAATTGGACCCACCAGTGGGGATTATGACAATCTTCAAAAAATTGTTATCGTTTTCCCCACTATCCTGGCTGGTGGGGATTATGACAATAAAGATAATTGAGGTGTATTTTTTATCACTCCTTTTAAAATAATGTCTTTTATATTTCGTTGGTAAATACCAAATTAACAAAGTAAGCTTCGTACTTTTCAATTAAGCCTCTAACTTGCACAACATCCAGGTTATCAAACTGCTAACTTCAATCAATTTCCGCCAGCCACCGGCGACACGTCCGCGCCCAACAAAAGTCTGGAGCGGAGTGCGCTATCAGTTCGAAATTCAAATTTAACGGTTGACCGGAAATGCGACGTCGGGCGTTTCCGGCTGGGTGCCGCTGCGTTTAGTTGTTGCGAAACGTTTTGTTATGAGTACCTGGAGTTTGTATTTGTAGATTCCAATTTCAGATCTTGAATGTAGACTCAGATTTAGTTTCAAAGTATAATATTTTATTCAGAGTATTACAAGGACAATAGAAGCATTTTATAAACCAGCTAGATGATTCTAGGTTATGTATTTATGTATTAGTACTACGTACTCTGTTCATTTGTGACGAGTGTGAGTACCCACACAAACCTTTGGTGGTTTATAGGGTACTACATCTAAAATCATCATCATCATCAATATATATAAAACTCTTTTTGAAGCTGACAGAGAATCAACGCACAACCTAAACCATAAGTCCTAGAGGTATGAAGTTTGGAGGGTAGTATCCTTATATAGTGTAGGGGTGCACTAAGAAAGGAATTTTGAAACGTCACACTCTAAAGGCGACGGCTAGTGTTTATTTATATTGTTGTAAGTGTCGAAAATAAATAAAAAAAAGATGTCATTTCCTCGTGACCTAGAAGACGTTTTGAAACATCCAGCTATGCTATCAACGTGGAAATAGCGATGAAGGGACGTGGAGTATCAGTGGACGTGTCCAGTAAGGTTATACATTTTTTATAAGCAGAAGTACAGCAAAAGTATCAGGGGGAAGGGATTTTTTTTTTTTTTTACAAAATCAATTTTGCTAAATAATTTTTATCCTAAAAAGTGGAGCTGATTAAGCCTTGAGTTATAATTATTACACAAATTTTCTTCAAAATGATCGATGGTTTAAATCTTTATGTGTTACATTTTGCCTTTGTTTCATGTTTCAAACTAATTTTGATAATACAAAGCGTCATGCATATCGTTCTACGCATGACTTTTGTCATAAATCATATCAATTAGGCCATCTACACACACACATGTCATGAGGGAAGATCGTGTCTTCATCACGAATAAATATGACAATCTTAAACGTATCACTAGAATATCCGATATACATTGCGAGGTGATGTTACAACATTCGGCAGTCGAGCTGAAGTCGACGCGCAATACGACTCGAATACTTACATTCGCTCGTAATCACCCCTCTGATTGTAATTGTTGAAATCGTAAGGTTTCCTGTACCACTATCACGAACAAGTCTGACAGTCGCCGCGTTGGCGTATTCGAGTTACATTGCGCGTCAATGCCAGCTCGACTGCCAACCGTTGTAGTGTCACCGCGCAGTGTATCTCGGATACGCTAGCGTTACGATACTTTTGCATTCTATTCGCGATCAAGGCACTGACCGATGTAACTATGAGTTCTCGAGCGGAAGTCGCCTGAATACCAGCGTCTGCTGCAAAAGGATGTCGGAAGCCACTCGATTGGCATTGTCTCTGTTGCGTGCTTGTCTTAGGGTGACATTGTAATACATTTGAGATCCTTTACAATACAAACATGTTAGATAGATAAAATGTATAGGTAGTTAATACAATGTACATTATTTTTTTTTATACTACTAAGTAGGCAAACAAGCGTACAGCCCGCCTGATGGGAAGCGGTTACCGTAGCCTATGGACGCCTGCAACACCAGAGGCATCATATGCGCGTTGCCGACCCTTGAATAATCTAATAATCTCAAGTTGATGGACGCGGGGCCGTGCATTGTAGGGCACGTTTCTATCATGCATGACTACGAGGCACTGTTTTGCTATAGGTGATGGTTACCACTTAACATCAGGTGGGCCATCTGCTTGTTTCATCAGCTAATAGTATTTAAAAAAAAAAATTAACCGACAAAAAAAAGGAGGAGGTTCACGATTCAGTTTTTTTTTTTTTAAATGTTTGTTACCTCATTACTCCGTTATTTATTAACCGATTTGATCTGAAAGGGTACTTATACTTTCAGATTGGTTTAATACAATTCTTATCAAAATCGGTTCAGTGGTTTGGCAGTTAAATAAGAATTACTGGAAAAGCTTTAGGTACTAAACTTTCTCTAATAAAAATTTCACATCTGGAAAGCGCAAAAATAATTTCTAAAACAAATAAAAACAAACTTCCGATTGTAACTCATATTTCATACTACCGACGACACGACACTGAGACGATATCGTCGAACTTTAACCACTTAGGTTTTTTACTTAGGTTGTAGCATGAAGTGTGAGGCCATTGGAATAAATATCAAAATAATACAAAAATATAAATACCTATATAATAATATAATATAGTGCTACATACAGTCATTGCTTAACATCAGGTGAGATTGTTGTCAAACGGTTCCTTATATTGTATAAACTAAAAAAAAAAAATGTGTAAAGAGGTTTCCCTGAATGCGATCGTAACGCACAACGCAGCGGTATGCGACATGCGGCGCCGGACACATCATTGTATGGAAAACCGTCTAGTATGGTCTCTTGTTACGTCGCAGTCTGCGTCAGCGGCGAGGAGCAAACGCGGTACGCTGCGTTGTGCCGCACACCGCAGCGTTGTGCGTTATAGCTGATTTATACTTTGTTAAGTGCAAGTGCGAAGTGCTAAGTGGTTAGTTAACGTGTTTTTTGTTGTCAAGTTCTAAGTGTATTCAGAACGTTCACAGTGTTTAGTTGATTCTGCTACGAGTATATATTAATCCAGATTGATACATTCGTGTCGCCGATCAATTATTGCTCAAAACATTGCCCGTATACGTATAAGCGCACCAAGTTCGGGCGACGCTCCGAGTGCGGGGAGAGCGCGGGTGTGCGGGGAAGCTACTTAACAGTAAAAATAGACATGGCTTCTAATCACTTTACTTCGCACTTGCACTTATTACCTGCACTCATCACTTAACAGTGCGTTTACACGCTGATATTACTTATCGCTTAACACTTGCACTTGTCACTCGCACTTGATACTTAACAAAGTGTAGACCAGGCATTACGATCGCCGAAACGCTGCTTACGCATGCTGTATCGTGTCGGTGTCGTGCAGTGTGCAAACGCGCAACAGAATTATAACAAAAATCCGCTTACAAATAGAATTGGGAATTAAAACAAATGCAAATAAACATGTAAAATAGTAGAATAATTTGTATTTTATACAGATTCTTGGAGCAGCCGCTGTTCTCTAATCTTTACATTGATTTGTATGGATAAGACTCAAAAAATACAAATGTACTCGCATTTATAGTTCTAGCACTGATCTGACTCAAGCATTGATTTATTTAACAGTTTTTTATGAACTAAACTAGCCGTCGCCCGCCGCGTTGCTCGCGTTCTACCCTTTAGAGTGTGACATTTCAAAATTCCTTTCTTAGTGCACCCCTACACTATATAAGGATACTACCCTCCAAATATCATACCTCTAGGACTTATAGTTTAGGCTGTGCGTTGATTCTAAGTCAGCTTCAAAAGAGTTTTATATATATTGATGATGATGATTGATGATAAATGAAAACTTGTACCTAAATCTATTCTTATATTTATTTAACTTTTTTTTGCACAAAATGAACAAAATGTACAATTAAGTGGCCTTAATGCTATAAGCATTTTCTGTCTGTCAACCTTACAGGTCGAATAAACGGTATACAAAACCATCAATCAATCAACATAAATGCCGGTATATGCTAAAACTGGAAATTCTCTGCTTACGGGATTCCAGGACTTTTTCTCCAAAAAACTCCTTAGACTCTTCTCTTGCGACGACCGGCAGGGGATTTTTGGTCAACTTTTACGAAATATATTTTCTTACAGTCTTATCCATACAGTTCCATCATAATCTCAGTATTTTTAAGCCGTGCCCAGTGAAACGTTTATTCAAATGAGTCCGTCTCCGCGACAGACAAACATACCTTAGAATAGTAAATTATACATGGTGGAGGACTAAGTTCAAATTCAAGACGAATATTACATGTATCAACCATGCTACGACGTAACCAGTGGGGATTTCTGGAATACCTACATCACAAGTATTGAGCATGCTACGACGTAACCAGTGGGGATTTGTGGAATACATCACAGGTATCAAGCATGCTACGTAACCAGTGGGGATTTCTGTGATACATCAGAAGAATTGAGCATGCTAAGACGTAGCCAGTGGGGATTTATGGAAACATAACTAGTATCAAGCATGCTTCCAAGCGTACTGTAGGACGCCCTCCGGCTAGGTGGGGTGACGATCTGAGACATGTAGCTGGCAAACACTGGATGAGAAGAGCCGAAGACCGGGCTCAGTGGCGCGTCTTGGGAGAGACCTACGTCCAGTAGTGGACCGATATAGGTTGATGATGATGATGATGATCAATCATGCTAATACGTAGCAAATAGGATTTCTGGAATATAGGTATCATAAGTATCAAGGACGCTACGGCCGCTACGGCGTAACTAGTGGGGATTTCTAGAATACTTCACAAGTATTGAGCATGCTACGACGTAGCCAGTGGCGATTTCAGGAGAAAAAAGTTGAAATGCCTAAGTTTCCACACACAATGTTCTCAGTCGGGATCGAACGCACAGCAGGCAGCTGTTATCAACCTGTGACGCGAAGCACAAACTTCAATTAACTCGTTCCTTGCCATACTAATATATTCGTAGTAAAAAAAATCTATACCTATTGCCATCCATACAAAATCATCACCCCGAGAATATACGTCATTTTTTGTTGCCATGAAAAAAAATATATGGTAGAGTTCTCATTTTATTTCCAATGCCAACTAATCGATTCCCGTCCTGTTTACAGACAACGCTTTTAATGTTGTAGGTAGCCTCAACTCAACATCTACGAATAAACTCGTAGCTGACCCTGGATCCTAGATACGCTACTACGTATATTTTGGTAGTTGGCAGGGAACGTGTTAATCTCTGTGAGGTATTGAATTAAGCAGAGGCAACACCTGATCAATCTATCGTTCATACCCAACGTATATAGCTATGTTCATACCCATTCTTAAGCTCGTTCTTATATCTCTCAGAAACCCATACCTACCCCTAAGTACTCGCTATTTCGCAATATGAACTTGTTGCTTTGTTTTCGAGAGGGTGCCTTTGTTTGACAAGTTATTGTGTTCAGTATCCAGCCATTGTACCTACTCTAGCTTAACTGTAAGTACAAATACCTATCTATTCACTCACTGACAGCTTAGTTCTTCTTCTTCTTTTATTTATGGCCTCTGTCCGTCATTTCGACAGACAATTTTGCCAATGTCAAGTGTTAAAATTGTAATAAATAAGTCAAGTCAAGTCATTTGTCAAGTCGGATGTCGTTTGTTTTGAAAAGAAAATGGTGGATTTTCTCTTCAAAACCTAACACGAATTTTCACATTCAGAAAAACCACTTTACACACATTTATTCCAATGACTCACACTTTATGTTACGACCTAAGTATTATTGGTTAAAATTCCACCAAAATTAAACAACAATACTCACAATAACACAAGAAAAACTATTAAAATAAAAGTGCTATGTGTCGTTTCAAAAAATGTCAAAACTCGTGTCCTACTCTAGCTTAACTGTAAGTACAAATACCTATCTATTCACTCACTGACAGCTTAGTTCTTCTTCTTCTTTTATTCATAGCCTCTGTCCGTCATTTTGACAGACAATTTTTCCGGTGTCAAGTGAGATATTTGAAATAATATAAGTCAAGTCATCGTCAAGTCGGCTGTCGTTTGTTTTGAAGGGAAAATAGTGGATGATTTTCTTCAAAACTTGGAGATGAATTTTCGCATTCAGAGAAACACATAGGCTACTTTTTATCCAGAAAAGTTAACAGGATCAAACGGGACGCGGACGAAATCGCGAGCGGAAGCTAGTCTTGTAAATATCATGTAGCAAATTATGTTGCGTTCACACTATGCCGCAGTCGGCAGAGACTTGGGCAGGGAAGTGGGCACGAGCATAGTGTGAACACGATAATGCCTCTGTCCCGACTCCCGGCCCAAGTTCATGCCCTTGCTCTCTAATAATAAAGGCGATGTTCCTGTGGCAATAAGTCTGCGGCAATAATGCCGGCAGCGGCATGAGCATAGTGTGAACGCGGTATTAGAAACTTACAATAACATTTTATTGCTCGTTAAATATGATTTTTCAGTAGTTACAGCGCAGACGTTCTTAACTATTAACTTCACAGTTTTATGCATTCGACTATAAAACAAATTGTTCTGACATTTCAATGCTTTTCGCATACAAATGAGTGTAGTTTCAGATGTTTTCTGATCTTATGGCGTAGGGTAAAGGCAGACAACCTTCTCGCTCGCACATTTCAACATTTTTGAAGATATAATATAACTAAATGTAATTATGTGAAATTGCAGAGCTTCAGGGTCGAGAGAATAACAATGCAAAGGTTCAATAAAAATATCACATTGATCCAAACAAGATAGATATATTCTTTATTGCACACCAAGAAAAGAAGAAAAACAATAAAAGAGTAATAAGTTTTAAGTATGAGGTACAATGGGCGGTCTTATCGCTATAAGCGATCTCTTCCAGACAACCTTTGGATGGACTGAAGCATGTCGATTAGGTTAGAATGGGGCGCACATAAAATTTTTGTAATAAAAATATGTGCACTTTAATTTATCGCATTGGTACTAGTCATCATCATGGCTCAGTCGGTAGTAGCTCTGCCTTCCGTGCTGTGGGTCGTGGGTTCGATCCCCACCGAGAACAAACATTTGTGTATTGTAAACATAGATGTTTGTTCTGTGTCTGGGTGTTTCTATGTATTATAGGTATGTATTTACAAAAAAAAAAGTATGTATGTATTCTATCAGCCATCTAGTTTCCATCGTACAAGCTTTGCTTAGTTTGGGACTAGAAGGCGTTGTGTTAAGTGTCCGAGAATATTTATTTATTATTTATTTATTTTTGGTCGGAAAACTCGCTGGTGTGCGCTTGAGATCGTTCTTACAGCAATATTTTGAAATCTTTGGAGTATTTCCACATTAGAATTGCTAGCTGTAGAACTTTTTGTGGAAGAGCATGCCCGGGGAAGTACTAGCACCGTACCTATTTCTGCTGCACTGTGATGCTCTCATTGCTGTGTTCCAGCTTGAAGCCACGAATTTGGTAGATTTGTGCTAGGCATCTGTCTCAAGCTGTGATGTTTTTTTTATGATAAAAGTAATGGAGCAAGCTGATAGCTCACCTGATGTTAAGTGGTAACTTCTGCCTATAACAATGCATTACCTCACAGAGCAAGTCCAATGAGGACGTGCCCTGTAAGGCAGTGCGTCCATCACTCTGAGACGTAAAGATGTTGAAGTTTCATGTGCCTGTAATAACACCGGCGCCCTTACCCTTCAAACCGGAACACAGCAATAATAGTACATTATGGTACTAGTGTGGTACATTGGTGATTACCGCCGAGGTGCCATTGAGACCCGAGCCGTAGGCGAGGGTCTTAAGAAAGCCGAGAACGGTAATCACCAATACACACGTGTATCATACGACGTTTTTCAACACACTTGTGAATAAAATAACAATAAAATAACTATAATTTCAACAGTGAAAACGCGTTGTGAAAAATGTTTCGCTATGGCGGGAAAATTAATCAGTTTTCCTATGCGCGCGCATTGCGATCGGCCACAGACTAAAGGGATGAGGTTTTTTTTTTATTTATTTTCCGCGCTTAGGGCTTGCGCCTATTCTGCCACGTAAAAAATGGGGAATTTAAAGTTTTCTTTTATTACAGAGAAAACAAAAGTTATATTTGGGTGAAAGTTTTATTTATTAAACACGTACGAGTTAAAATTATCTATTTAAATAAGAAGTTGCATGAAATGAGCAAGCAATAGGAACATTCATTTATTTGTTCTATTGAACACGATCTTTTTTTTGAATAAAAACTTTTTTAGTAACAAAGCTACTCAACCAATAAAATTTAAAAAAAAATCTATAACTCACTAGTGAGTTATAGCAATGAAAAAGTCACAGTTTGATTATGGGTATCATTATGTGCCTAATTGCGGTGACCATAGAGCCACTTTATGAGCAAGTGTGTTGAAAAGATTATTATTGTTTTATTGGTAGATCAGTGCTCGTCATGTGTCTCAACTTGTGATGTAGAGACTATTGTTTAGTATTTAGGTGGGATTCGAGTTCTGCCATTTTTTTAAACAAAAACTTATCATTTTTCTCGTGTTATTTTTAGCATTGTTGTTTAATTTCGGTGGAATTTTAACCAATAATACTTAGATCGTAACATAAAGTGTGAGCCACTGGAACAAATGTGTGTAAAATGGTTTCCATGAATGTTAAAATTCGTTTTCAACTTTTGTAGGGAAAATATCCACCATTTTCTCTTCAAAACAAACGACAGCCGACTTGACGAATAACTTGACTGATGTTATTTTAAATATCTCACTTGACATTGGCAAAATTGTCTGTCGAAATGACGGACAGAGGCCATAAATAAAAAAAACATTTAGTAGACCATTGGTCGAATACTCAAACGCCACTCAATTTAAGTCACCATCTTTTACAAATTGTAATGTCAAACAGAGGCAGAGCAATTTTAAGTGGTGCTCAAATTTGAATGACGTTTGAGTATTTCAGCCCATGTGTATTTTTTTTTTATGATAAAAGTAATGGAACATGCTGATAGCTCACCTGATGTTAAGTGGTGATCTAGTAATATGAGACATAAAAAACCTCAGATTACCAGATATTCTGAGTAAAATACATACAACATATTGAATACAACGAGATCTGAAAAAATGTTATGTGGGTACAGAATTACAGTCGTAGAACGAAACTGCCTGAAACTGAAATACTGCAAAACACGCCGAGCAAAACATTCCAGGAAGCTCCCAAATCCCCTATAATAAAACCTGGATGTCTGTTCGTATGAAACATTCATAAAATCCAAGGTAACTGGACAACAGTCTGTGGAGTATTGATTTCTGTGTGGTCGGCCAATGAGCGTGAGGTTCAACGCCTACTGAGAGATAGGATGGAGGCAGAAGAGTTGTGAGAACATTATCATTGTGGATATGACACTTTTTCTTCTTTGTCGTATCACTCTTGTCAGAGTGGTCATGGTCGTTATATTGGAGCAGTGGCCCGTCCTACAATCTTCCGCCATTCCTCCCGAACCGCTGCTTTTCTGGCACATTCGTTCAGAGGAACATCAATTGCAGCCTTGACTTGGTCCGTCCATCTAATCGGTGATCGGCCGCGCGCTCTTCTGCCCTCGAACTTTTTACCAGATTTTTAATTCTGAAAACCTTTATCTGAGACCTTTATCATTTGCTGGGCGAGTACCTTTTTACGCATCTGTTCTGTACGTATAATATAAGTGTTGTAAATTGTTAAGGTATTAGATTATTTTGATGGTAATTATTTAATAATTTATCAATAATTATTTCACAAATTACTGAATGCAAACGCTGCTTTATTGAGATGAAAGCAGCATTTGACTTCAGTTGCTAAACGACCGTTGTTGTGCTTTTGACTCGACCAGTCACAACATAGATGGCGTTAGCCGGTTGTGATTGGAGAGGGGGTATCACGGCAAACGGAGCACAGCTCCGTCAGTCTAGTTGCGATTATCGAAGGATTAAGACCTTTTCTAATAAGTGAAGTCATTGTGAAAAGATAGTGTGAATAAGTTACCTCCTGAATAAAAGGTATGGGTAAACGTGAGTACCGCTTTGTTTTATTTTATGAAACCCAGACTCCCATCTCTCCCGTAGTTCTAAGGATTGAGAAGGTTTGAACGTTGGCATATTAAGACGTGTCAACATAAGCAGGCAAGCTCGTATGAGTTAGTGGCCAACTCTGGTGACGGAGTTTTTAGGCCGCCTTAAGGCCTTCGTCGTGACTTAAGGACTGCTAGAGCCGGGACAGTAACGTGTCCGAAGCATGGAAGTTCTCAGATGTAAATGCCACTAACGGTCACCCATCCAAATAGTGGCCGCGCAGAACGTTGCCTAACTTAGAAAATCAGTAAAGATTGACTAAGCAAGCCTAGCCACGAGCGTTTCCTGTAGGTATAATGTAATAAATTGACAGGAGTCACAGCTCAGTTGGTATATAAATAGCTCTGCTCTCTGTGCTGTAGACCGTGGGTTCGAACCCCAACAAGAACAAATATTTGTGTGTGGCACACATAGATGTTTGTTTTTGTTGGGGATCAAACCCACGACCCACAGCACTGAAAGCAGAGCAATTACCTATGTCTGGGTGTTACTACGTATTATAAATAAGTATGAATTAAAAAAAAAAAGAATTAAGTGCTAAGTATATCAGCAATCATGACAGGCGTCATGGCTCAGTCGGTAGTAGCTCTGCTTTCCGTGCTGTGGGTCGTGGGTGCGATCCCCACCGAGAACAAACATTTGTGTGGCAAACATAGATGTTTGTTCTGTGTCTGGGTGTTTCTATGTGTTATAAGTATGTATTTACAAAAAAAAAATATAGACGTATTCTATCAGCCATCTAGTTCCCATCGTACAAGCATTGCTTAGTTTGGGACAAGAGGGCGTTGTGAGAAATGACCAAGGATAATAATTATTATACTAGCCGTAGCCCGCGGCGTTGCTCGCGTTCTACCCTTTAGGGTGCGACTTTTCAAAATTCCTTTCTTAGTGCACCCCTACACTATATAAGGATACTACCCTCCAAATTTCATACCTCTAGGACTTATAGTTTAGGCTCTGCGTTGATTCTAAGTCAGCTTCAAAAGAGTTTTATATATTTAGAAGATTAGAAGAAGATTCACCTTGGCTGATTTTCCAAAATAGCACATCCAACTTTCGAAGCTCCCCCGTCACGCCCCGCTCTAGCCACGCCCACACAAATGGGCGTGTCACATGACAGTACTATCTACATGGTCTTCCTGACAGGAACTTCCTTTGAAAGTTCTGTATGGTGTTTGTTAGGAGACATGAGCTAGGTGGAATTGTATGTAATCTTGTTCAATACATTTGACGTTTGAAATGGAATGATGAAGAGCATCTGACCTGTCAAGTTATGACAAAGACTTGCCTGTTTATACAGCGTCAGGAGGCAACCTATGCCTACACTTAACGACACACTGTACTGCCTGGGACAATGTTTAGATGGAGTAGGCTTGTACTATACCATCCTCTCAGCCTAGTCAGCCATATCCACAGGAAAGACATCGTCAATACGTAAGGAGCTGACTAAGGCGCGGCTTGCCTATTAAAGCCTTGGTCCCGCGAGCGTAACGCACAACGCTGCGGTGTGCGGCACAACGCAGAGTACCGCGTTTGCTCCTCGCCGCTGACGCAGACTGCGACGTAACAAAAGACCATACTAGACGTTTTCCATGTACAATTACTAGCCGTCGCCCGCGGCGTTGCTTGCGTTCTACCCTTTAGTGTCACGTTTCAAAATTACTTTCTTAGTGCACCCCTACACTGTATAAGGATACTACCCACCAAATTTCATACCTCTAGGACTTATAGTTTAGGCTGTGCGTTGATTCTCAGTCAGCTTCAAAAGAGTTTTGATATTGATGATTAAATACTGTATTGGTTATTTTCTTCATGAATAGAATGATCCAACCTTTTCGAAATTCAATACGAAGCTAGCAGAGTAAGAATTCCCAAGCCATCTCGCCGACCATTAGGGTATGTTTACGACGCGGCCAACAGAGGGGGCTCTGTTCGTTAATATTTCATCTGGCAACGGTTTTTATTGACTGGAAATGTCTCTGGGTATCGATTGGGCTGTACACATTGAATTCTAGTTTATTTCTTGAAGTAACATTCATTTTTTGACAGTTGGAAACCATCTTATCCCTTAGTTTGTAACTATAATAAAAATAAATATTTACGGACATTTTACACAACGCTTCTTATCCTTAAGTATCCTTATATAGTGTAGGGGTGCACTAAGAAAGGAATTTTGAAACGTCACACTCTAAAGGGTAGAACGCGAGCAACGCCGCGGGCGACGGCTAGTATCTAATAAAATTCCTAATTGAATATATCTATAGCGTACTTTTAAAGAAATTTTTTTATTAAAACTTTGATATTTATAGCTAAAGTTTGGGCCCATGTGCTTGCAATCTTGAAGCTCCAATGATATTACGAGATTTCCAGTTTCAAAAAGTTTTGAACTTATTTAGGAAGTTACATTCTGTGCCTTTTATTTCAAAGTTTGTAAATTGAATACTTTTTCTTTTTTCTCTTTATCTGTGCAATGGTTTTGTTAAATCAGTGAAACAAGAAGGTTAAGTATTTATGGCACTTGGTTTTATTACTCTATGCCTTATTTTTTTCTATTTTACATCAAATTTTCTTGGCGTCCATTTTTGTAGTGTTAACACCAGACCAAATCTCAAATACCTCTTAAGGACAATTATTATATTTTGGTGAAGACCTGATCTATCGATTACTATAATTGGAAAATGTTCAATTAATTAACAGTTTAATTTTTTTAGTAATATTCATTTTTATTTTATTTTACTCACTCCTAGTTTTATTCAGCCTAAGCTGCACCTTCAACCTCATTTGTGTTGATATCTTACAACTTACAATCACACGGTTGTAGTAAGTATGTAGTATTATCTTATAAATCGTCGTATAAGCTATGTGATGTGATTATGTGTCAGACCAGAGCTCGTAGTCTGTGCATTTGTTTTACTTTCGACTCGTTTATAGCACACGCAAACGCATTCGCAAAGCGAGAAATTTTGTATGAAACCCGGATAAGCGCCTCTAGCGGAAGATTTTAGAATTATGCCATTCCCAACAAAATTTCTCGCTTTGCGAATGCGTTTGCGTGTGCTATAATCGAGTCGAAAGTGAAACAAATGCACAGACTACGGGCTCAGCCCCCGTATCGTGCTCTCTGAACTGCTTCCGCTGCCCAGCATAATGTCAAGCGACGTGGCTACAGATATACGAAAACAAAAAGCTTTTGACGGCAAAAAACGCGCTGAAACGCGCTAATGTCACTATTTAGTCACAGAATACCTATGATTTAGTATGAAAACAGTTCAGAAAACCTGCCAGGCTTAAACCTGGTAGGTTTTTATGAGACAACGATCCACAGAGACATGCCTATAACAAAGAACATGTGATTTTGAGAAAAAAACAAAGATGATTTACGAAATATCATTTCTTATATCGAAATCCAAGGGATCCATTTCGAACGTGAGGCATTCGCTTTCGAATTAGTGATATAGAAATATAACTCGCGTCAGCTCACGTGGTACATAAGTAGGAGTAACTTTTTTTTAAATAGACCTACTGAATAAATAAATGGAGAATTAGGCCAAAAATTAACAAACGTCAATCTAGCCATATTAGATTCAGAGTTGACGAATGATAGGAGTGAGTGCAAGAAGAAAACATGTTGTGCCGACCCCACCTAGCGTGGGATAAGGGCAGGGAAATGATGATGTCTATCTAGCCTTAATTAATTTAAAAAAGAAATCAGTAAATTTATCAATATCATATTAAATGCCGGTGTAATTACAGGCACATGAGACTTCAAGATCTTTACGTCTCAGAGTGATGGACGCAGTGCATTGCCTTACAGGGCACGTCCTCATTGGACTTGCTCTGTGAGGTAATGCATTGTTATAGGCAGAAGTTACCACTTAACATCAGGTGAGCTATCAGCTTGTTCCATTACTTATATCATACAAAAAAAAAAAAAACGCAAATCCTAATAATCTAACATTTTTTTCTTTTTAGGAATCAAACCAGCAACAATTTGGGTTTACCCGAACACCAACTAATCTGTGAGACATATCAACAAAGAACGTAGTCTTAAAATTTTACATTTTCTATTTTCAACTGCATTTTTAAAACAAACAATATATATAAAATGTTCAGAAAACGAATGAAAATTCCTGTCACGTAGCACTCGGAACCAGACGTTTCTTGTTATAAATATAAATGTATACGTATACAGGATGCAGGTATCAAATTTAAATAATATATAATGTATACAGGCTCACTCATTACTGTATAGGGTGTTTAGTTTGTGTAAATGTGTAGAGATTACATTATTTCCTGCCAGAGGGCGTAGTACGAGTTTTGGTGTGTAAATCTGGTGTATTTTTGATCCCGAAAAATAAACAGGATTAAACGGAACACTGACGAAGTCACGGGCGAAAGCTAGTTCTTCATAATGGTGTGTTAATCTGGTGTGAAACATCTGACGCCCAGTACACCAGTGGGCGCTGATTTGTGTAGAGACACTGACATCCTGTTTGATCCCATTGATTTTCCATGATTAAAAGTAGCCTATGTGTTAATCCAGGTTAAAAGCTGTATATATTCCAAGTTTCATCCAAATCGGACCAGTAGTTCCCAGCAGTAAGCGTGGTTGAAACACAAACATCCAAACATGTAAACTATGCAAAATGTATTCGAAAAAAAATGTATTTGGGTACGCTTTCGTCTGAGGACATTAGTTCCTTTTTTTCTTCAGCGTTTTTAGAATATAATATTTTACTGTTGCTACATTTAGAAGCACCCTGTAGAAGGTTTGTAAGCTAGTATCGAAAGTATCCGGCGGAGTAAGTGCTGTATTTTGTACCGAAATTACAGCATTGCTCAGACTAGGGATGGGACAGTGCGTTTATCGATATCGACTTTTTAAATTCACAAGTAGCTGTACGCCCCGAAACCTGGATCTAACAGTGCGTTTATCAATATCGATATTTGCTATATGAAACTGACAGTTCGCTTCGAAACTTAGCTCTAGTATTGTTGCGTCAGAATAAAAAAAAAATTACTTAGTATGTACCTACGTAAGTATCTAAGTAACCCCGTAGCCAAGGTGATGGAGTTGAGTAATTTTTCATTTAGATACGTCATTCACAAGAATATTGATTTCTTTTGTATAATATTCTCTTAGGATAGAAATTAAATATCTCGATATTACTTGAACTATCGAGTCAATAATAGATAACAGTTGTGGGTTCCAGAAATGATATAGGTACTCAATATTTTAAAACAAAACAAAATGAATTCTAAAACATATTTATAATTGAATACATTAAATGAAATGGGGTCTCACGTATATCGTCTATCTTGGAGTATTTTTAAAGAAATATTCAACCTAAAATATCGACATCGATGTATCGATAATTTTCCCATCCCTACTCTAATAGCCGAACGAGAGTGCCGTCTCGCCGTCATAATGTCGATAATGTACCGCACTAATTACACTCGATATCGATAAAAAATAGGTACAACACTATTCTGTAGCGGAAGTACGAGGCTTAAGATATTAAGGGTATTATATCACTGGTTTTAACGCATTGAGTTGTAACTAACTAGTTATTCCCTGTGACTTTACTTATCTAGTCAAGTAAGATGATTTATCAGGATGGTATAATAACATCTTTGCTTGTTACATAACTTTTTTTGAACATTTATAAAAAAAACGCCACGATGCATTTAGTAACATAGGACGTGTCTTGAAAGATAATGCATTTGTTTTTGGCAGAGATGACCGTTAAACATCACGTAGGCTGTTTGATTGGTTTGTCATTTTATCGTATTAAAAAAACGCTTTATCTCACAGTCTCTCTCTGTCTCTCTCTCTCTCTCTCTCTTAATCTTCCTGACTATTCATTTTACAAACGTTACTAAGCATAAAGCGTTACCAAGTTGAAATAACACCACATAGTATATCTCACAATCTCTGTTTTTCTCTACCTCTCTCTCTCTTCCTAACTTTACTCAGCTCGGAAATAAGCAACTATAATAATCAGAGACCCCAGTCTGTGCATTTGTTTTGACTTATAGCACACGCAAATGCACTCGCAAAGCGAGACATATTGTATGAAAACTAGATAAGCGCCTCTAGCGGGAGATTTGGGAATTGTGCAATTCTCAACAAAATTTCTCGCTTTGCGAATGCTTTTGCGTGTGCTATAAGTCAAAACAAATGCACAGACTCTGGCCTCTATGTAAGAATCGAACCTACATCGCAAAAGGCAAAGCTATTACCAACCTGCTGTGGGGTCAGTCCATAAACTTTTACACAAGCCGTTATACAAAGCTAAGCTATACATTATTTGCAGTGCTGCAAGCAATAAAATGCAGGCAAAGTCTGGATTATTAACTAGTTTCCGTCTGCAATAGTTTTATGAACTAAAAGTTAATCTTACAAGGGTTTTATACCTCTTCAAATTGTTTATGGTTTAACCGCCGCACTCAGAGACGGCACTTCAAGCATAATTAGTTAAAATTTAACGCTAGTACTTACAAATATTTTTATTTGTTTCGTTGCATACGTGTGGTGAGATTATTCTTACTAAATAATTCCATAAAATACAAGATAAATATTTTAAAGAAAAATACTAATATAAAAATATATTTTTTATTTCAAATTAAAATAATCACATACCATAAAATAATAACTTAACACTTTGAGTAAAATAGAATAGTAAAAATCACTTTTTAAAATTATTTAACACTTTGTGCGTTTGATTTCAATAAAGTCATCATTCAAAGTATAGTATTTTCATATCACTTTCATTATTTTTCATGTCACTTTCATTATTTTTCATATCACTTCCAGTATTTTTATTTTTATTCTGAATTATGTAATCACTAAGTATTTTTATAGCTCACAGCTGTACCGAGCTCGTCCGAGGAAGTACGCAACATTAGTAATTTTATTTTAATAGTTTTTCTTGTGTTTTTGTGAGTGTTCTTATTTAATTTCAGTGAAATGTTAACCAAAAACACGCAATAACACTTGATATCGTAGCATAAAGTGTAAGCCATTGTAATACGTATAAAGTGATTTCAGGTTTCCTCATATAATGCAAAGAATATGTAATACGTAGTTCCTACGTAAGAAGAAGCGGGACTCACATTCTACCAAAATTACACACCGAAAATCTCGTTTTGTATGAATTCAAATTTTGACCCCCGTTTCATACATTGTTCGTTTTGCAAAGGCACGAATCATTCTGATATAATGGAATTCGTTTCCAAGTTTTGAAGAGAAAACCCACAATTTTTCCTTCGACATTTTATGGTCCATGTATCTGACAGCTGTCACTTTACTTCAACTTCTTGGTTTATGACTTTTGCAACTTGTTGTTGCAATTCTGCCAGAGTCTGTTTACTCTAGTGTCATTGTTATTCTACGTATGTGAGAAAATGTCATGACCTTTGACAGTGGTCAACTTTTTAGCATCAGCAAGAGCTTTGAAATAAACATCTCGTAGGTTTCTCTTCTCTTTGACTGTTTTTACATCTATTTTGCTCTCAACTTTCAACTTGTTCTTCTTAGATTCTTTCTCAGTATTGTTATTATTATTGACGTCACTGCTAGTATTATTGGTGTGATTTTTTTTACCAATTTTTCTGATTAAATTTTTGATTATTTTGCCCAGTTTGCATCTCTTCTTGTGTTTTTTTGGAGTTTCATCTGTGGAGACATCTCTTCTGAATCTAATCGAGTCTGTGTTGTAGAGCTGTTAAAAAAATAAATGATTTAGAAAATATCTTCAGTGTCGAAACTATTCCAGTGCCTTGTAACGCTAGCGTATCCGAGATACACTGCGTAGTGACACTACAATTACGGTTGTCAGTCGTGCTGGCATTGACGCGCAATATAACTCGAATACGCTAACGCGGCGACTGTCAGATTTGTTCGTGATAGAGGAGATTAATCAAATTACCACAGATAATGCAAAAATTCAAAAACTGGTGCAAAATGCTTACGTTTTGACAGAACGACATGACAAATATCTCGCGTACGCAATGTACGCATCCTAGGTCCGCTGGTCTATACAAAAATCAGCTTTCTTACAAAAACCTCTTCAGTGCTACGAGGCCAAGGCACAAAGGCCTCCAATGCATATAACCTCTGATTTATCTCTCAGAATAAAAAAAAACTAACACCAAAATCCTGAGAAGTAGGAATTTGCCTCTGTAAGTACTGGATCTGGTTTTCCAAGTATTCTTTTACTCCAATCATTTTGCTCTGAAAGTTATAAGTAAGTTGTCACAAGTTTAGCCATATACACAGGTAACAGGCGAACGGTGCGGTGTGGCGGCAGTGTGTGGACGTATTTTTTATGTCCCAGAGAATCCCAAACAAATAAGTTTAAAGAAATAAATATAATGACAGTACCTTGCCAGTACATCTATGAAAACTTATTGTATGTTCAAAAAAAATCAATCTATTCAACAAAAAAAGTGCTCATCATAATGTTAACACCAGAAACAAAGACAAACTCGCTGTTCCCACCACTAGGCTCTCAAAAATTAGTAAATCTTTGAAAGGGCAATGTGTACGCTTCTTTAACAATACCCCCCAAGTGATGTGTCTCAGTTGTCGATTGGCAAGTTCAAAAACGTAATAAAACGAAGACTTATTTCAAAAACATACTATAAAATATCTGATTATTTAGAAGAAAAACAAGCTTGGGACGGACTAGCTCCAACTCATCCAATGAAAAAAATTGTAATCATACCTAATCATACAAAACGTAATGACGATTCAAAGTGATCAGTGAGATTTTATTGAATAAAAGCTTTTTGACTTTGACTTTGACTGTATGTGTGCCGGTGCCGGCGTTCTTGCACAAACCCATCATCACGGTGTGTACCTTATCATCTTCCCCCATATCCTCATACTGCTGCATCAGAGCCTGCAGCGTGCCGAGGCAGTTAGACCTTGAGTCAGGAGTATCTCTCTGACTGAATGATATGCCCAGCGAGTCTCCTGATTTACCTGTATTGATTAAAGTTAAGATATATAAAATATCCTTGGACATTTCACACAACGCGTCTAGTTCTAAATTAAACGACTAAAAGGAATTCAACTCGGGCAGGTTTTGGTAAGTTAAGTTTGAGAAGTTTAGAAATGTATCTAAGTATTCTATCAGCAATCTATTTTCCTTATTACAAGCTCTGCTTAGTTTGCAACTAGAGGCCGTTGTGTGTAATGTCCAATAATATTTATGACAGGCGTCATGGCTCAGTCGGTAGTACCTCTGCCTTCCGTGCTGTGGGTCGTGGGTTCGATCCCCACCGAGAACAAACATTTGTGTGTTGTAAACATAGATGTTTGTTCTGTGTCTGGGTGTTTCTATGTATTATAAGTATGTAATTACAAAAAAAAAAAAATGTATGTATTCTATCAGTCATCTAGTTTCCATAGTACAAGCTTTGCTTAGTTTGGGACTAGAAGGCGTTGTGTTAAGTGTCCGTGAATATTTATATTTATTTAATAAATAAGCCCTGTCCGTTAATACCAGTTTCGCAAATCTACTTACCACTAACTTTACCGAAATCTACATCATGAAAATCCCCAGTCTTGTAAGAGCTATACTTGTCTGCGTCTGACTCCGTGCTGGATGACATCAGCCAATCTAGAAACTCCTGTAAATCTGGAGGCAGTTCTGTAACAAAATAACAGCGAAAGCTGCTCGTCTATAAACTAATAAATAATAAATAAAATTAGTATTTACTTGAGAGTCAAACAGGGACAAACCTAGGACAATGATGACGAAGCAAAGACGATTCCCCCGAGTTGTTTAAATCAGGGACTTCAATGAGTTGACAGTCTCATGGCCGAATACTCAAACGCCACTTAAATTAAGTTCACGCTTAAATTATTGCCATCTCTTACAAAAGAGTAATGTCAAACAGAGGCAGAGCAATTTTAAGTGGTGTTTAAATTTGAGTGACGTTTCAGTATTCCGGCCTCAGGCTCATAAACGAACGTAAGAAGCTGTTAAACTGAATCTACAACTAGATAGGTACCTGTTAACCTTCAAATGTATATACGATGATGATAGAATTAAGCTTCTCGAGAGGGCTTGGGCACTGACTAGGTGTATGAATGAATGAATGAGTTAGTGAACGAATAAATGAATGAGCTAATGAATTATTAAATGAATGAATGAGTTAAGAATAAGAATACTTTCTATTTACGACACATACTGCATAGAACAGAAACAAATACCGACTAATTAAATACTAACTAAACTAAAAACTATGCGCTAAGTAAAGTAAAGTATAAGTGAACTAGGTACAAAGGAAATCTAGTGTGCCGTAAAAACGTACCCTGGCTCAGCATATGTTGGATGACTGGCAACCAACGCTGGTCTTCCGCAGTTAATGCATAAATGTATGAGTTAATTAATGAATGAATGAGTTAATGCGTTAATGAATGAATGAATGAGTAAGTGCGTTAATGAATGAATGAATGAGTTAGTGAATAAACAAGGGAAAATGCAATAGTTCAAAAACTGGTGCAAAATGCTTAGGTATATTTTTACCCTGCAGTGTTATCAGGGACTTTAAGAATATCACTTACTACGGCAAGTCCGCTGCTTCACCTGGTAGTCCACCAGGTCCCCCATCAGTCGGACTAACTGCTGCATCAGGGATGATGTCACCTGACCGTCCTTACTCACTTCTCTCACTGAAAGTCACAAGGTTTTATTAACCATTTATCAATATCTTTCCTTTATTTTTTACTAGCTGATACGACTTCGTACGCGTGCGAAACTATCCACCAAAATATCTGTCAACCAGCATACGATGAACCTCGCAGCAAATGGCTGCTTTTGGTGTAGAGAGTTCAAGCTGTATCTAAGAATCCACGTCTATGATTTCAATAAAATATAATATTATGTTTCAATCCGAAAAAAGGGCTTCTGAATGGTATAAGTTTCATTAAAATTGGTCCAGTAGTTAGTGCGTGATCCGCGAACAAACAAACAGACAAACTCCATTTTCAGAATCAGAATCGTTTATTTAGTAGATCTGCATATTTTGTTTATCCATTATCTTTAATTTTAGTTTGCCTTTTTTGCAATGCGTGATGCTTTGCGACAAAAACAGGCACACTGCTAATACTGAACCCTGTAGGAACCCTATCTAGAAGCTCTCTTTTAACCAATAGACTTATTTATCATTATAGGTAATATTAAGTAATATCTAGGTTTACCATCAACTCGTTTCGCCAGTTCTATGTCTTTAACTGCTTTTTTGCAGATTTTCTTCATATTTGCCGTGAGAGCGGCGAAATTTGTCTTCTTGTTTGGACTGAGATCATCCTAAAAGAATTAAGTTAATTTCATTTTTATTTTACTTCTTTCTAAGTCAAAGTCTACTAAGAAGATCATTTAGAATCTTCTTCTTCTAGATATATAAAACTCTTTTGAAGCTGACTGACAATCAACGCACAGCCTAAACCATAAGTCTTAGAGGTAGGAAATTTGAAGGGTAGTATCCTTATAATTATAGTGTAGGGGTGCACTAAGGAATTTTGAAAAGTCACACTCTAAAGGGTCTAGAACGCGAACAACGCCGCGATCGACGACTAGGTTTTTTTTTTATCTATCTATCTATTCAGCCTGTATTCACCCACTGCTGGGTATAGGCCTCCTCTTTAGTACGCCAGTCTCTCCGGTCCTGCGCGAGTCTTCTCCATTTTTTCTTTATAGTTGGCATAAAACTACGTTTTGGCTTCTACCGTTTCATCAACATACCACTTTCTATTACCTAATAATATTTTGTAAGCATTGTAAATCTTACTTCTATTGCCGTTCTTGATACTCTCTTGTTTATTTTTTTCGTTTCACCCTTGATTTTTCCTTCTTTAATATTCTTGGCTTTTCTGAAATTTATCTTCTAAATATATAAAACTCTTTTGAAGCTGACTGACAATCAACGCACAGCAACTATAAGTCCTAGAGGTATGAAATTTAAAAGATAGTATCCTTGTTTAGTGTAGGGGTGCACTAAGAAAGGAATTTTGAAAAAGGACTTTAATTTGGATCAAATATTTTAACCAAATAATGCGTTATGCGTAAGTTATAGATAATTCACCTTTTAGCGCGAGTACTTACATGTCAGTTAGTGTTATAACAACCAAACTACAATTTGAATGGACTCACCCAGTCTTCAAACCACCGCCAGTCTTACCCATTTTCCTCAAACTCTCCGCTTTCCTATGAATTCCATCAGCAATCTTCCTAACTTTACTGCGGAACCACTCCTGAGGTATTTTCATCAAATCACTTTTCGTAATCGAATGTTTATCTCTGACGTTACTTTCAAAATGGTCGACTGAGACTCCATATTCGTCATCGTATAAATCGTTCCAAAATATGAGATTGCTTTCAGCGTTTCTTTTGACAATGGATTTAGTTTTGTTTTCTGTTATATTAGTTGCTTTTGGTTTAGTCGTTGTTAAGATGATGGTTTTGGGATCTGTAATAAGGTGAAATATTTATTAATGTATCAGAATTGGCAAGCATCTACAACCTAAAAGCGAACACAAATCTAAGAGGACACTCTCTAAAACTGGTTAGCCTACCAGGTGCAAGCAACCCTAAAAGACATACCTCGCCAAACCGTGTGGTCGAAGCCTGGAATAGGCTGCCAGAGACAGTAATTAGTGCTCCGACAGTTAACACATTTAAAAACAGACTGGATAAACCAAGTGCACAGACAATATTAAGTGATATACACGTATCAGCTTTAAGCTGCCTGTGTATAAAATAATAATAATAATAATTGAGCATGAAATACTATTTTGGAATTAACCTTACCCTGTCATCATCAGTGTTAATACTATCTGTTGTAAATTACAAGTTATCACCGACACACAGAGCATAACTTATCTCTGTATTATAATTAGTTTGCTTTTTTTTCTTTAGGTACCTTTATTATTTTAGATTTAAGTTTACTTTTTAATGCTGTTATTTATTTTACATTGTTAAATTTGTGGTGGTTTGAAATAAATGTCTATCTATCATCTATCTATCTTACCTATAAAGTACCCTAGGTATCTACTTCCAGAATATCATTTGCTTTGCTTTGATTTCATACTTATGAATCTTTATAGTGTTTGTTTTAGTTGTATCCAACTTACCAGTATGATTATCCGCTTCTGTAATCCCTTTAACCTTACCATCGCTATGCTCAATCTTCACAGTAGCATTGACGTCTTCAACTGATAGAAGAACTCTAGATCTGTGTCCAATATTCTCAATCATATCGGAGTCATATTCCGGATAAATGATATCTACTGTTTTATTTGTTAGTTTTGCCTCGGTATTGTTTAGCAAACTAGAACTAGAATAATAAATGAGTTAGAATGTGTACATTTAAAAAGTACTATCAAAAGCGTTGTGAATTTCATTCCCGGGACAGAGTAAATGATTGCAATTTGCATAAAATTAGACATGAACTTTAGATATTTTTGTTTATTTTTTTTATATACAATACAGGCAACGGTTTGACCACAATCTCACCTGATGTTAAGCAATGATGGGGTCGACGATGTAGCACGGTTACCTAGAAGATACCTATTCACTCTACTCTTGAAAACTTCCAAAATATAGTCATTCGGGAACACAGACGCCGGTAAGGAGTTCCACTCTTTGGCTGTATCTTTGTCTATGTTTTTATTCACGACACAGAAAATGCTAAATAAGTAGTCAAGATTATGTATGTGTTTAATTTACCTTGAATTTCTAAGTATATTGCGATCAAAGTTAAAATCTACACCGTCTAATGCACTAAACCAGCTTGCTAGCGTCATAAAGAAATCGCTTAGATTCGTATTGTTAGCATCACTTGCTTCTGTTGTAGTACTGCTTGGTTTTCCATCTTGTTCATCAGCCTTTATAGTAGTGCTGTCAAATTCTTTTGCATCTGCCTTCAGAGTACAGTTGACAAATTCATCTACCACACCCAACTTCATGGCATCACTGGTTACATTATTATCATCCGTCAAAAGATTGTTACTAACTTCACGTTTGAGTTTTAAATGTACATTCTTCAGCCCATTTCTCATATTTTCATTAGAACTCATAGCATCCTCTTCTAGATTATCATCAGGAGTTGTTTCCGAAATCTTATCAGTAATTTCTACTGATTTCAAAGTTCTCTTTTTGCCAATTGAAAAAATTATACCATTACGTTCTGGTACAGTGTTTGTGGTAGTTTCTAGTCGGTTCGTTATCGGTGTGTAAATAAAATCAATATTTGATTCGATTGGTGAAGGTTCTGGTATGTTTTCCGTCTTAAATTTTGATGCTAAATTTATATGTTTTTTTATTTCTTTGTAGAGGTCTATTGGCATGTCATCGCCAGATGTTGGGGTAGGTTGATACTCAAGTCTAAAGCCTTCAGATGAAGCATCTTTTTCTAAATTTCCTGTGAAAGTTTAGAAATTAGCCTTCTTATAATTATCTTCATTGTTATATTACTTTTCACATTCTTTTTGCATTTTTCACCTTTATTTGTATTGTAGCTTACTTACCCTTTTTAGGTCTCCCAAATAAATTATTCTTGAACCCTTCTTTGAAACCACTAAACGTAAATTTGATACTACGATCTGGTACTTCTAATTTAACTTTATCATCAACCTTCTTTTCAGTAGCCATTTTTTTACCATCCAGCACACCATAATCACTGTAAGCTTGTGCCATTTCAACTAGTCTATCATATTTATCACGGAAATAATCTTCTATATATTCCATATCATTAAGATCTACTTCGAATTCATCTATTTCTGAAAGCGAGTCCTTGTTTACAGGAATTTCAACTTTATTAACTATGTTTTTTTCTATTTCTGAAGCGCTATTAAGCTCATAATCATTGGCTTTGTTAACTGCAACTGGTTTTTTATTAGTTTCTAAATTATACTTGCTAAGCACGGGAGTTTCAGCCTTGTTGGCTATGACAGGCACTTGTTTCACCATTGAGTTTAGCTCATCAGGGTAAAGTGGCATAGGGCCTTTCCAGTTTGGACTCAAAGCAAAATTAGATTTTAGTATATTTTTCATGTCCTCCAAAGTTAGTCCCTGCCGTAATAAGAATAAGAACTATTAGCTCATGCTTTTAACATCTATTTCATTTTAGTAAACGGATTCCTACTTAATCTTAGAAACGCCGAATCTGTTATTATCATTATCATCAACTTTACTGCTAGATAGGCCTCCTCCATACATACCAACAATTATTATTTTGAGCTCTTTATACTGACTGACCCACGACGGTAAAACATTTTGTACTAACATTCGTTCTTTTGTTTCTATCCTTCTTATTTACTTCGTCTTGACCATCACTTTTAACCATTACCTCGTTCATATCATCGTCTGCATCAGTTTGAAGTAGTTTCCGAGCGTTGGGGACTCTATTCATTAGGGGGTTAGGGGGGTATATTGTATTCCTTTTAAAGTTAGTATTTCTGTGAATGTTATTATTATCATTAAAACTTGGAATCACCAAATGTCTTTTTCACGGCAGCATTAATTATGATTTGTCCACATTGCTGAATAATTTAGCCAAAAATATCCAGCTGCAGTGTATCTTATGTATTATCTATTGAATTATCTTTAAAACTATGTCCTTTTTAGACTAAATCATGATACTCTTCGCATATTCGACAGGCGTCATGGCTCAGTCGGTAGTAGCTCTGCCTTCCGTGCTGTGGGTCATGGGTTCGATCCCGACCGAGAACAAACATTTGTGTGTTGTGAACATAGATGTTTGATCTATGTTCATAACATATAAGTATGTATTTATGTGTGTATTATAAGTATGTATTTACAAAAAAAATATATATGTATGTATTCTATCAGCCATCTAGTTTCCATCGTACAAGCTTTGCTTAGTTTGGGACTAGAAGGCGTTGTGTTAAGTGTCCGTGAATATTTATTTATTTATATCCTGAAATCCTATTGATATTTTCAACAAGTACATGTAAGTACTTACTCAGAATACATCATAGTAGAAATACTCATCAGCAAACCGTAATTGTTAGTTGTAGTATCTTCTCTCTTTTTATCTCCATCGTCAAACTCTAAATCATCAAACATAACATTCTGCACTGTACTAGTTTCAGTTCCATATGCATTTGTAAAGCCATCATCTATTCCGAAACCTTTTCCAGATACTTTAGATTCTATTTTTGTCTGTGTAATGCTTTTTACTTTAGTAAGAGTTTTTTCAGATGTACCATCTCTGCGTAGCGCATCAACTTCTATTTTAGGATGTTTGCATTTGTTTTTATTTTTTTGGAAAACCAGGTCCAGCCCAAACTGATTAGCCATTATTTCCGGGAAGTTCCTATCTAAAAACTTATCTAAAAGCTCATCTATTCGTTGCGTGTTTTGATAAAATGGATGTTTTAGCTGTTTTTCGTGTGATTTTGAATCTTTTGGTGCGTGGGAACATTTTGATTTCCGATTGTAGTTAGGCTTGTATTGTATTAGAATCTTTTTATCTTCGATTAAGAATCCTTCAGGCTTAGACGCATTATCAAATCGCTTATTTCTGTTACCTTCTCGATGCTTTTGCTTAGAATCTTTTCCTAAAGTAGTTGGCACTTCATTTGCATCATTATTCATAAGAATTTCATCGTCCATCTTATCTTTGTCAGCAGTTATCTTCTCTTTTCTATTAACTTTCTTATGACCTTTATCTTTTTTATTCTTTTTAAAATGAAACAGTTTCCAAGGTTTTTGTAAGTTTTTCAAAGATCTCTTGACTCTTTCCGGGTATGTTTTGTACTTGTCTTCGAAATCTATGTTGTTGATACTCGCTTCGTTATTTTTCTTAAGATTCCTGATTTGTGCGTCAGTTTCGATGAGTTTTTTGTAAAATTCTGTAAATAATGTATAATTATTTATATATATTTTTGTACTATACAAAATGAACCTGAAAAAGTATCGTTTGAGCACAATTTGTCCGTTCCAACTCCAGCCTACCATGCAAAATACCACTATAAATACATGTCATCATCATTTCCCTGCCCTTATCCCACGCTAGGTGGTGTCGGCACAACATGTTTTCTTCTTCCACTCACTCCTATCATTCGTCAACTCTGAATCTACTCCTCTCACATTCATATCCTCTTTCACACAATCCAACCACTTCTTCGGCCTTCCCTACTTGCATACCCAGCCACACTCATATTCATAACTCTCTTCGTTATATGACTTTCATCCCTATCCTTATTCACTATAAAAATATGTCATGATATAATATTATGTAATTCCATCTATTACTTTTTTTATGTAAATAATAACGCACGAACCTTTCAACCGCTCACTGTTCTGAATATCATTCATCACATCGTTGTCCAATATCTTGAACAAATCGCTGTCAGCGTCCACTAAACTGCTCTGTAACAAAGAAGTTGAATCATCATCGTCATCATCATCATCATCATCATCATCATCATCATCATCATCATCATCATCATCATCATCATCATCATCATCATCATCATCATCATCATCATCATCATCATCATCATCATCATCATCATCATCATCATCATCATCATCATCATCATCATCAACCTATATCGGTCCACTGCTGGACGTAGGTCTCTCCCAAGACGCGCCACTTCAGTCTTCGGCTCTTCTCATCCAGTGTTTGCCAGCTACATGTCTCAGATCGTCACCCCACCTAGCCGGAGGGCGTCCTATACTACGCTTGCCTAAACGCGGTCTCCACTTGAGTATTCGTTTGCTCCAACGATTGTCGGTTCGACGGCAAACATGGCCGGAATGAATAACAGAATTTAACGTCTCCGAGCCAATGGCCTTGAGAATTTGGACTGCTTTAGACCTACAGAATAGAATTGAAAATCGATACACAATCATGTCGAGACGGTTAGATACGCACTGTTTATTGAAATAAAATTGACAAAAAAAAATGTATTGCATCAAATGATGATGATGATAGCAGTTCATTGGGACTGTTCTATTGATCGTGAACACCACAGAAAAGCAAAATACGCAATGTCGTGTACGTGGATGACGTGTTTATTTCAGTTACACTTATTTAACTGCCAAACTACTGAAAAAAATACAACCGAATTGAGAACCTCTTCCTTTTTTGAAGTCGGTTAAATATAAAACCTTTATAAAAACTTACTTTATTTTAAGCAACTTCACAACAAAATAATAATTCCATTACCAACTTCATTATTTTGCAATTTAACTGCAAAAATAGTCAAATAATTTTTCCCTTGTCGCGTTGCCCACCTGGGCTTGAATAACTACTGAAGGGTTAATATACAAAATGGGGGTTCAAACGACCCCTTTCAGCTAATGGTAGCTCGTTAATTGTTTAGCCATTTTTGGAGGTTTCGCGGAACACTACGTACCAAAGGCGTTGGGACATTTCTGGTCCCAATTTGCATACATTTCATAAATTTTTAGATTAATTTTGTTATTTATAACTTTTGTTGGTTTTATCATAATCTATTATGCAGTAGCAGCCACGAAAACACAAATACACAACAGACAAAAAAAAAACAAGTAAATAATTATTTTGACGTAAACACCTGTAAGTACGATAGTTTCTTTCTTCATATGATGATGATGAAGTTGAAGTCGCACCCTTAAGTCGTCACTATACCCCATGGCTTTATCAGTAAGTAATTCAGTTTCTTGACGCAATTTATAATAGACCATGATTAAAACATCATAAAATACAAAGATTTACTCTCCCCATCAGAAACGCCGATACAAGCCGCCATGGTTCGGCTATTACAAAATTAACTCGTTCCCTGCCATACATATACGGTCAATCTTATAAAAAGTTAGAGTTGACATTATGTCCTGATTACGTATGGTAAACAAGACATAATGTCTACTCTAACTTTTTATAAGATAGGGGGTAAATCTATATCTATTGCCATCCATACAAAATCATCATCCCGAGTATATACGATATTTTTTGTTGCCATGAAAATAAACATGGTAGAGTTCTCATTTTATTTTGAAAGTTTTATTTCCAATGCCAACTAATCGATTCCCGTCCTGTTTACAGACAACGCTTTTAATGTTGTACGTAGCCTCAACTAAACATCTACGAATAAACTCGTAGCTGGCGCTGGATCCTAGATACGCTACTACGTATGTTTTCGTAGCTGGCAGGGAACGTGTATAGTGAGTGAGTGAGAAAATTAAATAATAGTGATATTACATGTAAGCAATAATTAAGTGAATATGCATACTAATATGAATATAATAATTCACTGGCATGAATCTCAAAATTTCATATCTAGACGAAGCTAGAAATGCTTGGCATAGTGCTTGTCCTGATTCCACTCCCCCCAAATCTCTTTCGTCCCAACGGCAATGGGACGGGCCTCTGTGCGAGTTAACACGGAACTCTCTGTTACAAACGTGTTCAAACTCCGCAGATCGTGCCCGTCTGTTAGCCGTCTCTAAAAAGGAGTCAGGTTTCTGGTTACAAGCACTTCCCTCTCATAACACTGGTACTCTAATGGATCCCGTCACGTTCCGTATTGCAACCTGTCTACGGTTGGGTGCGCGGTGCTGTGCGCCTCATCGGTGCCAGTGCGGTACGGCTGTCGAACAGCTTGGTCACCACGGATTATCGTGCACTAGAGCCGCCGGTCGGATATCCCGCCACGCTAGCCTTAACGATATCATCCGCCGGGCTTTTACCAGCGTGAATGTGGCAGCTATTCTTGAGCCGAATGGTCTGCTGCGTGACGATGGCAAACGGCCTGACGGTATGACTCTTGTTCCTTGGGAGTTGGGAAGGCCTTTGGTGTGGGACGCTACTTGCGTCGATACCCTTGCTCCTTCACATCTGCCTAGGACTTCCGTTGAGGCTGGTGCGGCGGCAGATTTGGCCGAGGACCACAAGAGGCGCAAGTATGCAGGTCTCGATAGGGCCTACACATTTGTGCCTCTTGGGGTCGAGACTCTAGGTCCGTGGGGTACCGAGGCCCTCCGGGTTTTCAAAATTCTTTCAGGGCGTCTAGTCGAAGCGACGCGTGACCCGAGGGCTGGTGATTATCTAGGCCAGCGTATCAGCATTGCTATTCAGCGCGGCAATGCAGCCAGTGTCTTGGGCACGCTTCCGATTGGTACTGATTTGGACCAGTTGAGCTATCTATAAATCGTTTGCAACGGTTTGTAGATAGCTCAACTGTTTCATGTGTATTTTGTAAATATTGTAAATATTGTAAATACTGTATTAGTTGTAATTTTCTTTGTGAATAAATAATCTATATAATAATAACCTAAAAATGTTGCATTGATCCAAGCAAGTTTTCTGACCAATCAAATGTGCACTAAAATTAGTTTGACATTCCTATTTCTTCTTTTGTTTATTTTCTCTTGTTTTTTACATGTGTGTTAGTACCAATAGAGGTGTATCTATTGAAATCTAAAATACAAGATACAAGATGTTTATTTGCATAAATAATAAGTTTTATTTATTCACAAAGAAAATTACAACTAATACAGTATTTACAATATTTACAATATTTACAAAATACACATGAAACAGTTGAGCTATCTACAAACCGTTGCAAACGATTTATAGATAGCTCAACTGGTCCAAATCAGTACCAATCGGAAGCGTGCCCAAGACACTGGCTGCATTGCCGCGCTGAATAGCTGAATAAATAATTATTACTACTAATTATTTTAATACTTAAATTTGTTATGGCTAATTTGACTAGGTAGGTATTTAAGTTAATATTTTAATCACTTTAGTTTTAGGTATTATTCTTTTTCAAAGTAGTCTTCGGTTTCTAACTTATTTGAACCGAATCGTGCGATCTCCGCTCAGTGGCCCGGCCCCACCTGCACGTAACTCCAAGTACTTGTAATTAAGTCGCCCGTATTTATGCATATCGAATCGGTTCCTTAATTGTCCCGCTGAGTTACAAGTTTCAGGAATTTAATTGAAACCTCCTGTAGTTTTAATTGATTTTTAGAACACCCTTAAGTTTAATTTTTAACCAACTTAAAAAAATGGAGGACTATATTTGGAATACAATTTAGTTTCATTTATAATCGCCTTCTAAATAAGAAGAAGGTTCTCAATTCGGTTGTATTTTTTTATGTTGTTTACCTCAGAACTCCGTCATTTATGAACCGATTTGAAAAATTCTTTTTTTATCAAAATCGGTTCAGTAGTATGGCATCTATAACCTTTTTGACAGGCGTCATGGCTCAGTCGGTAGTAGCTCTGCCTTCCGTGCTGTGGGTCGTGGGTTCGATCCCCACCGAGAACAAACATTTGTGTGTTGTAAACATAGATGTTTGTTCTGTGTCTGGGTATTTCTATTATATGTATTATAAGCATGTATTTACAAAAAAAAAATATATGTGTGTATTCTATCAGCCATCTAGTTTCCATAGTACAAGCTTTGCTTAGTTTGGGACTAGAAGGCGTTGTGTTAGTGTCCGTGAATATTTATTTATTTTATTATTTATTTTCTTTTTATTTATGAAAAAGGTTACAGATAATAAAAATACCAAAAATATAATAAAAAATAACAAGTCTGGAAGAGATCGCTTTTAGCGATAAGGCCACCCATTGTACTGCCTGTTTTAGTACAATCTAAGTAATATCTATCTATCTAAAAAACAAGTTTTTTTTTATGATAATAGTAATGGAACAAGCTGATAGCTCACCTGATGTTAAGTGGTAACTTCTGCCTATAACAATGCATTACCTCACAGAGCAAGTCTAATAAGGACGTGCCCTGTAAGGCAATGCACTGCGTCCATCACTCTGAGACGTAAAGACGTTGAAGTCTCATGTGCGTGTAATTACACCGGCGCCCTTACCCTTCAAACCGGAACACAGCAATGCGAGCATCGCTGCTTGGTGGCAGAAATAGGTACGGTGCTAGCACTGAACCCGGACGAGCTCTCACAAAGAGCTCTGCTACTACTACTAGTTCAAATCTTCACGTGCCTGTGTATCATTTAGTTCAAAATACAATCACAAAAGATATTTTTAAGGTGCCCTCGTGTTAAGTATCACTTTCATAAAAGTCTAAATTACGTGTTTTCTACTTAAAAAGTAATCATAGTATTTTTACGTCGTCTAAAGTCTGGTTTCACAGACCGAAACGGGTTTTTTTTTTACTCTGTCCCATCATAATGTTGTAGACCAAGAGATAGGTATGATATATTTTACTATACCAAAGTATATTTTATTGGTACAGGTAGTATAGCTTTACATAATATATAATATGATCTGTGGTACAGGCATAGCTTAAGCGCAAAAAACAAAGGTGAGATAATAAATTGATCCAAAAGTATTTTAATAACTTCCTGGTTGGTCTTACGCGTATTACAAGTATGATATAATATACTTATCTAATAGGTATTATAATAACCTAATACCTAATATTTTTTGTAAATACACCTATTTACAAAAAAGAGTAAGTAATATAAGTATTTAAATCAGCAATCTAGTTCCCATAGTACAAGCTTTGCTTAGTTTAGTACCAAGAATATTTATTTATTCATCAATATATATAAAACTCTCTTGAAGCTGACAGAGAATCAACGCACAGCCTAAACTATAAGTCCTAGAGGTATGAAATTTGGAGGGTAGTATCCTTATATAGTGTAGGGGTGCACTAAGAAAGGAATTTTGAAAAGTCACACTCTAACGCGAGCAACGCCGCGGGAGACGGCTAGTTTATTTATAATATGCTACTTTTTATCCTGGAAAACAAACATAATTAAACGGGACGCGGACGAAATCACAAGCGGACTCTAGTAATGTATAATTTAAAACTATTAAATTGAATTGACAAATTAACACACGTCATGAAGCAAAATCTACGAATAATGAAAACCAATTGAATTTCCGTGATTTTCTCGTCAACTTTTCACGCTAACTTTTTCCCCACCAGCTCTGAGACTATACAAACTGATTGTCCCGACCACAGACAAGCACTGAACAGGTGGGTGAGTACTCTGCCTCTTTGTGTCCGACGTGGCTCGCGCGAATGCATTCTGTTACAATGAGCTTTGGCGACTGAGACGACGAAAAGAACTAAAAATACTGGGAAAATGTAGGAAGATTGCAAAATATCAGCGACTGATAGGTACAGTAAGTAGTAGTAGGTAGGTAGTAGTGCTTTAGTATGTAAAGTAAAATTAAAACACAGATATTACGGTGTAATTTTTCCCTTGTGTACAATAAAGTATTATCTATCTATCTATCTATCTATGAATGCAATAAAGAACTTGAACTTGATCTTAAGTTTTTACATTTACCTATAATATTAGCAATGTTAGTAGAGCGGTAGGTATAGGTAGGTTTTTATACTAAGCACAATTTTATTGACAAATATTATTTTCAAAATTTTACCGTTCCATATTCAAAACCATTTATTTCCACCATTTATTTCAGATCACCGAAAAAATCTAAATGAATGAATGAATGAATGATTTGCGTGAAGAGTAACCAAGTATAAAATCATCATTAAATATTTCATGCTATAAGCAGCTCATGTTGTTTCATTGTGGAATAGAACCCTTTGTCACAGAGTATATTCTTTTGTAATCAGCGTGATTGAGCATTTGAAAGTGAAGCAATGTTGCTTTTACATCACAATGGGGTAGGCAGGGGCGGTGACGTGAACTAAACAATGTGGTACGCATAATGAGAGAAACTGCGCTGTTCAATCTCTGAAGTGCTGGATGAACTAGTTGTTAATTTAGTTATTTTTCAACCTCTGCCAGAATCTATCTATATAGTTATCTAAATGTATAAAACTCTTTTGAAGCTGACTTAGAATCAACGCACAGCCTAAACTATAAGTCCTAGAGGTATGACATTTGGAGGGTAGTATCCTTATATAGTGTAGGGGCGCACTAAGAAAGGAATTTTGAAACGTCACACTCTAAAGGGTAAATTATATAGGTACGAGATTCATCATTATGGTGACAAATATTTTGGTGAAAAGATTCGCACGTCCACGAAGTCGCGGATATCAGCTGGTGTATAAGTTAGGTACCAATGAATTTACGATAATTACAATATTCGGACAAACTCTTTCACAAAGCCGTCGCATGAAACAAGATGTCTAAATCCTCAGGGTCGTAAATAACCAAGCCTCGAAGCAACGGTTCCCACAAGACACCCCGTAAATATTATGGGGTTGTTTTGTCGCTTAGACGCGTGGGGGACGCATTTTTATCAATCAGCCCTTTGTTTGTACCGGGTTGCGTGAAATATGTTTTTTTCTTTGATTTAGGTATTTGTGCAAAGAGTTTTTTTTTTATAAGGTCATTACATTACACAACGCCCTCTAGTCTTACACTAAGCAAAGAATAAAAAATATTTATTTTGTTATTTTTATAAATACACAAGACAATTCAACAACGCCAGGCGTCATGGCTCAGTCGGTAGTAGCTCTGCCTTCCGTGCTGTGGGTCGTGGGTTCGATCCCCACCGAGAACAAACATTTGTGTGTTGTAAAACATAGATGTTTGTTCTATGTCTGGGTGTTTCTATGTATTATAAGTATGTATTTACAAAAAAAAAATGTATTTATGTATTCTATCAGCCATCTAAATTCCATCGTACAAGCTTTGCTTAGTTTGGGACTAGAAGGCGTTGTGTTAAGTGTCCGTGAATATTTATTTTATATTTATTTATAATTATAAAATTGAATTAAAAAAACAAAAATGGCCACCACTCAACATAGTGCCAGCGCAGGATATGTGAATACTGCCTAGGCGCTGGTTTTCAGTGACGCCAAAGCTTGTACTATGGGAACTAGACTGCTGATAGAATACTTAGATTTTTTTTTTAATACGTACCTACATAAGATACAATCACCCAGACAGAACAAAACAAACATTCTACTGTTTGCCACATACAAAATGTTTGTTCTCAGTGGGGATCGAACCCACGACCCACAGCACGGAAGGCAGAGCTAGTACCGACTGAGCTGTGACGCCTGGCGTTCCATAAATAGTCACTAACATTAGTGACTATTTATTTAAGTCACAACAAAATCTTTAAAAACACTTCAAAGTAAATTACTTTTTTATACTCAATATTATATACAGTTTTGAAAATAAACTCCACTGAAAAGATCACGCAAAAATTAACCTTAAAACAACGCAGATACAGACTATGGTTCATATTTACAAGTGTTAGTAGTACTTGTAATCGAGAATACACTAACTCAGAAAGTTCAAGTTATTATCGACCTTATTTGTTGGTGATTAAAGCGAAGTTTGCTGAATGAATTATAAAATGCTCTAAGTGCCACCCTCTGCCGAGTGATAAATATTAATATTATGGGATAGAGGTAATGCTAGTCAATTGGTTGCGACCTGGTGTACAGGGTGCTTTCTTTCTATATTTCTATCTATCATCTATCATCATCATCATCAATATATATAAAACTCTTTTGAAGCTGACAGAGAATCAACGCACAGCCTAAACCATAAGTCCTAGAGATATGACATTTGGAGGGTAGTATCCTTATATAGTGTAGGGGTGCACTAAGGAAGGAACTTTGAAACATCACACTCTAAAGGGTAGAACGCGAGCAACGCCGCGGGCGACGGCTAGTACTATTATAAAACTGTATAAAAACCAAAAACTAAAATTAAAGATATGTATAAACTAAATATGCAGATCTACTAAATAAACGATTCTGATTCCGAAAATCGAGTTTGTCTGTCCGCATAATAAATGTAGACGCAAAGCGTTAGAAGAAGTAGAATAGAAACTAGTGCAAAACCGTGGCATATACAGGATGTTGTTAAGCAACACCCTGTATATGCCACGGCCACAAGACGGCCACAAATCATAACACAGCACGTTAAGACGCTACTTTATTGTCCCGTAAGACTGCGCCTTAAGTGATTTGTTGGGGCCCGTATCGAGACGCGGACTTTTTTCGATATTTCTTGTTTTAGTTTTGACAAATTTATTGCTTGTTTTAAAGAAGTTTTATAAAAAAAATACGATTACCAATTTTTTTTTTTTTATGATAAAACTAATGGAACAAGCTGATAGCTCACCTGATGTTAAATATTGAAAAGTAATAATTATTTTTAACTCTTTGCTGTACCTATGCGTATGCATGTTTCTTTTTATGGCACGAAAGAATCATTTTCTATTCTATTCTATTATATTCTAAGAGTGGGTCATTTTTAACCCACGTTTTTTTTTATGATAGTAGTAACGGAACAAGCTGATAGCTCACCTGATGTTAAGTAGTAACTTCTGCCTATAACAATGCATTACCTCACAGAGCAAGTCCAATGAGGACGTGCCCTGTAAGACAATGCACTGCGTCCATCACTCTGAGACGTAAAGATCTTGAAGTCTCATGTGCTTGTAATTACCCACTTCAAAAAAGTAGGAGGTTCTCAATTCGGTTGTATTTTTTTTTATGTTGGTTACTTCATAACTCCTTCATTTATGAACCGATTTGAAAAAAACTTTTTTTTTATTTATATGGGTATACTTCCAGATTGGTCCCGTAAAATTTTATCAAAATCGGTTCATTAGTTTGGGAGTCAAATAAGAATAACTAGAAAAAACACGTCATCCACGTATACGACATTGCGTATTTCGCTTTTCTATATGGTGTTTACGATCAATAGAACAGTCACAATGAACTGCCATCATCATCATCATTTGATGATGAAGGCGTAATGAAGTCGGTATTTCCAGTTTTTAAACTTATAAATTATTTACAAAAGTTGTTAACTTTGGTGTTCATACACAACATACCTAAACAAATATTCATATTCGCATTGCTGTGTTCCGGTTTGAAGGGTAAGGGCGCCGGTGTAATTACACGCACATGAGACTTCAACATCTTTACGTCTCAGAGTGATGGACGCAGTGCATTGCCTTACAGGGCACGTCCTCATTGGACTTGCTCTGTGAGGTAATGCATTGTTATAAGCAGAAGTTACTACTTAACATCAGGTGAGCTATCAGCTTGTTCCATTACTACAAACATTAAAAAAAAAAAAAAAAAAACATTTCAAACTAACATCCTAGACTTTTGCATTTATAATAATACATTTTAGTGTTTTCTTTAGTAATTTTTCATTCAGGGCCGTGTTTACGCTTTTAAGGCTTCGACCCCATGTTACTGCATGCATTACCTTACACTCACATTATTTTTAAAACTACAGCACTGCAGTTGTGATATTTTGTTGTAGTTATAACAAGAAAAAAATTAAAACTACAAAAAGTTAATTTAATGTCAGTTTAGAAGCGAAAAAATTAAGAATTTTAGTAAATTTTTGTAATGCGAACACATAGGTTGTGGAATGATCTTCCTGCTGAGGTTTCCCCTAGTGACTACAGGTTTATTCCCATCGAGCCCACCGGCCAGCCCACTGTTGGGCCGGATGGGAAAAAAAAATCCAGGATGTTTTAAAATTCTTCAAGGGTCGGCAACGCGCGTGTGGCAGCACTGATGTTGCAGGCGTCCATAGACTACGGTGACCGCTTCCCATCAGGCGGGCCGCACGCTTGTTTACCTACTTAGTAGTACAAGAAAAAAATGTCAACTAAAAGAGGGGTGTTATAATGTTGAGGGCATATTAGCTGTTGAGTTATTCAGAAATAATGATAAGAAGATACATACCTACGTCCTGCGTCCTTTTTGAACTTACTTATATTCTGTGACAGTAAAAAAACGCAAAAGGTTGCTTATTCTAAACTTTTTTTTCATCTTTAACCTCAAATTTTCCAAATTTTTAATTCTATTTAAATTCTTCAATTAAACAAAATTATTATTACAATATTTGATTTACAAAATGATAATGCCTGCCTCAACATACGGCTGCAGCCTTAATCCACGTCTGGCCCCAGGGGCGCATTGTTCTGGACAGACAGACGGACGTGTCTTTTGTAGTCTCTGTATTATATGTCTAGGTATGCTTTTTGATAACTAGTGTTTTTTGCGCGGTTGACAATTTAGGGTTGCTCTGATTGTGGTTAGGGGTGATACAAATCTTTTTGTATTAAACTAGCCGTCGCTCACGGCGTTGCTCGCGTTTTAGACCCTTTAGGGTGCGACTTTTCAAAATTCCTTTCTTAGTGCACCTCTACACTATATAAGGATATTACCCTCCAAATTTCATACCTCTAGGACTTATAGTTTAGGCTGTGCGTTGATTCTCTGTCAGCTTCAAAAGAGTTTTATATATATTGACTAGCTGATACCCGCGACTTCGTACGCGTGCGAAACTTTTCACAAAAATAGGTATCTGTCATCCAGCATACGATGAACCTCGTAGCAAATGGCTGCTTTTAGTTTAGAGAGTTCAAGCTGTATCTAAGAATCCACGTCTTTGATTTCAATAAAATATAGCCTATATGTTTCAATCCGGAAAAAGGGCTTCCGAATGGTAAAAGTTTCGTTGAAATTGGTCCAGTGGTTAAGGCGTGATCCGCGAACAAACAAACAGACAAACTCGATTTACGGAATCAGAATCGTTTATTTAGTAGATCTGCATATTAATTAGTTTATCCATATCTTTAATTTTAGTTTTTGGCTTTTTTGCAGTTTTATTATATAGAACGAGAATAATTAATATTGAAAATCTATGCGATAATGGCGAAATAAATAAAATAATATTAATTTAATTTAATTATAGCTAAAACCCGAAAACAGTTAAGAAGTTGCAAATCAATAAACATTTTGTTTATATTATTGTGAAAGTCAAGAAACTGACCCGAAACTTAAGAGATTAAAACTTAACGTATTAATATGTGAGACTGTTAAGGGGAGGGAGTCTAATATTAAATAAATAAATATTCATGGACATTTCAACGCTTTCTAGTCTCAAACTAGTAGTTCGCCCCGAACTGAGCCCTGAGTCTATGTCCATGTTGTGTTTTCTTGCTATTTTTGGCATTCGGAAACGGATTCGCAAAGCGAACAATTTTGTATGAAAACCGGATAAGCGCCTCTAGCAGGAGATTTGGGAACTATCCGGTTTTCATACAAAATTGTTCGCTTTGCGAATCCGTTTCCGAATGCCAAAAATAGCAAGAAAACACAACACGGAGATAGAGTCAGGGCTCAGAGATCTCGTGACAACTTGGCCAAAAATGCTTTGTATGTTTGTTAGTCGAGATCTTTGAACCGCTTATCCGATCTTCACAGAATTTGGTAGGTATACGGTTAATACTCTTAAGTTTTACTGGTTTAAAAAATAAAGTGAATCGGCCAAGAGGTTGTAAAGATACGAGGGTCCAAACGGAGTAAAACTCGATTGCTAGTAGAATTGTTATATACATTTTGTTGTTATTGTTACAAACATTTTTGTAAATATATAAGTAGGTACATAGTAACATCCAGACATAGAACAAAGAACTATGTTAACCACACAGAAATAGTCCAGTCATATTAGTCATAATTGGGTAAGAATCTCGGAATTTGAGATACCCAGCTATAAATTGGCATAAAACTTGTATCTTGATCTCCTTCAAAACCTACATTATGGTAGGGTGTTCGCGACTATTAAAATCTCAAGGTCAAAGGTCACAAAAATCGACCTTTGCGAATATCTCGTTTCCTATGGGTTTTTTGCTACTTATATGTATACAAGTTTATACAAGTTTATAGCTGGGTATCTCAAATTCCGAGATTAAATGCTAAAATGACTGGACTACAAAGTTTTAGCCTGTCAAAGTTATTGAAAATAAAGGTTGCAAATGTCCGCGCCTTAACAAAATCTTAAAATGTACCCTCATTACAAACATATGTGACGTTTCGCTAAATCTACCGTCTCCCTTACTCTGCTGTGTTAGGGCGAGTCAGAGAACACACGTCTTGAGTTAATTTATAAATTGAGCTCAGTTACATTATGTGTTGGGTTGGGATCTAATCAATTAGACGTAGTATAGACTGACTTATACTTGTAGAACGGAAGGGGTGTTATAAGTTTGATGGCGTTGTGTCTGTCTGTCGGTCTATGGCGTGGTAGCTCGCGTGATTTCATAAATCGTAGGTCTACCAACTGCCATTTGATAATCTTGATAGTGGTTTAGACCACTTTAGACACTCACCAGATCCTGAAGGTCCATGGAACGCGGTACTCCATAGCTAGACTCTTCATTGTCCCACCTTCTCCTAAAGGCAGAGCAGAGCTATCATCAATCATCATCATCATCATCAATCAATATCAATATATATAAAACTCTTTTGAAGCTGACAGAGAATCAACGCACAGCCTAAACTATAAGTCTTAGAGGTATGAAATTTGGAAGGTAGGTTCCTTATATAGTGTAGGGGCGCACTAAGAAAGGAATTTTGAAAAGTCACACCCTAAAGGGTCTAGAACGCGAGCAACGCCGCGGGCGACGGCTAGTTTACTTATAACTAGCTTCCGCTCGCGATTTCGTCCGCGTTCCGTTCGATCCTGTTGATTTTCCGGGATAAAAAGTAGCCTCGTGTTAATCCAGGTTACGAACTATATATATTCCAAGTTTCATTCAAATCGGACCAGCAGTTACAGCGTGATTGAAACACAAACATCTACACATTGTGACGTTAATATTTTTTTTTTTTTTTTTGTTCTGGCACTGGATGCTTGTACTTTTGCCAAGTCTTTTTTACGTTAATAATATAATTTAGTGGTATGGGATTTAAGATTAATTCAGCGACTTTTTTCATAATTTTTATGGAGAATGAGTAAGAATATGCCTACCACATTTTCTTTAAGCCAATTAGATATCACCACTGTAAATGAAATTGATGAGGTTTCATTATGTTTTCACACGATGATTTATTTCTTTGCTTGAAAATAATAGGTCATCATCATCTTCGTACCCTTGTCCCACGCTAAGTGGGGTCGGTACAGCATGTCTTCGTCTTCCACTCTCCTCTATCAGCCGTCATCTCGGTGTTCACTCCTTTCTTACTCACATCTTCTTTCACACAGTCCATCCATCTTTTCTTTGGCCTACCTCTACTTCTACATCCGTCCACATTCATGTCCAGCACTCTTCTCGTAATATGGCTTTCTTCCCTCCGCATGACATGCCCATACAACGCTAACCTATTACTCCTCAACTTGTCCGTTATTGGCGCTACTTTCAAACTTCCTCTTATATACCTTATTCCTTATTTTATCCATATTTTTGAAAATAATAGGTGAATTCAGCTTTTTTTTTTATACAAAAATCCCTTCTTAGCCCAGGTTTGAACTCGCGTCCTCGCGATTGCAAAGCAGGGTCACTACCCCTATACTATCTGGAGTGTAATTATACTTGTGAAATTAGTGAGCAGCTTACCCTTCCTTTCCAAGATGATCCCAATTCAGTTTGCTCAGCCCGTCTATCTTTCTTTTAGGTCTGTCAGTATCCTTCTTAGACCCTGGAATGAGAAGTACTTTAGTTGTGCACTTTGGTGATGCCTAGCCCTTAAGTAAACCTAATACAATTGATAGAGAATGGGAAACTGATAAGAATGTACGGGAATGACATTTACGAAAGAATTATATCAAACTAGCTGATACCCGCGACTTCGTACGCGTGCGAAATTCTCCACCAAAATATCTGTCAACCAGCATACGATGAACCTCGTGCCAAAGGCGACTTTTGGTTTAGAGAGGTCAAGCTGTATCTCAGAATCCACTTCTTTGATTTCAATAAAATATAGCCTATGTTCAATACGGAAAGGCTTCCGAATGGTATAAGCGCTAACTTAGTGCTAACTTTAGTGCTAACTTTAGCGCTAACCAGCGCTAAAGGAGCCACCGTGCACCTTTAGCATTTGCTGAGCGAGTACCCTTTTTACGCATCATTCTCTTTAATTTAATGCTTATTTAGTTGTATCTTTGTGTTTTTGCGTAAAATAAATAATTTCTATTCTATTCTATTATATTCTATAAGTTTCATTGAAATTGGTCTAGTAGTTTAGGCTTGATCCGCGAACAAACAAACAGACAAACTCGATTTTCGGAATCAGAATCGTTTATTTAGTAGATCTACATATTTCGTTTATCCATATCTTTAATTTAACTTTTTGGCTTTTTTACAGTTTTATAATAGTATAGATGCATGCCGAGTGTGTAAGTTTGTGATCCGGACTCGAGCATAGATTTTTTTATGAAAATCTCTACTCAAATCTATGCTCAAGTAACGATTTGTTCATCATCATACGGGCCTTGGCGTAAACAATCTTTGTGTGACTGTTACCTGCAGTGCAAGTACCGTTCTTATCGATCGCTTAGTTGTCGATCGCTAAAGTCGATAACCGTATCGAATCGTATCGTTCCATGGGAGTACGGATCTCTTGTCGACAAAAGATCCGTACTCCCAAAAATAAGGTCAGAGTTTATCGAAATCATTCGTTCACTGCTGCCATGATTTACTAGTTCAATGTCAATATCACTGTTAATCACTTTCGTTTGTCAGAATCAAAACATAGTAAACATACACCATTGCCAATTCGTTAAAATTTAACGAATTTGTCTACCGATCGACTAAGTTGGTAACGTACCCGCAACTGTCGATAAAACCATATCTATCGAATTTTGACGATTCTAAATGTCAAATTATGCGATCGACAAGAACGGTACTTGCACTGCTGGTTTATAAATAAAAGAAAAGGTTACCGGACTTGTCGCTAAGGCAGGGTATGCTCTTGTAGACCAGTAGAAAGGCGACGATCACGGATATGGTGAAGAGTAACACCAAACATCCAATACAGGCGTAATCAGTATTTATAATCTTTTTCAGGCTGAAAAATACATCAATATTCTTGGACATATCACATAACGCCCTCTTGTCTCAAATTAAGCAAAGCTTGTATTATAGGAACTAAATTGCTGACAGAATACTATTTTTTTTTTAAATACTTACTTGTAATACATAGTAATCTATCTAATATCTATCAATATCATCATCAATATATATAAAACACTTTTGAAGCTGACAGAGAATTAACGCACAGCCTAAACCATAAGTCCTAGAGGTATGAAATTTAGAATAGTATCGTTATTAATTAAAGATATGGATAAACTAAATATGCAGATCTATAGGTACCTACTAATAAATTAACGATTCTGATTTCGAAGATCGAGTTTATCTGTTTATCTGTTAGCCTGTTTGTTTGTTCGCGGATCACGCCTTAGCTACTGGACCAATTTCAACGAAACTTATACCATTTGGAAGCTATTTTTCCGGATTGAAACATAGGCTATATTTTATTGAAGTCAATATCTTTAATTATAGTTTTTGGCTATTTTACAGTTTTATAATAGTACTAGCCGTCGCCCGCGGCGTTGCTCGCGTTATACCCTTTAGAGTGTGACGTTTCAAAATTCCTTTCTTAGTGCATCCCTACACTATATAAGGATACTACCCTCCAAATTTCATACATCTAGGACTTATAGTTTAGGCTGTGCGTTGATTCTAAGTCAGCTTCAAAAGAGTTTTATACATATTGATGATTGGAGATGATGATGATAGACTTATAATTATTATTGGTACACTTACGCACAAGATACACAGGAACAGGTATCTTCAGAAGGAGGTTTCTCCGGAGACGGATCTCCCTGGAATCACATTAACAAGGAAACGGTTGAGTAGAGATTTTGATTTGTTTTTGGAATAAAAACGTAACCGAGTCTCGATTTATGTCTGAATCTGTACTCAGCTAATCTGAGTCTGGATGAGTGCTTGGGCAATTTAATGAAGATGCGAGCCTTAGGCCTGTATGCTGATACATTGCGTTCACACTATGCCGCAGTCGGCAGGGACTTGGGCAGGGAAGTGGGCACGAGTATAGTGTGAACACGATAATGCCTCTGTCCCGGCTCCCGGCCCAAGTTCATGCCCTTGCTCTCTAGTGAGAATAAAGGCGATGTTGCTGTGGCAATAAGTCCGCGGCAATAATGCCTGCAGCGGCATGGGCATACTGTGAAAGCGGTATAAAATATAGAGTTACTCAAGCATATGATAAATTTGAGTAGAGATTTTGATACAAAAATCTCTATGCTCAAGTCCGGATCAATGCTGAGCAGTATAATCAGCATACGGGCCGAAGTCACATAATTATACTCTGTGCATTTTTGAATTGATATAATTACTTCTAAATAGCTCACCCAAAACCACCAGCTCTCTCTCTTCTCCCCTTGAAAAGGCTGGAAAGAAAAAGTAAAGTTAAATGGACATCTTCAAGCGATTTCCTCCTTTTGGGTAAAACTGAAGAGAATATAAATTTTGCAAATTTTCTGAGCCAAAAACGAAAAATTTTTGTATAGAAGCTCGCAAGCCTGATCACGTTAAGACAGCCATGGAAGAAACAGTCGAGATTCTGCCAAGTTATAATAGCTACTAGCTGATACCCGCGACTTCGTACGCGTGCGAAACTTTCCACCAAAATATCTGTCAACCAGCATACGATGAACCTTGCAATAAATGGCAGCTTTTGGTTTAGAGAGTTCAAGCTGTATCTAAGAATCCACGTCTTTGATATCAATAAAATATAGACTATGTTTCAATCCGGCAAAAGGGCTTCTGATTGGTACAAGTTTCGTTGAAATAGATCCAGTAGTTAAGGCGGGATCCGCGAACAAACAGACAGACAAACTCGATTTTTGGAATCAGAATTGTTTATTCAGTAGATCTGCATATTTAGTTTATCCATATCTTTAATTTAAGTTTTTGGCTTTTTTACAGTTTTATAATAGTACTAGACGTCGCCCGCGGCGTTGCTCGCGTTCTAGACCCTTTAGGGTGCGACTTTTCAAAATTCCTTTCTTAGTGCACCTCTACACTATAATTATAAGGATACTACCCTCCAAATTTCATACCTCTAGGACTTATAGTATAGGCTGTGCGTTGATTCTCTGTCAGCTTCAAAAGAGTTTTATATATATTGATGATGATGATGATAGGTAGATTAATAGTGTCGTCTCTGACTGCGGCAGAATAGTTTAAAAGTACTAACAATGCTGTGTGTCCTTATGTCATACTCAGCGCTTCGTAGTTCCTTAGTACCGGTGTAGGGGGCGTTGCGGCGGCCTGAACAACTAGTATCAACAGTTTTCTGTAAAAGAATTTACATTTTTATTTATATTAATTTAAAAAATCTCAGCTTAAACCCGACTACTAAAAAGCACGCTCTAAAAAGAGAATATTCTCATCCCAAATTGTTATGTTCATTAGAAGCGCTCGTGGCTTCCTAGCTTAGTCAATCTTCACCGATTTATCTAAGCGACGTTCTGCGCGGTCACTATTGGGATGAGTGACCGTTACTGGCATTTACATGTGAGCGCTTCCGTGCTTCGGGCATGTTAAACTGTCCCGGCTCTAGCAGTCGTTAAGCCACGACGGAGGGCTTAAGGCGGTCTAAAAACTCCATCACAAGAGTTAGCCACTAAACTCATACGAGCTTGCTTGTAAACAAAAAGAAGTTCAAAAACTAAAACGCGACTAATGAAAATCACTCTCTAGAAGGTATGAAACAAGAAAATATATTCTCAAAATACATAGTGATGTTTCGAAGTGATAACTTAAAAGTTAAAAAAAAAGAGTAAAAATGTTTTTTACGCACATGTTCAGATTTGCATCTTGACCCCGAGTGCTTCTTCTTCTTCTTTTCAGTCTTGCTTTTAAGAAGGTTAGTTTTTTCTGGGTCGCTGCAAATATTAAATAGAAAATTATTTACAAAACGTATTTAAAAGGTCGATATTGAATTTACTTTTACCTACTAAATAAAAATAATCGTGGCGTCGTCAAGGAATCATATTAATTGTAATTTAAACATTATTTTGCAGCATATTAATTGAAATATACAAAATCCTACTTGATGGATGGATGTTTGTAACTCTTTCATGTAAAAACCTACTGATCTGATTTGGATGAAACTTGGAATATATATTGTCCGTAACCTGGATTAACACATAGGCTTCCCCGAAAATCAACGGGATCCAACGGGACGCGATCGAAGTCGCGGGCGGCACCTAGTAATAAATAAATAAATAAATATCCTTCTAGTTTTTTTTTTTTTTTTTTTTTAATTTATTTATTGTTTTAAAAATACATTATAACTCATTTTGTACTATAGCACTAAGGAAACCACAAGGTTTATATGAATAATGCTATATTATGAGTCTTGGCGTCGATAGCCTTACATTAGGTAGGTAGTTACTAGATTAGATAGATAGGTAGGTAGGTAGCTAGCAAAGTGCATTCCATTTACTTAGGTAGCTTGTTTTAGTTAGGTATTTAAGTAGGTAGGTTGATTAGCTTTTTGAAATAGTAGGTAAGTATTATTGGTACTTTTCAATATTAGCTAGAAAGTAGGATTTTAATTTAAGTTTAATGTTCTTAGGCGTAATACTATTAATAAGATCAGTAGGTAGGTTGTTTATTAACCGAGGAACTAGATAACTAGCTGTCCTCTCGCCGTATGCATTTCGTGCGCTCGGCATGCACAACCGGTTCTGTGCAACTTTCCGTGTGTATACAGGGTGCTTAACTTCTTGTTTGAGTGTTTCATTAAAAAAATTCCCATAGTACAAGCTTTGCTTAGATTGGGACTAGAGAGCGTTGTGTATCCATGTCCTTGAGTATATATTTATTTAGTAAAATACGTACTGCTTCTCTCTCTGTATCATATCCTTGAAGAGTTTCAGTACTGGTGACTGGGTTTCCTTGTCAGATTTCTTGTCACGACTGCAATAATTGAATAATAATTGAATAGTGTAATCTTAATCTTAGCCATAATTATCTTGAATTTTCTTATTGTTTTGCTTTTGTAAATGTCTATTTTCATTATTTGGTCCGTGTTAATTCCTGATGTAGCTAAGTTCGTGTAAAATGTTAATTTATATTATGTTACGTATACGTTAAGATATTGCCTATATTAAAATAAGTATAACGCTGTGTACCGCCGTTGCTGCCGGCGTACGCATTGGCGTCACATAATACCAGCATTGTAGCAGTACACTTGCTGCTACAGCTTATGCTGAGTGACGACCTATTTTGTTGTCATGTATTAGATTTTAATTTTTATTGTGATTTCTTTGTTGTAACTATGCATGTTTCTTTATATATGACTCGAAATAAACATTTTTTATTCTATTCTATTCAATATAAAAATTCCAAGTAAAACTGCAGACGTCACCTACGTCAACACTCAAAAGTAAGTCTTAAGTTTGTATGTGTAAGTATCCAACTCTGGTGACGGAGTTTTTAGGCCGCCTTAAGGCCTCCGCCACAGCTTAACAACTGCTAGAGCCGGGACAGTTTAACGCGCTAAGCACGGAAGCGCTCAGATGTAAATGCTACGGTCACCCATCCAAAAAGTGACTGCGCAGAACGTTGCTAGACTAAGCATGATGCTATGCCTCCTTCAAACTCTTCCATTAATTCCGGCCCTTAGCGATATCCTCAGAAGTGACATCTCAAACATTCTTCTGAGTCTCAAACACATCAGTGTAGCTCTAGCTATCTCTCAGCCGACCCGATGCCGTCGACCCTGAGGAATCCACTTGGTAGTGGTAGTCGCGTAATAACTTGTTATATGTATTTTGTTTATTTACCTCTTGTGACTTATTCCCATTTTTTGTAAAAACACATTTCAAAACGACAAAATATAATTATTCTCAATTTTTGACAGCGTCAGTTTTATATACCAAACAATGTACTTCTTTTGTAAAAAGAGTTGTTATACCAAAATTTATAACTATTTCAAAAAAAGATTATATACGTACATAATGTATAGGATTGAACTCGCGTTATTTCCCATTCGTCCCTGAGTTTCGTCTCACTAAAACCCAAAAAGGATATATAACGTTGAAAGATATATTATTATTTATATGAATTATTATTTTAAGCAGGTAGACATTATTTGATGATTTTAATATTATTTAGGTACTTAAATAATGGTGTACTACTAAAAAAAAATGCAAAATTATTATAAAAATATGATTAGGTTAGTATATGAATAATGTTACCGATCTTCGCGATATGTGAGTACCAGTGAGTACCTAACAAATACTGAAAAACAGGTATGTATTGGCAAGTATGCAAACGCCGTAACATTCCTACGTATATTAGACGTCAAAAGAACCGGGTATAACTTGTTTATATATCCAATAACTCATAAGTAAAATGTGGGATGTAAAACCAACATTTATTATCGGTCGTACACCGCTCTTACGGCAAACCAGTAAAAGTATATTTCAGTTTAGATGTTTAGCTCACTTAAAATAATTGGTATGAGTTTATCGCTGGATGGTTCGCTGTAAACCCTGGGTATGTTCGTCTTGGGATAGATAGAGATATATAGATATAGATAGAGATAGAGAAATATAGCGTCATAGCGGGCAAAAATTGGATGAGACTGGCACGGGGTCGTAAGGAGTGGTACATCACAAGAGAGGCCTATATCCAGCAGTGGGTGAAGTCAGACTGTGGATGATGATGATGATGAAGAGAACAATACAAAATTAATTAGAAAATAAAATAAAATAAAAAAATAGAACAGATTAGCACAGAATCATCATCATCATCATCAATATATATAAAACTCTTTTGAAGCTGACAGAGAATCAACGCACAGCCTAAATCATAAGTCCTAGAGGTATGAAATGTGGAGGGTAGTATCCTTATATAGTGTAGGGGTGCACTAAGAAAGGAATTTTGAAAAGCCACACCCTAAAGGGTCTAGAACGCGAGCAACGCCGCGGGTGACGGCTAGTACGTAATATTAACTCTAGGTACTAGGTAGTTATATGTTTGTGGGTGCTGACGCTGATATGAGCCAAAAAGGTACCTAGCACCCCGAGCCAAAAAAAAAAAAGTCCTGCCTCAGCTTAATGCAGCTCTGCAGAAGCAAAGCGGCGCTGGTTTTCAGTCAGAACCTGAACGTGGATACCTACCTGGTTGATTGCTGACATTTCTGATACAATTTTATCAATATCAAGGAAGATAGATAATACTTTATTGTACACGAGGGTAAGGTACGTACAAATCTTAAAAATAACTTTGTATGGTACAATGGGCGGCCTTATCGCTGAAAGCGATTTCTTCCAGGCAACCGTAGCATGGAAAGTAACGAGCGCAGCGGTAACGGAAGGCGATGCACAAACAATGTAACGCGAAGCTTCATAGTATGTACAACTGACTTCAAAGAAGTAACTTAGGCCTTTACATCTATTTAAGATGATTTATAGAGCGTCAGGAGGCAACCTATATGCTGAGTCCCGAGTCTGTGCATTTGTTTTGATTTTCGAATCGAGTGTAGCACACGCAAAAGCATTCGCAAAGCGAGAAGTTTTGTTGGGAATTGCACAATTCCCAAATCTCCCGCTAGAGGCGCTTATCCGGTTTTCATACAAAAATTCTCGCTTTGCGAATGCGTTTGCGTGTGCTATAATCCAGTCGAAAGTCAAAACCAATGCACAGACTCGGGGCTCTGTACTGCCTGGGTCAGTGTTTAGATGGAGTAGGCTTGCACGGTACCTATACCATCCTCTCAGCCTAAAAAGTAAGAGGTTCTCAACTCGGTTGTATTTTTTTGAATGTTTGTTACCTCAGAACTCTGTCAGTTATGAACCGATTTGAAATAATCACTTTTATCTGAAAGATTATACTTCCAGTTTACTTCCATATAAATTTTATCAAAATTGGTTCAGTAGTTTGGCAGTTAAATAAGAATAACTAGAAAAAAGACGTCATCCACGTACACGACATTTGGCTTTCCTGTGACTTTTCAGTGATGTTTACTTGCGATCAATAGAACAGTCTCAATGATCTGCTATCATCATCATTTGATATGCCTTCATATCAAATTGAAGTCGGTCTTTCCAGTTTTTTAACTTAAAAATTATTAAAGCTATAACTTTTTTTTCCAAATTCAGAGGCTAGTTGCACCCATAAAAAATGGAGCCCCTTCCACCCGAGTTAATTAATTTTAAGACATATTCTGTGAAACATCTCGATGTTTCCCAAAATGGCGGACGACGCACATTGAATGTAAATATAGTCTGATAAATAAGGAACGAGGTTAAACGGAGGTGCGCTGCAAATATCGTGGTTAGGGCTGATACACTGTTAGAAGTTGTATTTATGTGTATAGTCATAGTATTTTATTGATAACAAAAAATTGTTACAGGTACATACTAGGTAGGTAGGTAAACACAATGTAACTACTGTATAAAAATTATATTAATTGTAAATAAATAACACTGAAAAAAAATAACATTAAAAATAATCTTCGAACAAACATTTTAAAAATAATATCGCCTGATCCACAAAACATGATTTGAGCTTTTTTTGAATGATTGTACTGAAATAGCACTTCTAACACTTTCGGGTAGTGCGTTGTAGATTGCTGGAGCCATGACATGCACCAGCTTTGAACTCTTGATCAGGCGCCAAACACTAGAGTTATAAGAACTTAAACTTATAGATAGATAGATAGATAGAAAATTCTTTATTGCACAACTTAAAGTAGTGTATACAGGCGAACTTAATGCTAAAATAGCATTCTCTACCAGCTAACCTTTGGGTAGTGAGGATAACAATTTATTAGGGTAGTGCGCATAGGGATATATTACTAGACAATTTAGCCAAAACTTACATGAACCTATCTTAATCTTAAATAAACATAAATACGAAGGTACATAAACTAATACATATAATATATACATACCTACTATAACTTAAACTCGCTTTTTTGTGCCAGTAAGTAACTTATAAGTTTCAAAACTTGAAAAACTGTCTTCCATTTTGTATTTTTTAGATAAAAATATTTTATTTGCTATCTTCTATCTTATAAATATATAAAACTCTTTTGAAGCTGACTGACTGAGAATACAATAATTTATTTTTTTATTTTCAGAATATTCGAGGTCTACGAGGTGTCTACGGCGTAGCACTGCTACGAGCTACGTACGTAGCTGTCCGTAGCTTAAAAAATGGAAATAATGTAAGTGGGTTCCGTGAGTATAATCCTATCCTATTAATCCTACTTCTTATCCTACTAATTATAAACGCAAAAGTTTGTAAGTATGGATGGATGGATGGATGGATGGATGGAAATTTGTTCCTCTTTCACGCAAAAACAGCTGATCCGATTTTAATGAAACTTGGAATAATTATTGTCCGTGACCTGGATTAACACATAGGCTACTTTTTATCCCGAAAAATTAACGGGATCCAACGGGACGCGGACGAAGTCGCGGGCGGAAGTTAGTTATTAAATAATTGTGACAACCCTAGCAGCTAATATGTGAGTGACAGAAAGTCATAAATTACACACGTCACTCGACGCGGGGCGGGATCAAGGGTTGATTCTGTGGAGTTAGGGTACCTTACATAAAGGTAATAGAAAAACTAGCTTTATCGCTTATTTACAATCAAACAGAGCTTTTTTTTTTGTTCTGTGTCTAGTTGTTTCTATGTAAAATATGTATGTATTTATAAAAAAAAAATGTATGTATGTATTCTATCAGCCATCTAGTTTCCATAGTACAAGCTTTGCTTAGTTTGGGACTAGAAGGCGTTGTGTTAAATGTCCGTGAATATTTATTTATTTTATATAATTTTATTTGTTAGGTTTGCCAACAGTTCAACCTATAGCTAAATGATAGAACAAACCGATGGCTGACTTGATGTTATATGGTAACTACTGCTTATAACAATGCATTGCCCACCTGAGCACATCAAGCGAGGACGTGCCTTAATGATTACGATTAATTAAATCATTAATAATTATTCTTCGCGTCGTTTTCGTTAATAATTATTATCTTTAGAAAACGACGTATTTATTTATTTATTTTAGCCTCCATCATCCCAGCACGACAAATGCATCCCTCTCTTATTTCCACACTTTTCTATGTATTTTAATCTTTGACATCCCACTGCAGTGCAAAGACTCCCTTTTTTCACACTTCAGGTAATATATTTAGAGATATTTATTTCTCACTAGCCGTTGCCCGCGGCGTTGCTCGCGTTCTACCGTTTAGAGTGTGACGTTTCAAAATTCCTTTCTTAGTGCACCCCTACACTATATAAGGATACTACCCTCCAAATTTTATACCTCTAGGACTTATAGTTTAGGCTGTGCGTTGATTCTAAGTCAGCTCCAATAGAGTTTTTTATATATTGATGATGATAATGATAATATATTTAAAGATATTTACTCATAATTCACTTACACTTCTCAATCTTTAGCCACGTAATATTAAGTAAAAAAATAACTACAAAAATATAAAAAAAACCACCACGGAACCCATCTTAACTTTTTTTATATTTTCCACCTTGCAGTAAAGTAAGGTAAACAGTTTTATGAAGGCCACAGGTCCCGGGAGGGTTAAGGGTTGCAACCCTCCACCCCGCTAATGACGACGTATTGGTGTCTTAGATAGATTTGTACAAGACATGTTGGGTGGCTTGAGACAAAGGTCAGTGGGACCATTTGTGGATTATCCTTTACCAAAACTATAGCTTTAAGATTTCTCTGTAAGCAAGATCAGAGAAAAGAAGTTTTTTTTTATAACTTTTTTTTATGTTCTTTTTATAAAAGCTTTTTTTTCTTCGTTTTTACCACACATTCTTCAGGATTCCTTTGTAAAAAGGATCACAGAAAAAAGTATATAAAGAATTTTCGTATTTATTGAATATTTAAGATATCTTTTATTTTTTTGTCATATAATTACAAAGTTTCCATGGTCACCTTCCAACTTCATATCATATACCATAATATATCATTTAATTTTTTTCAATAACTTAATTTACAATTTAAGTATGAAATACTTAACTTAAAGATTATTAATACTTAACTGATTTGGACCAGTTGAGCTATCTATAAATCGTTTGCAACGGTTTGTAGATAGCTCAACTGTTTCAAGTGTATTTTGTAAATACTGTATTAGTTGTAATTTTCTTAATTAGAAAGGTTTATTCCCATCAAACCCACCGGCTGGCCCACTGGTGGGCCAGATGGAAAAAAAATATCTTATCGAGCCCACTCATTTGCATAGTGGGCTCGATGGGATTTTTTTCCCATCTGGCCAACCAGTGGGATAGTACAATTTTCATAGAGATATTTGATCTGCTTTTAGAGCATATCAATAGCAGATAAATAAGCATAGGTAAAGATATTCAGCGTCAGAGGGTACTATTAAGCTCAGTACCACAACCATAACAGGCAGTAACTGTGAAGAGGAACATTATTAGGAGATCCCGATTCAATTATAGGATGAGCCGGGTTCGGTTCCCGGACTCGTAAAATGGCAGTGTTACCGCATATTGGTAGGTCGCGGCTGGCGTAGTTTACAAGCGAACGCGAGGCTCACAGAGTACATTCCAGAAATAGCGCTGCTCCACGTCATGGTTCATGCATATGCTGAGGTTCATGCATGTGGGACAGCATAATAATGCTGAGAACAACCGCACAAGGGTACCTACAGAACAGGACAGGACTAACTAGCATAATTTTTTATTTGTTTTCGTTTTCTCACACTAAATATTTGCTATACTTTTGTACCTACTTTCCTACTACTTACTCTGTTTCGTTCCTTCCTGTCTGACTTACTTTTTTCTCTCTGTTGTATCTGTGTGTACCCAATGGGTTGAAAAAATGTATTTAATATCATTTTAATTTTTTTTCATTTCATAAAACCCTTCTCTTAAAGATTTTTTTTTCCTTAAAATACCCACTGGCGTAGAATACTACGGTGTAGCAGTGGGAGTGCCAGCGCACATATGCACCATGGAGGCAGTTCTGCCGATGTCCACGTACACGCACGGAGTGCAGGGTCTTTTTCTAGTTTTTTTTAAATCTAGACTTGCTTACCTAACCAACTTGGTCCACGTCCCGTTTGATCCTGTTGATTTTCCTTGACATAGAGTCGCCTGTATGTGGTTCCACGGCCAAAGAGTGAATAGGTGGATTATAGCGAAGCGTGCTCCACCCTAGGCTGCAGCTACACTTACCACCAGGTGTGTTGGCAGGCAAATGCTAAGATACAGCACATAAAAAAAAAAAAAACCACGTGGAGGGAAAGTAAATCAAATAATGTAGATAGAAAATTTTACTAAAAGAAGACTTAATTTCGATTTAAAAAAAAAATTAACTGCATTCAAAGAATTTTGAGTAATTGCCTGTCAGAACCGGGAATCGAACCCACCAAATTGTAAAATGCCCTGAGGGACGTGGGACGCTCTGTATATTCCAAGTTTCATCCAAATCGGACCAGTAGTTGATTATTAAGTACATGATTGATTATAATATTAGCGAGACGGGATATTGAGACATGGGTCCAAGTGTGGCAACCCAACCCGACCAAACTATCCACCGACAGAAAGCCGGCCACCGACTGTGATAAATAAAATAAATAAATATTAACGGACACTTAACACAACGCCTTCTAGTCCCAAACTAAGCAAAGCTTGTACGATGGAAACTAGATGGCTGATAGAATACATACATTTTTTTTTGTAAATACATAATTATAATACACTAGCCGTCTCCCGCGGCGTTGCTCGCATTAGAGTGTGACTTTTCAAAATTCCTTTCTTAGTGCGCCCCTACACTATATAAGGAACCTACCCTCCAAATTTCATACCTCTAGGACTTATAGTTTAGGCTGTGCGTTGATTCTAAGTCAGCTTCAAAAGAGTTTTATATATTACTAGCCGTCGCCCGCGGCGTTGCTCGCGTTCTAGACCCTTTAGGGTGCGACTTTTCAAAATTCCTTTCTTAGTGCGCCCCCACACTATATAAGGAACCTACCCTCCAAATTTCATACCTCTAGGACTTGTAGTTTAGGCTGTGCGTTGATTCTATGTCAGCTTCAAAAGAGTTTTATATATATTGATATATAAATATATAATATATAATACATAGAAACACCCAGACACAGAACAAACATGTATGTTTACAACACACAAATGTTTGTTCTCGGTGGGGATCGAACCCACGACCCACAGCACGGAAGGCAGAGCTACTACCGACTGAGCCGTGACGCCTGTGATGGATGATGATGGCTTCCGCGTCAGCTTCTAACTTACCTCCATATATCGACAAGGTAGCACAGCGCCCCATTTTACGATACGTCACTTTTTACATTCAAAGTGATCCTAGTGGTTTTATTAAATAAATACTGTGATATTTGACTTTCTGTTAAAAGATTTATTCACAAAGAAAATTACAACTAATACAGTATTTACAATATTCACAATATTTATAAAATACACATGAAACAGTTGAGCCATCTACAAACCGTTTGCAATCGGAAGCGTGCCCAAGACACTGGGCGGATTCTTTAAGCCTAGAGAGCCTCCTAGAGAGCCTCTTTAGGCCTAGAGAGCCTCTTTAGGCCTAGATAATCACCAGCCCTCGGGTCACGCGTCTGTCGTCACTTTCTGTTGTAAACTGATGAATTTAAAAGTATAGTTATTCAGTTACTTAAACTTCTTCTAAGGTCCTGACGGAATGGTGGCCTTAAGGTCACAAGAGAGGCCTAGGCAGACCAACAGCTGCATGCGTGGATGATATCGTTACCGTACAGAGGAAGACCTGGGGGCCTAGTACGAGTTTTGGTGTGTAAGTCTGGTGTAAAACGTCTGACGCCCAGCACACCAGTGTGCGCTGATTTGTATGGAGACACTGAGCGGATTCTTTGAGAAGCTTGGTCTACACCAAGCCCGTACTCGCATGTCGAGCTTCTCAAAGAATCCGCTCAGTGTCTCCATACAAATCAGCGCCCACTGGTGTGCTGGGCGTCAGACGTTTCACACCCACACTATACACTGATAACTCGTACTAGGCCCTCTGGATGCAAAAAGCCCAAAAAGACACCAGTGGCGTTTGTTGTCTCATTAAACCAGCCAGGTTAATGCATGTTTTATACGGGGTCAGTAACATGGCAGTACAGTAACCCAGTCCAGCGCTGACTGGTCACTGGGTGCATGTAAACCATAGTTTTGGGCCGTTTTAGCAGTGACTGGGTCCGAAAGCAATATAACTGGGTCCAGTCACTGGCATTGTGTAAACCTTGCATTAAGCCTGGCAGGTTTTTGAACTGTTTTCATACTAAATCATAGGCGTTCTGTGACTAAATAGTGACATTAGCGCGTTTCATCGCGTTTTTTGCCGTCAAAAGCTTCTTGTTTTCGTATATCTGCAGCCACGTCACTGAGTCAGTGCATTTGTTTTGACTTTCAACTCGATTGTAGCACACACAAACGCATTCACAAAGCGAGAAATTTTGTTGAGAATTGCACAATTCCCAAATCTCCCGCTAGAGGCGCTTATCCGGGTTTCATACAAAATTTCTCGCTTTGCGAATGCGGAGTCGAAAGTCAAAACAAATGCATAGACTACGGGCTCAGAGCTTGCGATATGTGGGTGCAGTGGTCCCAGCAAGCTGATGATGATGATGAAACTGGTTCTTAGAATCTACTCCGCTTTGTAGATCAGAAAAAAACTGAACACGATAACAATATTTTGCAGTATTTACGTTAAAATAATATTTATTTCTCACAATCGTGACTTTGAAGAGGATTTTAAAAGCTCTGTGTACTCGAGCCGATGCTTTTGGATGGTGTTATGCCTCAATGCATAATCCCTGTATACTTATAACAGATTATTTTTTTGCGTAAGATGAAATGAAACTTCAAATTTAAGTATTACTTACTTATTAGTCCGGTCAATTTAGACCAAAGAATTTGAGTGAAGGTGCATAAAATCCCAACAAGCTGAAAATCAGTAAAATTATAATAAACATAATTATAAACAAAATTTGCAAGTTCCCCATCATTCCCGTGTATGGAAAATCTTTTATTCGAGGTCAAAGGTCAATAAAACGAATTTTTCGCGATTTTCAGCAAAACGGTAAGTTTTATCATAAAAGTACCCCAGACAAAAATTGTAGATCATAAAATTATCTATAAAACGTGTATCAATACTTTTTTTCTCACGAGCTTTGAGAAAAAAGCTTTGATTCTTTGAGAAGCTCGACACGCGAGTACGGGCTTGGTGTAGACCAAGCTTCTCAAAAAATCCGCTCAGTGTCTCCATACAAATCAGCGCTCACTGGTGTGCTGGGCGTCAGACGTTTCACACCAGATTTACACACCAAAACTCGTACTCGGCCCTCAGTGTATATAGTGTGGGTGTGAAACGTCTGACGCCCAGCACACCAGTGGGCGCTGATTTGTATGGAGACGTTGAGCGGATTCTTTGAGAAGCTTGGTCTACAAGCCCGTACTCGCATGTCGAGCTTCTCAAGTGTCTCCATACAAATCAGCGCACACTGGTGTGCTGGGCGTCAGACGTTTTACACCAGATTTATACGCCAAAACTCGTATTAGGCCCTCAGAATACAAAAAAAACACAAAACTAAATAAACGACTACTTATCTGCATTCAGCATACCACCGTCCAGCGCCGTGTATCCCCGCACAATTAGACCGTGACTGCCACTGCTACATATTCTGTGGCAATACGTGAGATATTTGTAATGCAAGAGGGAGGCAGTGATGTGAAAATGGATTCTAAATCCTACTAATATTATAAACGCGAACGTTTGTATGGATGTATGTTTGTTACTCTTTCACGCAAAAACTACTGATCCGATTTGGATGAAACTTGGAATATATGAAATGAAATGAAATGTATTTATTCACAAGAATAAAGAAGAAACTAACTTTAACAACTTAACTAACTTAACTTTTTTTTGAACTTTTATAGAAACTACGTTGTTCACAAAGAAAATTACAACTAATACAGTATTTACAATATTTACAAAATACACATGAAACAGTTGAGCTATCTACAAACAGTTGCAAACGATTTATAGGTAGCTCAACTGGTCCAAATCAGTAGCAATCGGAAGCGTGTACAAGACACTGGGCGCATGCGCTGATGAAACTTGGAGTACCTATATATTTTCAGTGACCTGAGGGCCTAGTACGAGTTTTCAGTGTATAGTGTGGGTGTGAAACGTCTGACGCCCAGTACACCATAGGGCGCTGATTTGTATGGAGACACTGAGCGGATTCTTTGAGAAGCTCGACATGCGAGTACGGGCTTGGTGTAGACCAAGCTTCTCTAAGAATCCGCTCAGTGTCTCCATACAAATCAGCGCCCACTGGTGTGCTGGGCGTCAGACGTTTCACACCAGATTTACACACCAAAACTCGTACTAGGCCCTCTGGATTAACACATAGGTTACTTTTTATCCCAGAAATTCAAATCAACTGGACGCAAACTCTTCAGAAACGCCTAGAAGATTTCAAAGCAAAATGCACTTCTAATCGTGCGTAGACGAAGTCGCGGGCACCAGCTAATCTTTCCTATTTATTTGTGCATCAGTCGCGCGTTGTACCAGTCATTGTTGCGAAGATAGAAAATAAATATTGCTAGTTTTTGAACTTATCAGTTTTACAGTTGAGTTGAATCTGTACTGAGTCTAGCAGTATCGTCAGTATTTCCAATAATAGACAGATTTTTTAGGCCCGTACGTTGCTATAGAGATCATTCGTTGAAATAATATCGTGTATTCGTCCTATAACACTTTACATTCAATATCATCATCATCATCATTGTAGTGTTTGCATCTATTCAGTAGATGTGTACCCTATCTCACGTGCACGAGTGGTTAGGTAACTGTCAGTGTCAAACTCCCGAACTGTCAAGTGTCAATGTCTCTCGACGTGAGGGCGGGAGACGGAGGGGGGACGAGTTTTGACATTTTTTGAAACGACACATAGCACTTTTATTTTAATAGTTTTTCTTGTGTTATTGTGAGTATTGTTGTTTAATTTTGGTGGAATTTTAACCAATAATACTTAGGTCGTAACATAAAGTGTGAGCCATTGGAATAAATGTGTGTAAAGTGGTTTTTCTGAATGTGAAAATTCGTGTTAGGTTTTGAAGAGAAAATCCACCATTTTCTTTTCAAAACAAACGACAGCCGACTTGACAAATGACTTGACTTGATTTATTTATTACAATTTTATCACTTGACATTGGCAAAATTGTCTGTCGAAATGACGGACACAGGCCATTACTGAAGAGAAGAAGAAGAAGACGGAGGGGGAGTTAGCTGACGGGACAGCCACGGACGGAGGCCGGTGGAAGACCAGCTCGGTGTAACAGTGAGGCAGGGATTAAAAGTACAGTATTCTACAATCATCATCATCCACAGTGCGACCTTACCCACTGCTGGGCATAGGCCTCCCCAAGTTTGTGCCATCCACCGCGGTCCTGTGCTAGTCTCTCCCATTTACGGCCTGCTATTTTGACGATGTCGTCTGCCCATCATCGAGATGGGGGGACATTCAATATACATTATTTAAATTAAGGGCACGTCCTCATTGGACTTGCTCTGTGAGGTAATGCATTGTTATAGGCGGAAGTTACCACTTAACATCAGGTGAGCTATCAGCTTGTTCCATTACTTTTATCATTAAAAAAAAACGTGTTGAGTCTATTTATATTTCTAATATTTTTAATAGCTTTCTAAGAGTTTATTGTATCTAGATTCATAGATAAATACATTATTATACCTAGGTATTACCTCTGTCTGTACAGTATTCTTAAGAAATTAAGATTGAATTACATATAAATTAAGTTAGAATTACATACCGTGTTTTTAGTATTAAGTTAATGTTAAGTAGAATAACGCCATGGAAAAGGTTCTGGTATGTTATTTTATTTTTATCTGAATAAATTGAAATTGAAAGAAATCATAATAGTAATTCAAGCATATTTATTTATTTACTAGCCGTCGCCCGCGGCGTTGCTCGCGTTCTAAACCCTTTAGTGTGCGACTTTTCAAAATTCCTTTCTTAGTGCACCCCTACACTATATAAGGATACTACCCTCCAAATGTCATACCTCTAGGACTTATAGTTTAGGCTGTGCGTTGATTATCAGTCAGCTTCAAAAGAGTTTTATATATTTAGATAGAAGAAAGATACAAGAAGATATAAATTGGGGACACGAGTTTTGACATTTTTTGAAACGACACATAGCACTTTTATTTTAATAGTTTTTCTTGTGTTATTGTGAGTATTGTTGTTTAATTTTGGTGGAATTTTAACCAATAATACTTAGGTCGTAACGTAAAGTGTGAGCCATTGGAATTATTGAAGAGAAGAAGAAGAAGATATAAATTGTCAAGACAAAACAATTGAAGGATTACAAATTGTGTTGACAGTAGGGTGGGCGACCGCGACTAATAACATAATCCGATTCGTGACAGATGTTTCTAAATCCCATCGCTTATTATACAGCTTAGATTATTCATAAACAACTTAAAATATACAGTAATATAACAAAAATGGTAAAGTAAAATATCAACACAATATTGTTTTGTAAAGAATTTTTTTGACACAAAATACTGTCATAGTAACTTTTAAACGGCTCCACCAATTTTCATGAAACATTGCTCAGAACCATCTCAGATAAATCACCTTCCTTACAAAAAAATATCGCATTCAAATCGGAGCACAAACAGACAGGCAGACACACAACGCCGTCAATCTTATAACATCCCTTCCGTCTTTCGGTTGGAGAGTATTTAAAAAACAAATATGTACTACACTGCATGAGGCCGTCCTATTTAAACCAATTTTCTTTTGCTTAGCGCCATCTGTTGTCGAGTAGCACTACTGAAGGCAATAATAATGCAATCAAACTTTTTTTATCTACAAATTATTGTTTTACAACCACTTCAGAGGGTTTTAAATAAAATTAGTAGTAATTGTAATCTACTAATACAATATTTACACCATAGGAGTCACTTAAAAAAATAGCCAACTAATGCCATCTATTGGAAATAAATTCAAATTTCAGCAACAATGTCGCTGTATTTCAGTGGTGTGTAAAAAATTTGGGTTCTAATACTAATGTCTAAAACTGTTGGACGTTTAAAACTCTAGATGTCACTGTTATAAACTTTTTAAAGTGATATAATTACTTGGGTTTGCTCTACCTACTTGTATACCACCTAATTGTTATTTTACAACCAAAAATATTTTTTAAAATATTTTATTCACCCATTCACATTTTGTTTCTTTTTCTAAAATATCCGATTGGGCGTTAGGATTAAAATGGATAATCCGGTGAAAATATTCAATTAGTAGGTACTTAGTATCTCTACTTAATTGATATTCATTTACGATAGCAACATAACTAAGGCTGACTGTGACTAGGCTCAAAGGATTATAAATAGGCCTCTGCATCTAATCAAAATGATTAAAGCGTCAAGATTACAGCGTCAAAAGTAACTTATTATTGTTATTTATTTTAGTAGTAGTAGAGCTTCTAGTAGTAGTAGAGATTCTAGTAGTAGTCGAGCTTCTGGTAGCAGTAGAGTTTCTAGTAGTAGTAGTAGAAATTCTAGTAGTAGTAGAGATTCTAGTAGTAGTAGTAGTAGTAGATCTTCTAGTATTTAGTAGAGATTTTAGTAATATTAGAGCTTCTTGTAAAAAGCTTTGACGTCTAGGACCGATGCTCGCGTTGCTGTGTTCCGGTTCTCAGTGGTGATATCCAAAAATATTTCTAAATACAGGGTGTTACCAGACCACTTCCGAAAACTTGGAGGTTCCAATCAGACCATGATACTGAAAACATTAAGCGAAAAAAATCGCGAAAAAAATAATTTACTTGACTATTTCTTTTTAAATTTTTTTCTAGTTACATACACACAGTACAACATAATAAGACATATCTACCTAATTATCTCATTTAAAAAGCAAAAAAACAAATAAAATAAATAAAGCAGCAATGTACACGCAGCACGCAGATTACGTCTACTACAGCATGAACAGCTGAGAGTTCATCGCGGGTCATTCAAGTACGCGACGTGCGAGCGACCTACATTAGTACCTACCTACGTTAGTAGGCACTTACGACACAGAATAAATAATAGTACTACGCCTCGACCTTACCTACGTGAATGCGTACATTGCGGGCTGGCGAAATAAATACAAATCTTTAAACATTGTTTTCTCCGGCTATAATTAATTTTCAGGATAACTGATTTTTTTTTGGTTGGGTTTTGGTGTGCTGTAGCTCCCCCTTTCGTTTTCGGAAGTGGTCTGGTAACACCCTGTATATAAAACTCTTTTGAAGCTGACAGAGAATCAACGCACAGCCTAAACTATAAGTCCTAGAGGTATGACATTTGGAGGGTAGTATCCTTATATAGTGTAGGGGTGCACTAAGAAAGGAATTTTGAAAAGTCGCACTCTAAAGGGTCTAGAACGCGGGCAACGCCGCGGGCGACGGCTAGTTTCTAAATAAAAATGCTATTCTGCACTAAAGTATAATTGATAATGCATCCCCGTATCAAAGAGAAAGTCGCAGGTTTGAATACCGCTCGACTCATATTAGGTTATTTTTATAATTATTGTTACTATAATAATAAAGATCATTTTCTTTTCCAAAACCAATTAGTTAAATTAAACTGTATAAGAGTTCATTTTCGTTGTGAATAGAGTGATTAAATTAAATATTTAATATATCGATACAGGAGAATTCATTTTACATACACGTTACTTATTTAAACATAATTCTGTAAGTCCAGATACATTTTTAGTTAAATTTTTAATTTAATTTTTAATAATAATTTTTTTTTTTATTGTGTATGGAAGTAAAAGCTTTCTTATTTATTATATCGATGCAACCTAAAAAACAAACAAACAAACTTTGAGTATATACAAATTAGTAAACATGGATTAAGTTATCTTTAGCTAGTTATTATAATAATTATGAAAACGAAAGGGGTCAGTACGGGGAATCCCTCAAGTGGACTACGTAGATAAAACCGTAAATATGGTCAAGTGTGTTACGCTCGTAACTTGAGGATTCCGTACATTCGTATGCTATTTAGTAGAATATGGTAGTGACCAATGTAAAACCCTGACATCCCCTATCCACCCATATTGGCAATAAATGAATTATGAAGTTTTAATGAACAGTCGTCATATCTCAGTTAGAAAATTGGCTCTGCCTTCCGTGCTGTGGGTCGTGAGTTCAATTCCTACTGAGAAAAAACCCTTTATTTACAAAAAAAATATGTGTTATTAAGTATTCTATCAGCAATCTAGTTCCCATAGTACAAGCTCTGCTTAGTTCGGGACTAGAAGGCGTTGTGTGAAATGTTCAAAGGTATTTATTTATAAAAAAAGATAGGAAAAATGATGTAAGGAGGATTTTCTTACGTCAAACTCTACTATTTTGAAGTGTGTCTTTTGGGGTTTGTTTCGTTTCAGAGATTTGGATCAATATTCTTTGATTTACTGACGTAACCTACTCAAGTGTTGATTTGAATAGACTATAAGCAACCCTTCATCCTTTTTTTTTCTTTGTCTGTCCGTCTGTCACGTAACTATATATTATTTGACACACCCATTACAAGAAATATTTAAAAAACCCTGCAGAACCCTAAAAACTATCTTCCCGTACAAAACAGAGGTTGTATTACTTTATCAAAAATGATAATCAATTATCAGTACTTGTATCAAAAGTAATCATTATTATATATATCATTATTTGCGTAACGATATCATTAGTTAGCTGAATACGCATTCTGTGCGGAAACAGCGCGGTGCTAGAAAGTGACGCGTCGGTTTGACGCTGTAAAAAATAATGTTAGGTAAGTACATACTTTTTAGTATCTACAGGAATGGTGAGGAAAAACATCGTAAAATAATTTATTAGTCAAAAAATTTTGGATAAATTAAAAAACTAGAAAAAACGAAGTACTTCAATTTCACTACCTTCAAGATACCATCACAATATGATGATGATGACAGTTTATTAGGATTTTATTTATTATTCAGCAGTTTACTGAACCTATTTTGGTGAAAGTTCTATGTATAAAACCTTTGATAATTATAAAAAATCGAATTTATAAATAACGGAGTTTTGAGGTAACAACCGAATTGAGATTCTTCTTTTTTTTTAATTCGCATAAAAATAAGTTATATTAGGTATAGGAAGCTACCAGTGGCTTCTTGACCCTAGCTGTCTCATGGTTAAAGCTATCTAAAAATATGTTATTTGACTCATAGACCTAGGTACGATAAAAAACTAAATTTTTATACACGCAACTTAATATTCTAAATTTTATAAAAATTCATATTGAAAAAATTAAAAACACCCTTGACTCTCTTGGCTCTACCTAATTCACGCAAATAAAAACTCATGGGTTATTTTTTTCATTCATCTAATGTAGGCACAAACAAACTGAGAATGTAGATGCTAAAGTTCATTGAGCTTTCCCACGCTGTGTTTGGTTCGTGGTCGCCATCCAAGAACCTTTATTTTCGTACTTACTTAGTATTTTTTTAATAGACAACTATAAAATATGTGTAAAAATCGAGTAAATTTTTGAAGATAAATATTTTTTGACAACGCCCTCTAGTCCCACAAACGAAAGCCCGTAAGCCGTACGCTCCTAAGAAATACTTACTCAAGCCACAGAATATGACTGACAATCAACGCACAGCCTTAACTATAAGTCCTAGAGGTATGATGTCATAGATATTTAGTCATAGATGGAGGGTAGTATCCTTAGGTATATAGTGTAGGGGTGCTCTAAGAAAGGAATTTTGAAAAGTCACACTCGAACGGTCTTATTCCAGAACGGGGACTAAAGAAAGTCACGGTTTAAACGTGAAGGTTTATACAACCCGGCCGAATTAAGCGGTGTAGCGGGGGAAGTATCGAGTTCCGAGTCAGGTGTCATGTTAATTCGGCCGGGTTGTATAAACCTTGACGTTTAAACCGTGACGTTCTTTAGTCCCCGTTCTGGAATAAACGGTTAAGGGTCTAGAACGCGAGGAACGCCGCGGTCGACGACTAGTGTTCAATAGGTATAAAGGCCTATTATTGTTACGAAGAAAAATGGTTTACTAGGTATCGGTAATCGGAAGTTGAATAATCTTAATCTCCATGTTTATTCACTTCCTGGATAGTAATCACTCGAAACTCATGTAGTTTCAAGTGTATAGGTACTATCAGGAAATACGTCACGTGTGACGTAATTACCGGCGCACTCAGAGACGTATGTTAAAGATAATCAATGCATAGGGCCTGTTTCACCATCTCTGAGTAACGCACACCACTATTTTTAAACGACTTCAAAAAAAGAGAAGGTTCTCAATTCGGTTGTATTTTTTTATTTTTTATTTATGTTTGTTATCTCAGAACTCCGTCATTTATGAACCGATTAGAAAAGTTCGTTTTTTATCTGAAAGGGTTTGCCTACAGATTGGTCCCATAAAATTTTTATCAAAATCAGTTCAGTAGTTTGGCAGTTAAATAAGAATAACTCGAAAAAACACGTCATTCACGTACACGACACTGCGTATTTGCTTTCCTGTGACGTTTCGGTGGTGCTTACGATCAATAGAATAGTCCCAATGAACTGCTTTCATCATCATCATCATCGATGATGAATGCGTATCAAATTGAAGTCGGTTTTTCCAGTTTTTTAAACTTATAAATTATGTAATTACCAAAAAAACCGTGTGCTCAGTGTCTGTTACTAATCACATTTAGGTAGGAAAAACTCAAATATATTGAATAAAAAAAATATCCCATAAAAAGGATAATAAGACTGTTCCATGTGTATTTTGTAAATATTGTAAATATTGTAAATACTGTATTAGTTGTAATTTTCTTTGTGAATAAATAAACATTTTAATCTATTTAGGACTTCCGTTGAGGCTGGTGCGGCGGCAGATTTGGCCGAGGACCACAAGAGGCGCAAGTATGCAGGTCTCGATAGGGCCTACACATTTGTGCCTCTTGGGGTCGAGACTCTAGGTCCGTGGGGTACCGAGGCCCTCCGGGTTTTCAAAATTCTTTCAGGGCGTCTAGTCGAAGCGACGCGTGACCCGAGGGCTGGTGATTATCTAGGCCAGCGTATCAGCATTGCTATTCAGCGCGGCAATGCAGCCAGTGTCTTGGGCACGCTTCCGATTGGTACTGATTTGGACCAGTTGAGCTATCTATAAATCGTTTGCAACGGTTTGTAGATAGCTCAACTGTTCCATGTGTATTTTGTAAATATTGTAAATACTGTATTAGTTGTAATTTTCTTTGTGAATAAATTGTAATCTATTTAAAAGGATAATAATTAGTTACTTGTTATCCGTCCGTGCCTACTACTGAGTGTAATAACAATAGAAAGTACGAATCAGCTATAACCCCTGACATTACTGACACAACTCACGTTCATAATGTACTAGGTGCCGCTCGCGACTTTGTTCGCGTCCCGTTGGATCCCGTTGATTTTTCGGGATATAAAGTAGCCTATGTGTTGATCCAGGTTACGGACAATATATATTCCAAGTTTCATCTAAATCGGATCAATAGTTTTTGCGTGAAAGAGTAACAAACATCCATCCATCCATACTTACAAACTTTCGCATTTAAGGAGGACTAGGTGCCGCCCGCGACTTCGTTCGCGTCCCGTTGATTTTTCGGTATAAAAAGTAGCCTATGTGTTGATCCAGGTTACGGACAATATATATTCCAAGTTTCATCCAAATCGGATCAGTAGTTTTTGCGTGAATGAGTAACAAGACAAACATTCGGAATAGGATTAATAGGATAGGATTGTCTCGCTCCGAACGCGTCGCTTGCGCATTTCGCCGAATACTTACTAAATTTTAGTAATTTTAGGATTTTAGTTAAAAACAAACCTCGAACCAATAATTATTATCTATCAGCTAAAAATATTTGCAAAGATATGGCGGACTTTGACAAAGTCGTAGGCTCACTAATCCAGTGGATTTGAAGTGCGGATATTCTAAGTACCTGTGTTATCTTAATCCTTGCAATGTTTTTGTTTTGTCATACAGATTATTTACATTTAATAATACGAGGCAGTGTGTTAAAATAATAATAATGTCCTAAGTCCTAAGCTACACGTGAAGTCGGTCGTGGCAGGGGGCCGATCTAAACCCCTGTCAATTCTGATAATGTCTTATGTATGGACTATGGAGAGATGTTAGTATGGATAATATAAAAACAATGAAAATGAAATGAAAAAATTATTTTCCTGAAAACTGAAAATGCATCCAGGCCCGTATCGTAAACTTTTTTTTTTTTTAATATTCACGGACACTTAACACAACGCCTTCTAGTCCCAAACTAAGCAAAGCTTGTACGATGGAAACTAGATGGCTGATAGAATACATACATACTTTTTTTTTTGTAAATACATACTTATAATACATAGAAACACCCAGACACAAAACAAACATTATATGTTTACAACATACTAATGTTTGTTCTCGGTGGGGATCGAACCCACGACTCACAGCACGGAAGGCAGAGCTACTACCGACTGAGCCATGACGCCTGTCGAACTCTGAACTGCTTTCGCTGCCCAGCACAATGTCAAGAGACGTGGAAACAGAAGCTTGGTCTACACCAAGCCCGTACTCGCATGTCGAGCTTCTCAAAGAATCCGCTCAGTGTCTCCATACAAATCAACGCCCACTGGTGTGCTGGGCGTCAGACGTTTCACACCAGACTTACACACCAAAACTTGTACTATACCCTCAAATCACATAATACTTACAGGCGTCATGGCTCAGTCGGTAGTAGCTCTGCCTTCCGTGATGTGGGTCGTGGGTTCGATCCCCACCGAGAACAAACATTTGTGTGTTGTAAACACAGATGCTTGTTCTGTGTCTGGGTGTTTCTATGTATTATAAGTATGTATTTACAAAAAAAAAATTATGTATGTATTCTATCAGCCATCTAGTTTTCATCGTACAAGCTTTGCTTAGTTTGGGACTAGAAGGCGTTGTGTTAAGTGTCCGTAAATATTTATATTTATACTAGCCGTCGCCCGCGTTTCTTGCGTTCTACCCTTTAAGATGCGACTTTTCTAAATTCCTTTCTTAGTGCACCCTTACACTAATAAGGATACTACCCTCCAAATTTCATACCTCTAGGACTTATAGTTTAGGCTGTGCGTCTACTATGTAGGCTGCGCGTTTACTATACGTCTAAGTATATTGTTTCAGGAAAAATAACCTTCATAGCGTTGGTAGCGCTGGCGCTCGCGCGACCAGAGCCTCCATCAGAAAGCAGAGCTCTCTGGGAAGCCAGTGACCGCTGCCCGTCAGACAGACATTGGCTCTTGCAGCATGAATTCGACTGCACCAAGTTCTACTACTGCGAGTATGGCATGAAGTATATCGCGCCCAGAGACTGTGCTCCGGGCACTGAGTTTTCGTACGAACTTCAAGTAGGTTTACCATCATCATCATCATTTCCCTGCCCCACGCTAGGTGGGGTCGGCATAACATGTTTGCTTCTTCCACTCACTCCTATTATTAATTGTAAGTAGGTTTAACAGAAATTACTTAATTACTTTTATGGGTGTTAATATGTGTTATGTATTTACAAAAAAAATGTATATAAGTAAGTATTTTATCAGCAATTTAGTTTCCAAGGTTTGCTTAGTTTGAGATTAAAAGGCGTTGTGTGAAATGTCCAAGGAGGATTTAATTTCGATATGACTGTTGACTATCCCACTAATAATAAAATTGTCAAAGTTCAGATGTTTGGATGTTTGTGTTTTGTGTTTCAATCCCGATGCAACTGCTGGTCTGATTTAGATGAAATTTGAAACCATCATCATCATCAATATATATAAAACTCTTTTGAAGCTGACATAGAATCAACGCACAGCCTAAACTACAAGTCCTAGAGGTATCAAATTTGGAGGGTAGTATACATATACCCTGTTATTAATAAATTCGATGTAAGCTTGGAATAGTTACACCGTGTTTTGTCTTTTGCATTGCAAAGCAGGTTCAAATTCGATCGAAAGAGACAAAACGTGGTGTAACTATACCAAGTTTACATCGAGTTTATTAATAACAGGGATATAGTGTAGGCGTGCACTAAGAAATGAATTTTGAAACGTCACACTCTTTAGAACGCGAGCAACGCCGCGGGCGACGGCTAGTAGGTACACCTGGACTAACTTATAGGCTACTTTTAGTCTCGGGAAACAACAGCATCAAACGAATCACGGGCGGAAGCTAGTATATAAATATTCTTGGACATCACACAGCGCCTTCTAGTCCCAAACCAAGCAAAACTTATACTATGGGAATAAGATAGCTGATAGAATACTTACATACATTTTTTTTTCCAAAAATTTCTGAAATGTTGAATTTATTAAATTTATCATCATATATTATATCTTGAATATTTTGTTTTTTTCTAGATTTGTACCCACCCTTACGCAGCCAACTGCAATCTACCAGCAGTACCGACTGAAACTACCCCAACAACCTTCTACCCAACTTGGATGCCTACCACAACACCCCCAACTACTGCAGCCCCAACTACTACTACTGCTGCCCCAACCACAACTACTGCTGCCCCAACCACTACTACTGCTGCCCCAACCACTACTACTGCTGCCCCTACTACTACTACTGCTGCCCCTACTACTACTACTGCTGCCCCAACCACTACTACTGCTGCCCCTACTACTACTACTGCTGCCCCTACTACTACTACTGGTGCCCCTACTACTACTACTGCTGCCCCAACTACTACTACTGCTGCCCCAACTACTACTACTGCTGCCCCTACTACTCAAGGTCCAACAGGCACGCTCCCAAACGGCTGCCCAGCTGACTTCGACATCCATCACCTTCTGCCTCATGAGGAATGCAATAAGTTCTACTACTGCGTGCGGGGAGAGAAGGTGGAACGGCAATGTGCTCCTGGTACATACTTCAACTATAAAATTCAGGTACCTACCCTACTAGATATGAATGAGACTACCTACTCCCTAGTGTGGAGACGTAGTGATTTTTAACCGACTTCTAAATTCGTTTTTTTATGTTTGTTACCTACGTCAACTTTTTCATGTGTATTTTGTTTAGAAATATTGTATGTAGGTACCTAACCTTTGAAATCGTGCTTAGGTAGATCGATAGTTCTAGGCTGATTTACTGCTCATGCACTCCGGACACACATCTGGACTCAAGCATAGATTTTTGTATCAAAATCTCTACTTAAATCTATGTGTGAGTAACGATTTGTATTGGCATACGGCCCTAGTTGTCATAATTACTAGCAAAGCACGTTTCGAGTACTCACATGGTAGAGTCTAACCACACTAAGACAACAAATCACGTAAAAATTATTTTTGATAGCGTGGTCAGGTTCTAATTATACCTAGGTGTTTTGTCAGCTAGATATTACCCACTTATCAGCCTAATAAAACTTCTGCATTACCTCTGATAACTATCGATATGAAAACATTGATGCCTACTGATTAGTACGTAGGTACCTACACCACACCAAACCAAATAGGTTCTTTGCTTCCTCTGCATTGCCAAACAATTTTTTAAAAATAAAAATGTCTATCTTATATTACATGAGGATTACGAGATATTCCAAAACAAGACCACAAATTCTTCAGATAGGTCATTTTACTAGGTAGGTGCTTACTTTATAGTATTACTTATAATAATAATAATATGATCTTTGCTTATACCTACCTTTATTTTGTTTTTTTTATTATTGATCGAGTGAGCGAAGGCGAACGAAGATCTTAGTGACAACTTGGGCAAAAATGCTTTGTATGTTTGTTCGTCGAGATCTTTTGAACAGCTTATCCGATCTTCACAGAATTTTGTAAGTATACGGATAGTACTCTTAAGTTTTACTGGTTTGAAAAATAAAGTAAATCGGTCAAGGGGTTGAAAAGTTATGAGGTACCAAAGGGAATAACTACTTAATATTTTTGTAATTTTTTTTTTATTCCCTTTGGACCCTCGTATATCTTTACAACCTCTTGACCAACCACGAGATCTCAGTTCGGGGCGAACTACTAGGTAAACAATATTTTTATTTTTTTAGGTCTGCGACTGGCCTGCGAATGTAGAATGTGCTGGTAAAACCGAACCTCCTTTTGTCCCCACCACTGTACCCCCCACAGCGGCCCCGACTACACAAGGCACATTACCCAACGGTTGTCCAGCTGACTTTGATATCCACCATCTCCTGCCGCACGAGACAGAGTGCTATAAGTTCTATTACTGTGTACTTGGAGAGAAGGTTGAGAGAGAGTGTGCGCCGGGAACACACTTCAACCCAGCCATTCAAGTAAATAATGTTATAATATTTTTTGATTTTATAATTTCAATGTACATAACTAGCTGTCGCCCGCGGCTTTGCTCGCGTGGTAGCAGCATACGCATTATTTAGTCAAATTCAAATTCAAAATCATTTATTCCTTTTGATAGGTACAATTTGTACACTGGGAAAAGTCACGTTTTACAAAATAATAAAAAAGGAAGGTACATACATTTAAAGTACACACTACTTAGTAAACACGCTACTTAGTTACACTACATAGTAAAGTCATCAGCCATAGCTTAGTTAAAATCTTTGATCCTAATTTTAGATCCTTTAGGGTGCGACTTTTCAAAATTCCTTTCTTAGTGCACCCCTACACTATATAAGGATACTACCTTTCAAATTTCATACTTCTAGGACTTATAGTTTAGGCTGTGCGTTGATTGTCAGTCAGCTTCAAAAGAGTTTCATATTTTCAAAAGATAATATAAAAGCAGAAGAAGACACAAGTTTGTAGATAGCTCAACTATTTCAGGTGTATTTTGTAAATATTGTAATGTTCTTTATGAATAAACTAGCTATAAACTATTATTCATTTCAGGTATGCGACTGGCCCGAAAATGTGGGTTGTACAGGCAACAGTGTAACTGAACCTCCCTTTGTCCCCACCACTGTACCCCCCACAGCGGCCCCTACCACTCAAGGCACGTTACCCAACGGCTGTCCAGCTGACTTCGAGATCCACCACCTTCTGCCACACGAGACTTATTGTCATAAGTTCTATTACTGTGTACTTGGAGAGAAGGTTGAGAGAGAGTGTGCGCCTGGAACACACTTTAACCCAGCTATTCAGGTAAATTAAGTATATAAACAAAACTCAAAATTCGATGTCGCAACCACTTGATTTCACGTAAACAATATCTATCATTTTAGGTTTGCGATTGGCCTGCAAATGTGGGCTGCACAGGTCTAACAGAGCCTCCGTTCGTACCTACTACTGTACCTACAACTAATCCTCCTACTATACCACCTACTGTGCCAACACAGCCTTCCACTCAAGGCCCAACAGGCACGTTACCTAATGGTTGCCCAGCTGACTTCGACATCCACCATCTTCTGCCACATGAGACTTACTGCAACAAATTCTATTATTGTGTATTTGGAGAGAAAGTGGAGAGAGAATGTGCGCCTGGAACACACTTCAACCCAGCCATTCAGGTAAAATCTCTTTATTTAATATACAGGCTGTAACTCAAACATTTTTAATGACTTCTTTTCTAAGCACCATTTTCTTAATATTTCAATATATTTTAAACATCACTAATCGAAGACTCAAGAATAAAATTTACATTTTAGGTCTGCGATTGGCCTGCAAATGTGGGCTGCACAGGTCTTACAGAACCTCCCTTCGTACCTACAACTAATCCTCCTACTACACCACCTACTGTGCCAACACAGCCTTCCACTCAAGGCCCAACAGGCACGTTACCTAATGGTTGCCCAGCTGACTTCGACATCCACCATCTTCTGCCACATGAGACTTACTGCAACAAATTCTATTATTGTGTGTTTGGAGAGAAAGTGGAGAGAGAATGTGCGCCTGGAACACACTTCAACCCAGCTATTCAGGTAATTTTATTTTAGTTTTCCAAATAGGAAAGAAAACTTTTTTACGCAATCTCTATTTGCAAGCCAAAATCGGTAAGACATGTTATGTCACCAAATGTACCTACAGCATCCTTATTTACACATGCCTTTGCAGATAAATGATCTTTATCAATCACGTTTCAAATTCTTCTTGAAATAACAATGAATTGAGTAAAATTGTTTTATCTTTTCAGGTCTGCGACTGGCCTGCAAATGTGGGCTGCATCAATGGAGGTGTAACTGAACCACCTTTTGTACCCCCCACTGAACCTCCCACTGAGCCCCCAACTGAGCCCCCAACTGAACCTCCAACCATCCCTCCTACTGGCCCACCAGAAATGTTACCCAACGGTTGTCCAGCTGACTTCGAAATCCACCATCTTCTACCGCACGAGACAGAGTGCAATAAGTTTTATTATTGTGTGTTTGGAGAGAAGGTTGAGAGAGAATGTGCGCCTGGAACACACTTCAACCCAGCCATTCAGGTAAAATCTCTTTATTCAATATACAGACCGTACTTTAACCCAAAAATTTTTAATGTCACCTTATATAAACACCAATTTCTTAAGATTTCAATATATTTTTCAAACATCACTAAATAGAAAAGACTCAAGAATAAAATTATCATTTTAGGTCTGCGATTGGCCTGCAAATGTAGGCTGTACCGGTCTCACAGAACCTCCCTTCGTACCTACAACTGTACCTCCTACTGTGCCAACACAGCCTTCCACTCAAGGCCCAACAGGCACGTTACCTAATGGTTGTCCAGCTGACTTCGACATCCACCATCTCCTGCCACACGAGACTTACTGCAACAAATTCTATTATTGTGTGTTTGGAGAGAAAGTGGAGAGAGAATGTGCGCCTGGAACACACTTTAACCCAGCTATTCAGGTAAATTAAGTATATAAACAAAACTCAAAATTCGATGTCGCAACCACTTGATTTCACGTAAACAATATCTATCATTTTAGGTCTGCGATTGGCCTGCAAATGTGGGCTGCACAGGTCTTACACAACCCCCCTTCGTACCTACAACTAATCCTCCTACTACACCACCTACTGTACCAACACAGCCTTCCACTCAAGGCCCAACAGGCACGTTACCTAATGGTTGTCCAGCTGACTTCGAAATCCACCATCTTCTGCCGCACGAGACAGAGTGCAATAAGTTTTATTATTGTGTGTTCGGAGAGAAGGTTGAGAGAGAGTGTGCGCCGGGAACACACTTCAACCCAGCTATTCAGGTATTTTTTTTTTAGTTTTCCAAATAGGAAAGAAAACTTTTTTACGCAATCTTTATTTGCAAGCCAAAATCGGTAAGACATGTTATGTCACCAAATGTACCTACAGCATCCTTATTTACACATGCCTTTGCAAATAAATGATCTTTATCAATCACGTTTCAAATTCTTCTTGAAATAACAATGAATTGAGTAAAATTGTTTTATATTTTCAGGTCTGCGACTGGCCTGCAAATGTGGGCTGCATCAATGGAGGTGTAACTGAACCACCTTTTGTACCCCCCACTGAACCTCCCACTGAGCCCCCAACTGAGCCCCCAACTGAACCTCCAACCATCCCTCCTACTGGCCCACCAGAAATGTTACCCAACGGTTGTCCAGCTGACTTCGAAATCCACCACCTTTTGCCACACGAGACTTACTGTCATAAATTCTATTACTGTGTATTTGGAGAGAAAGTGGAGAGAGAATGTTCGCCTGGAACACACTTCAACCCAGCCATTCAGGTAAAATCTCTTTATTCAATATACAGACCGTACTTTAACCCAAAAATTTTTAATGTCACCTCATATAAACACCAACTTCTTAAGATTTCAATATATTTTTCAAACATCACTAAATAGAAAAGACTCAAGAATAAAACTATCATTTTAGGTCTGCGATTGGCCTGCAAATGTAGGCTGTACCGGTCTCACAGAACCTCCCTTCGTACCTACAACTGTACCTCCTACTGTGCCAACACAGCCTTCCACTCAAGGCCCAACAGGCACGTTACCTAATGGTTGTCCAGCTGACTTCGACATCCACCACCTTCTGCCACACGAGACTTATTGTCATAAGTTCTATTATTGTGTGTTTGGAGAGAAAGTGGAGAGAGAATGTGCGCCTGGAACACACTTTAACCCAGCTATTCAGGTAAATTAAGTATATAAACAAAACTCAAAATTCGATGTCGCAACCACTTGATTTCACGTAAACAATATCTATCATTTTAGGTCTGCGATTGGCCTGCAAATGTGGGCTGCACAGGTCTTACAGAACCCCCCTTCGTACCTACAACTAATCCTCCTACTACACCAACACAGCCTTCCACTCAAGGCCCAACAGGCACGTTACCTAATGGTTGTCCAGCTGACTTCGAAATCCACCATCTTCTGCCGCACGAGACAGAGTGCAATAAGTTTTATTATTGTGTGTTCGGAGAGAAGGTTGAGAGAGAGTGTGCGCCGGGAACACACTTCAACCCAGCTATTCAGGTAATTTTTTTTTTAGTTTTGCAAATAGGTAGGAAAGAAAACTTTATTACGCAATCTCTATTTGCAAGCCAAAATCGGAGACATGTTATGTCACCAAATGTACCTACAGCATCCTTATTTACACATGCCTTTGCAGATAAATGATCTTTATCAATCACGTTTCAAATTCTTCTTGAAATAACAATGAATTAAGTAAAATTGTTTTATATTTTCAGGTCTGCGACTGGCCTGCAAATGTGGGCTGCATCAATGGAGGTGTAACTGAACCACCTTTTGTACCCCCCACTGAACCTCCCACTGAGCCCCCAACTGAGCCCCCAACTGAGCCCCCAACTGAACCTCCAACCATCCCTCCTACTGGCCCACCAGAAATGCTACCCAACGGTTGTCCAGCTGACTTCAGTATCCATCATCTTCTGCCGCACGAGACAGAGTGCAATAAGTTCTATTATTGTGTGTTTGGAGAGAAGGTTGAGAGAGAGTGTGCGCCAGGAACACACTTCAACCCAGCCATTCAGGTATGAATAGATTAGATCCACAATAAAAAATATTGTAGCTCATATTTTACAAAGTTTATTTGTTTATTTTTCTACAAACATTACTAGTATAGGTAGGTACCTAATGTAAAATTATTCGATAAAAAAAACTATTTGATTGATTCAACTTAAACAGGTAGGTATTCCTTTCGACAATATTCCCTGTGTCCATCACCATTGGGTTCCATGTTTCATGTTTCATGTTCCATTCCACTGTCAAAAAAGTTTTTTATAGAATATTCAACCTCATTCTTTCCTAAAAAAATTCCAGGTCTGTGATTGGCCAGAAAATGTAGACTGCGTTAATGGCGGGAACGTCGAACCAAGCAAATGCAAAAACTGCAACGTTCGTCCATGGGCCCACGCCACAGACTGTGACAAGTTCTGGCGTTGTGACGGAGAAAATGAAGTCTTAACTACATGTGCAGAAGGTCTACATTTCAATCCTAGTACTTTGACGTGCGATTTTATATGCAATGCTGGTTGTGTGCGTGACAGAGCTCAAACGTCAGAAAGTGCTGATGGAATTAAGCTCTTCTTGCCTTGGGATAGGGTCGATGATGAAGTGGAGAGATTGATCGAACTAATTCAGGATGAGAATCATGAATAATGAAGATACATGACATTTTTTTCTTAATTTTTTTATAAGTTAGCAGGAATCTATACATTTTGATGACAAAATGATATAGACTCACAACTGTGACCTAGGCACGGCAGACACGGTATAACTTTATGCTTAGTTTATATACAGGGTGTTAATCTTAGTACGCCCTGCTCCCGAAAACATCGGGGGATTAAAGTACCCATATCAATATCTCCGAAATTATCGGAAGTAGTATTATATTAAGCCTGTATTTTATCACAATTATAGGTTATAGGTACCTAGATAGGGACCTACCTAATAAGAAGATGTTATTGCAAGAAATATACAATGTATTAAAAAATATAATTTATTGTGAATAAATAGACATTGCAAATTATATTTGCATTTCATTTCATAAAAATATGGTCACTTATTTACTAAATAAAAAGTACGTATATAAAGGTATCTATATACCTAGGCATTAATTTTAAGTCTATACATAAAAATTGAGCATTTCGCTAATCTTAAAAATTACAAAAATGACAAAAACTATATTTTTTTAAATACTTAGATCTAAATAGCGAAATAATATTAGCCTACGCGGTTTGGAAGTCCGTTTTTGGTGTGCTAAAATCAAATAAATAAGTAGTATTTTTTCATAATAATAACGTTAGTTACAAAAATATATTTTTTCTTGTTCTTTTATTTATGTTCTCTGTAAGAGTACGTAATAATGTATATAAAATAAAGATAAACTATAAGTAGAACTTTACTGTTGAGTATCAGCTACGTTCACAGCTTCGATTACCTGAAAGATTTTTTTTTATATACTACTAAGTAGGCAAACAAGTGTACGGCCCGCCTGATGGTAAGCGGTTACCGTAGCCTACCTGCAATACCAGAGGTATCAAATATAATTTAGTTTACTTTTTTGTCAGTTGGTACTAATCGGGTCTCTACTATTACTAACTATTGGTCCGATTTGGATGAAACTTGGAATATATACCGTTCGTAACCTGGAACACGTGGTTAACGGGACGCGGACGAAGTCACGGGTGAAAGCTAATGGATACAATAATCCCCCGGTGTTTTCGGGGGATTACAGTAATTACACCCTGTATAATAATAATTAATGTTGTCGTTCACGAATAATCTAAGATGGCGGAGATATTGCTAACGAGTTCGGAGACCACATACACACTATGCCAACTTATAACACCCCTCCTTTCTTCGGTCAGTGGTAAAAAATGAAAACTCACCCTTTTAACCTTCTTTCCGTACATAGAAGTGAATGTAATGGACACTTTAGTCGGTGCCCCTGTCCGGGCATCGAACACGCGACAACTGCTGAACGGGGGAGAGTATAGATGGAGAGATATGGCTGCGTCTACGTGAGATGGATTCTCCATTCTGTGGAGGCCTAGGGCATCTGGAAATATCACCAATAAGTTAATTTTCCAAAAAAAAAACTGACGAAAGTCTTCTTAGATTCTCTTCATCATTGCTCGTCATCAGACCTTGGAGTACGGCCTCCAGTTCATATATCATCAATATGAGCACTACTTTGGTTGGTAAGTTACAGAAATAAATAATTAGGTAGAGGCTCTAAGCATCTAGAAATATCGTACAACGTCGTCAAACTTATAACATCCCTTCCTTAACTCGGGGATTAAAAAAAAAGACTAGGCTAAGACCCAAACTAACTCATCAACCACAAACTTACCATTGATATAACAAACATCGTTTATTTCTAATCTCGTTCTACCAATTTCTTCCATTATGTTTGAATCGAAATGCTCGTCGCCATTTTCGCTGCCGCCATTAATATTCCCTCCGCCATTTTGGTTTTTGCTTTGACAGCTGTCGTTTTGACAGGCGCTGTCAAAGTCTTCGCTTTCGGAGCAGCACCGTCGCACGGGTTTATTGCTATTTTTGTGCATTTTTCTCACTTCTGGCTCCACGTTTTCCGGCCAATCGTATCTGGAATGTGTTGAAATGATTTCTGTGAGTTTGGAACTAAAAATAAAACCCGTATGTTGATTTACAGCTCAAGCACTGATCCGGACTTCAGCATAGATTTTTGTATGAAAATCTCTACTCAAATCTATGTTTGAGTCACGATTTCTCTATCGGCATGCGGCTAAATGATGAAACAAGCCGATGGCCAATCTTATGTTAGTGGTAACCACTGGCTATAACGGTGCGTTGCCTCACTGAGCACGTCCACTGAAGGCGTGCCCTGTGATGCATCACACTGCATTATTACTCTGAGACAAAGGCGTCAAGTCTCATGTGTATGGGATTTTTTATTTGTAAAATTAACTACAAGCAAGCTCGTATGAGTTAGTGGCCAACTCTGGTGAAGGAGTTTTTAGGCCGCCTTAATGCCTCCGTCGTGGCTTAACGACTGCTAGAGCTGAGACAGTTTAACGTGCCCTCCGAAGCACGGAAACGCTCAGATGTAAATGTAACGGTCACCCATCCAAATAGTGACCGCGCAGAACATCGCTTAACTTAGATAATCGGTGAAGATTGACTAACCAAGCCTAGCCACGAGCGCTTTATGATTTCATGTACAATTTACTTATTTACTTAAACTAAATAATACGTATACCTACCCATACCCATACACACCCATACAAATAAAAAATGCCTGACTTATAGGTATATGTCAATACGTATACTTATAGGTCATTTTTTATTTATAAAATTAACTTATTTACCTACTTAAACGAAATATTGCGTATTTCATCACTATTTGCAAAACTTTAGGTAGAAGTACAGAAGTCATAGGTTATCATGAATGATGATTTTATCATCTGTTAATAACTCATTATTAATCTATTAGGCAGAGGAAATTACGGATAACAAGTACTACGTAAAATAACTAAGCCAGCAGCCATTTTTTCCTTCTTTTTAGTCTATGGTTAAAAAAAAGAAGGTTAGATAATAAAAAAAATATGCCGACTCAAAATAAACTTGTGAAATTTCTGCATTTCTTGTATAGTTTTTATATAATTTTTTTTTTTTTTAGAAATGTTAAATTTTCTTCTTTATGCTATTCAGCTTGCTTTTATGCAGCCAGTGTCTTGGGCACGCTTCCGATTGGTACTGATTTGGACCAGTTGAGCTATAAATCGTTTGCAACGGTTTGTAGATGGCTCAACTGTTCCATGTGTATTTTGTAAATATTGTGAATATTGTAAATACTGTATTCGTTGTAATTTTCTTTGTGAATAAATGATAATTTTCTTCTATATTTAATTTGATTAATTATTTTCTAATTCTAAAGGCCCGCAGCTGACAGAAAAATCTTTACTCAAGATTTGATCTGAGTAGAGATTTTCATACAAAACTATAAGTCCTAGAGGTATGAAATTTGGAGGGTAGTATCCTTATATAGTGTAGGGGTGCACTAAGAAAGGAATTTTGAAAAGTTGCAATTTATAGGGTCTAAAATTAGGATCAAACTTTTCAAGTAGTTTCAACCAAATAATGCGTATGCTGCTACCACGCGAGCAAAGCCGCGGGCGACGGCTAGTAAAATTATAATATTCATTGATAAGAAAATGACTTCCGTTGTGAGAACTGAATGAAAACAAACTAATGTTTATACAATTCTATATGTTAATGGAAATGTACTTAACCAACTTTATGAATGACTAGCCGTCTCCCGCGGCGTTGCTCGCGTTCTACCCTTTAGAGTGTGACGTTTCAAAATTCCTTTCTTAGTGCACCCCTACACTATATAAGGATACTATCCTCCAAATTTCATACCTCTAGGACTTATAGTTTAGGCTGTGCGTTGATTCTCTGTCAGCTTCAAAAGAGTTTTATATATATTGATGATGATTGATGATGATAATACGTATTCATTCAGCCCCCTGTGTGCTAGCAATGGCTCATTCCAATTTTCCCCTGCGTGAGTCCCCTGCGTAGAAGATTTCTGGAACTTTTGTCCAATAATCCCCTTAGCGACCTCTGCGACTGCCGGCATGGGAAAACTGGGATAAATTTCCAGTTTTCCCATGCCGGCATCTACTTATGGGACCATTTACACCAGTTTCTTTTATATGTCAAATTAAACAATGCTCAAGCCGAAACATAAGGGTAATTTACTTTGTTATATGTACCTTTTTTTATGATAAAAGTAATGTAACAAGCTGATAGCTCACCTGGTGTTAAGTAGTAACTTCTGCCTATAACAATGCATTACCTCATAGAGCAAGTCCAATGAGGACGTGCCCTGTAAGGCAATGCACTGAGTCCATCACTCTGAGACGTAAAGATGTTGAAGTCTCATGTGCGTGTAATTACACCGGCGCCCTTACCCTTCAAACCGGAACACAGCAATGCGAGCATCGCTGCTTGGCGGCAGGAATAGGTACGGTGCTAGTACTGAACCCGGACGAGCTCTCACAAAGAGCTCTACTACTACTAAAACCTACCTACTCTATAATGTTACGCGTATTATGATACTAACTAGGTATCAAAAAGGTAGGTAGGTATAGATATGTAAGAAAACAATATGATGCAATTACATCATCGTTTTCAATTCATAATATTGTGTTAGGTAGATATTATTTTGCTACGTGTGTGACCCCATCCGTTTGTATTCTATATCAGAAAGTTCTATTAAATATACAGCACTAGCCGTCGCCCGCGGCGTTGCTCGCGTACCCTTTAGGGTGCGACTTTTCAAAATTCCTTTCTTAGTGCACCTCTACACTGTATAAGGATACTACCCTCCAAATTTCATACCTCTAGGACTTATAGTTTAGGCTGTGCGATGATTCTCTGTCAGCTTCAAAAGAGTTTATATATATTGATTGATGATGATGTATCTACAATGGCGACAAAAACTGACACACGGGTAGAGCTACTTATTAGTATTCATAAAAAAATAATTAAAGTACAGTCAGCTGCACTAAAATATAGCCTATCTGTCAACCAGCATAGGATGAATCTCGTGACAAATGGTTGCTTTTGGTTTAGAGAGTTCAAGCTGTATCTAAGAATCCACGTCTTTCATTTCAATAAAATATAGCCTATGTTTCAATCCGGAAAAAGAGCTTCTGAATAGTATAAGTTTCATTGAAATTGGTCCAGTAGTTTAGGTGTGATCCGCTAACAAACAAACAGACAAAAACGGACAAACTCGATTTTCGGAATCAGAATCGTTTATTTAGTAGATCTGCTTATTTAGTTTATCTATATCTTTAATTTTAGTTATTGGCTTTTTTACAGTTTTATAATAGTACTAGCCGTCTCCCGCGGCGTTGCTCGCGTTAGAGTGTGACTTTTCAAAATTCCTTTCTTAGTGCGCCCCTACACTATATAAGGAACCTACCCTCCAAATTTCATACCTCTAGGACTTATAGTTTAGGCTGTGCGTTGATTCTATGTCAGCTTCAAAAGAGTTTTATATATATTGATGATGATTGATGATGATGATTGATGATAGAAGAATAGTATTATAATTATGATCTGTGGTATAGATAAATCTGTCCAAAAATCTTGCACGTTGTTCGGGCAAACGAGCTTTAGTAACAAAGACGAAAATAAATTAAAAAAACAATGATAAAAAGTTCAGAGGGCTAATCGATATATTATGTTATTAAAGTAGGCATCTTTCATAAAATAACATCCGATAACTATAAAATTCCAGTAAAATCTGGCTGTCTTAAGTAAATAATAAAACCCTCAGTTGCATACGCTTATAGTAAACTAGCCGTCGCCCGCGGCATTGCTCGCGTATAACTCTTTTGAAGCTGACTGACAATCAACGCACAGCCTAAACTATAAGTCCTAGAGGTATGATATTTGGAGGGTAGTATCCTTATATAGTGTAGGGGTGCACTAAGAAAGTAATTTTGAGAAGTCGCATCCTAAAGGGTCTAAAATTAGGATTAAAGATTTTAACCAAATAATGCGTATGCTGCTGCCACGCGAGCAAAGCCGCGACGGCTATATAGTCGGTTTATATAGGCAGGTACCTACTATAACCAAGTTGTAAGCGTCAATCTACATCGGAAGACAAGACGTCGCGTCGTGTAGTTATGGAGAGAAAATAAATATTTTTTTGAGAAGCAATTTTTTTTAAGAGCTTTTTCGTTACAATATGCTTTTTCTTAAAAGCTATTTCAGTTATAACTAAAGCAAAACGGTATAAAAGTTACAAACGAAAACAGCTTATGAAGAAAATAATAACGAGCACCCTCTTTTGACAGCATGCTTTTTCAAAGAATATTTATTTTCATGTCACTACGGACACGACAACATCTTGTCGTCAAGTGTGCGCCAACGCTTAAGGTAAAGACAAATATAACCGAATTGAGTAGGTAGGTATTTTTTTTTTATGATAAAAGTAATGGAACAAGCTGATAGCTCACCTGGTGTTAAGTGGTAACTTCTGCCTATAACAATGCATTACCTCACAGAGCAAGTCCAATGAGGACGTGCCCTGTAAGGCAATGCACTGCGTCCATCACTCTGAGACGTAAAGATCTTGAAGTCTCATGTGCCTGTAATTACACCGGCGCCCTTACCCTTTTATAAATCCATTTTGAAAATCCTTATTTTTTAAGTCTGTTAAAAAATACTCACCTTACTTCTTCCAAACTGCCACCGAGCAGCTTCATAAAGCAGTGAGAGTCAGCGTGGTCGTGGATAGCCGACGCGTGGCCGGCCCCCCAACATAATATCATTATGTTGAACGCTCCATTGCCCGCGTCTACTAAATTCCGGGTGTATCTGAAAATGCGAGAAATAAGACTAGGACTACTCGTATATATTTGAATTTTTGCACATAGTTGGTGATATTAATTAAATGTAGTCTTTTTTTACACCGTCACTTTCGTTCATATAAAATCCAGTCCATCCAAAGGTTGCCTGGAAGAGATCGCTCATAGCGATAAGGCCGCCCATTGTACTTCACATAAGAATAATGAACTCGGTATTTATTTTATAATTTCTGTAAAAGTGGTGTACAATAAAGAGTTTTCTATCTATCTATCTAGAGAACCTCCTCTTTTAATGTTGGTTAAAAATAGGTACAGAAAATTTATTTTAGTTAAGATATTTTTATTCAGAAACACGATAGAAAAACATATTTTCTTGATAAAACAAACTCAAAATTATCTCTAATTTGAACAACTTCATACACAGCGATAAATTATAATAGGCCTTTACATCTATTAAAGATGATTTATAGAGCGTCAGGAGGCAACCTATGCCTACACTTAACGACACACTGTAGTGCCTGGGACAATGTTTAGATGGAGTAGGCTTGTAGTCTAGTCAGCCATATACACAGGAAAGACAAGGTCAATACGTGCGGAGCTGACTAAGCCAAGGGTTTCCTCACGATGTTATCCTTCACCGTTAAGCTCGTGTTGATGCGCATATTTTCCGAAACGAAAAATCCATTGATGCACGGCCGGGATTCGAACCCACGACCTTCGGATTGAAAGTCGAGGTGCAATCCCACTCGGCCGACACGGCTTCTACAGCGCTAATTACAGATTTGAAAATAATTTGCCTACAATTTCTTGAGTAATGTCTCTGTCTGATTTTTTCAAAACGAACTTTGTCACAAACTGCATGCTAAAATTGTATAAGTATTTATTTTCAATTAGGTACAGCTGTTATTTTCCTATCGAGAATATTGTGACAAAAGTAAATTTAGCGATCGATAACAGTCCTAATCAATGTCAAAACAAATATTTGCACTACTTCTTAGAACTACGTCAACACAATGTTTTGAAGAGGAGTAATCACCCGTGACGTAATTACAAGGTTCAATGTAGCTAGCTTTTTTTTAATGTTTTTTTTTTACTAACTGATACCCACGACTTCGTAGAATAGAATAGAATAGAATTTCTTTATTTGCTTGAAATAGGTACACAACAGGTGGTAAACAAATTTTAACTAGATCCATTATTTCGCTATTTTCTTATTATAGCATGCAAAAAATTTTTACAATAATAGTTAGGTAGGTCTAATAACAACTATACAATTTACTTAAACTCCATGAATTCACGAACCGTGTAAAACCTATGATCCAGCAACCAGGTGCGTAATACGCTCTTAAATCTTTTTAGGGGCTCCTTTATAATATGTGGTATTTTATTGAAAATTTTTATGCTCATGTAGTAGCAGTTTCTTTGATAGAGAGAAGTTCTTGCAGCAAACTCGCTCACGAGACGTTCGCCATTTCTTGTATTACGCAAGTAAACATCGTTTGCTGTTTTGTATAGATAGCTATGCCGCTTCACAAAACATGCAGTTTCATATACGTAGAGACACGGAAGAGTTAATATTTTGATTTATCGTAAGCGAAACAAAATATCTGTCAACCAGCATACGATGAATCTCGTGACAAATGGTTGCTTTTGGTTTAGAGAGTTCAAAAGCTGTATCTAAGAATCCACGTCAAAATATACAGCTAGTAAAATATACTCTTCTTGTTTTGACTAGTAAGGCGCTGTGTGAAATGTCCAAGGATATTTATTTAATCTAGTTAAAAACTAAATATTAAACTCACCGAAATCTGTCAAACTTCGCATACTTTCTCCAGTCTTTCGGATCTGACTTGTACCCCGCCATAAGTTTCTGAACATCCTGTACGTTGACGTGATCGCTTGAGAACACCATGTGTAGTTCCTCAATCAGCTTCTCGAGGCCTGTGATCTCTCTGCAAATGAAAAAAAACTTACACGGTGCCACTCTTGAAAACTCAAGATACATGTACGTCTTATTCCACTAATCCCCGTTGACAATCCCCGTCAACGGGGATTAGTGAACTTTTTGTTTTAATTTTTTATAAGGTAAGGACTCGCTTATTGATTATTTTTATAATTAAACTAGCCGTCGCCCGCGGCGTTGCTTGCGTTCTAGACCCTTTTAGAGTGTGACTTTTCAAAATTCCTTTCTTAGTGCACCCCTACACTATATAAGGATACTACCCTCCAAATTTCATACCTCTAGGACTTATAGTTTAGGCTGTGCGTTGATTCTCTGTCAGCTTCAAAAGAGTTTTATATATATTGATGACTAGCCGTCTCCCGCGGCGTTGCCCGCGTTGGAGTGTGACTATTCAAAATTCGTTTCTTAGTGCGCCCCTACACTATATAAGGAACCTACCCTCCAAATGTCATACCTCTAGGACTTATAGTTTAGGCTGTGCGTTGATTCTCTGTCAGCTTCAAAAGAGTTTTATATATTACTAGCCGTCTCCCGCGGCGTTGCTCGCGTTAGAGTGTGACTTTTCAAAATTCCTTTCTTAGTGCGCCCCTACACTATATAAGGAACCTACCTTGCAAATTTCATACCTCTAGGACTTGTAGTTTAGGCTGTGCGTTGATTCTATGTCAGCTTCAAAAGAGTTTTATATATATTGATTGATGATTGATGATGATTAAATTGCCTAGGCAACGATTCACAAACTTTTTAATAAAATACGACTCCCTATTAGGTACTTTGTTTCTTCAATAAAATCACAGACTTATAAAAACATTTATTCATATTCAACTGTCGGTTTAGCGCGGCATTAAAAAGTGCTCTATCATTGTCACTTGCATGACAACGAAAAGAGATAGCAACAGATTTAGCAATCATTTTAGTTAGCTCAGCTTTAGGGGGTCAGACCGACAACGGGAGCGAGTTCAAATCCAATGCGATATTATAAACTTTTTGCAACTTTTTACTTTTTATTTTGAGGTGAAACTTAGTACTGCATATTGGTTAAGTATTCTTTGAAGGTTTCACTTCTACCACGTGTGAATTACACACATATTTTTTTTAAATTATTTTGCTGATTTAGTAGAGTTTACTTACTTGTCTACTTTCAGTGGCCGCTCTATAGAATATGACTCCATGTCTCTACATTCTGACACTTTAACCTTGCAGTTTGCGTTATCAATATCCATTATGCTCTGTAAAACACAAAAACCTTTTTTTTTTATGATAAAAGTAATGGAACAAGCATGATAGCTCACCTGATGTTAAGTGGTAACTTCTGCCTATAATAATGCATTACCTCACAGAGCAAGTCCAATTTATTAGTAGGTACTTTTATAATTTTTCTTAATAATTTATTAACTAGGTAAAACTGTTTGCATTGGTTTGTATTGAAACTAATTTTGGGACGAAACCGTAATAGAAATATTAATAAAATTTTAGTTATTGTTTCGTCCCAGTGGGACGAGATACCGGTGGTCCGAAACTAGAATAACTCTTTGCTAGCTATGCGATAATTATTTGACTATTTACCTATACAGTATGTAGGTACCTACTTTAACCGACTTCAAAGAAGAAAGAGGTTCTCAATTTGGCAAAGGCTAAGTAATCAAGGTACACGACCATCAAACAAAACCTCGCTGAAGTTGTTTATGAAAAATCGCAAACAACAATATTGTGTGCAATAACATTACACAAGGTTCAGCGTAAATATCATTTTTGATCCAAAAAAGAAACTAAAAATCAATTTTTTGATCGAAAAACTTTTTGGATCAAAATGATAGGCAGTACCTACGTATTTTAACTGCTGCAAACTTTCGTAGCCTGACTCTAACACGATGGGCTATCGACCACAGCCAATCCATAGATCCATAGATTTTGACAGAAATTCTGTCATTTGTCAGTACAAAATGACACGAAATCTGTCAAAATCCGGATCCAATTTGGAACGCGGCGGTGGTCAAGAGTAGCCCTCCAGGAATTATTATTATTATATTTATTTATTAATAATTAACAATACCTACCTAACACATAATACAAGCTTTAGACACTTTTCGAGTTTTGCCTCAAACATATTTGGGTCAAAAATAAACGCTTAGAAAGCTTTATAACACTTGAACTTTGAATTGCAAGACAATTACTGGGTCTCAATGACCATTTATCTCGCAACTAAAGATATCTTAAACAAACATTCTTATTTACTTACCGAAAGATCTCGAAACTCGTCAAAGTTCGCACGATTTCCACTTTAGATAAATAAAAAGTTCTTGTCCAACCTTTACAACAATCAAACTGTTTATTCACAAAACTATTTACAAAAGTCGTAAGTAAAAAAAAACTTCTCAACACACAACTGGTTTATTCGTCAGTTTTTAAAAAACAACCGTCTTCGTGCGTTCGCAAAGATTGAATGACAGTTGAATTCGCGCCTCTTTTATTTTGACAGATAGGCCTATAGCGCGCTCTTTGCAAGTCCACAGTGGTACGAGGGTATTGGCCCTATAATCTATTACAGGGATGTATTAAGGTCAGCCCTTTTGATAATGTTGTTTGTTAAAACAACCCTGCACTCAATACAATACAGTCGATAGTTTCTTTTACTCACGTTTTTTGGGCTCATTCCAGTTTTCCGCTGCGTGTTCCCCCTGCGTTTCTGGTTTTTTTGTCCAATTATCCCTTTAGCGACCCCTGTGACTGCCAGCAGGGGAAAATTGGATACAAAAATCCCCATAAGGGTTCATTTACACTGTTATCTTTTAAAAGTCAAATTGTGCAGTCTAAAAAATTTACCTCATTTTTATTTTATTCAATCTCTTAATCTGTCCTTTGTTATTTTTTGTTTAATTTTGATACTAAGCTATATTTCTTACTATTTATTATCAAATGTTTATGTTAAAGTACCTATGTAAAACGTGGCATGGGTAAAAAAAGGCTCCTGACACCATAAATCATCTATATTAGAATATGTATCATTTTAAAAAAAACACAACTTAAACAGATGCAAAAGCCTGCTTCTATAACAGTATTTTAGGTAGGTACCTAAACCACTGGTACTACTTTCTTAAATGATCTTTTTGCACATGTTCGTTCGTATGTAATTTTTGCAAGTTTTTTATTAGTTTTTACTTGATAACAATTAAAATAATAATAATGAATGACGTAAGATGGGTATGCATCGTCATTATTTTGACAGAACCGTCTCAGCAACAAACATCGATAACTTTATCACTTCATAATAATATAAAGATTCAGTCTCAATGTGTAATTAAATACGTACGAAAATGATAAGACTCAACAGTACTTAGGTAGCTCTTAACATATAGTTTACTGTGTTGAGTACCTATTGTATTATCTTGAATCGAATGATGAAGAATAAACCCGCAAAATATGTACAAATTAAAAAAGATTTGAAATATGGAAATAAGAATCCAATACGATATAAAGCTCTCAAATCTCTTGACACTAAAGATGTTTGAGGATGAGGATCCCCATATCCCCAAAAAAAGCCATGGTTGACTACCTAGAAGATATGTTAAATACTAGTAATAATAGTATTAAAGATAGTATGTTGATAGGCGTCTGTTGGCTAGGGGGGCGTCTGTTGAGCTCTGAATTCTTTGATTAATCTGATCGTGTAGTCACTATTGCAAGCTAATGTTTACTTTGCTTAGTTATACTGTCTTTAAAATGTTAGTACCTAATTTACCAATTTAGCTAGTGTCAAATAGGTTAGTTTGTACTTTTTCCTAAGTGCTCTTATCTCTAATAATATGTTTCTATCAGTGAAAACTTGTTATTAGCCTTATGTTTCTAAATGCTTGTCTACTATATTTTTAAGAGCTGTAAGTTTTCCTAAAATAAATAAATAAATAGTATGTATTAATTCAAAAATATGTTAAAAAAGTATTTAATAAAAAACTCTTTTTATTCATTGCACGAGTTTCTAGATGAGAATTATTAAAATATTTAAAACTAGATACATCAATATGCCACCTAGTGCCTATCTGTACCTGAACAAATCGCTGTGCCCTAACAGGGTTTATGTTTGATACACTACCTTTTGTACAACATCTTTAAAACAACATAAGTGCAATATACGATTTGAATTTGAATTTAGTAAGTACCTACCTGCAAAATGACTCGTAGGTTTATATCAGATCTTGCAATAGAATAACCTTATGTAAGCTCTAGTGACTCTATCTACTTGGATACCTAGTTTTTGGTAATTTATGCAACCGAAGATAGGTACTTCAGCTAGATTGACAGAAGACGTCATACAAAACTGTATACACTTTGGTACCTGTCTAAAAAAAAAAAAAGGTCAATAGTCAATATATTGTTACAAATATAGTAATGTAGGAAATGCGGTGTGCTTTCCTGTAATTGGCACAATCTAGGCACTCCTGAAAACCAGCGCTAAAGGAGCCACCATGCACCTTTAGCATTTGGCTGAGCAGAACTTTCCAGAGGTTCTTGTTTGTCTTCTTGGATGTTTGTTTTATTGTGTTTTTGCGTCTTCTTCTTCCTCCCCTTATCCCACTAGGTGGGGTCGGCACAACATGTTCTTTTCTTCCATTCTCGTCTATCATTCGTCATCCCAGTGTTCACTCCCCTCCTATGCATATCATCTCTTACACAATCCATCCATCTTTTCTTAGGCCTACCTCTCCTTCTATATCCTATTGTGTTTTTGCGTAAAATAAATTATTAATTTCTATTGTAGGTAATACATTTTATTGAATAAGGTTATTTAAGTGATTTTTGTAGCCTACATAAATAAATAAATAAACGTCTCATTGCACCCCTGGGACTCTGTTAGCTAACTACTGAACCTGCTCTGAGAAAGTAAAACCTAGTGTTTGCGTTTATTCTTTTTGCTACATCTTCGCACATACGATCGATAGTCTCTCCCGTTTTTACTTTTGTTTTGATACCAAAAGGGTCGATGTAAGGGGAACGTGACTTTTTTTTTATAAATGGCATTTGTGGCGTTTATGGGCACTAAATCCCGATGATTTATGATCTCCGGTGACCCCTTACAAAGTAGGTCATAACTTCTAGGTTTGACCTTTGACCTCAGCTCAACTGACCTTTGAAAATTTTGACCTTGACCCTCTGTACCTAAGCCTAGGTATACCTTTTAATGCTAAAATTATCTAGATCTGCAAAAAAATAAAAAATAAACAATGGTTGTGACTATTGTATTTTATTTATTCAGGACGGCTATTAATGTCATCCGGATTAAAAAAAACCTCGAATACCTTAGAAAGGCATTTCGCCACTTTCCAAAATAACTAAAACGTATCAAATATGCCGTTTTCCGCACCAAAAAACATTGCACTTACGACATTTTGCAAGCAAGAAACCACTTGTAAAAGTAGTATACCATTTTTAAACGAGAACATTGTCCTTTTTATTCAAAAACAGCTTATCCTAACGTTACAATCTTACTCACATACGCCCTTTTGTTCGGAGTGAAAAAACGCGCAAAAGTAGTATACTATTTTCTCCGCGCGGAAACCAAAAAGTCGTAAGTGTCATGTAGATAAGTCTTTTTACGGCGTTTTGTAAGTGAGAAGATAGCTAATTCAGCTTGTGTAATGCGAATCGCGTGTCTTTTAATAGGTGAACGATGTTATTGATACGAGGATTGAATTTTGTATGGATTTAAAAGTAAATACTTACTCCTTAATGGTGCCTTACCTACTATTTTGATCTTTAGCACTACCGCTTGGCACTACTAGTAGAGTGAACGGAAATTATCCTTTCCCGTGAAACTACTATTCTTATTGGCTGATTAAATGCATAATATAAAATCTCCCGTGGAATACCTCATTACAAATAAAATAGACCTAAGTAGGTATATCAAAGCAGATAAATATAATAATACTAGGTGCCGCCCGCGACTTCGTTCGCGTCCCGTTGGATAACGTGAATTTTTCGGGATAAAAAGTAGCCTATGTGTTAATCCACGTCACGGACAATATATATTCCAAGTTTCATGCAAATCGGATCAGTAGTTTTTACGTGAAAGAGTAACAAACATCCATCCATACTTACAAACTTTCGCGTTTATAATATTAGTAGGATTAGTAGTAGCTAGTACTATTTGTTTGTTTGTTTCTTGTATGTATCTATAAGTTTGCTATATTTCTACGTCCGTCCTGTATTTTTCTGTGTATGTCAAATAAACTATCTATCTAGGATTGTTTCAAAGCGAGTTTGATCTATGAAAATACACTAAACGACCTAGTTTAGATTGGATATTTGGGATTTTACCGATTAATAGTTTGTGATTCCACATTAAAAGCTTTGATTAGTTTAGGGTATAATATTGTTGTTGTTCTTTTTGGTTCTTGTGTGTTTTGTATATGGATCTTTAGTTGTCCGAAATAAAGAAGTTTTATTTTTTTATTATTTTATTTTATATTATATGATCTGTGGTTTGGGACTAAAAGGAAAAAAAGAGTGTTGAAGTATATTTATTTATTTATAATAATTTATTAACAAACATATTTCTTATAACTAACAAAGATCATCAACAAAGTCATCTTAAAACTTAAGATTGTTTGAGTCATCACCATCATCAGTTGTCATCATCTTTATCAGTTACCATCATCATTTTATTACGTTTTCTTTTCTTTGTTTGATTTAGTGTACAATAGTTTTCCGACCAAATCATGAATTTTTACTTATTTTCTACTTTTCGTTTAGAAAACTTGTTAAAAATTATATTAATGCTAAACCTTGTCATCACCGTTTCAATCATCATCATCATCATCAATATCCTCTCAGTTTAAATAATAATCATCATCATCATCATCAGTTATCAATCATCATCATCATCAATATCCTCTCATTTTAAATAATCATCATCATTATTATCAGTTATCAATCATCATCATCATCGTCATCATCGTCGGCAGCCATCTTCATCTTGGCCTCCAGATCTTTGGCGGGATTGAACACGCCACTAGTTTGCGCGTTACAAATGTAACATCGTGTTGTTTTCTTGTAATTACCTAAAGCGCATTTTTCGCAAAAGTAATGTTTGCATCTGTAAAAAGAATATTCTAATTAATCCTAATAATATTATAAACGCGAAATTTGTATGTGTGTATGGATGTATTATGTAGTAGGTACATATAGCTCTTAATTTTTATTTAAGACCAGCCGTCTCCCGCAGCGTTGCTCGCGTTAGAGTGTGACTTTTCAAAATTCCTTTCTTAGTGCACCCCTACACTATATAAGGATACTACCCTCCAAATTTCATACCTCTAGGACTTATAGTTTAGGCTGTGCGTTGATTCTCTGTCAGCTTCAAAAGAGTTTTATATATATTGATGATGATTGATGATGATAAATATTATACTCTGTAATGTCGCACGCCAACCTCCTCATTACACCACCACGTTTGGGTTGGCTGGCAGACAATGCTTTCAGCATTAAGTCCACCCTTTGTAACAAATTTATAATTTTCTGCAATAATGTATTAAATAGATAAATAAATGGATGTTTGTTACTCTTTCACGCAAAAACTGAACCGCTCGTGGCTGGGCTTGCTTAGTCAATCTTCACCGATTATCTAAGTTAAGCGACGTTCTGCGCGGTCACTATTTGGATGGGTGACCGTTAAATTTACATCAGAGCGCTTCCGTGCTTCGGGCACGTTACTGTCCCGGCTCTAGCAGTCGTTCAGCCACGACGGAGGCCTTAGGCGGCCTAAAAACTCCGTCACCAGAGTTGGCCACTAACTCATACGAGCTTGCTTTGCTTATCATACCGTATTCCCTATTACTTCCTAATACTTAATTCCTAATACTTAGTCTAACATAGTAACAGCGGGTTCTATCATAGTAACAATGGGTTCTACATATCTCTTACAAGTTCTAACATAGTTACAATGAGTTCTACTAAGTTTCAATGGGTTCTAATATACTTACGGTGTATTATTAACCTATTAATACTCACTTAGTAACCACGGGGTCCGTAAAACTGTTTCTACATATAAAACATTTGAAAGGCAGCTCATCATCGCTGTGTATTTCGTAGTCGGAGTCAGAATCGCCGTTTTCTTTTTTATTTTCGTCTCTTTCCAACTGCCAGCCGTGCTTGTAGTCCGAACGGTCGTGTAGGAATTTGCATGAATCTGTTGTCAAATCAAATATTGTTTTTTTTTTTAAATAATAATAAATTACTATTCATGGGTATTTCACAGAACGCCATCTAGTCGCAAACTAAGCAAAGCTTGTACTATGGGGACCAGATTGCTGATAGAATACTTATAAACATACATAGGTACTTTTTTAGCCGATTTCAAAAAAGAAAAAGGTTCTGTTATGAAAGTCAAAAAGATTAAACGGGACGCGCACAAAGTCGCGGGCGGAAGCTAGTTATGTTATTAATAATATTGATTATTAATAACTTACCGCCGAAACCACAGAAGCCAGTTTCTTTGTAATCTTTACAAATATCCGGCTGGTAATCCCATCTGCAAACAAAAAGAAGTATATTACTATAATTTATTCAATACGTTTTAATAATACGTCGTCTAACAATAGCCATCGATGTCCTCAAGAAATAAGTAAACAAGCTCGTATGGGTTAATGGCCAACTCTGTTGACTGAGTTTTTAGGCCGCCTTAAGGCCGTCATGGCTTAACGACTGCTAGAGCCGAGACCGACAGTTTAACGTGCCCTGCGAAGCAGGAAATCGCTCAGATGAAAATGCCACGGAACCCCACTGACGGGTGTTTCTATGTATTATAAGTATGTATTTACAAAAAAAAATATGTATGTATTCTATCAGCCATCTAGTTCTTATAGTACAAGCTTTGCTTAGATTGGGACTAGATGGCGTTGTGTTAAGTGCCCGTGAATATTTATTTATTTTTTATTGAACAAACATTTGTGTGTGGAAAACTTAGTGTTTGTTCTATATCTTGTTGTTACTATTTATAATAAATTTACAAAAAAAATTAGTATAAGTATTCTATTAGCAATCTAGTTGTCATAGTACAAGCTTTGCTTAGTTTGGGACTAGAGGGCGCTGTGTGAAATGTCCATGAGTATTTATTAATTAACTTCATTACCTGACAGTGGCCCTCAAGTTAGCCGGAGCCCTAATGGGGCCCTTTCTAACGAGCCCCGAGCTAGCGTTCCCAGCCGCTGTATCTTTCTTCTTATAATATTGTGCGTAGTTATTTAACCCTCGATACACCTGGAATGTAGATAGATAGATAGATAAATAAATAGGCCTTTACATCTATTGAAGATGATTTATACAGCGTCAGGAGGCAACCTATGCCTACACTTAACGACACACTGTAGAGTGTAGTGCCTGGGACAATGTTTAGATGGAGTAGGCTTGCCCAGCACCTATACCATCCTCTCGGCATAGTCAGCCAAGCCGTGTTGGCCGAGTGGGATTGTACCTCGACTTTTGATCCGAAGGTCGTGGGTTCGAATCCCGGCCGTGCATCAATGGATTTTTTGTTCGGAAAATTTATATGCGCATTAACATGAGCTTTACGGTGAAGGAAAACATCGTGAAGAAACCCGCGGCTTAGTTAACTGTGCACGTATTGACCTTGTCTTTCCTGTAGATATGGCTGACTAGGCTGAGAGGATGGTATAGTACTACAAGCCTACTCCATCTAAACATTGTCCCAGGCACTACAGTGTGTCGTTAAGTGTAGGCATAGGTTGCCTCCTGACGCTGTATAAAATCATCTTCAATAGATGTAAAGGCCTATATATAAACCACTTTTACAGAAAATGTGAAGTACAATGGGCGGCCTTATCGCTATGAGCGATCTCTTCCAGTATTACACATATAAAATCTAATATCCTACTAATATTGTAAACGCGAAAGTTTGAACGGATGTATAGATGTTTGTTCGATTCGATTAGGATGAAACTTGGAATGTATATTGTCCGTGACCTGGATTATCAACGGCATCCAACGGGACGCGAACTCTTCAGAAACGCTTAGAAGATTTTGCACTTCTAATCCTGCGCAGACGAAGTCGCGGGCACAAGCTAGTAAGTTAAAAAAAATTTTGTATAATATTATGTACCTTGTCATCAGCTTGACCTTCCAACTCCTCGTTTATCTTCTGCGCCTTCTCAAAGATAGCTTGAGCGTCTCTATCACGTTCCGTGTCCAACTCGTAAGTAGCTGTCGCGTTCTCTCTTTGCTGCTGTACCGATAGTGTTGTGCGGTCTTTCACCTGGTTTGAAGAAAATATAACATCAGTTGTTTTTTTGTTCTTACATCTGCTATCAGCCTGCTGGCTATAAGCGGATCTTATCTATACTAATATACTACTAATATTATAAAGAGGAAAAATTTGTATGTAAGTATGTTTGTAACAAATTGGCTCAAAAAGTACAGATCCGATTTGGATGGAATTTGGAATATATATTGTCCGTGACCTGGATTAACACATAGGCTACTTTTAATCCCGGAAAATTAACGGGATCCAACGGGACGCGAGCGGAAGCTAGTGGAAGATATTTAGTGGCGTGCAGGGCTGAACTCTAATGAGTATAGCACCACTTTCATTCAATTTTGTTCATTACACTCACAATACTAATATTTCGGCACTTCAATCTTCTTTATGTATTTGGTAAAAATACACATGAAGAAATAAATATTCATGGACATTTCATATGCCCGCTAGTCTCAAACTAAGCAAAGCTTGTACTATGGGAACTAGATTGCTAGAAGAAAACATGATTTTTTTTGTAAATACAATAAACACCAAAAACATCTATGTTTGCCACACTACCTTTAATGTGTGTTCTTGGTGGGGATCGAACCCACGATCCACAGCATAGAAGGCAGAGCTACTACCGAGTGAGCCATGACGCCTGTCTTAGATACTGACTGAAGATTGACTAAGCAAGCAAGCCACGAGCGGTTCACCAACTGAGCTGTGATGGCTGGCAGTAGAAAGGACTCACTTTTTCATCATCGCTGCTATCACCATCATCATCAATCTCCACTTTTTGCTTCTTTGGTCCGGACGTCGATTGGATATTAGGGTTCAATTTCATTGGTTTCTTCACCGGCAGAACTACACCTTGGTCAGAATCCGAGCTATTCTTCTCTGGAAATTATAGTAAGAAATATTGTAAGTTGCAATAGCGCAGCACTGTATAGGTATCGGTTCTATCTTCTTCTTCTTCTATCTTCTAAATATATAAAACTCTTTTGAAGCTGACTTAAAATCAACGCACAGCCTAAACTATAAGTCCTAGAGGTATGAAATTTGGAGCGTAGTATCCTTGTATAGTGTAGGGGTGCACTAAGAAAGGAATTTTGAAAAGTCGCACCCTAAAGTGTCTAGAATTAGGATCATAGATTTTAACCAAATAATGCGTATGCTGGTACCACGCGAGCAAAGCTGCGGGCGACAGCAATGTTACTGGTACATTATGTACGTACTCTGAGGTACTAGCACTTCATAAAACTAAAATTTTGCTACTTTTGTAAGTAACATAACCTCCAATTGGTATTTATGATTTTTACTTTGTTTAAAGCAGTTAAAATGAGAAGCTATGTGTTATATACCTTCAGAACTGGACTCCTTGCGTTTTCTGCCACCCCTGTTTCTAATATTACGCTTTTTGAACGAGGTAGGGACTTCAACTTCTTCGTCAGACATTTTTGCAATTGGTAAGAACAACCTGTTTCATCCCACAAACAGAAACATTTATTATCAAATTCTATTCATTTTGTATCAAATTCTGTAAGTTCCTTCACGCGATTTTGTTATTTTTTGTTTGTAAATCCAATTTGAATTTGAGTTCCACGATCAACAAAAACAAACATAAAACATGACATGTTTTTTTTTTTTTTTTTTTTCGCTCCTCAGAGCAGGCAATAGTTTTAAAACCATACCGTGACATTTGATGACATGAAAGCAATTTTTTTTTTTTTGTTCTGGCACTTAAAAAAAGAAACAAATGTGATGCCAACTCAACTTTCAACTTCTTACATTCCCCAAGTAGTTGGTCTTCGATTCCGGCATCTGATTCAGTTATATACATAAATAATACTTTACTGCACAAAATTATAAATTTGTTACAAAGGGTCGACTTAACGCTGAAAGCATTGTCTGCTAGCCAACCTAAACGTGGTGGTGTAATAAGAAGGTTGGCTTGGCGTGCTTAATAAGTAATCATTTTTCATACAATATAAGTCTCTCCAGCTTCAATTTCAATATGAACCTACTTTTATAAAAAATCTATGATGTTATTTCAGTTCTAAGTCTCGTTACGGAAAACTTTTTTATTACCCTTTAATAAGTTCTAAAGCCAAAGAGTGGGCATCCCTATATCCTTCCCCCTTCCTTACGTCAAACATGCGCCAAACAATAAAAAACAAATAAAAACATTACTGTCAATGTCAAACTGTTTTTTTTTCGGGTGTTTCACGCTAAAGGTAGGTAGGGTAGTAGAAATAAAATGAATTCGTTTAAAATGTAAAAATTTATTAGAAACCCTTAAGGACCAAAAATTATACAAAATATGTAAGTACACAATACATTTTTTAAAGTGTAGAAATATTATAAGATCAAAAATAGGTATACATACAAGAACGCTGAATTTTCTTTGGTATGTACATAATATAGACAGCTTCTTTGGTAAATAAATAAATTAATTAAAATTATTAGTGGTAACTCTCATCAAAAGATCCTCTTTAGACATACTAAATCTTTTTTTTACATTCTTGTAGAATATCTAAACCGCTAATTTGACTCAAAAAGTTAAATAATGCGTTGTTTGACCACTAGATGGCACTTTCACGGGTATCACTTGTCAAAATCCAAGGACGCGCCAAAGTTACTCCGTTTTCAAAATAGCTATTTCAGGGTCTTTTTTTCATTGCCTAGATGTCATGCAGCCTGCTTCAGAAATAGGTCGACATAGCTGAAACAAAAAAACAACATTAGGTGCCGTCGACTTAATTCACGACTAAATCACCTAAGAGAATTAAGTATATTATTTAGTAGATTTAAATTACTCTTAGGTAATTTGCAAAATAAAGAACTACACTAATGGTACTGGAAGGTGACTGAACTTCTGTTTCTGTTCTTTGGTTGATCCCGCATAGGAAAATGCATCAAATCGCGGATTTACCTTACCCTGGTAATGCCGGTATCTCTTTCTTTTGGTGTAGGTACCTATGTACCTATTAGACATTGGCAAATATACAATCAGAAAACCAAAAAAGACTTGGCAAAAGGACATGACCTTCTCCGGAGTCTCCAGCACAAGAAAAAAAAAAGAGGTAAAAAAAGTTAATGGTATTTGGCTTTTTTTAAATATTTTGTTCTGGCGCTGGAGGTTGTCCTTTTGCCAAGTCTTTTTTGGTTAAGAAAGAGTTACTTACCCTACTATCAACACTGAACCCATATCCAATATTACAGTGCATCTTTAATGCCTTCCCGCTTGCACAAACGTAGAATGATGAGCACTCCTCCGGGTCCGGGATGATGCCGTCTCTCTCACACAGTCCCGTGATGGTGGCGATGTGTTTGGGAATCGTTGAAAGGTAAGAGGTTCCGAGAGTGCAACCTCCTTCGGCTATAGGTACGCATTGCTAAAAAAAGGAAAAGAAATTGTTAAAAAAAAACAAAAGAAAAATGACAGTTGTAGGTAATGTATGGTATGAAATGAATGTATGTTATAGCAATACCGGTCAAGTATTATTTTGTAAGATCACCAACTCTAAATAACTCTACCAATCTACCAAGGAGTAGGTACATATTACGGCGTATATAAGAGATGAAGCATTGCTCGTCAATTTTACCGCCAATCCCCCCACACATCAATGCCGTACACAAGCAAGGAGTATCATAGTATACCAAGGTCTATTATCAACGTTTAATTTTTACTGTTATACCTATTCTGTAAGCAAAAAGTATTGCAGGTTCTTGTGAAAATATATTTTTAATACTCGGTAATAATAAAATTGGGCCTATGTTTGAACTTACCCTCAAAACTGCATCAAATTCGAAGCCCTTTGAACAATACAATGCTATAGCCTGACCTCCTGCACACATAAAGTAAGCATCACATCGATCTGAGTTGGCAACATTGCCCATAACACCGAGAGGGCAAAGCTGAGGTGTAGATTCTATTTCTTCTGTTGTTGGTGCACTTTTTATCGTTGATGCTACATCAGTAGCTAAATCTTTAGTTTCCGTTGCAGCAGATAAGTTTTCTGTTGAACTACCACTATTTCCTAGCGTACAACCTCCTTCGGAGATCGCAACACAAGTTCTCAGTTCTTGGTGGAATTCAAAACCTTGTGCGCAAAATAGAGGTATGGCAACACCGCCCGCGCACATGTAATAAGCGTCACATCGCTCTGAGTTGGCAACATTACCCGTTACGCCGAGTGCACATATTGGGGCTGGCGCAGAAGTTGTTAATTCTACTACTTCGGTTGTATCTGTATCGGTAGTAGTATCGTTTGCTTGTTCAGTTGTATGTTCATTTCTTTCTGTTGTAGCTTCAACGTATTTAGCGGTAGTCCAGTCCGTTGCTTCCGTCTCTACGTTATTGTCTGTAGTAGTTATAGTACTACCACCAAGAGTACATCCTCCTTCAGCGATTTCTACACAAGTTCTCAATTCTTCGTTGAATTCAAACCCTTGAGCACAGAAAAGAGGTATGGCAACACCGCCAGCACACATGTAATAAGCGTCACATCGTTCTGAGTTGGCAACATTGCCCATCACACCGATCGGACAAATCGGGGGTGGAGCCGAAGTTTCTAATTCTACTACTTCGGTGGTCTCTGTATTTGAAGCAGTCACATCTATTTGCTCAGTTGTTACTACATTTGTTGTAGTTTCATCTGCTACAGTAGTAGTTCCAATAAATTCAGTAGTAGTCAATTCCGTTGCTTCCGTCTCTACGTTGTTTTCTGTAGTAGTAGTTACACTACCTCCAAGAGTACATCCTCCTTCAGCGATTTCTACACAAGTTCTCAATTCTTCGTTGAATTCGAACCCTTGAGCACAGAAAAGAGGTATGGCAACACCGCCAGCGCACATGTAATAAGCGTCACATCGCTCTGTGTTGGCAACATTGCCCATCACACCGATCGGGCAAATCGGGGGTGGAGCCGAAGTTTCTAATTCTACTACTTCGGTGGTCTCTGTATTTGAAGCAGTCACATCTGTTTGCTCAGTTGTTACTACATTTGTTGTAGTTTCATTTGCTTCAGTAGTAATTTCAATAAATTTAGTAGTAGTCAATTCCGTTGCTTCCGTCTCTACGTTGTTTTCTGTAGTAGTAGTTACACTACCTCCAAGAGTACATCCTCCTTCAGCGATTTCTACACAAGTTCTCAATTCTTCGTTGAATTCAAACCCTTGAGCACAGAAAAGAGGTATGGCAACACCGCCAGCGCACATGTAATAAGCGTCACATCGTTCTGAGTTGGCAACATTGCCCATCACACCGATCGGACAAATCGGGGGTGGAGCCGAAGTTTCTAATTCTACTACTTCGGTGGTCTCTGTATTTGAAGCAGTCACATCTATTTGCTCAGTTGTTACTACATTTGTTGTAGTGTCATCTGCTACAGTAGAAGTTTCAATAAATTCAGTAGTAGTCCATTCCGTTGCTTCCGTCTCTATGTTGTTTTCTGTAGTAGTAGTTACACTACCTCCAAGAGTACATCCTCCTTCAGTAATTTCTACACAAGTTCTTAAATCTTGGTCAAATTCAAATCCTTGAGCACAAAACAGAGGTATGGCAACACCGCCTGCGCACATGTAATAAGCGTCGCATCGCTCAGCATTGGCAACATTACCCATCACTCCAAGAGGGCAAATTGGAGGGGGGGCAGAAGTTGCTAATTCTATTACTTCTGTTGATCCCATATTTTTCTCTTCTTCTGTAGTAGTCTCTGTAACTACATTATCAGGAGTGATTGTTTGTTCTTCAGTAACAGCTTCCGTTGTTTCAGTAACGGTAGTCGCTTCTGTAATCAGTTCAGTGGTTACTTCTAGAGTTGTTAAACTATCTGTAGTTGTTCTATCGTCTGTAGTAGTTGTTGCATCGTCTACAGTAGTGGTAGCATCACTTGAGGTCTCAGTGGCAGTTGTAGTATCAATCTGGCTAGTGGTTGTTTCAAAAGAACCGGTGCTTTGCCCAAGAGTGCAGCCTCCTTCAGCTATTTCTATGCAGACCTGAAAAAAGAAAAACGTAAGACTTCTGAGGCAAAGAATACTTACGAGACTTTTAGACACAATATTTCTGAAACTCAAAAATTTTAAAAATGAGATCCAAGTTAAATAAAAATTGAGTAGTGGTAATATTGATAATGAAGACACTAACCTTTGTGAAAGGGTCAAACTCAAACCCAGTACTGCAAAACAACGGGATAGCATTGCCACCTGCACACATGTAGTACGAATCGCATTGTGTTGGATGTGCTACGTTTCCAAATACCCCCATAGGACAGACCACTGGAGTTACTTCAGTGACTGTTGGTTTGTCTGTTACGGTTGTTGCTTCAGCAACTGTGGTTGCTTCTTTGGTAACTGTTGTTTCAGTAGCTGCTGTGATTTCTGTGACTGTTGCTGCTTCTGTGACTGTTGTAGCTTCAGTGACTGTTGTTGACTGAGTGGTAACCGGTATATCAGTGGCTGTTGTAACTGTTGTTGCATCTGTGACTGTTGCTGCTTCTGTGACTGTTGTTGACTGAGTGGTAACCGGTATATCAGTAGCTGTTGTAACTGTTGTTGCATCTGTGACTGTTGATGCTTCTATGACTGTCGTTTGTTCTGTTACTCTTGTTGCTTCAGTAGCTTCTACTGTTTCAGTCGCATCTGGTGCTTCTGTGACTGTTGTTGCGTCTGTAATTGTTGGTATTTCACTTGTAACCGGTTTATCCGTAGATGTTGTTATATCAGTAGCACCAGGTGTTTCAGTGACCACTGGCTTTTCTGTAGTGGATACTTCTGTCACAGTTGGTGTTTCTGTTGTCATAGACTCTGGTGGATTTGGTACTTCAGTGACAATTATAACTTCTGTAGTAACAGGCGTTTCATCAACTGGTGTCCCTTCTACTGTTGTTTGTGCTTCTACAGTTGTTTCCAGCGGACTTTGTGTTGTTCCATCTGTGGTTTTGTCAACTTGTTCTGTAGTGTAGATTGGTGTTGAAGAATCTGTCTCAGTTGTATTTTTTTCTGTAGCAAAATCTTCAGTAGTGGTTTTCTCAGTGGTAACATCTTTAACAGTAGTTTCAGTTCCAATATCAGTAACAGCAGTGTATTCTTCTGTTGGCCTTTCGTTATTTACTGTGGTCCCTTTATATTCTTCAGTTGTACCATCTGTTACTGCGGTGGTTGCAGCAGCAGTCGTGATAGTATTTGGACTTGTGCTATCATCTTCAGTAGTCGTCACTGCCGGTGTGCTGTTTTCGTCTGTAATTTCTTCATTAGGATCTTGTGTTGTTTGTAGGTTGGTTGTACTGTCAGTAACGTCAGTAGTACTGTCTGTTGAAGGGAGTGTTGTAGATGTACCAAGGGTACATCCTCCTTCAGCGATCGGGACGCAAGTCTGAAAAAGATTAAGATTCAGTTTTGTTTTGGTACGTTATCTATTAATCGTGAATGATATTATTTTTATCTATATCTTCTTCTAAATATATAAAACTCTTTTGAAGCTGACTGATAATCAACGCACAGCCTAAAATATAAGTTCTAGAGGTATGAAATTTGCAGGGTAGTATCCTTATATAGTGTAGGGGTGCACTAAGAAAGGAATTTTGAAAAGTCACACTCTAAGGGTCTAGAACGCGAGCAACGCCGCGGGCGACGGCTAGTACTATTATAAAACTGTAAAAAATCCAAAAACTAAAAATTAAAGATTTGGATAAATGAAATACGCAGATCAACTAAATAAATGATTCTGATTCTGAAAATCGAGTTTGTCTGTTTATCTGTTTGTTGTTTCAGTGGGACACAAAACGCTAAATAAAAAATTAGTAAAAAGGGTTTTAAATCAATTTTCGTAGTAAGTACGTATAAAAAATACTCACACTTAGTTTCGGGTCGAATTCAAACCCAGTACTGCAGTACAGTTTGATAGCCGTGCCGCCAGCACACATGTAGTAGCTATCACATTTATCCGGGTTCGCCACATTTCCAAACATTCCAGGAAGACAAATCGGCTGCGGTGTACTGGGAAGTGTGGTTGGTGCTAAAGTAGTTTCAGTAACTGCACTTTCAGTAACATCTGTTGAATTAGTGGAAGTGGGAGAGGAAGTAGAAACTGTTGGTGAATCAGTAGAATCCGTGGGAGAGGAAGTAGAAACTGTTGGTGAATCAGTGGGCTCCGTGGGAGAGGAGGTAGAAACTGTTGGTGAATCAGTGGGCTCCGTGGGAGAGGAGGTAGAAACTGTTGGTGAATCTGTGGGCTCCGTGGGAGAGGAGGTAGAAACTGTTGGTGAATCAGTGGGATCCGTGGGAGAGGAAGTAGAAACTGTCGGAGTATCAGTGGGCTCCGTGGGAGAGGAGGTAGAAACTGTTGGTGAATCAGTGGGCTCTGTGGGAGAGGAGGTAGAAACTGTTGGTGAATCAGTGGGCTCCGTGGGAGAGGAGGTAGAAACTGTTGGTGAATCTGTGGGCTCCGTGGGAGAGGAGGTAGAAACTGTTGGTGAATCAGTGGGATCCGTGGGAGAGGAAGTAGAAACTGTCGGAGTATCAGTGGGCTCCGTGGGAGAGGAGGTAGAAACTGTTGGTGAATCAGTGGGCTCTGTGGGAGAGGAGGTAGAAACTGTTGGTGAATCAGTGGAATTCGTGGGAGAGAAAGTAGAAACTGTTGGTGAATCAGTGGGCTCCGTGGGAGAGGAGGTAGAAACTGTCGGAGTATCAGTGGGATCCGTGGGAGAGGAAGTAGAAACTGTCGGAGTATCAGTGGGATCCGTGGGAGAGGAAGTAGAAACTGTTGGTGAATCAGTGGAATCCGGTGTTACGTCAGGAGAATCAGTTGATAAACTAGTATCCGTTGAAGTATCCGGTGTAGTATCCGGTGTCACAGTGGTGGAATAAGCGTCCGTTGTGGAAGTGCTTTCGGTAGCAGATCCCAAGGTACAACCTCCTTCAGCGATGCGTACACAGGTCTGCAAAACAAGAGTTGGATTTAACAGCTGGAATACGTAATAGGTTAAATAACGCGTCCAGGCAATGTGTGCAAATGGTAATGTCCCTCTGGGGCTCATGTCGCGTTCACACTTTGCTCATGCCGCTGTCGGCATTATTGCCATAGCAACATCGCCTTTATTCTCATTGGAGCATGGGCATGAACTTGGGCCGGGAGCTGGGACAGAGGCATGGTCGTGTTCACATCACACTATGCTCGTGCCCACTTCCCCGCCGAAGTGTAGTGGGAAAGAAAAACCTGTAGGTAACAAGTTTTTCCTTCCCAGTACAAGTTCTTCTATCATCAAGAACTTTCTTGAAGAAGTTATCAATTTCTTTTCTATCAACCTAGAAATACATATTATCTTCAATCCTTACCTTCAAAACTGGATCAAACTCGTACCCATCTACACAGAATAGCTGCACAGCATGACCACCGGCGCACATATAGAACGAGTAACATTTAGTCGGGTGTGGAATGTTACCGATCGTCCCTACTGGACATAGCGCCGCTGACGTAGTTGTTTCTATACTTTCTGTAGTTGTTTCTGAAGTGGCAGTAGTTGTATCTTGAGTGACTTTAGTAGTTTCGATAACTGGAGTAGTAAGGTCTGTTGTAGGCTCTATGGTCGTTGGTTCTACTGTCGTAGGTTCTAGTGTTGTAGGAGCAGCCGTTGTGGGTTCTACTGTTGTAGGTTCAGCCGTTGTGGGTTCTGCTGTTGTTGGTTTTGCTGTTGTAGGTTTTGGTGTTGTAGGTGCAGCCGTTGTAGGTTCAGCCGTTGTGGGTTCTACTGTTGTAGGTTCAGCCGTTGTGGGTTCTGCTGTTGTTGGTTTTGCTGTTGTAGGTTTTGGTGTTGTAGGAGCAGCCGTTGTGGGTTCCGCTGTTGTAGGTTCAGCCGTTGTGGGTTCAGTTGTTGTAGGTTCAGCCGTTGTAGGTTCTACTGTCGTAGGTTCTGGTGTTGTAGGTGCAGCCGTTGCGGGTTCAGCCGTTGTGGGTTCTACTGTCGTAGGTTCTGGTGTTGTAGGTGTAGCCGTTGTAGGTTCAGCCGTTGTGGGTTCTACTGTTGTAGGTTCTGGTGTTGTGAGTTCTACTGTTGTGGGTTCTGGTGTTGTAGGTTCAGCCGTTGTGGGTTCAGCTGTTGTTGGTTCTGCTGTTGTAGGTTCTACTGTTGTAGGTTCAGCCGTTGTGGGTTCTTTTGTTGTTGGTTCTACTGTTGTCGATTCTGCTGTTGTGGATTCTGCTGTTGTGGGTTCTACTGTCGTAGGTTCCGGTGTTGTAGGTGCAGCTGTTGTGGGTTCAGCCGTTGTGGGTTCTACTGTCGTAGGTTCTTGGGTTGTAGGTGCAGCCGTTGTAGGTTCAGCCGTTGTGGGTTCTACTGTTGTGGGTTCTGGTGTTGTAGATTCAGCCGTTGTGGGTTCTACTGTTGTAGGTTCTGGTGTTGTGAGTTCTACTGTTGTGGGTTCTGGTGTTGTAGGTGCAGCCGTAGTGGGTTCAGCTGTTGTAGGTTCAGCCGTTGTGGGTTCTGCCGTTGTGGGTTCTACTGTTGTAGGTTCTGGTGTTGTAAGCGCAGCCGTTGTAGGTTCAGCCGTTGTGGGTTCTACTGTCGTAGGTTCTGGTGTTGTAGGTGCAGCCGTTGTAGGTTCAGCCGTTGTGGGTTCTACTGTTGTAGGTTCTGGTGTTGTAGGTGCAGCCGTTGTGGGTTCAGCTGTTGTAGGTTCCGCCGTTGTGGGTTCTTTTGTAGTTGGTTCTACTGTTGTGGGTTCTGCTGTTGTAGGTTCGGCCGTTGTAGATTCAGCCGTTGTGGGTTCTATTGTCGTAGGTTCCGGTGTTGTAGGTGCAGCTGTTGTGGGTTCAGCCGTTGTGGGTTCTACTGTCGTAGGTTCTTGGGTTGTAGGTGCAGCCGTTGTAGGTTCAGCCGTTGTGGGTTCTACTGTTGTGGGTTCTGGTGTTGTAGATTCAGCCGTTGTGGGTTCTACTGTTGTAGGTTCTGGTGTTGTGAGTTCTACTGTTGTGGGTTCTGGTGTTGTAGGTTCAGCCGTTGTGGGTTCAGCTGTTGTTGGTTCTGCTGTTGTAGGTTCTACTGTTGTAGGTTCAGCCGTTGTGGGTTCTTTTGTTGTTGGTTCTACTGTTGTCGATTCTGCTGTTGTGGATTCTGCTGTTGTGGGTTCTGCTGTTGTAGGTTCTGGTGTTGTAGGTGCAGCCGTAGTGGGTTCAGCTGTTGTAGGTTCAGCCGTTGTGGGTTCTGCGGTTGTGGGTTCTACTGTTGTAGGTTCTGGTGTTGGAGGTGCAGCCGTTGTGGGTTCAGCTGTTGTAGGTTCCGCCGTTGTGGGTTCTTTTGTAGTTGGGTCTACTGTTGTCGGTTCTGCTGTTGTGGTTTCTGCTGTTGTGGGTTCTGCTGTTGTAGGTCCAGCCGTTGTGGGTTCTTTTGTTGTTGGTTCTACTGTTGTCGGTTCTGCTGTTGTGGGTTCTGCTGTTGTAGGTTCGGCCGTTGTAGATTCAGCCGTTGTAGTTTCTACTGTCGTAGGTTCTGGTGTTGTAGGTGCAGCTGTTGTGGGTTCAGCCGTTGTGGGTTCTACTGTTGTGGGTTTTGGTGTTGTAGGTTCAGCCGTTGTGGGTTCTGCTGTTGATGGTTCTACTGTTGTAGGTTCAGCCGTTGTGGGTTCATTTGTTGTTGGTTCTACTGTTGTCGGTCCTGCTGTTGTAGGTTCGGCCGTTGTAGATTCAGCCGTTGTGGGTTCTACTGTCGTAGGTTCCTGTGTTGTAGGTGCAGTTGTTGTGGGTTCAGCCGTTGTGGGTTCTACTGTCGTAGGTTCTGGTGTTGTAGGTGCAGCCGTTGTGGGTTCAGCTGTTGTAGGTTCCGCCGTTGTAGGTTCAGCCGTTGTGGGTTCTACTGTCGTAGGTTCTGGTGTTGTAGGTGCAGCCGTTGTCGGTTCTGCTGTTGTAGGTTCAGCCGTTGTGGGTTCAGCCGTTGTGGGTTCTACTGTTGTAGGTTCTGGTGTGGTGGGTTCTACTGTTATGGGTTCAGCTGTTGTAGGTTCGGCCGTTGTGGGTTCTGCTGTTGTTGGTTTTACTGTGGTAGGTTCTACTGTTGTGGGCTCTACTGTTGTGGGTTTTACCGTTGTAGGTTTAGCCGTTGTGGGTTCTGCTGTTGTAGGTTCAGCCGTTGTGGATTCTGCCGTTGTGGGTTCTACTGTTGTAGGTTCTACTGTTGTAGGTGCGTTAGTTATAGGTATATTCGTAGTCGGCTCATTTGTTGTTGGTTTAAGAGTTGTACTGGGTTCATAAGTATTTGTAGGCGTCTCAGTACTGGGTTCATAAGTGGTTGGTTCCCAAGTAGGTGTATCTGTTGTCGGGACATCAGTTGGTTCATATGTAACGGGTTCAGTGACTGTGGGGGGCTGGGTTGATCCTGGGGTGCATGTTACCAAGTAGGGATGGTTGCAAACCTGGAATTTATATGTAATTGTTTTATGACTTTGGTATAGAGATTGAGCAGCGCCTCTAGCGGGTAGTTTGGAAAGCTTATGTTTTTACGAACACGGTGCATCTATTTAACTATTTTGAGCTTATTCCAAGCTTTTGGGTTTCGCCATGTCCGTTTGTCTGTCTGCCTGTCTTGTCTAGTTGGAGCCAAATATGGATATAGGTAGCTATTAGAGGTTTGATGAACTCAGGCATAAGGAAACGAAAAGGTCAGTCACGGGCATAGTTTAGAAGCTTGTAATTTGCATTGGAAAAACAATAAATACCCTTCAATCAATTTATTATTATTTTAGTTAAACTATGGAAATAAAACTAGAATGACATCACGGTACGCATCTTTGAGAGGAAGTAACAAGTAACGAACGCACGCAACTTTTGCAAGAATAAACAAGAGCCAAAAACGACTTGTCATTTTGTGTCAGTCGAAAACAGAAGTTTACTTGCCTTACCGAGATTAGATAGTTTAAGTCGTCTGGAAGAAATTGTATTATGCGATAAGACCGCCGTTTACAGTAAGTTATAGTTACTTGTCCTCAATAAAGTTTTTATTTATTTATTTAGAAGGGATCCGGATTTATAATTTTATAATTGAAAGTGTCTTCTATAAGATCGCTTTGTAAACCCTTTTATTAAAAATAAACATTCTATTATTTATGTATTTATTATTTATTTATTTACCTCAACTAAAAAAACGCAGTTGAGGGACTTTTTGTTTTAGATTGACGACCCGATATTTCTAATTGCACTTTCAATATAAAGAGCTATTTTATAACACCCTGTACTTGTATATTGTAACAGGCATGTAATTATAATAACGTTTAAATGTAAATACAATATTTTATGTAAATTCCTCTAAGTTTATTGACTTCTACGACCTTGCATAGAGTTGAAACTTGAATGAAACCTGTTTTTGGTTTGTACACAAAGATTTCTATTGTCTGTGGATTCATTAAATTGATTGATGTTTGTTCCTCAGCAGAAAAATGGTCACAGAAATCAATATTTTAAACTATACCGTCTATAAAGGGTATAAAAAAAAATATATCCTTGGACATATAGTATTAAATTTGCTTGCTGATAGAATACTTACCTATATACCTACATTTTTGCTGATAGAATACTTACCTATATACCTACATTTTTGTTGTAAAAATACTTATAATACAGATGTATGTAGGTCCACTTTGTATATTTGTAAAATGTATTTTATTCACAAAGAAAATTAAATAATAATAAATATTCACGGACACTTAACACAACGCCTTCTAGTCCCAAACTAATCAAAGCTTGTACGATGGAAACTAGATGGCTGATAGAATACATACATACAGTTTTTTTTGTAAATACATACTTATAATACATAGAAACACCCAGACACAGTACAAACATCTATGTTTACAACACACAAATGTTTGTTCTCGGTGGGGATCGAACCCACGACCCACAGCACGGAAGGCAGAGCTACTACCGACTGAGCCATGACGCCTGTCAAATTACAACTAGGTAATACAGTATTTACAATATTTACAAAACACATATGAAACAGTTGAGTTATCTACAAACCGTTGCAATTTGTAAAATATCCATGTATAATAATGGTTTTTTTTTCTTTGTAGATCCCTAAGATGCTCCGAAAAGGTCACTCACCTGAAGTTCGTAATCAAAGAGCGTTCCCGGCGCACACTCCCGAGGGACCTGAAAAAAAAAACAAAAGTTTTAAAGAAAACTCTATAGACTAACAGCCAAATACTCAAACGCTACTAAATTATTGCCATCTCTTACAAATGAGTAATGTCAAACAGAGGCAGAGCATTAAGTGGTGTTTAAATTTGTATGACGTTTCAGTATTCAGCCCTTAGGTAGGTATTTTCATCAACATCAAGTAGGTAGAGTTATTCTTATTGGGACGAAACACTGTCTTTCAACATGCATAAAACGAGGGCTTGGTTAACTGCGTTCTAGCAATAATATTAGTACCCACATGTTCTAGGCTTGGTGGCGAGGAACTAGGAAATTAAATCACCTAGCTAGTTTATAAATTATTTCTAAATGATCCGCGTGATTTTGATATATTCCAGAAATCCAGTGATTTCAGTTTTTTTCCAGAAATCTCCATTTAGTCCCTATTAAAAGCAATAGAAATTGGCTGAGTTTATACTTCTCTTTACTAAAGTTAAGTTAAAAAGTAGTTCTTCCGACGATTCTAAACGATCCGCGTGATTTTACTGAATAAAAGATTTATTTTTTACCTTGACTAAAAACTTACCTTATTTCCAAAGTTGCACTGATAGTACATATCACATCGCTCGTGAGGAAGCAGGTGGTGGATGTGCTCGTCTGCAGGACAACCATTGGGTAAGTACTCCACCTCTGCCTGAGATGATGACTGAAATACAAAGTTGCTGTTATCGAGGCTTTTCCTAACCCAAAACACATCGTGGGAAATCCGAATAGTCCGCTCCGTGCGTATGACGTTGTCTTTTCTGTCAATGTCGACTAGGCTGAAAGGATGGTATAGTACTACAAGCACACTGCATATAAACATGTACCAGCCACTGCAGCGTATATCGGGGCATGGGTAATGATCTAGATCAGATGCAAAGGCTTGTTTATGCATTATCTAGGTGGGAAAACTCGTGACTAATTGAAGTACCTGGGTTGTTGAAGACGCAGTGGTAGATTGTGATGACGTAGTTGGTCGTGCAGTAGTAGTGCCAGTGCCACACGTTGACATAAATGGCCAGTTGCAAATCTGTAAAAAATTAATAGTGAATAATACTTATGCATGTAGATAAATAATAAGAAATAAATCCCCACCGAGAACAAATATTTGTGTGTTGTAAAAATAGATGTTTGTTCTATGTCTGGGTGTTTCTATGTATTATAAGAATGTACATATTTACAAAAAAAATGTATGTATGTATTCTATCAGCGATCTAGTTTCCATCGTACATGCTTTGCTTAGTTTGGGACTAGAAGACGTTGTGTTAAGTGTCCGTGAATATTTATTATTATTATTAAATATCCTTGGACATTTGACGCAACGACCTCTAGTCCCAAACTAAGCAAAACTTGTACTATGCGAACTAGATTGCTAATAGTATACACTTTTTTATTGCTGAATACACATAGACACAGAACGCAAAATGTTTGTCCGCAGTGGAGATCGAAACCTTAAGGTGGGTCCACATCTGATCTTTTGTCCGTACCGTAGCTCCGTATCGTATCAGCGTCGCGATCAAAGAACGCTAGTTCGGTTACGGTACGGCGGTGCGGTGGCGTCCAAACTAGCGTTCTTTGATCGCGACGCATACGATACGGAGTTACGGTACGGACAAAAGATCAGATGTGGACCCACCTTTAGCGACTGAGCTGCGACACCTGTCAAGGTAATTTCACTAGCTAAAGAATTTACCTGAAAAACAACGTCAAATTGCAATCCATCCGGACATTCCTTCAGCACCAAAATTCCACCACTACATTGATAGAACTGCGAGCAATTCGTTCCATGAGGTACTAACTCGTGCTCATTCCTACATGGTATAGGCGCCTGTGTGGATGACGATGTAGGCGTTGTTTGTGTGGGTGGCTCGCCTGTCGTGGATTGGGTGGTTGGCTGTGTGGGTGCTATGTTACACGTGACTAGAGCTGGCCAGTTGCAAATCTGAAATTTGAAAAGACTTAGAAGGCAGTTTTGGAAATGTAGTATCTACTTATTCTCCTGTCAATGGTAAGGGTGTTGTTCCAGCAGAGCTAAGCTAAGCTACGTTGCTAAGGTTTCACTATAACATTGTAAATTTTAAAAAATAACAAAATAAATATTTTTCTTCTTCTTCTTCTTCTTCTTCTTCTAAGGATGTGTTTGAAATCCACCAATAGGATTCGTTTATTATGAAAACAAATGATCCCTATTGTTGGATGTCAAATACATCCTTAGCAACGTACCTTAGCTTAGCTCTGATGGAAAAGAGCCATTGGAATAAATGTGTAAAGTGGTTTCCCTGAATATTAAAATTCGTTTTCAACTTTTGAAGGGAAAATCCACCATTATCCCTTCAAAACAAACGACAGCCGACTTGACGAATGACTTGACTTATATTATTTCAAATATCTCACAAAATTGTCTGTCAAAATGACGGACAGAGGATAAAAAGAAGAAGAACTTAGACAAGTCAGTACCTGGGACAGAGGCCATAATTAAAAGAAGAAGAAGTTATTACCTGTAAGTTTGCGTCAAAGAGCGTGCCAGGCGCGCAATCCATAGCAATCTTCTGGCCATGATTACATGAGTAGTATTTAGCACAGTCTGCCTCGTGTGGCAGTAGGAGATGGACAAGCCTGTCAGACGGACACCCGTTAGGTAGGTGCTGCGCTGACGACGCCGCTAGCATGAAGAGAAGCACAGCTTTGTACATATCTGTAAAAAATATTACAGTCAGTAGAAAGTGCTCGTTCGTGGCTAGCTTGTTTAGTCAATCTTCACCGATCGGTTTTCCCCGAACCCAGCTATTTTTTCGTAGGTAGCGCTTAATACCTCGATAACTAAAGCAAGTAGAAAGTAACTGAAAAGTTTAAACGAAAAGTTTAAGTTGAAACCAGTTTGCAACTGTGTATTTATTTATTTTGTCAATATTATATACTTACTCTAAGTGATAATTTATATCATGTTAATTACCTAGTTGCAAATAAACTCTTTGATTTGATTTGATTTGATTTATTTGGAACATTTTTTCTTCGAAAAAATAAAAGTTAAAAAAAATAAAAAAAGTTTGCCAACATCGAAAATAGTCAAGGCTCCAGTTATTAAATTATACCCTATCTAACAATAATCCTAGTGTAAAACAAGTAGATGTTTGTGTTGATGTTTTGCTCGATAATAATAAGCTTCCGTATTTTTTTATAACAAAACAACTTTTTTATTCTATTTTTTGCAAAGTATGATTAATTTAGATACAAATTATTATGCGTAATGCTTACGTTTTTGTATATTCATACGTACTTACTTATAATCATTGCATAACTTTATTTTATCTGTTTAAATTATTCCTGTCTTATCAAAAGGTTTTTTTTTTATGATAAAAGTAATGGAACAAGCTGATACCTCACCTGATGTTAAGTGGTAACTTCTGCCTATAACAATGCATTACCTCGCAGAGCAAGTCCAATGAGGACGTGCCCTGTAAGGCAATGCACTGCGTCCATCACTCTGAGACGTAAAGATGTTGAAGTCTCATGTGCCGTAATTACACCGGCGCCCTTACCCTTCAAAAGGTAATGTTAAACAGTGACAGAGATAGATTTTAATCAACTGATTAACTTTTCAGCTATTATAAGTATGGCATAAAGCCTTTAGTTACTAATTTTCTAACTTGATAAGTAGGTACTTATACAAAACAAAAACAAAACATTAGGTGAGCTATCAGCTTGTTCCATTACTTTAATCATTAAAAAAAAAAAGGGAAGTTTTTTTTTTAGTAGATCAATATAATATAAAACTCTTTTGAAGCTGACAGAGAATCAACGCACAGCCTAAACTATAAGTCCTAGAGGTATTAAATTTGGATGGTAGTATCCTTATATAGTGTAGGGGTGCACTAAGAAAGGAATTTTGAAACGTCACACTCTCTAAAGGGTAGAACGCGACCAACGCCGCGGGCGACGGCTAGTTATTTATATTTTTAGTGGAGCCTTTGCCCAGTGGGACATTTTATTTACAAAATTAAATCTTTTTTTTGTTTAAGTTGTACCGAATTGTTAGTGGTTATAATAATATACGTATCGTTTTATATAGTTGTAACTAATCTTATTGTTTATGGTTATGTATAGTTGTAACAAATTTTATTGGTTATGGTTATTATATTATAGTTGTAACTAATTTAACTAGTAACTAGTTGTAACTAGTTTGTGGCAAATAAAAGGAAAATGTTTGTTTTTGTATATAATAATTTTTTTAAACTGCAATTGAAGAAAACTAAATTTTGCTAAGTATGTTAAGTAGGTACATATTTCAAAATGGGAAATAATAAAATAAAAAAAATAAGCCATAAATTGAGATGGATAATCACACTCTGTCAGTTAACTAAATGCAATAATTAATTCACATTATTTATTAATCATAATTAGTACTGATTTGGACCAGTTGAGCTATCTACAAATCGTTTGCAACGGTTTGTAGATAGCTCAACTGTTTCATGTGTATTTTGTAAATATTGCGAATATTGTAAATACTGTATTAATTGTTACTGTTTAGTTATTATTAGTAATTAATATAAATCCTACCTTTTACGTAAATCCTTCACAAAACACAATTTACTCGACACCGCACGGCACAAGAGATGTTATCATGATTACTCCCAAAAGTGTTATAATCGTTTTCCTATCATTTTATATTATTATTTGAATCGTGAAGATTCACTGTCTTCCGTATTCTGCGCTAGGATGTACCCAGGGCCGGAGTTAGGCAGCCATGTTTGGGGCTAGTGGTCGCTACTCGCTAGCTTGCTCCAGCCAGAAAATTTGCCCCTAAGCCCAATATAATTAAAATATAAATATAAATATTCACGGACATTTAACACAACGCCTTCTAGTCCCAAACTAAGCAAAGCTTGTACAATGGAAACTAGATGGCTGATAGAATACATACATACTTTTTTTTTGTAAATACATACTTATAATACATAGGAACACCCAGACACAGAACAAACATCTATGTTTTACAACACACAAATGTTTGTTCTCGGTGGGGATTGAACCCACAACCCACAGCACGGAAGGCAAAGCTACTACCGACTGAGCCATGACGCCTGTCGAAATGTTTGGGGCTATTTATTTATTTATTAAAAATGAACACCAACAGTGTAGTATACAGAAACATTCCCATTATCCAAGTAGGTAGTCCAGTACTGACACACACCAATGACAGGTGAACACAACATTCAATTTAAGTTAGATATGATTAGGGCTAGATATAATTATGATGTTATTAGATAGATAGATAGATAGTTGTTTTTTTTTGTTTTTTTTTTCATCAATCAATAGGAATTTATTCACAAAGAAAATTACAACTAATACATTATTTACAAAATACACATGGAACAGTTGAGCCATCTACAAACCGTTGCAAACGATTTATAGATAGCTCAACTGGTCCAAATCAGAACCAATCGGAAGCGTGCCCAAAGTTGTTTATTTTTTCGATAGGAACGTTTTCAATTTTGCTATCCACTTACTAAACCAAACTCCAACCTAGATGCTTTTGCGTATTTTTACTGGTTTATTGAGCTTTTATTATGATCAAAGTCCCAAAAAAGTTCATGCCATGTCCTCAGAATGTTGAACTGGTAATCTGAGACCATATTGTCATCCATTATTCTAAGTTTGTTTGTACCCAAAACACGTTTAGGTAGGTAGGTATCTACAATTAAAAACAACCCCATATTTTTCCTTAGTCCGGCCCTGCACAGTCCGTTAAAGAAATAAATAATTTCGTCTAAAATTTTACAAATCTAATCTAACGGGTAAGTGAATACAAATACTTGTATAGATATGAGATGATTAATACTTTCTTTCAGTTTGTCATGAGTGAGTAATGATATTTAGGGTTCAAAAAAGTTTAAGCTCATATTTAAAACTTATTTCTCTTTTATGGTTTTTCTTCTTTTCTTGGTGTGCAATAGTAAATATATCTATATATCTAAGCCCACAACCATCCAATTCGTCGTAGTATTTGACGCTGGTAAGGAAACTTATGACAACCAGCCGTCGCCCGCGGCGTTGCTCGCGTTCTAGACCCTTTAGAGTGCGACTTTTCAAAATTCCTTTCTTAGTGCGCCTCTACACTATATAAGGATACTACCCTCCAAATGTCATACCTCTAGGACTTATAGTTTAGGCTGTGCGTTGATTCTCTGTCAGCTTCAAAAGAGTTTTATATATATTGGTGATGATGATGATTAATTCCTGTAAAGGTATTCAATAAATAAATAAATATTCATGGACATTTCACACAACGCCCTCTAGTCCCAAACTAAGAAAGCTTATACTATGGGAACTAGCGTGCTGCTACCTAGAATACTTTATATACATTGTTTCTGTAAATACTTGAAATACATAGTAAACAACCCGACAAGTCAAGTCAAGTCAAAAAGCTTTTATTCAATAAAATCTCACTGATCACTTTGAATCGTCATTACGTTTTATACGTTACATAGAAAAAACATCTACGTTTGCCACACACAAATGTTAGTTCTCAGTGGGGATCGAACCCACGACTCACAGCACGGAAGGCAGAGCTATTACCGACTGAGCTGTGACGCCGCCTGTCGAAATGATGATGAGCACAATGATTTTCCGGTTTCGTCATCTAAATACGTTGAAATTTTTGTTTTTACGGAACCACACATCATATAATATCTAATACCTATACGGAACTCTCAAGAAATTAAATAATACACGAACTTAACCATTTCTTTAAGACATTGTTTTTACTTTTTAAGTTGTTTGTACACTTACCGTTTATTTGTCTGAAACTTAATCTTCAAATTAATAATTTAGTTTTTTTTTTATGTTGGATAAAATTAGGTCAAACTTTTTAAAAAAAAATCTTCATTTTTTCTTAAAACGCATAGAGATATTGTGTCACTTAGTATGTAGGTAATGCACAAAGGTAACCGCGTTATGTACTTTGAACATACTAATTCCAGAATTTAGAAAAAAAAAATTTTTAGTGCCTGAAACCCACATTCGTTTTTAACCCACTTCAAAAAAGGAGAAGGTTCTCTATTCGGTTGTTTTCTTGTGTTTATTACTTCAGAACTGCGTCGTGCTATGCGTTTGCTTTTCTGTTGTGTTTACGATCAATAGAACAGTTCAAATGAACTGCCATCATCATCATCATTTGATGATAAAGGCGTATCAAATTGTAGTCGGTTTTTCCAATCTAAACAGTTGAATAAAATTATGCAACGCTTTATTAAATATTAATGAACTCTGTGTATATTTTATAATTTCTGTAAAAATTGGGTACAAATAAAGAGTTTTCTATCTATCTATCTAGTAAAGTTATGAATTATTTCTAGATATTTAGTATAAGCACAGATAATATAATAGGTGGGCTAGGTGGGGTGACGATCTGAGACATGTAGCTGGCAAACACTGGATGAGAAGAGCCGAAGACCGGGCTCAGTGGCGCGTCTTGGGAGAGACTTACGTCCAGCATTGGACCGATATAGGTTGATGATGATGATGATGATGATATAATAGGTACTATTGTATAAGTATTTAAACAAATTACTTACTTACTTCATGCAGCTTTTTTTTTCCTTTTTTTTTTCGCAAAAAGTTTTTACTTCTTATCCAAAAATAGATGAAAAACAAATGTTTAACGAGCGGTATTTAATCATGAACAGAAACAAATAAGATCAGTGTCGTCTAATTTATAACATAAATACATTAATTTAACACAAGATTGATAATAATTAACTTAACTTTATCAGTACAAATCTGGAAGTACTTAAGTGGTAAGTTTACGCACTGGGTTGACTTCACGCTGCGTTTATGACGCGCGTTCAAAATCAATGCAAAGGCAAAGTAAAAAAAAAATATCCTACTAATATTATAAATTCATTTTCCCATCTCTCATCCTAACGTTTGCTGGAAGAGAACTCTTTTAGGGTTAAGCTCGCCTATATGTATATGTTTTAAGTTTAAGTTTTAAGTTAAGTTTCTCGGTGTACAATAAAGAATAAAGAAATTTAATGTCAAAGTTTCAATGTTTGGATGTTTTTGTTTTAATCACACTGCAACTACTGGTCCGTTTTGGATGAAACTTGGAATATGTATAGTTCGTAACCTGGATACACACATGAACATAGGCTATTTTTCATCCCGGAAAATCAACGGGATCAAACGGGACGCAGGCGAAGTAGCGGGCGCAAGCTGGTTTTGAATAAAATCGAAACACAGTTAAAAATAAAACCGAAATTTACTTACGACTAAATATTTTTTAGTATTTTATTACTTCTACATACCTAGCTATACAGGGTGTTACCAGACCACTTCCGAAAACGAAAGGGGGAGCTACAGCACACCAAAACCCAACCAAAAAAAATCAGTTATCCTGAAAAATAATTATAGCCGGAGAAAATAATGTTTAAAGATTTGTATTTATTTCGCCAGCCCGCAATGTACGCATTCACGTAGGTAAGGTCGAAGCGTAGTACTATTATTTATTCTGTGTCGTAAGTGCCTACTAACGTAGGTCGCTCGCACGTCGCGTACTTGAATGACCCGCGATGAACTCTCAGCTGTTCATGCTGTAGTAGACGTAATCTGCGTGCTGCGTGTACATTGCTGCTTTATTTATTTTATTTGTTTTTTTGCTTCTTTAAATGAGATAATTAGGTAGATATGTCTTATTATGTTGTACTGTGTGTATGTAACTAGAAAAAAATTAAAAAGAGATAGTCAAGTCAATTTTTTTTTTCGCGATTTTTTTCGTTTAATGTTTTCAGTATCATGGTCTGATTGGAACCTCCAAGTTTTCGGAAGTGGTCTGGTAACACCCTGTATACTCATATCTAAGTATAATGTCAAGAGAACTAAAAATAATAATAAGAAAGATAAGTAAGTAGGTAACGTGCATTTTTTGTAATTACAGGCACATGAGACTTCAAGATCTTTACGTCTCAGAGTGATGGACGCAGTGCATTGACTTACAAGGCACGTCCTCATTGGACTTGCTCTGTGTGGTAATGCATTGATATAGGCAGAAGTTACTACTTAACATCAGGTGAGCTATAAGCTGGTTCCATTACTTTAATCATTAAAAAAAAATTTTTAGAGAGCATTTCAAAAGCGTTTCATAACGTTACTAAAAGCTTTTTAAAAAGCGTTTTGAAACATAAAAGCTTTTTCAGAAACGTTAAAAACGCGCGTTTATTACCCCAGTGCATAATTATTTAAAACGAAACGGAAATAACTAAATAAGTATTTCCCAGAAACCGCCATCAGATTAGATGAGACACGCTTTTGTAATACAATTTAATGATATGGATCTGGTGAGGTGAGAAAGAGACAACCAGAAGTCGAAAATTTCGATTTATGGTTTTCAGTAGAGTCTTAATCTTATCAATTAAAATCAATTTGTCCGGGGAAATAGGTACCTACACCTACTAGCACCGTATATAGCTATTTCTATCGCAGCACAGTGGTGCTCTCATTGTTGTGTTCTAGATTGTAGGGTATGAATGCCGGTTCACTTACAGGCACAACAATGGTGGATGCAATGCAACCCTCAACACGTCCTCGGTGAGAGATTTGTTGTACTTAAGGTTATATGCGTTATTAAATCTCCTAAGCATGGTGAGCTAAAGACTTTTTCCGACGTATTTTCTTAAAAAAATATATAAAAGCACTAGCTGACCCGACAGACGTTGTCCTGTCATTCAAACTCTTACTGTCAAACAACTGACAGTTATTTCAAATGTGACATTAAAAAAGTTTTCATGAAAAAGGTTAAGGAACTTTCACCACCCTCTTTCAACCTTTTACAACCCTTTTTTCGCATTAAAAAGTAGCCTATATCCTTTCTCAGGCTCTAGACTATTTGTGTACCAAATTTCATTCAAATCGGTTCAGTAGTTTTGGCGTGAGAGCGAGACAGACAGACAGAGTTACTTTCGCATTTATAATACACACATCAAAAAAGTCTAAGCAACACACTACTTTTTTAGTATAATTTTTTTTTACTTCGTTTTAAACTTTCATAGAATATCAAACCTTCTTTAAATAGTCAACATCTTTGATAAACAAATAAATACTGGCAGTTTTTTTTAGTAAATTATGTTTTTAAACAATAAAAACATTCTTTTGTCCATTTTAACGGCATTTCAAAGATGTGGTCTTATTTCTCATTCAACGAAAAAAACTTGTAACCGCAGTAATGATTGGTTGTGAGTCGCGAATAACAGTCCTGGAGGTTTTACTGTGTCATGGGGCGTCGTCATCTTACCACGGAAAAGATGCAAAGGGATGGTAGAAATTGAAAACAGTCAAGCCTATGTTGCCCGGCATTTCGGTGTTCATCGAAGCGTAATTGGCCGACTCTGGAGGCGTTATTCTGACACAGGTGATCCGTCTGAACAGCACCCAGGCCGAGGGCGTAGTACCACTCGTCGTCAAGACCGATACATCCAGGTAACATGTAGACGTGAACCAAAGCGGACTGCCTAAGAGGTCGCATCAAGGCCATAGAATGCTGATGGTCCCGCTGTTTGTCCCCAAACTATGCAAAACAGACTGCGAGAGTATGGTCTACGTGCATGTCGTCCAATCAGATGCCCACAGATCCGTCACGGATATCGAGCTCGTCCTATTCAATGGTTTAGACCAGGCGTGCTATGGCCGCAACAAGGATGACACAAAATTTTATTCTGCGATGAATCTCGATTCGGTTTCAAACCGGATACTGGAAGAATGATGGTATATCGTCGCCCAGGAAACGCTGAACGTCTAAGATGTGTCCAGGAAGTCCACCCATACAGCAGTTCGATAGTAATGGTTTGGGCTGGAATAGCTAAGAACCGCAAAACCGATCTCGTTTTTACAAATGGCAACCTGAATGCTGAGAATCATGTGGAACGTGTGCTAGCTCCCTATGTGCGTCCATTTTCATAAACATTGGGATCGGAGATTACATTGATGCACGACAGTGCTCGTCCGTACACAGCGAGACGGACTCAAGAATGGCTACAGGTCGAAAATGTACACGTTTTGTGATGGCCAGCTCAATCGCCTGACTTGAATCCCATTGAGCATGTGTGGGATATACTCCAGAGAAGGGTCCTGAAAGGTCTGGATGGGGCTTTAATGGAACAACAGCTAAAAAACCTGCTCAAGTTCCACTGGGACCAATTACCCTAGGAGGATATCAATAACCTAATTTACTCCATGCAGAATCGTTACCGACAAGTTTTAAACAACGGAGGAGGACGCACGCTGTATTAGATTTAATTTAAATGCCCAGAAGAAGGTTAAAATTTAACGCGAAAGTCATATTTTTGTTTATTTTTACCATTACAAATTTGTACCCAGATTCACAGCAAACTTTTATTTGTAAAAAAACATTTTTTTAAAGAAATTTATTGAGTTTAATATGCAAATATAACACAGAAATATCATTTAATTTAAAAAGTAAAGAAAGTATTTTAAATTAATCCATAAAATAAAAAATATTCAAAATTTATAGGTGTTGCTTAGACTTTTTTGATGTGTGTATTATACGGATTTATACTTTAAAAGAAAACTTTTTAGTCAATACCAATAATCTTATAATTTTCTTTGACATTGAAAACCCCGCCCTTATAGTAGCAAAATAGAAGCCTGTTATTGGCGAATACAATTTTATCACAAAAATCTTTACCAGATTAGGAGGTAACTAGTTCTCAGAATTAGATTATTCAATGCGACAGAAAGAAACAAGATAACTTGACTTCCGGAAAACACAGAAAATTAAAAGGACGAGTACCTATAGCGAAAAGAAAATCAGTGATAGATAAACTTGGCGAAAATATATGGAGCAACTCTCTTTTAGCGCCTACATTATTGGGATATATAGAAAAGGTTAGTAGTGATTGCTCTGTTAGTAAATAGTATTATTTACTCTCTGTAGAAAAGACAGGAACCTAGAGTAGGTACCTACCTACCTACCATCGATTTTGCCTCAATGTTAATAACTCTTACAAAATACATCAAAGACATGTTATTTAAAAAATTGCAGTCAACTCTTTTTCTAAAGCCTCATGCCTAGGCTTGATCAAACTTATTTGAACAAAGCCAAAGTCAAAACGCATGTACCTACCTACCTGTAAAATTGCTCTATTGGTAGGTATGTCCTTCTTTATTCGATAAGTACCTATAGGTATATCAATCAATATTTTGGAAACTCAAGTACCTATTAGCTTGTTACATATCGTCATTATTCTTCTAAGAAATACCAATCAGTAGATTAAAAATCAAATTTCGTAATATCAAGAACATTTTTGTCCAATGAAGAGGCAAGTGAAAATAGTGATGGGTAGTTTTAACCGAATTGGAGCCGAATAAATTGGATAATGCCGAATTTTTTTATTAATAAAAAAACAGCTCCTTCGCATGTGAAATATCTATTAGAAGAACATCCCTATTTATTTTATTATTATTAAATTTATAATTGAAACCAACAGAGCGAAAAAAAATTTGCTATTTCATACAAAAAGCAATACTTAGGAAAAATTTACGGAACAGCAGCTTTATAATATACTAGCCGTCGCCCGCGGCGTTGCTCGCGTTCTACCCTTTAGAGTGTGACGTTTCAAAATTCCTTTCTTAGTGCACCCCTACATTATATAAGGATACTACCCTCCAAATGTCATACCTCTAGGACTTATAGTTTAGGCTGTGCGTTGATTCTCTGTCAGCTTCAAAAGAGTTTTATATATATTGATGATGATGATTTCCGACTGTTGATTTCTTACGAAATGTGGTTCATATAACCCTCCTAGTTTATGGAAATTGTTGTGTACTTATTTCCCCAATCTCACCAATGACCCCGAAAATACAAACCATACAATAAATCCTTCAAAGATTAAAAACTCTTTTCCGCATTTTTTCTTCGAAAACAGATTACAATACTTATCTACAAATTGCTTTAATTATTTTATTTATTTTGTTTTGCCTAATCATTTTATAATTCATAGTACCTACATCATAGTTAGATAGTTTTTTTTTATGATAAAAAGTAATGGAACAAGCTAATAGCTCACCTGATGTTAAGTATTAACTTCTGCCTATAACAATGCATAACCTCACAGATAAGTGCAATAAAAATTGTGGGAATAAACGGAATTGTAAATTATTTTGCGTATATTTTTTAGTCAATAAAATAATTATTTCGATAAAATATAAATCATTTATAATTATACCTAAATCACTAGGTATCTGAAAGCTGATATTAGGTATTAGACCTATTATATTATTAATATAATACGTATATTCAACTTTTTACAACTCAGTATTGAGAAAGAGATAGATATTAGAAAAATATTAGGTATTGATTTGGATTAGTTTTAATTTGTACTATAAGTATGTATTTACAAAAAAAAATGTATGTATGTATTCTATCAGCCATCTAGTTTCCATCGTACAAGCTTTGCTTAGTTTGGGACTAGAAGCCTAAGTGTTAAGTGTCCGTGAATATTTAATTTTTGCTAAAGATTTTGGCTACTTAATACCTACATTGAATCAAACATGGTGATTTACGATAATATCGGTTGTTACTGAAAAGATTTACTATTTCCATCTATTTCCCAATTGTTACACCAGTTTTTTTTTTTGTCAAAACAAAACAATGAAATCAAAAGACGATACGATGCAATCAGACGTAATCTTAATCCAATTAGTCAAATGTACATTTAAGATTAAACTTCGATTATAGCTAGATATTATTGCTCGATAAGAGCATTATAGAAAACGTGTTGTCAACATTTTTAATAAATAAATAATTATTCATAAATTTTACACAATGTCATTAAAAAACCTAGTAGGTACTGAAGTATAAGATTTTTCAGAACTTCTAAATTTTTTGTAAATACATACTTATAATACATAGTAACACCCAGACACAGAACAAACAAATGCCACACACAAATGTTTGTTCTCGGTGGGGATCGAACCCGCGACCCACAGCACGGAAGGCAGAGCTACTACCGACTGAGCCATGACGCCTTTTTTTGATGTTGCCGCAGAATAATATGTTTTGATGTCAATTCTTTAAAGATTTTGGCCGAAAGCCGAAAAATTTTCGGCTAAACCAGACATCACTATGCTGAGAACTACTATTTAAATTCTTAGAAAATACAGTAGGTGCTGATAACGATCGACTACTATCATACATTAGCTTCGCGCATTTTTTTGATAAAACAAACCTTGATAATGACCAGAGTTTTTTAAAAAAATTCGGCTACTTCGGAAGAATTTAACTTCAGACTTAATTCTTCCATTCCAGCACTTCGTAGAGCGGTATTCAGTCTAAGCTTGTAAACGTCATACCTATAACATACTCTTTTCCAGCATCATCATCATAAGCCTGTAAACTTCCACTGCTAGGCTTAGGCCTTCCTATACATTCCCAGTTACCCAGCGCTGCTCCATGTCATGGTTCATGCATGTGGGGCAGCACATGCTGAGAACAACCTTTTCAACCGCACAAGGGTACTTATAGAACAGGACAGGACTAACTAGCATCATTTTATTTTTGTTTTTTGTTTTCTGATAGGTACTTATTATTTGCTATACTTTTGTACCTACTTGTCCTACCACTTACTCTGTTCTGCTCCTTCCTGTCTGACTTACTTTCATTTCTCTCTATTGTATCTGTTTGTTTGTACCCAATGGGTTGAATGAATGTATTTCATTTCATTTCAGTTACGACTTTATGCCTTTTCTATCCACTGATTTTCTCACTACATCGGGTGAGAGGCCATGTTATGCTTCATCTTTTTGTTCGTGGTTGCATAAATGTGGCAAATAAGTGGGAGGTGAGTTATAATAATAATCAGGTCTTTGCAATCAAGTCAGGGGCCAATTTTTAACCAATGCCCGAAAAGGACGCTGCAGTGCCTGGGACATAATTTAAGAGTAGACTTGTGGCCCCTATACCTCTCAGCCTAGTCGGCCTTATCGACAGGTGTTTAGACAAACAAATACTTTTACACCAATATATTTACGCCATGCCTGGCATGGCGCTCCGAATCAATCACGCAACAATTCGCAGTAGATATAATCTGTGTCTCTGGAGAGAACAAAAGTGCGCACACGTCGATTGAATAAAAATTTTCCTTGTAAATGAAATCCTGTAAGAACAATAGTAAATTTTAATTCATAAAAGAAGATTTTCATTGAAGAACCCATCAGCATAAACAACAGGAAAACTAACAAAGCCGCGGGTTTCCTCTCGATGTTTTTGGGAGCACTGACATTGCGCATATACACTTTCCGAATAGAAAATCCATTGGTGCATGACCGGGTTTGAAGTCATGACCTTAACCAAAGGCGGGATTGCTACCACGAGACTACCAATGTTTTCTAGGGAGATAAGTAGGTTAATAGTAACCGATTCTAGATTAAATTTATGTTATACTAGCTTCCGCCCGCAACTTCGTTCGCGTCCCATTGGATCCCGTCAATTTTCCGGGATGAAAAGTACCCTATGTATTCTAATACCTCCAAGAATATGTGACTAAGTTTAATGATGATCGGTTATGTAGTTTTCGCGTGAAACCGTAACAAACAAACTTACATTCACATTTATAATGAGGAGAACATGGTAGGATATATGTCCTCCTTCGAAAAGGGAAGATCTTCCACGCCGAGCGACCTTTGGCTCGGGGTCCGAGGACCAATGGATGGTATTCGGTAGTATTACTTATGTTCCAACTCCGTGATAACTTCGTTTGCGCGATCTAGGATAGTTCTCATGTAGCGAGATAGATGGCGCCACAATAATATTAGTAGGATTTATTAAGTCATGAGTAGTGCGGTAAGTTGATGCGGCTTCTTTCATGCAAGTCTTGAGTTTTCGGCTTCCCCTTAGAAGTTCACTTTAGTTATCACCGCTCTAATCAACCAGTTTGTAGATTTTATCGAATTTCCTTATAATTGTGCTAACAAGGATTCTGAAGTAGCTTTGATATCGCCGAAGATCTGTGATGCTTTTTATACAGCATGTATCTACAATGGCGACAAAAAATTGACACACGGGTAGAGCTACCTAATAGTATTCATAAATAAATAATTAAAGTACATTCAGCTGCACTAGAATGTGTACATTTATGTACCTATTCTATCAGCCATCTAGTTTCCATCGTACAAGCTTTGCTTAGTTTGGAATTAAAAGGCGTTGTGTTAAGTGTCCGTGAATATTAATTAATTTAATTTTTATTACTAGGTACCTACTTACTACATACATACTTACTTTGTTTACTTTGCAAAGGTTCCTACGGTTTGTTACAGAAAACATAGATAATAGATAATAGCTAATACATAACTATAAAAGTTTTACAAAGTCGCCATCATAAAAATATGAAATCATGACTGACAATTCCGATTAAAACAAGTTTCGATAAAAAGTAGCGCGTAATGATTTTATAACTCGATTGTAGTAATACTGTATCGAAATTTATCTGTTGATTTAAACACTTTTCAACACACTTGCTCATAAAGTGGCTCTATGGTCACCGCAATTAGGCACATAATGACACCCATAATCAAACTGTGACTTTTTCATTGCTATAACTCACAAGTGAGTTATAGATTTTTTTTTTTAATTTTATTGGTTGAGTAGCTTTGTTACTAAAAAAGTTTTTATTAAAAAAAAAAGATCGTGTTCAATAGAACAAATATATGAATGTTCCTATTGCTTGCTCATTTCATGCAACTTCTTATTTAAATAGATAATTTTAACTCGTACGTGTTTAATAAATAAAACTTTCACTCAAATATAACTTTTGTTTTCTCTGTAATAAAAGAAAACTTTAAATTCCCCATTTTTACGTGGCAGAATAGGCGCAACCCCTAAGCGCGGAAAATAAATAAAAAAAAAACCTCATCCCTTTAGTCTGTGGCCGATCGCAATGCGCGCGCATAGGAAAACTGATTATTTTTTCCCGCCATAGCGAAACATTTTTCACAACGCGTTTTCACTGTTGAAATTATTGTTATTTTATTCACAAGTGTGTTGAAAAACGTCGTATGATACACGTGTGTATTGGTGATTACCGTTCTCGGCTTTCTTAAGACCCTCGCCTACGGCTCGGGTCTCAATGGCACCTCGGCGGTAATCACCAATGTACCACACTTGTACCATAATGTACTATTAATACTAGGTAAGTACCTACAGTCAGTAGACACTAACTATAGTAATTATAGTTAGAGAGAAAATAAATATTTTTTTAAAAAGCAAGTTTTTTTAAGAGCTTTTTTGTTACAATAATGCTTTTTTTTAAAAGCTATTTCAGTTATAACTAAAGCAAAACGGTATACAAGTTACAAACGAAAACAGCTTATGAAGAAAAACATATCGAAAACCCTCTTTTGACAGCATGCTTTATAAAAGAATCTTTATTTTTATGTCACTGCGGACACGACAACGACGTCTTGTCGTCAGGTGTGCGCCAACGCTAACTTACACCAACCAGAAAAAAGTCGTGCTTATTTGCTACCGTTAAACAGACTGATGCGTACCAACCAAAAAAAATTAAAGAAAATTAAAGCCACAGAAACTAAACTTAAAACTAAATTTACTTTAAACGATTTGCTTCTACATTTATTATGCGGACAGCCAAAGAGTGGAACTCGTTGCCGGCGTCTGTGTTCCCGAATGACTATAATTTGGAAGTTTTCAAGAGTAGAGTGAATAGGTATCTTCTAGGTAACCGTGCTTCATCGTCGACCACGTCATTGCTTAACATATGCGGGCCTAAGATGCGCACGCGAGATATTTTGTCATGTCGTTCTGTCAAAATGTAAGCATTTTGCACTAGTTTTTGAACTTTTACATTATCTGTGGTAATGTTGTCGACAAAACGCGCCTTGTTTTGACACTTCTTAGTCGTCGTATCTCTCTGAGGACGAGATAATAGTCATGCAGAAATGTCAAAAGTTGAAGAATCAAGGCGCGTTTTGTCGACAACATTACCACAGATAATGCAAAAATTCAAAAACTGGTACAAAATGCTTAAATTTTGACAGAACGACATGACAAATATCTCGCGTGCGCATACTAGGCCCGCAGGTGAGATTGTGGTCAAACGGTTGCCTATATTGTATAAAAAAAAAAAACTACAGAAAATTAAAGAAAACTTAAGCATTAGTATGCCGTAATGCTATTTCCTCTAGTTTCTTTTGACGTTAGATAGTTGCTTTTACTTTTTTTGTCATAAAAAAGTTCGGGGTTGTCTTAAGGCTGGGTTTCTTGTGAAACTTTGATTGAACAATAAAACTAATGTGAATTATATAGATTATACTATAGACAGTAGGTACGTAATGTATTTACATTGTGAATCATGAGACAGTAGGTACATAATGTACATTAGGATTATCAACGACATTTAGATTAACACATTCCGATTATAGATATATTTATTAGATCGTCGGCAATCTTCAAAGGACTACCAAAGGTACCGACAATCATGTTTTAGTACTTAAATAGTTGTTAATGTAATAAAAATCAGTTTTATTGGATTAGTGTAGTTGGAAACGTTATTCTGTTAGAGAAACCATAATTTGATTATATTTTGAACCTCAGCATAACTTTTATTGAACTTCATAAGTAGACTTTTTAATTTAATGGTTGAAAATATTTTTTTATTTATTTTTTACTCTTTAGCTAAAAGTTTTAAAAACTTACGTACATAATAATTGCAACCCCTCATAAATGCTGTACCTACTCTTTCTTAACACCAATTTTGAACATTGTGCGAAATAATCTCAATTATTTACTACCGTATATATTTTGTATTAAATAAATGATTTATATGATAACAAAATACGTTATAGTGCTTAATAATTTTTACAACTTAAAAACTGTTAAATTTATTACAAACTAGCCGTCTCCCGCGGCGTTGCTCGCGTTAGAGTGTGATTTTTCAAAATTCCTTTCTTAGTGCGCCCCTACACTATATAAGGAACCTACCCTCCAAATTTCATACCTCTAGGACTTATAGTTTAGGCTGTGCGTTGATTCTCTGTCAGCTTCAAAAGAGTTTTATATATATTGACTAGTGGTTGCGTTGCGCGCGAGCTGCAAGCAGCTCGCGTCTTTTTTTTATGCCGTATTTTTATCAAAAACCCCTCAATCTCATTCGGATACCCCGTTGGAACGAAATCAATCGGTTAAAGTTTCGCAAAAAAAATCTACATGGCCGCCAACTTGCAATGCCCACCACTAATTGCAGTAAAAACGCATTTAAAATTTCAAAAAGTGTAAAATTCCTTTTAAACCCCTCAATCCCCTTCGGATACCCCGTTGAAACGAAGTAAATCGGTTAAAGTTTCGAAAATCGGAATTGACACGGCAGCCATTTTGAATTTCTGAAATGTCATAATTTTTCTGAAATATACAGGATACAAGCTACCTGTCAGTGAAAGAACGGTAGTCATACTTTAAACTTGGTAGAACAAAGTAATCCGCCAAAATCGGGTCTGACTGAAAAATTCAAACTCCTATAGCATGGGGGGTTGCCAGGTGCGGGGAACGAAAATGATCAAATGTCATTTGGGTGGGCCCAATCTTGCCAGCTAGTGGAAATTTCGATTCAAAATGTCGTTATTTCTACTTTTCACGTTCCCGAGGGAAAGCGGGGAAAATACCCTAAAAATGGGGAAAAATTTTCAACCAGGCAACACTCCTCTACCAACTGCACAACCGGTCCATACAATTCATCCAGATAGGGGGTTGCCAACTACCCGATATTCCGGTTTGAAAATCGTGTTTTTTTCGAAAATCGTAAACTTTTTACAAAATGGCCGCCACGCCGTCCGCCATCTTGGATTTTTGAAAAGTCATAATTTTTCTGAAATTTCAAGGATATAGGCTATCGTTCTGCATAATCGGTGTTGCCAGCTTTTGAGTTTCGTAGAACAAATTAATCCGCCAAAGTCAAAAAGTCCCAAAAACTAAAAAGTTGCAAGTCTCTCGGGGTTGCCAACCAAAAGTTACGAAAATGGTCAAATGTCATTTGGGGAAGGCCAACGCTCCTATGCAGCCCAAGTCTCTATTCAAAATGTCATTATTTCTACTTTTCATGTTTTTGGGGAAAATCTCGGAAATTACCCGAAAAATGGGGAAAATTTCTAAACCAAGCAACACTCCTTAACAAATCACACAACCGCTCGCTACAACTCAACCCCCTAAAATGTTGCCATCATACATAAAAATGGTTTTGAAAATTTAGCAAAAACCATGACTTTTACAAAATGGCCGCCACAGCCTCCGCCATCTTGGATTTTTGTAAAGTCATAATTTTTCCTAAATCTCAAGGATATAGGCTACCCACCCCTATACTCAGTGTTGCCAACTTGCGAGTTTCGTAAAACAAAGTAATCCGCCAAAGACAACCCTAAAAAGTCGAAAAATTCAAATCGAAATTGCGCGGCCGCCATCTTGTTTTTTTTTTTTTTCACCAATTCCCCAAATCCCAGCCTACAATCAGTCGGATCACACGCTCGGACGCCCTCTATCTGTCATAGTTTGCGAACGCGCAAATCAACACCGGCGCCATCTTGGATTTCGAGAACCGCTATAATTTTCCTCTACTTACTCGGTGTTGATACACATTTTCGTAGAACATCATTGTGGTGTAGCTCCACTCCTTCTGCCTTTTCTAGCATGTCAATCAGTCAGTCAGTGGTATTGTAGCTTTATATAGTATAATTTTAAATTAAAATTAACAACCGGTTTTGAACGTCTAAACAAAGCCCACTTGGTATTTTTGTAGGTACGACTTTATTTTTTTACTCCCTTTGGACCCTCACATCTTTACAACCCCTTGACCGATCACGAGATCTCAGTTCGCGGCGAACTACTAGTTTATTTATATTGAATAAATACATAACCATTGAAGCAAGTTTGTATGAGTTAGTGGCCAACTCTGGTGACGGAGTTTTTAGGCCGCCTCAAGGCCTCCGCCATAACGACTGCTAGAGCCGGGACAGTTTAACGTGCCCTCCGAAGCACGGAAGCGCTGAGATGTATGCACGGTCACCCGTCAAAATAGTGACCGCGCAAAACGTCGCATAACTCAGATAACCGGTGAAGATTGACTAAGCAAGCTGCGCCACGAGCGCGTCTGAGTGTATCACAGCTAAAGATTAGCAAATTATTTCATTGAAAAAATGCTTGCATTTCAATAAAAAAATTCAACTGTTGATGAAACTAAGTAGATTCAAACGACTTACCGTCTCAAAGTTATCCTTTTTACACTTGCAATGCGATTTCGCAGTATTCACTTGTATTTCAGCTTATTATATGTCCACTGGCTGCTGAATACCTGGCCCGCGCAATGTATCTCTGATAAACTGATAAACATACACATGTCACCAATTAATATACAAGGAATCCGATAGTGGACTATTTAAGGTGCTCAGATTTGCGATAAATTGTAGGTAGGTACATTGTTTTGTATAACATTCCAACATGTTGTGGCTTGTGAATAAAGTTTACTATAGCTTAGAAGAGTACCTATTATAATTAAACTAGCCGTCGCCCGCGGCGTTGCTCGCGTTCTAGACCCTTTAGGGTGCGACTTTTCAAAATTCCTTTCTTAGTACACCTCTACACTATATAAGGATACTACCCTCCAAATTTCATACCTCTAGGACTTATAGTTTAGGCTGTGCGTTGATTCTCTGTCAGCTTCAAAAGAGTTTTATATATATTGATAATTTCCTACTAATATATTGTACGCCCGGAATGGGTAGGCTGTTGTAACTATTATAATTATGTTAAGATCTCCTGTACACAGTTCTACAATAAATGTTTCTTATTTCTTATAACATGCGGTGGGTATTCGGATAGGTGACCGCCAGGGTTTTCATTGTTAACTTTAAAACAAGACACATTATTGATAAGTTTAAAAAGTCGAAAAAACTGACTTCAATTTGATACATTGTCCAACCAGGAGACACAACACTGTAAACCAACTTACAATATTGGAAATGTATTATTAATGTCTGTTATTATTTCAATAAATTTCATTTCATACAGCTTCATCGAAAACATCGAAGCACATTTATAATATTGGTGTTCTCAAATTTAAAAGGTTATAAAAAATTGTTATTTATTTTTATGTTTTCTTAGAGTAGGTAATATTATATAATTTGTTATTTGTTCTGTATATTTTCTATGTAAGATTCTTCTAGTATTAGGTATGTAGTAATAGAGTTATCGTTTTGGGCCCACTGTTATGGTAACATCTATGTGAATAAAACAATTTGAATTTGAATTTGAATTCATCATCAGACTATGATGAACTCTTGATGATGATGATGGTAGTTTATTGAGCTTGTTCTATCTTCTTCTAAATATATAAAACTCTTTTGAAGCTGACTGACAATCAACGCACAGCCTAAACTATAAGTCCTAGAGGTATGACATTTGGAGGGTAGTATCCTTATATAGTGTAGGGGTGCACTAAGAAAGGAATTTTGAAAAGTCGCACCCTAAAGAGTCTACAATTAGGATCAAAGACTTTAACCAAATAATGCGTATGCTGATACCACGCGAGCAAAGCCGCGGGCGACAGCTAGTATTTCATATAAATGTAAAGTAGAACTGTTTTTATAGACTTAATTGTTGGTTTTAATAAAATAACTATTGTTTTCTAAATGTTCTTTAATAATACATGGCAACAATGCTCTTATTACTAAACTAATTACAAATTGCTGTTTAGGCATAATACACTTTGCATCAATTAATACTAATTTCAAACACAGATGGCGCTGTTTACAATTTTAGGGTTAGTGTATTGTCTCCATTCATTGTACATATTTTCAATCTCCGATTAGATGAGGTTACATTTAATAATTTATAAGTTTAAAAAAACTGGAAAAACCGACTTCAAATTGAAACGCCTTCATCATCAAATGATGATGATGCTAGCAGTTCATTGGGACTGTTTTATTGATCGTAAACATTACAGAAAAGTCACAGGAAGGCAAAATACGCAATGTCGTGTCGTGTATGACGCGTTTTTGTTAATCTTATTTAACTGCACCAACTATAGAACTGATTCTGATAAAAAATTTTATGGGACCAATCTGGAAGTATATTCTTTCAGATAAAAAAATAATTTTTCAAATCGGTTCATAAATGACCGAATTGAGAATTTCCTCGTTTTTTGAAGTCGGTTAAAAAGTAATCATGTTTTGGATAATTCTTACTTTGAATGAATATTACACTTACCTAGTTGACTTATTTTGTTTTTAGCCCAGTTTGAGAAGAACAGACTACAGATTGATCAAATATATGACGAGATAATTGACCAATTTTTTTTAATTTTTGATCATAAAAAACTGACATTGGGTAAGTAAGTATGTAGGTATAAGTTCAATTTCTGAATATAGGTAAGGTAGGTACATTTTAAATTAATATTAAAGGTAGGACAAATAAATAAAATAATTCACAATAAATCTAATATAAATGGTAACAACATTAGGGTAATAATAATAATAATCTTTAACATAATTTAAAAATTAATATAAAATCTGTTGTTAAAAATACATGGAAATTTCTAATAAAAACAGACAATGTTCATCAAACGGCGGTCTTATTGCATTACGATTTCTTCCAGACTAGCTATCGCAAAGCTTTTCTTGAAAAAACCAAAAATATAACGATTAAACGTCAAAAAAGCGTGCTTATGTTAACGTTTAAACGTTAAAAAAGCGTGCTTATTTTCCAGACCTTATTTGTATTGTGATTTATGTTATTTGTAGCCGATTTCATTCTTAGAATACATTTTTTTTACACAAAATACATTCTAATCTAAAAACTAAACGCCCCTGCGGTGCAAGCGGCGGGTTTTCTGAACTGTTTTCATACTAAATCATAGGTATTCTGTGACTAAATAGTGACATTTCGTCAAGTGTCATGGCTCAGTCGGTAGTAGCTCTGCCTTCCGTGCTGTGGGTTCGATCCCCACCGAGAACAAACATTTATGTGTGGCAAACATAGACATGTTTGTTCTGTCTAGCTGTTAATATGTATTTACAAAAAAAATGTATAATTATGTATTCTATCAGCCATCTAGTTCCCATCGTACAAGCTTTGCTTAGTTTGGGACTAGAAGGCGTTGTGTTAAGTGTCCGTGAATATTAATTAATTTAATTTTTATTACTAGGTACCTACTTACTACATACATTCTAGTCACATTTAAAAAGAACAAATATCTATCTTCACACACAAATGTTCTCAGTGGTGATCGAACCCACGACCCACAGCACGGTAGGCAGAGCTACTATCATCTGAGCTATAACGCCTGTCAATTTATAGCTATTTCTGACTAGTAACAACTTTGCTATTAGTAATGTGACAACATTCGATACATAGTTGAATAAAGAATCCAGCTATAGGGTGTTTAGTTTTTCATTAGACAATCTACAGGGTGTAAAAAGAACACTCCCGAAAACTTCGTGGGGTTCAAGTACACATCAATATGAATAGCTTTACCGACCTACCTATCAATATGAAAAGCTTTAACCGACTTCAAAAAAAGGAAATTCTCAAATCGTTTGTATTTTTTTGTTTGTTACCAAACTCCGTTATTTTGTCCAAATTGAAAAAAAGGCCTCCGTCGTGGCTTAACGACTGCTAGAGCCGGGACAGTTTAACATGCCCGAAGCACGGAAGCGCTCAGATGGAAATGTAACGGTCACCCATCCAAATAGTGACCGCGCAGAACATCGCTTAACACAGATAAGCGAGCTAAACGAGCGCTTCCTTTGGTACTTTTAACCTACAAAGTTTTTGAGAGTGTTATTAGTACATTCCGTAAGTATATTAGTTTAATATCTATAATAGTTTGGTTTGAACGGGCCTACTTTGTTAAGTCCCAAGTACTTGGCCTGTTCGTCCGTCAATTCCGTCAAATGTGCGTCAAATGTTGGCAGGTGCAGTGATGCTACGTATTCGTCCATTTTCTTTGGAAGTAGGTATACATCTGCCTGTAAATAAAAAATAAATGTAAGGAGTGCGTTTAATAAGAACTATTTCGTGATAAGTATTCTGAGTAGTATTTCGTGAGTGGAACTCGTTGCCGGCGTCTGTGTTCCCGAATGACTATAATTTGGAAGTTTTCAAGAGTAGAGTGAATAGGTATCTTCTAGGTAGCCGTGCTACATCGTCGACCACATCATTGCTTAACATCAGGTGAGATTGTGGTCAAACGGCTGCCTATATTGTATAAAAAAAAAAAAAAAAAAAAAAAGTATTTGACCTATAAAATAACATGACGTTTTGGTGATTTGAATTTGTTCGATGAAAGATAGGAGAAAAAATATGATGTGGTGTAAAAATATGAAGAAAGATTAAAATTCTGAAAACTAAAGTAATGGTTGTTATTTTGTACGAACAACTATTATTTAAATTAAATTTCCATATTTGAGAAAAAAAATTACCTATCTAGCTCCAATCCAAACAAGTTTGTCTTATAGAAACTAGATAGCTAGGTAGGTACCTATAAATAAAGTCTAATAAGAGTCTTGAAAAAAACAGATAAAAAAACGAATCACTTTTTTCATTAGAACACTTTTGGTAGGTAGTACAGAAACACTTTTCATATAAGGTTTGCGACCGGACAATTTCTCTCGGTCTTTGTGTAAATGAGTTTTGTTTCCATCGCACAACTGTATTAGTACCTAATCATATTATTTTGTTTAATAACAAAATTAATTTGTTTATTCCGTAGTCAGACACAAAAACTCGTTGCAACTTGTTAAGTACCTAGTTGGTTGACACATAGTAGTAATCCTTACTTAAATTAAATAAGAACCAAATTTTTTCAAATAAAAATTAAAAAAAATAAAATTTTTTCATGAATGATTTTCATGAATTTCAATATGATCTATGTTAACGCGACGCGCGTTCTACCTTCATATTTTTAGTTTTTATTTACCTTGTATCTATGTAGAGGTGCGTTATAAAGTTCAATCAACGCCAGTGCTTGCGTCGCCGCGGTCACCGACACAACGAACGAAGGTAGTGACGAACAACACAGGTTGGCCAGTCGACCTTCCGCTAACAAGACTATGCGTTTGCCGCTGGGCCAGATTATATGGTCCACCTGAAGGACGTAAAATAGAAAAACTTTAATCACAAAAAAAATTACCATGACAGTATTCAAACTAATATTATAAATGTCAAAGTTTAGATGTTTGGATGTTTGTGTCAGAAAAAGGTCAGTAAATGTTTGACTTATAGAAATAGTATCCGCTGATAGTAAAAGTGATGTCGAGGAAGATAATGTGGATTCTATTCCTACTGGAACGATTTAAAATGAGCAACTTACAACAAAAGTGAGTGCCTAAAATACCTCATTTAAATAAAATGACATGACAAAGAGTAATAGCTGGAAAAGTGATGTAGTGCTTACAGAAAAAGTGATAGTCATAACTGGTTAAGTTATTACCCAAAAATCCTCGCTAAAACCTGTTTAAAGTAAGGTAGATATCCGAAAAATGAAAGTGCTAATACAAAAAGTGATAAGTGCTAATAGAAAAAGTGATGGTGATAGTTACTGTCACCTGGCTCCGTACGCGTTCCCAAAGCAAGTCCGGTGTTCTTAGCGAATGTACATCTATTTCTGTGTTGCTATGGCCCATGTTACACACACAACATCCATTTTTCATTCGCTCCATGTGGTCGCGTGTGACTACGCCTTTATTTCCGGTCGCTGTTATTACTATGTCGACTTGTCTTATGACCTGGATAAAAGTTTTTTTTTATTAGTTTTCAAAACCTTAGTAAAGTAGGTGAAGCGCTCGTGGCGTAGCTTATTTAGTCAATCTTTACCGATTATCTAAGTTAAGCAACGTTCTGTGCGGTCACTATTTGGATGGGTGACCGTTAGTGGCATTTACATCTGAGCGCTTCCGTGTTTCGGAGGGCACGTTACACTGTCGGTCCCGGCTCTAGCAGTCGTTAAGCCACGACAGAGGCCTTAAGGCGGCATAAAAACTCCGTCACCAGAGTTGGACACTAGCTTATACGAGCTTGCTTTGTAGTAAAGTAGGTAGGATAAGTACAAGTTGATTCACATTCACAGGATAAGGTACTAAAGTCCAAAGAAAAAACTAAACAAAACTAAAAAAATATAAATTTCAATGTACCTACCTAAGTACCTACGTTATTGTACGCTCCCCGATTTTTTGTATAAGTACTTTATTTATTAAATTGTGGTTTTTAAAAATGTTTTTTTCATATTGACGGAATTTGTAAAAAAATTTTTGGTTGACTGTTTAATTATTTTTTTTGTAAAATTATCTTTATTAATTGTAAGTAGTAGGTAAGTATATTAATGGAGTCTAAAAACTTTGATAGTAATTTTTACGCATTAAAAAAACCAAACAATCTACCTACAAGGTGGAATAAAACCACTCTCGAAAACTTCAGGGGGGTTTAAGTAGGTAGGTAGATACTCACTTTTCCTAATGAACTAACTGTCTATGTGAGCGCAAAAAACACTAAAATTAATAATAAAATGAAATACTTGGCTAAAATATATAGAACAGCTGAATTAGCCACCGAAGTTTCCAGAAGTGGTCTTAATACTGTATTTATAAAAACTAACCTCATTCAACTTGACAACTCTGAATCCGTCCATAGCTGCTTGTAAGGCGCATATCGGATCAATCTCAGTCACGTACACCTGCAAAATGAATGAATGACTAAATCAATTGAATGAAAGACTTATAACTTATCCATAATGATCAATGAAATTACACCTTAGAAAATAAGACTTGAAAGGTATAGCTAAATATTTCGTTCATTCTTTTTCATACAAAAGAATGAATGAATTGATTTATTGCAAAAACAGTGGTGATTGAAATTTTGCTTCTCTTTTCTGCTAATGTTAGTAGCAGTAATTATAGTGGGAAATTATAACAATAATTATTTTAATGTATCTACTACTTTTTAGAGGAAACGATTGAACGAGTTACCGAGTGAATGAATCAAAAAATGAATGTAAAAACTTTATTTTAGGTACCTACCCTAAACTAAACAAAAAATAAATACCTACTTAAAGGATAAATAAGAAACAAAATGTATAATGGGTGACCCTAAAGCAATTTCTTCCAGACGAGAATGAATGACCGAATGAACTTACAACACATCCCAAAGCCTTCAGCGCCTGGCAACATCCTTTCCCGACCTCCCCGTAGCCGCACACCACAGACTGTTTGCCGCCGAACATCAGGTCTGTGCTTCTTTTCAATGCGTCTATTATACTTTCCCTGTAAAAAATATATAGATTGGACTTAGATCCATATAGATACCACTATTATAAATGTGAAAGTTTAGATGTTGAATGTTTGGATGTCGGGATTATATACTCTAGATGTAGTATGTTTAGATATTTAGGTGTTTGGATATTTAGATGTTTGGATGTTTGAATGTATGAATGTTTGGATGTTTAGGTTTTTGCATATTGAGATGTTTGTGTTTTAATCAAGTTGAAACTGCTGCTCCGATTTGGATGAAACTTGGAATACATATAGTTCGTTATCTGCATTAAAACATAGGCTACTTTTTATCCTGAAAAAATAACAGACGAACGAGACGTGGATGAAGTTCGGGGCGGAATAAGAAACACAATAATCTTACCGACAAGAATACAAGTTGTCAAACTTGGTCTTAGTGACGGAATCATTGACGTTCATCGCTGGCACCACCAGCTTGCCCGCTTTGCTGAGCTGATATAGTCTGTGGACGCCTGTCACACTCTCTTCAACTATACCTGTGGAAAAACTCATTTTACGCCCATAAGCTGATAAAGAAAAGCTTGTTCAAAGTCAGAACGATGGAAATGAATAAGTTGAAGAGTAAACTGATAGACTGAATGAAAGAATGGTTAAATGAACTAGTTAATTCTAAATCATATTAAATCAAATTCTAAGTAAGTGCATAGTTACAAAAAACCATCAATTGGTCCTCTGACCCCAAGCCAAAGGTCGCTCCGTAAAGAACATCTCCTCTTTTCATAGTATACACTACACATCCTACCATGATCTCCTCAAGTAAATGAATGAATGAAATTGATGATGATGAGTGAAGGTATAAATAAAGAATTTCTCTGTTTTCTAAATTGATACCTTTGATGAACTTAAATGCCTGGGGGTGTTTCTTCAGCATGAGATGCGTGGCGTCTCCACCATCATCCAGTATGACGTTGGGTTGCCAAGTGGCTGTGGGCGCGCAGCACTGGTCGATGCACCACCAGAACGCTTCTTCGCTTTCTCCGCGCCATGCGAATACTGAGAAACCTGGGGGAGAACAAATCAGCTGAGGCTGTCATTGATCACTCTCGAAAGGCTTGAGGATCATCGAGAAAAAACAAACGACAGCCGACTTGACGAATGACTTGATTTGACTGATATTATTTCAAATACCTCACATGACACTGGCAAAAGTGTCTGTCGAAATGACGGACAGAGGTTATTAAATAGTAAGTAAGTAGGTAAGTAGGTAAGTGAGTGAGTGAGTGAGTGAGTGAGTGAGTAAGTATTCACAACACATAAAATTACAAGCATGGGTTTAAAACTACATAGATATAACTTATAAAGTAACTGTGCAGTGGTGCTGCACGCTGGTCTTCCGCTAGAACCAAAATTCATGTTGATGTGGAGTATAGAGAGGTGTATAGAAGAAGAAGAGAATCATCGCAGCTGGAAAGACTTACCAGCATGCGCCAACGCAGCAGCCACTTCGTTCTGGGTGCTGTAGATATTGCAGGCGGCCCAGCGTACACTGGCGCCCAGCGCGGCCAGCGTCTCGATCAGTACCGCTGTTTGAGCGTTGATGTGCGTACAACCTACTATCTGTCAAACAAACGAGGAATTAATTGAAGTGTTGAGTAAATAAGAGGGGAGCAAGTCCTGACAATTCCTGGTCCATAGGGAAGACCCAGGGAGGGCTCGAGCCCCCTAGGATGGAGTAGGGAGGCACAGAATAAAAACCGGCTGAAATAAAAGAACTCCCGAAAACTTCGGGGGGTTAAAGTATCCATCAATTCCGGTTCCCAACACCTGTTCCTTTGGGACCAGCTGCTGCATACATTTTTGATCAGTACCTACTAATAGGTAAATAAGTATTGCAGATTTTTGGATGTAAATGGACCTCACCCGTACATTTCCAGGAAGAACGATTTTGAGATTTCCCGTGGTATTTACGTCGTTAGTCCATCAGAAGCTTCCAGCTTACCTTAGCATCTTTGAGTGGTTTGTCCTCCTTAGCCCTGGCCCTCAGAGCCATGATACCCGGCATCTCCTGCTCAGCTATCTCTATCTCCCTCCTGCCGAAGGCGTTCTGCTCTATATTCCGAACGCAGTACGCCGGGTTCGGCTGCCCGGCTGCGATGGCCTTCTCATGGGGCTGGACGCCTTCGTCCTCGTCTGATGATGACCCTGGAATTGAAAGGGTTTATTGATAAAAGAAATTGGGAAGAGTCAGCATAGCAGATGGAAATAAAGTCCCTAAGAAGATCCTTCAGTTCTAGCAGTTGCAGGGTTTAGTAGTGAACTATGAACGCCCGGAGTAGGGTCGATACACAAGTGGCAATCTTAATAGGCCATCTCATTATCATCAGCAACCTATATCGTTCCACTGCTGGACGTAGGTCTCTCCCAAGACGCGCTATTGAGCCCGGTCCTCGGCCCTTCTCGTCCAGTGTTTGCCAGCTACACTTCGCAGATCGTCAATAGGCCATCTAGGCTGTGATATCATAGCCAAAAAAGATAGGTAATTAAAAAAATGTCAGATAGAAATGAACTACATATTTATAAGTAAGACGATTCTAAATGTTCCTTATGATTTTACTGAATCAAAAATCAAAGACTTTGTCAACAAAAATAGAAGGATTGTGTAGAACTTTTCTGACCGCCGCCGTTTAAAAGATTCTTATACCGCGTTCACACTATGCTCATGCCGCTGCCGGCATTATTGCCTCGGACTTATTCTCATTAGGGAGCAAGGGCATGAACTTGGGCCGGGAGCCGGGACAGAGGCATTCGTGTTCACACTATGCTCGTGCCCACTTCCCTGCCCAAGTCCCTGCCGACTGAGGCATAGTGTGAACGCAACTTTATAGTTATTCCTCTTTGGCGTCGATATCTGAGTCAGGAGTGAGGCTATTGACCCACATCAGTGCTGAAGGTCGTATTGTTATTTGTTACGTCATTCTGACGTAGGACCAAAGATTGGACTTCCAATCTCCAGCATACAGGGCTCCGTCTTCGCGACATTTTCCCTTCCACCTTGCTAGTGGCCCAGAACTTATATTTAAACTTACAAAAATCGCTTTTCCCAGATATAACTGAATGCCGCTTCTTCAAGTTGGGTTTAGGCGATACTTCCTTCTTCTCGTTTCCTTCTATAACCTTCTCATCATCTTTATCTTCTGCATTCGTCTCTGCGATTGTAGTCTGTTCTAGAACTTCATCTTTTTTGATATCTTCTATAACTGGATTGGTTTTTGATTTGAAGTCTTGGATTACTGTGTTTTTCTTCTTTTTATTCATTTCGTCAGACACTGAGTACACTTTCTTCTTTAGTATCGACATTTTGTTTTACTTAGAAGTTCTTTTTATTTACTTAGGTACTTTTGGTGATGATATGGTGACAGCTAGCTGCTCTGATGATGGAGTCAGAAGCTGCTCAATGCCAAATTAACTGCCATGAATATTATTATTTTTAAGTTGTACAAAAATTTACCTAATTAAGTGTTCTTTAAAAGATCCTATGGTTTAAAGTAAATGAATGAATGAATCAATGGAACTCATCAGTATATTATATACCTATAGCTTATTAATATAACAGTAAAATATACACGTTTGGTCTAATTTCAATCAATTCGTCCTTCCTTACCGAGTAAAAGCTTGTTTTAAGAAACATAATATTATATTTTAACTAACAAAATCATAAACCCTCCTTCTTGCTTCGCCGTAGTCGGGTTAATAGTTATTTGTTATACAAGAGTGCAAAGTTGCTTTTTAACCGCGTGTTCAATTTTGATGACCGAGCAATCGAAGGATTCTAATCTTAGAATCCTGAGCGTTAGCGAGGGAATCAAAAGAGCACGAGGTGAAAAATCTTTGCACTCGAGTGCAACACGTAACTTTTCATTCCACCTCAGCGAGGAAATGACTAAATGCAAAAAAAGCAAATTGAAAAAAGAACACCAAGAAGGTTCCGAGTCTGAGTTTTTAACGAATTAAAAAAAAGTTGTATGATATATTCGGCATCATAGAGGTAGCAGTAAATAGGTTTAATGTTTTTTTTAATTCACAAACTTAGTGCACACGATGTTCTAAATTCAATTTACTTTATCCTCTAGAGAATAAAAACGGCTTTTCCACTCAGATATTGAAGATTAAAAATACTCTTTCCGAGATGGTGGGATGAAAAAATATTTATTACATGCATACCTACATTACCTACCTACGTACCTACGTACCGGGTGCGAAAAATCAAGTACCAAAAACTTCAGGGGATTAAAATACCATTGACGAATTGACGAATACTTTAATCCCCCGAAGTTTTCGGTAGTGTTCTTATTACACCCTGTACTTACTTATATAACCATTGGCAATGCCTTAAAGTTTAGTGAGCTTCTTCTTCTTCTTCTCTTAAATTAATGGCCTCTGTCCGTTCTAAACTATTGAACTATCGATTTCTGTTGCATTTTTCTAAACAAACCTAATTTAGCCGTAATAATTATAGCCGTCTTCGTCTTTTCAGTTTATGAGAAAGGGACGGCAACATTTTTAGTGCTGTAAAGAACAAACATACATTCATACATCCATACATACTTTCGCGTTTATAATATTAGTAGGTAGGGTAGGTTAGCGCCCAATAAATAACTATACCCCACATTTAACCCGTGTGATGAATTGTGATGTCGGGTGATGTCGGGTGGGTCAATAGTATTCATTTGCAATCACAAACAAACCACAAGGCCGTTTCTCCAGAAATAGGAAGCAAGACAATCAAGGTTGTACGTAATTGCATACGTCAGGGCTGACACGTGGACAAAAAATGTTTTTTTTTCGACTGCGTGGTGGCAAGGGAGGGTGTTGTGTCAAATGTATATGTAGGTGTATGCCAGGGAGTCAATCGCGCTAAGTTGTAACAGCTCACCAGTTACTGTTACTGTTACGTTATGGCCGATTTACACTGTGAATCAATCTAGTTGAAAGAACTACATCGTCGACCACATCATTGCTTAACATCAGGTGAGATTGTGGTCAAACGGCTGCCTATATTGTATTAAAAAAAAAAAAAACTCCTGGGAGTCAATATCTCTGAAACACTGTGAAAATCAGCCATAACGTAATAGTAACAGTAGGTAACTGGTGAGCTGTTACAACTTAGCGCGATTGACCCCCAGGTCTATGTACCGGTACCTACATAATGTTGTTTCTTTGTTGTGCTCTGTAAGTAGGTACCTACATAGAGTCTCACTATTAAAATGTAAAGAATTAAATTAGCAAAAATTAGGTTGATAATGATAATGATTTAATGTGAGAGGGCCGGGAGAAAGAAAAGTGGAAGATGTTGGGGGAGACCATTGCCCAGCAGTGGGTCGAAATTGGTTAAGAATAATAATAAAAAAAGCTATTACATACACGTACAACCCTACGTTACAATATTGTAATCGACTCGGATATCGGATGAAACTGGCAGTTGGCACCAATCGATTATTCTTTGTTTGTGATTTTTTAAAGCGTGGCATTTATAGACAGGCGTCATGGCTCAGTCGGTAGTAGCTCTGCCTTCCGTGCTGTGGGTCGTGGGTTCGATCCCCACCGAGAACAAACATTTGTGTGTTGTAAACATAGATGTTTGTTCTGTGTCTGGGTGTTTCTATGTATTATAAGTATGTATTTACAAAAAAAAAAGTATGTATGTATTCTATCAGCCATCTAGTTTCCATCGTACAAGCTTTGCTTAGTTTGGGACTAGAAGGCGTTGTGTTAAGTGTCCGTGAATATTTATTTATTTTATTTATTTATTCAAGGATTTAAAAAGAAGGCGTCTCTATGTTTATTAAAAAAATTATAAATCGCAGGAAAGTTGTACGTACCAGACTAGCGAAACTCTCGAACTAGACTCGTGCTTTCGAAAAACGAACAATGTATGAAACGGGGGTCAAAATTTGAATCACGTTTCATACAAAACTAGATTTTCAGTGTGTAATTTTGGTAGAATGGGAGTCCCGCTTCTTCTTACGTAGGGACTACATACCTATTACATATTCTTTGGTACCTACCTAGTACCTAACCTAGTTTAATAGTTGTAATTTTTACAGGTTGCAAAACAACAGCTGGCGAAAATAATTGAAGATTCCTCCTACAATCATAGCCTACTAAACTAAGTACTCATGTAAAAATACCATGTTTTGGTATATATACCTAGATACTCAACTATATTCGGTAATGTTTTTTATTTAAAAATATGAAATAGGTAGGTACCTAAGAAAATTTACCTACTAATGAAAAAAATTATGTAGGTACCTATAATTGTCATGTTGTTTTTTTTAATTGTATCTACCTACCTCAATCGTGACTTGATTTTTGGTAAACCTACCTACAATACTGTTCAATATACCTACTTGCTTAGAACCAACTTGTAGGTCAACGACAAGATCATACATTGATAAGAAGGTAGGTCACTGGCATCTATGACCTCCAGTACATTGAAAGGACAATGCAAATGAACCTGCAATAGGTAGGCAGTAGGTAGGAATGAGGTTATTTACCTTCTATTAAATTAAATAATTATTTCCTTCTTTCTTTTCACCATACCTAGCTAGTTTTATAATATTCAGTGGTTTTATGTAGGTTTATTTATTTATTTATATATTTCTGCCAAGAACTGTTTTTTTCACGCACTTATACCTACATTTATACCTATTTATAGTAGGTGTATGGTGCCATGGGACAAGTTTTCACATTGATTGATACTTTGAACTCTTTGAAGTTTTCGGCAGTACCTAGCCTTTTTTCATCCTGTAGTAGTAGGTAGATAGGTACACCTATGGTTATTTAAGTAAAGAGAGGTACCTACCGTACCTACCTACCTAACTATGTCATTGAACCGGTTAGCGGTTGACCGCATGACGTACCCTGAGGTGAGGACGTACCTCCTAGGTTACATAGCATAAGTAAAGTAGGTAAGTATATATAGAAAAATGCAACAAAAGAATCGATACCAATGTGTTTATCAGCCTATGTATGTAAGGGTAGGTACCTACTTACTTACCTATGTATTATGTAGGTATGTTTGTTTCTTTGTTGTGCGAGGCAAAGAATATGTAATATGTATACGTAGGTCCTACGTAAGAAGAAGCGGGACTCCCATTCTACCAAAATTACACACTGTAAATCTCGTTTTGTATGAAACGTGATTCAAAATTAAATGTTGACCCCCGTTTCATACATTGTTCGTTTTTCGAAAGCACGAGTCTAGTTAGAGAGTTTCGCCAGTCTGGTGCGAGGTAGAGTAGAGACAAAACGCTTGGGGCGATTTATATGATTTTTACATTACCAAAGACATGACAGCAATCAACATTCATCATCATCATTCAAATAAAGCGACTACCAGACGCCATGTCAGTCGCGGGTTTACTTGTTACGGGCGTAAAAGGCAGCACGCTTACCTACTATTTTGTTCTATACGCCGATTTTTGAAAACGTTACGTACAACACTAGTATACGCAAGACATCACTATTTATGAAGCGATTACATTATCTATGGCCCATCTCTCCCATAGGCTATGGGAAAGAGAAGACAACATAGTGGACAGCAGACTAGAGAAACTCTCGAACTAGACTCGTGCTTTCGAAAAACGAGCAATGTATGAAATGGGGGTCGAATCACGTTTGATACAAAACGAGATTTTCAGTGTGTAATTTTGGTAGAATGGGAGTCCCGCTTCTTCTTACGTAGTTCACGTAGGTATTACATATTCTTTGTCGGACACGAGAGTAGGAAGATACGATCCGTTAACGGGTAATTTTACTCTAACAGTAGGTAGGTAGAGAAGTTAACTACCTACTAAGTGGTATGTAGGTACCTACGCCACCCACTTACTAGGTAGGTAAGTAAAGTACCCACCTTTATCTAAGTACTGTAATAACTTAATCAGATACTACAGTACTTACCTATGTACTCGAAAAATAATAAATAAAGTACCTAGTGTAAAGTATATTATTGCATGTATACATGACGTTGTCATAAATGTCAACTGTCACCTGCGTGACAGTAATAACTGAATGACAACCTAAAAAAATAAGAAGAAGGGGCATTGGGTGGTTAACCTATGAGATATTGTAAAAGAATATTAATTAGAGAAATGTATTTATTATTACGAATAGAGCCTTTGTATTTAAATGAACACTGAAGTTTGATTTACGAAGTAACAATGTGACGTGCAAAAAGACGACGTTACAGCTCAGAAGTGGAAAGATGGAAAAAAAATATAAAGTTTTTCCAATGCCCATGTCGCTATCGAAGACAAACCATCAGTACGGCTGGATGAAGTTCTAGATGACGAGAGGAGTGAGATACATCCTCAGACTCAGAGATGACTAAGTGAATTGTGACTTGTAGCTGCCTTATCGCATACAGCCACAGCGACCGGCTGCCAGGAGTTGAGATGTACCTACTACATATTACAGGAAAGTGAATCTCCATGGTAACCATTAATAAAAGGTACATTTTTCAATAAGAATATGAGAATGTTAGAGCTCCCATGAGAGTATTTTGCGACATAACTCAAGAGCACTGATATCGAGCATGAGTGTTATGGTAACATAACTAAAGAGCTTGGATTTTGGGCAAGAGTGTTATGTGGCAGGATACAAATTAAAATGAAATAAGTATGATAGGTGACATAGTTGAGAGCTTTGATATCAGAGTGCTAGAGTGACAACTCTGAGCTTTTTATTTCCAATTTACATAAAATTAATTATTGCGATTGACCATTTTTATAATTTTGAAGTACTGATGTTTGTATCAAATCTGATATGCAGTGGCAATCATAAAAAGCACTATAGGTGCTATAAAGTGATAAAATATTTGACATAAATGCTATAAACTTAACCTTGGGAAACATAGAAATGGTCGGAAGTGATTTGTTTAAGTGTCATTAACATATTATACACTGATAACAAGTATAGAGGCACATTTTTATTTAATAAAAAAACCGATGAAAGATGACAGACTACATGCAAACATAGAATTGAGCGAGTGAAAAAAAAAAAAGAAGAAAGGGATATTATTCAAAGTATGAAGAGATTAAAACGTAAGTGACATTTATAGAAATTTAAAACTAAATACAGTGAAAATTTATTAGAGAGTATTCAACCTTACAGAGTGAATTTAAATTAAGACGAAAAAAAAATAATAAGTGAAACTAGTATATTAACTATTAGTGAATAAAGGACGGGTTTAACGCGATGTCTATAGATGAATCACGACCAAGTGAAGGATTCTAACGACTGAATGACGATCGCAGAAAGTGAATGACTGAATGAATGAAATACTTTATTATGTACCCTATTGACAGCTTATACCAAAAAAATAAAAATAAAATAAGATTGCAATATTACGTACAATGAACGGTCTTATCTCTACGAAGCGATTTCTTCCAGACAACCTTTGTAGTGATTCATAATAATTGAATTACGAGCGAATCATGTGATTTAAAGAGCGACGCGAGCGATTCATGGCTCTTGATATGAAGTAATTGTAAGTGAAGTAATTGTAACTTAAGTAATCCATTTTATCCACATTTATACTCTACTTTAAACCATGACTACGACCTAAAGAAAGATTAAGAGAAAATACACATTGAATGCTTATCGAAAATGTCGACCAATCAAATCTCGAGGAGTTATTTGCGCAAGGAGTTTGTGTCGAGTATTTTGCGTTAGAAGGTTGTGTACGTATAGCATTGAGATGAAAGTCGAATATATTGATGTGTTCTAAATTCAAAAACAAAAAGTGATTAAAAGTGTTATTTATCGACTGTTTTCAGTGCATAAAATAAGCTTTTTAGAGGGGGAAATCACACTTTAATTTCAATTTGAATAACACTGATAATGCGAACCACCTGAGTATTCGAGTATAAAAGAATACTACGACAATTGCATTAAAGCAAAAATAAAGGTAAAATGATAATAATAAGTGAAGGTACAGAAAACCAATAAAAGAAAAACAGAGCTAATGAGTATTAAACAAAATAAAAGGGACAAAACAACTAGAATGGAGCTAAGCGATTAAGGATAAAATGTGACAACCAGATAAACAAACGAAAACCTTATAAAATCCGGAACTATCAAATAACCAATTTTTAAAAAAAATGAACCCTACATACAACTTCATTTATTTATGTGTGAGAGAGATAGATAGATTTAATTGAGATTGGGCATGCAGCACCTTCCTACCAAGAGCTATACAGGAAAAGTAGTAAAGACAACATCGAACTGCAGCACAATTGAATCAATAAGCGAACTGGAGGTACTCAATGAAATTAAAAACTTAAAACCTGGAATAAGTCTTGAATCTGATGGGTTTAATAATGAAGCTATCAAACTATTCAATCATATTACCTACCTACATAAGATGAAAATACACACACAGAGTCCGTACCTGAGAAATGATGTACCTACTTCAGACGTAATATTCATATAAAAATAAAACTGATGATATACAAGCTTTAGAACAGGTATACAGCAAATACGGGGAATTCAACAGGCTCCTTATAATAATAGCCTTGTAGTAAAGCATGCAATAGCATAATGTTACCATGTTACTATTAGAAAACTTGAAGAATTCGAGGAAATGATTCGTGCACTTAAGGGTACACTTTTCAGGCAATTTGTATACTTACTATTTATGCGAGAGTGGGCTAGACTCAGGTATGAGTAGTATAGAGTACAAAATACTCCCATCAATATAACGGTGCTGATTGCCGCTGAAAAGCGTTGAGCGAATAAAAATTTTTGGTTTTGAAGATCGTAACTTTCAAATTATATTTTGTTAAAATATGGCTCTGAGCCAGGGTAGATGGCCTAACGATTCCAAACAGTGAAGTAATCATCATTTAGTGTTTGTATGGAAAAAAGAGCGTAAAGTGTAACTTTTGCAGAGAAAGCTTAAAAATACCTACAAAATGAACGTAAACAAAACAAAGTCCATACGAGCAATGAAAAGGAGCATATAAAAAAAAAAACAGAATGTGTTGAGCCGTTTATTGCATAAGATCATGTAATTTAATGACATAAAATGAATCTCTGTGAATAAATGATTGATTGAAAAAAAAATCACGAAGTGCGAAGCGATTTAATGAGACAAAAAAAACTAAGCTTTCAAGCTAAAGTGGAAATGTGCGGGACATATTTCACGTAGTAACGACAGCAGATAGACCACTCATACTACTCGATAGAAAGAACCATTAGGGTAAAGAAATGTGAGAAGACCATGCAGCCGGTTGGCTGGTTACTTATATTATCCAATCCAAATTGTTGAGAAAGGCTGGATCAGCTAGAGGATAGTGGGAAAAGATGCAGGAGATCTACACCCAAAGAGAGATCTATATATCAGAAGCTGGAAGAAAATACTAACATAGTTTATAAATCATTTGAATATGTAGGAACTAATACGCTTAAGGGAGATATTAGGCAATATAAGGCATTATTACTATTGTTACATAATATGATACGATGAACGAGTTTACGAAGTTCACATAGTGTGCACGCTGGTTTTCTCCATTTCTCTTTACGGCACTGAAAAATGGACCATGAAAACCACTTACCGCAAGTGAATCGATGCGTTCTGGATGTGATGCCGCTAGATATGATGCCGCTAGAGACGGCTCCTGAGGATCTCATGGACAGCCAAAACAATCAACGTCTCCATTCTGAAAGAACTTAAGTTGGAACGCACTAAGCGTCAGTCTTTTATTTGCATCCAGCGAATACTTTACATCGAGCACTTTAGTAGAGGTTACTAAAGAAGAGGGAGGAGCCCAAAACACTGGTCTGATCAGGTGTCTGAACAGCTAGAAACCCCAGTCAACGTCGCGATCCATCAAGCCGGAGACCGTGGTAGATGGAAAACACAAATTGAAATTTCCTTGCACAGATTCACGATACCCAACGATGGGGCACGGATAAGGAATGTTAATATAATAATGACGATGATGATGATGAGTCAAAAAGTGATTTAGAAATTAAATGCATTATTATTATTGAGTTTAGATTTTCATCAACTCAACTTAAAGTTCAAGTGCGCATCATTAAATCCAGGTGGATGTTCTTGAGAACTGGAAGTTACTAATTGGACATCAACAGAGAGTTCTGATGATTAAGAGTAAAACTAAAAGTAAGGTAAAACTTACGGATGATTCTGCAGGTGTTAAGGATAACTGCTTTTTATAGAAGTGCAAAGGTATGCTTCGGCAAATCAAGAAGGGCGAGTGATAGAAATAGTTGCTTAGGGATAACACCGCTTGAGGAAAGGACTATCGGAATGATGGAGACAGACCTTTCAAGTCTCCACATCCTGGTTATTTCATTTTTGAGATCTATAATATACTATTGATTAATGCGGTGATGAGGCAGAGAATGATTTGGAAAATAAAAGACTATAATATTATTATAACGATGATAAGACAAAGAGAGATTTGGAAAATAAGACAAAATTATCCAAGAAGAACAATAGAAAATATGAGTTGTGGACACAATTTCGAAATTCTGATAATGCTGACTATACATGATATGATTATTTGTACTACATGTACACGTTGTACCTACTAATTGTTTTATACGATAGATAATATTGCACTACTAGCGAAAACAGTATTTCAATACAAAATAATATTGACTAGCATCTTAGCTCGAAAGAGGTAGAGTAGGAGGAGAAAAGTATATATTAAACTAAACAATTGATTTTGCCTACTCATTTGAATAGCTACTCGACCTGCTAATGTTAAGCAGGTGAATACTTTGTCCAAGACGCACTAGAACATATGATCCCTAATAGAGAAAACTAAAGTTATCAAGTGAACTGGACTTAAAAATTACGAATTTAACGTCATGTTTTGAGTTCCAGGATAAGTGACAAAGTGAAAAGTCAGTGATCGGCGCAGTCGGAGCTGTAGCCGTTACAGTTGCTACAGAGTGAAAACACGATGCAGTGATAGTCACAGTCGCCGCAGTTACAGCCGGCACTGTAGCTGATGCAGCCGCACCAGCAGAAATTGACAGAAAGCATGACTAAGCCGTAGCAGCAGTCGTTGCAATGGCTACAGAGGGAAGACACGATGCAGTGGTAGCCACAGCCACCGCTGTAGCTGTTGCAGCCGCACCAGCAGAAATTGAAAGAGTGACGAAGCAGTCGATGCAGTGAGCAGTGAGTCACCGAGCTGTGTCACGCACGGTACAGCAGAAGTCACAGTCGTCAAAACAGTTGTGACTGGCATACGAACTTGCCGCTCAGGTATGATTAACTGACGACTTGACTGGCATACGAACTTGCCACCCAATCTATGATTGACTGACGACATGACTGGCATACGAACTTGCCATCCAATCTATGATTGATTGACGACATGACTGGCATACGAACTTGCCACCCAAATTTGATTATTAAGTGAGAACATGACTGGCATATGAACTTGCCGCCTAATTGATAATTAAGTGAGGGCATGACTGGCATACGACCTTGCCGCCCAATTGACGATTAAGTGAGGGCATGATTGGCATACGACCTTGCCGCCCAATTGACGATTAAGTGAGGGCATGACTGGCATATGACCTTGCTGCCCAATTTGACCATAAGTGAGGGCATGACTGGCATACGACCTTGCCGCCCAATTGACGATTAAGTGAGGGCATGACTGGCATATGACCTTGCCGCCCAATTTGACGATAAGTGAGGGCATGACTGGCATACGACCTTGCCGCCCAATTGATGATCGAGGGAGGGCAAGACTGGCATACGACCTTGCCGCCCATTCCACGATTAAGTGAAGGCATGACCGGCATACGACCTTGCCGCCAAGCTTGAGATAGTCGCAGTTCTAATCTTGATTAATGACGCTAATTTTGATAGATATAAGAAAACTGCATGTTAGCCTAAAATAAACTTTAACACTAACTAAAGATTTCATAAAGTGATATTATAAATAAATAAGAAAACTTAGCATAATTGCTGGATTAGAAATATATCAGAAAATGTATGTTTAAAAATTAGTATTATGAATGATGTCCTTAATGTGGATATATTAATTAGTTAATATGTATTGGTGCAAAATAGATTTATTGTGAATTGTGAACAAATTAATTTGTATTTGTGCAAATATTTGTATTGTTATGTATTTATGGCAGGTACTCTCGATTGAATCGAACGAAGAGACTCGTTCTAAGTAGGATGGCCGACTGTAAAGTATATTATTGCATGTATACATGACGTTGTCATAAATGTCAACTGTCACCTGCGTGACAGTAATAACTGAATGACAACCTAAAAAAATAAGAAGAAGGGGCATTGGGTGGTTAACCTATGAGATATTGTAAAAGAATATTAATTAGAGAAATGTATTTATTATTACGAATAGAGCCTTTGTATTTAAATGAACACTGAAGTTTGATTTACGAAGTAACAATGTGACGTGCAAAAAGACGACGTTACACTAGGTACCTACCTATAAGTACCTATAAGTACCTGAGTAAGACCTTATTTTGTATATACACATACCTACCTATTACCTATGTAAAAAGTTTGCATCAACTTATCACCCTCCTTACATTTTGATAAAGTAAAAAAAAACTTACTAAAAAAAAATCGTTAAGCAAGTCGATTCACCTACCTACATAATACAAGCCTCAAATACCTATATTATCTACTTTTACCGGTTTCACATACTTTTCCCAATCTATTTTACGTAAAAGAAACAGTTACAGTTCAGGAGCACTAAACACAACTACGTAAATCGATCTTTATTTCTTGGAAATAATCGATTCTTGATATCACAGCAGTATTTTGACATCACTAGCCCAAAAATCACTGCACTGGCATGGTATGACACTTAATTTAAAAAAAACACACACTGGCAGGCAACGCGAAAAGCTAACGATTTGAAAATCGAATTTCAAAAAAATAAAATACGTTTGTACCGGCGGAAAGCGCGCGAAAAGTGGGACCAGCATTTCTTGATTCGAGCGAAGTGCTTGCGCTAGTACAGTATGGAGACGGATTTCGTAAAAACACTGCATTCTAAACTGTTATCTAGTCTAGATTGACGTTATCTGTTGCAGCAAGGTTTTATGACGAATAAGTACGTTATTACAAATGCAGTAGGTATGATATTTGCATCGATTTTCTTGTTGCATTTTTTCTAAATAACCTAATTTGACAGCTCTAAAAATGTTGCCGTCTTTTTCTCATAAACTGAAACGACAAATACGGCTATAATTTTACAGCTGTCAAATTACCTAGGTTCAATTAGACAAATGTCACAAAAGAGCTGATGTACAAATCGAGGACGGTCGATTAAAACCGTAACCCAGTGTGAAATGAAGGTATTTTACGTAGACCATCTATTTAAAGCAATATATTAAAGTAAATATTTGAGATTTATAGTCTAACTGCACATGAAGATAAAATAATTTATCAAAACCGAGTCACAGATTTGTAGAAGCAATCATTCAACATAACTTTGAATGATGACGAAGCGGGATATTCATTTCTAAGACGCAAACAGTCGGTTATTAATTCAGCTATCAAGGTTTTCCAGTTAGGTATACAAAAAAACTGTTGTATAGGCATCATTTTGTGAAACTTTTAATAGGTCGTTGTCAGACGTCACAACACGAGTTATTGACGCACTGTTAACTTTACGACATACAATTAGATTTCGTCATGATCCTTTTGAATTATTCTGGCGAAATTGTTTTGAGGAATAATCAGTACCTATTAAAACGATTTATGGAAATAATATTGCCAAAAGTATTTAAAATAAAATATACAATAAATTAATATGGAATTCAGTGTGGCAAACCTTTTGAAAGTCATCTAAGGACACTACCATATTTTGCTACATAGTTATCACATACTCGTCAACTCTTTAAAACGTTTTTACATGTTTGAATAGTGATTAGCTGAGCAAATGTTACGATATCAGGTTTGTTATAATAAATTTCACAATAACTATTATCTTCAATAGGGAACTAAACAAACAAGTACCTAAGTCGAAGAGAAGAACGGAGTGTCCCGTTATGAAATCATTCTTACAAGCTATTGTATGTCTATGTGTTCCTTCAATATACAGTATACAATTATTGTATGTTTTTAAATCCATTATCTTGTTATTTTTGTTTTCTTGAGTTACCACTTAAGACCTTTGTTGGTTGTCCTAATCAAATAAATAAGTAAAAAAATAAATGTCACATGCACAAAAACATTTATACAGAATTATATTAAATACTCAGATTTTTTTTTGTAAAACGCCGACATTTCATTCAAAGCACAAAATAAAAATCAGTACTGTCGCATTTAAAAAGATTTTGCCATTTTTGCGAAGCATTCATTGTTACAGGTCATCGACTCGCGACATGTAAAAAATATCTTGTGATGACAGAATGTAATCTCGGTGTCACGCATCTGCTGTAGCAACGTTTCTGTTTACATTTTTTGCTGCTACTATTCTACGAATAATATTAGAACCTGATAGTTTTTCCAGAAGACCAACATTATCTTGTCTACTAATCCATTTCACTTTTACTTTCTACAGATTTTTTAAATTACGAAAAAGTATGTGCCTAATAATGGCAACCTCTTGTCTACACTACAGCAGATAAGAGGTTGGTATGGGACTACCAGGCAGTTTTTATTGCTTCTAGCTTCCACGCCCCAGAAGAACAGCCCCCCAAGTACCGTTCTGGTCGATCGCATAATTTGACATTTAGAATCGTCAAAATTCGTTTTATCGACAGTTGCGGGTACGTTACCAACTTAGTCGATCGGTAGACAAATTCGTTAAATTTTAACGAATTGGCAATGGCGTATGTTTACTATGTTTTGATTCTGACAAACGAAAGTGAACCTTATTTTGACGATGGTAAGGCATCGTTAAAATTTGTCGACAAGAGATCCGTACTACCATGGAACGATATACGATTCGATACGTTTATCGACTTTAGCGATCGACAACTAAGCGATCGATAAGAACGGTACTTGCACTGCTGGTATGTTTCTCCAAGCGTGGTGTGGTAAAGTTACCAATTTTGAATATACATACTAAGATACCTGACAATATTTTTATTGAAAAACTTTAGGTTTATGCAAACCACCATTAACATCTTACGCGACCAGGATAGATGTTTAACTGATTTAGTTATTGAACTGTGGGTAGTACGTCATAAAATCCATGGCAACGACTTTACGATTGCCAAAGTCAGTAACCGTCTATTTATACTGTACTCAAGGCCGATGGTATTTCCTCCCTTCCAATTGTCGCTGAAATATTATTTCAGATTTTGATTTTCTCAACAGAGAAATAAGTCACGAACGCAGTATTATGATATTATAGTCATAAGATTTAAATTCAAACACAAGCATCTTACTTTGTAATGTAATGCAGTTCTAAATCATAATCCAAGGTTAGCTGAACGGAATGGATCATAAAACCTAAAATAAAAACAGCAAAAAATATTATCAAGCCAGTAACTTGCAAGTTTTACCGAGCGTAAAGATATAAAATGTAAATAATATTGGAAACGAAATAGCTGTTAAGTATGTGATTTAATAATAAATTCTTTAAAAAGATTTGTCACGAGTTATCTAAGATTTTAGGACTATAATTAATAGCATTTCTTCAATTTTTTTAAAATTTTAATGTTATCGGTAATGTCTGTCAAACGTGGTTAAACCTCGATCCACGACGTAAACGGTAATGCATACGGTAAAAATGTAATGACGAATGTGTACGATAGTATGGATTTATCAATGCCATTTAGGTAGTAATCGATTAATTTGCTACCTACTTTGTTGATGAGGTTAAACGGTGTGACAGAATGTTAAATGTTCGGAAGAAACTAAAAATAAATACGGGCTTATTATAAACAACTCATTCACAAAAAAAATGTATGTATTCTATCAGCCATCTAGTTTCCATCGTACAAGCTTTGCTTAGTTTGGGACTAGAAGGCGTTGTGTTAAGTGTCCGTGAATATTTATATTTATATTTATACGATACACTGTTTACGAGAGTAGTAGGTTCGATATTTTTACGATCAATCGGAATGAGTTGTAATTTTCCCATTTTGCAATCAAAGCACTTTGCCGTTCTACATCATAGAAATAGGTTAATTTCAGTTTTATTTATTTATTTACATATAATTTAGGTTATGTTGCACTTCTCTCAACCACAATAGCAGATTAATAGCTAATTATTTAATTTGAATATAGATAAATTTGGTACCTAGGTAGCCTAAAAACATAAGTAAACATACTACAAATCTTACGACATTAAATACGGTATTTCTGAGCTATTTTGGGACTACCTTTAGGCGCTTGTTTATCTGTCCTACTTATTCGTGCAGAAACATTTTGTATACAAACAGAATATGTATTAGAATAATTTTACACCATGAATAATGTATTCATTGATGTATGGAAAGTAACCTGGAGACGTTTATGAATTCGTCTAGATGACAAAATATTTATCAAGTTTCAGGAAAAAAACTAAGCGATATCTTAGCTACACGCTGGATAAATAAAGCTCATACCTTTCTAAATTATTTGACAGAACAGAAGCTTAGTCAGATAGCTCCATGTATTAATATTGACCTATGTCTATGCCTCTCTCTATGGAATAGATACAGAAATCAGACAGAAATTTACATCTTCTCAGATGGCTAGATCCGCTGGGCATGAGCAAGACTAAAATTACGGAATAAAGACAATGAGGCATGAGTGAAAAAATACCGATTGTTTTTATTGACATAAAAAAAAGCTTGCTAAAATAAAAGCCGTTTCCACACTAAGCGAACATGGCTGCAGTACACACTGCATGGAATTGATTGGTCAAGTCGAACCGGTCTAATGTTTTTCGCTTGTTATAAAACTCTACTGCGTTCTACGTATAATTGTATTATTCATGCATTTATGCAATTTGATGTTTTATTTATTTCATTTTCAAGGCTGAATATAAAATAGTACCTACCTAAGTAAGACTTGCAAAGAATATGTAACAGGTACGTAGTTCCTACGTAAGAAGCGGGACTCCCGTTCTACCAAAATTACACACTGAAAATCTCGTTTTGTGTGAAACGTGATTCAAATTTTGATCCCCGTTTCATACATTGTTCGTTTTTCGAAAGCACGAGTCTAGTTTGAGAGTTTCGCCAGTCTGAGACTTGTTGGTACCTACTGTGCAAAATCATTTAATCGATTTTGTTGTTGCATTTTTCTTAACTAGTTTAATTTGACAGCTCTAAAATTATAGCCGCCTTTGTCGTTTCAGTTTATAAGACAGAGACGACAACATCGTCTCTTTTATTTTAATGGTTTTTCTTGGGTTATAGTGAGTAAGTATGGTTGTTTCATTTTGGTGTAATTTTAACCAATAATACTTGTGGTCGTGGCATAAAGTGTGAGCCATTGGAATAAAAGTGTTTAAGATGATTTCCTTGAAATTATAGATTTAGTTTTCAAGTTTCGAACGGAAAATTCCACCATTTTCCCTTCAAAACAAACGACAGCCCATATTATTGCAAAATTTGTGTGTCGAAATGACAGACAGAAATCAATAGAAGATAAGAAGTTTTTTTTTTTTATGAGCCAGAGCTAAGCATTCGGCTGCCATGTGACTTTATAAAAATGCCGAGAATCAATACCAACGTCAAGCGAAGTTCTAAAAATGGAAGCACCTCGAAGGGCTTCCGAATATTTAACCCCTTTGTACCTACCTACCTTTTGTTGTTCAAAAGTTTGAAACAACCAAGTAAGTACCCACTTACCTGCTTACGTACGACTCCCCTAAGTAGGTACCTACCTACGTAATGACGTCAAATATTGTGATGCACGCACGCCTGACTACGTAGGTAATTGTAGGCCTTTAGCTTTCAAATTCAAAATCAAGTTCTTTATTTATTGCATTCTTATTGTGGGTACAGGAGATCTTAAATAAAGTAGGTACTTACCTAATGGCTTCTAATATGGACCCTGACTGGGCACAACAATTATTTATCTACCGCTAGGTGGCTAAATAAAAGTATTAATTATTTATACTATATCATACCTAGGTATGATGAGTGTATGTCACTATGCAAATGAGTGGGCTCGATGAGAATTTTTTTTCTTATCTGGCTGGTGGGCTCGATGGGAATAAGCCGAATACGGTTAGGTAGGTACATTTTTTAACTTTTTTTGTATTGGGTGTTACTTTTTTACAAAAAAATAATATACCTACCTACATACAATTATCTATTCTATCAGCAATCTAGTTCCCATAGTACAAGCTTTGCTTAGTTTGGGATTAAAGGTCGTTGTGTAACATGTCCATGATTTTTTTTAATGCTTACTAATGATATGTCATAGGTAGCAACTTGAAATAATATTCGGGTGCCCCTCAAGGTGCTTAGGGTAGGTAGGTACATTACCTTCAGAGTTCTACTAGACATTAGTTAATGGGACACATTGTATAAGTGAGTTTTAGTTATTAGTAGGACATTCTGTATACCGTATACCTAGGTAAGTAGTTTAGAACAAGATTACCTACTCTAACCCTAATCTTTGGAGTGTATTTGTATGGAATCTAATATTAGGTAACCCCTAGCGTTTCTTGTTACAGACGTAGGTATGTATATGTATAGTACATAATAATAATGTATAATGCCTGCAATAAACAAATTTAATTTAATTTTGTTTATTTTTTTTATAGTACCTATGTAGACCCCGACACGGGTTAAGCTCTCAGCGAAAATAGACAGAAATATATTATCTTTCTATCGAATTTCTTTCGCGGCTCAAAGCAGCCTCCTACTTCACCACCATTCAAGGTCAGAACTATTAAACCGTGTCTGGATCGGGACAAACCTACCTACCTAGAGTCCTAGAGTAACCTACACTAGCGGATCTAGAAGTGTGCTAGGGGCAAAAGGCCCCCGACTACACTGAAACTAGGTACCTACTTACAGTTGTGTTCTATTTCACGAAGACGGTTTGTTTATGTTTGTATGCGTAGGCTTCGTAACACGACGTATTGAGATAGAAAGAGACGGGGCGTACGATTGGTATAATATATAATTACATGCATGCACTACTACCTACAAACATTGGTAAATCGCCTTCGTGAGATAGAACAACTGTAGATAAGATACCTGTCGAACCAGCACTTCACAACCTCGACCTCACAGCGCCACTATGCTTTATAGACTATAGTATAAAATGTACTTTGTGAATATTAGTGTCGCTACCTACCAACCTACACAAGTAAAAAGCCTTTTTTTTAAAGTTTACCAACCTACCTATTTTGTAACCGAGGTAGGTAATCATACAATTTATTTTAAAAGTATCGATTTTTTTGTTATGCATGTATCGATTTTCTTGTTGCATTTTTACTAACCTAATTAAAATTTGACAGCACTAAAAATGTGGCCGTCCCTTTCTCCTAAAGTGAAACGACAAAGACGGCTATAATTTTAGTGCTGTCAAATTAGGTTAGTTTAGAAAAATGCAACAAGAAAATCGATAGGTACGTACCTATACTTGCAACATCAACTACAAATGTAATGGTTCCGGATCTGGAGTAACCATGACATTATTACCCGAAATACTAGTCCAGGAACGAACTCAGGGTAGCCTTATGGGGGACTGAACTCCGAAGTTGGCCCCAGGGCTAGGACCCTATGGGGTGACGTATCTTTACTGAAGGTGACGGACATAGTGAGTGATAGTAAGAAACATCGGTGTTATGTTTTGTTTATATACATATTTTTTATTCCTCGATTTTTTTTAAATATTATTATAATAGTTTAGTTTACCTACCTAGGTACCTACGTATTGTACGTCATGAAAAGATTTAAATGGAGATATTATATTTGCTGTCGATTGGAATGATTCGTTCCCCAAAACCCTCAGTCGCATTTTTTTCAACTAACAACACTTTGTTTTTTACATTGCACAATTTTGAGGTTTGATATTAAACTTATTAAACTCACCAGTATAAGATGTAGAACTGTAGGAATCTGCAGAAGAAGCCGACAGAGATCGACTCCGGTATCTAGCAGACTTCTTCAGCGCCCCCGATTTCCCGCGCTGCCCCTCAAACTTGCCCGCGGTTGCATCACTAGCGCCCCCCCTGACTTGTCCTGGATCCGTCACTGGACTGTCGCTGGGTACACCAGCTACAACCACGCTTTCCTTCCTCAAGTGCATTGATGATGAAGCGTGAGAGATGGGCTCATTAGGAGCTTCCGACATTTTTTCAAGAACGAAGATTTTAGACCGGTTTTTTGACGGCACACAACACTATCGATTTTTTTTTATTGTTTTGTATTGAAAAATCGATAGGTTACGTCACATCCACAGAAAAATAATGTCAGTAAATAAAAACAGATGTAGCAGTCGCAGTGGGGGGTTTATTTATTCAAATTCACACTAAATAAACCAGGATTACGGAGTCAGGAGATTCACAAAGGTATTTTAGATAGGTGAGAGTAAGAATAAATGCATTTGGACTAAATAAAACAAGAGAATAGAAGAGAAAAACAGAATTTCACTTTTCCACCCGCACACTGAATTAGCACCCCTCTCCCTTCGCTTCATTCACCACCCCCGTCAAATGTCAATTTGAACTTTCGATCGGCTTTCTGATAGGGATAGAAACCGACAACTTTGGCGAACCGGTGGACGTTTCGAATAAAAAGCTTACGTTAATGTAAACGTATGTAGCTTACATGTTGGAGCTATTTGAGACGCACTACATATCAGATGTACTTCCATGTCTTTTTAAAATCATAAGCCGATTATTCACTACCTAGTTAATAAACCTTCAATAGCTTTTCAAGTTACTTACCTAGCCTACTTTGTTTTATAGGTGCTCGTCATAGACTATGGTAACCCTATGTAACCATTTCTCATCAGGCATGCCGTACGCTTGGGGTAATAATAGATTGGAGATCGTTAATTATACATTTATTGTTTTATGAGTTATGCACCTACATAATTAGTGGGCATTTGTGACAAATAGCAACTAGGTTGCCCTAACATGCACATACACTTTGATTTTCATATAAAATGAAAAAAAGCAATCAAATAGTAGTCAATTTCAAAAATCGGTAACAAAGAAAAAATCGTTTACCGATTCGTTCAACCATTTCGATGGCATTACATTACCCCATCACTAGCGTTTCCAAAATGGAAGCAAAACGTTGACAGCCGCTTCGCTACAAAACAACTGGAAAATAAATAACGCAAAAGTTTGTGGAAAATCTTATTTTGGTAAGTAAATCGTGACAAAATTTGACTAAAAACAGTTTTGCAACAATAATGCTCTCTCAGGGAATTCGCACTCAAAAACTTTCCATGAAACCTATAAAAAACTGTCACTGGGTTTGTACCGGTGCAAATCACTTTATTTTTCTCTACTGCGCCGTCTCGCTTACAAACTACATCGCAGAAGTCATAAATCAAACATAACTGATGTGTCTAGAATGTTTTCATTACATTTCTACTAACACCGAGCCCTAAAAACTCGCTTCAGAATCTCGTAAGTTTACCGTTTTGTTCTCAAAATTCTGACCTTTATCGACCTGTTTACCCATTTCTTGGCGTTACATCCTTGATTGGTAACATGTTGTATCAATAAGCCCTTGTTTACATACAACAGTTATCTTTCTCAAGGTAATTTCCTGCAAATCTATTGTGCCAAGTATCTATGTACATACACAGAGAATACTCTTCAGTAACATCTTGAAATGTTCATAGAAAAGTTTCTAGGCTTGTGTTGTACAGATCAATATTTAACATGGTTAACTGCTAGTGGAAAACAACAAAAGTTTTTATTCAAAGAGTATGTTCTAGCTTCAACAGGTCCAAATATATCTCAACTGGATTATGTAGGTACCTGGTGAAAGCTCAGTTTTTTTATTATTATTGTGTAGAAAAAGATTTCATGGCAAAAAAATATTAATAATATATACAATTTGTTATACGCACATGTTTTTACATTTCAATCAAGCTCAAAACTGTTAGTGCTTTTAGTATGTAGTTTTTACTTTTCTCAAATTTTGTTTCTGGTTGTAATGTGTTTTGTGTGAAATTTATCATCATCATCATCCACAGCCCGACCTTACCCACTGCTGGGCATAGGCCTCCCCAAGTTTGTGCCATCCACCGCGGTCCTGTGCTAGTCTCTCCCATTTACGGCCTGCTATTTTGACGATGTCGCCTGCCCATCTCATGTAAAATTTAAATAAAAAAAAATTATTTGTTAGTAAATGTACTTGTGTACGGTTCCAGCAGCTATACTATGTCAAGCAGTGGCCGCGGGCGTGGCTACACGGGGCGACACAGCAGGACCCGGCCCGGAGAACGCACTGAGGACGATACTGCACGCACCTTAGCAGAACTCAGCCCCAGAGCTACAGGTAATATGTCCTCATCATCAACGTATATCGCTCGGGAACTGGGGGCCGTTGCCTTGTTGTGCCTATCATTTTGGGAGGGTTGGCCTTAATCGCCACACTGGGCATGCGGGTTGGCGATCGCAGAGAGCAGAGTCTTCGTACCGATGACGCTGCTGCCCGTCAGCGGCCAGGAATTTGACTGTGTCAATATAGGGCTATACCGCCGTCGATCGGTCGTCAGAACCTCGTTGGTTACTGCGGGATGTACCGCGTACAGGTGGAGATTGACTATTGGAGCTAGAATTCTTATGTAGCTCCCTTACATCCCTTACAATAAGTCCTATCCTATTATTATTATAAACGCGAAAGTTTGTAAGGATGTATGCATGTTGGTTTCTTTCACGCAAAAACTACTGGTCCAATTTGCATGAAACTTGGAATATGTATTGTCCGTGACCTGGATTAACACATAGGCTTTGTATGGTGGAAAATCTACAGGATCTAATGGGACGCGAACGAAGTCGCGGGCGGAATCTAGTTTTACTATAGTATAACCACTCTAGCAGACAGTCGCTTCGCAGTTTCGCACTGCTTTACAATTTTTTTTAGGTATTTTTTTTATACCTTGGATTACATTATTGGAGTATTAGTAAGGATCCCTATTTTAAAAAAAAATATAATATAACCTATGTCACTCGGGGATAGTGTAGCTTCCCAACGATGAAATAATTTTTCCAATTGGTCCAGTAGTTTTGGAGCCTATTCAATGCAAACAAACAATGAAATCTGAACTATTTATAATATTAGTATAGATATTCACTAACTTTTACCATCTGATAACCCGCCCAAAACGACAGTGGTCTCCATACCCTCAGATCGCGAACCACGCGAGCCAAGATCGCAAGACAAACCCAAGATCCCAGAACCGAGAGAACCCATGGAGATGCCAAAGGAACTGAGGGAGCCATTGGAACCAGAGACAGCTGATCTCCTGGATAATATATCTTCGGAGGATGATGCTGTGCTGAAGGAATTGTTGAATATTGACGAGCAGTTCCAACCTTTGTTGCTTTTGGTAAGTTTCACATGTATTTTGTAAATATCTATCAATACATGACTTCTTCAGCAACAGAGTGGTCCACAACTGGAACATGCTGCCTGAGGATGTTGTTACTGCTGACTCCATAAATGCCTTCAAAAATAAACTCGACAACTGGCTACGAATAAATAAAACAATGCTTAAAAATAGTGACTAAAAAAGGCATTTCAACACTGTGTGACGTAGACATAACAGCGAAAGCTGCTCGTCTATAAACTAATAAATATATACAAAACTCTTTTGAAGCTGACTGACAATCAAAGTACAGCCTTAACTGTAAGTCCTAGAGGTATGACATTTGGAGGGTAGTATCTTTATATAGTGTAGGGGTGCACTAAGAAAGGAAAAGTCTTTTGTTATTTTCCATAATGAGTAGTTGTCTTTTTTGTGTGTTTGTTGAAAGGTGGTGTTTTGGTTTTCTTTTATTAGTTTATTTATATAAATATAATATATAATTTCAGCTGGAACAATTCTCACCTTCAGAAGATGGTATTCAGTTCAACAGAAAGTTGAGAAACTTCGAGTCTACCATCAGCAACATGTGCCCTGACGAAGGCAGGCTACAGTGAGTAAAAACATTGGTGATGAATAACATCAGTTTATCATCCTGTTTTAAATTAAAAAAAAGTCGTTTATTATACCTAGTAGTGGTCGTTTTTCGTTTATTGCTCGTAGGTTAGCAAAAATCATATAAAATCAAAACATTAACAAAGTTTAAGAACTATTAAAAACTGAATAATAAATAATTAAATTAAATTGGGGACAACTGGTCACATAACACAAAAATATGGATACAATACAATTGTTTTTATTTGCTTACAATTAATATGTTTAAAAAACTAGAAAAACCGACTCCAATCACGACGGCACCAATCATCATCAATATGTATAAAACTCTTTTGAAGCTGCCTTAGAATCAACGCACAGCCTAAACTATAAGTCCTAGAGATATGAAATTTGGAGGGTAGGTTCCTTATATAGTGTAGGGGCGCACTAAGAAAGGAATTTTGAAAAGTCACACTCTAACGCGAGCAACGCCGCGGGAGACGGCTAGTTTCAGATAAATAAAGAATTTTTCAAATCGGTATACAAATGACTGACGCAACAAACATAAAACCTTGTTTTTTGAAGCCAGTTAAAAATATTGTGTATGTTACAGAGCTGCATTTGCTACATTCCGTGCTGCAGCGCTCCGTAACCCCGTGACGGCGCGCAAGCTCGCCGGCGTCGGCGCTTCATTCACACGACAACAGAGACAACAACTGCTGAGGACAACACTGCTCAATGTTATCATGCAAGGCACATTCTCCAGTGAGTACTGGTAGCGACATCTAGCTCGCTAAATGAGAACTATCCTAGATCGCGCAAACGAAGTAATCACGGAGTTTGGGCATAAGTGTGGTTAAAGAATTTATTTCTCAAAGAATGTCCGGTAACGCTGTCAGCAATCGTCAGACGATTTCAAAAGCATTTTAGTCCGTGCGAAATAAAAAAAAAACAAAGAACAGTGGGGTGTAATTTTTACAACCACTCAAAAACAAGACCTAAAAAAAAATAAGACCTAGAATCAAAATAAAAACGGTTTTGGAATGTCTAAACAAAACCCTATCATATGACACCCCACTTGATATTATTGGACGACTTTTTTTTTTACTCCCTTTGGACCCTCATAACTTCACGACCCCTTGACCGATTTACTTCATTTAACAAACCAGTAAACTTAAGAGTACTATCCGTATAGCTACCAAATTTTATGAAGATCGGATGCGCGGTTTAAAAGATCTCGTCGAACAAACATACAAACATACAAAGCATTTTTGTCCAAGTTGTCACTAAGATCTCATTCGCTTCGCTCACTCGATCAATAAGTTAAGCGACGTTCTGCGCGGTCACTATTTGGATGGGTGACCGTGGCATTTACATCAAAGCGCTTGCGTGCTTCGGAGGGCATGTTAAACTGGGAAAGTTCTTACCTGAACTACAAAATCATTTAAAAGAGATAATAAGAAATGAAATCTCACTTCTTATTTCAGAGTTGGATATCTTAGAGCGCGCGAATCCACTATTCCTGATCAATGCAGCCAATCTTATGGGTGACTATTTCTCAGGTAACAAACTTTTTTGTTTTTAAATCAACAAAAAATGTTAAACGCCTGTTTTTTTTATGGTATAAGTAATGGAACAATCTGATAGCTCACCTGATGTTAAGTAGTAACTTCTGCCTATAACAATGCATTACCTCACAAAGCAAATCCAATGAGGACGTGCCCTTTAAGACAATGCACTGCGTCCATCACTCTGAGACGTAAAGATGTTGAAGTCTCATGTACGGGTAATTAAAGTAAATTACACCGGCGTCCTTACCCTTCAAACCGGAACACAGCAATGCGAGCATCGCTGCTTGGCAGCAGAAATAGGTACGGTGCTAGTACTGAACCCGGACGAGCTCTCACAAAGAGCTCTACTACTACTAAATACCAAATACTTGACTTAGAACAAAGAACGTAGACTGTTTTTGATACTAAATGGTGTCACTTGCTCAAATATCATGAACCAATCTGATTATGGTTAAGTAGCTGAACGCAGATAAATTGGAATAAAAAAAACAACAAACAGTAGATAATGAAACGGCCCACCTGATAATGCGTGGCCGACCCTTGAAGAATCCTACTATGGAGTCAAGAGCATGCATGCCCGACCTCACTATTGTTGTAACCATCAACAATAGTGAAGCCAGGCATGCTACCTCATCGACCACGTCATTGCTTAACATCAGGTGAGATTGTGGTCAATCGGTTGCCTATATTGTATATAAAAAATAAAAAAAACCACGAAAAATCATTCGTGCAACCGTTCATTGAAGTCTGCCTATTGTCCCTATTGTATTGTATCCTCAATGTTATTATTTAAGTGTGTTACTTGTTTTTATCTGAACTATAATAATAAATTAATTAATTAATTAATTAGGGTGCCTTCTGGTAAGATCAGCGTAATATTAAGTCCGTATAAATCACGTAACTAAGCAATTATCATTTAATAATATCGCCGAATTGCTTTGCATCCGGACTTACTATTACGCCGATCTTACCAGAAGGCACTGTAATAAATATAATTTTATTACACCCCCTAATATTAGTGTGATGTTATTTTCCAGAGGCTCGGCTTTGTAATGGCAATAAGGTTCATATACTAGCGTGTCCACTCCTGCAGTACATGCAAGCATTACTCGCTAGCGATGACGTCAGAGCACATCGCAGCCTTGCTACACAGGTAACAACTCGATATATGTAGTAGGCAGTATTTGGATGGGTGACCGTTAGTGGCAAATGTTACTAACGGTCGGAAGCGCTCAGATGTAGATACATCTGAGCGCTTCCGTGCTTCGGAAGGCACGTTAAACTGTCCCGGCTCTAGCAGTCGTTAAGCCAAAACTCCGTCAATCAGCAATCTAGTTCCCATAGTACAAGATTTGCTTAGTTTGGGACTAGAGAGCGTTGTGTGAAATGTCTAAGCCAAATTGATACCTTCGGTTTCAGCTGATGCAGAACGGAAGAGAACTCCTAGCCGTTCAACAAACGGAAACCGAAGACTTAACAGTCAAGATTCGTCTCCGACTCCTCACTCCACCACCGTGCGGCATCGTCTGGCTCCTCCTATCCTCGGACATGGCTCTCAACAAGTTTCTACCACTACCCAATTGTCTCCAACAGTTTTACGCTTCAAATCTCAAACTAACAGTCGACTCCGACTACAGTGAAGTGAGTTACGGGTCGTGGAAGAAGAGCCCCGATGAAAAATCCGATGACAGTCCAAACTTGAGCCAGAATTTAAGCAATATATCTTTTACAGACGAAGACGGAAGCACTAAACCTAAGTTGAGACCTATATTAGGTGCCGGAGCGGGCATGAAACCACCCGTTCCAGAGTTTGATTGGACTCAGAAGACTAACCTAGCTAAACGGTACGATTTGAACTCTTGGAGACAAGAAGAGAAAGAGGAGCTTGTCTTTGATCCTTCCGTTCTACCTCCACCGTTGGTGCCTCCGAGCTTACCGAGGAACTTCAGCGAATATCCCCCACCGAGTTATAACTACAAAGAACAGTACAATAATTTCTTACAGCAAGGAGACGGACATTACATACAGCAGTTCAACTATGATGTGTATCAGGGACAAGAGGAAGAATTCTCCGAGCAAGCGTTGTCTGATCGAACGTTCCCAGAACCTATCCCTGATCGGACGTACTCTGAACCTATCCCTGATCGGATGTACTCTGAACCAACGTATCCTGAGCTGTTCGAAGATATCCCCGAACGGGCCACTATAGCTGACTTCGAAGATAAAACAGTCGCGCCGGATAACAACAAAGTAACGGATAAAGTTAACAACGAGATACAGAAATCATGTCGCAAGCCGATGGAAAACTGGAGACGGGATAAATGTGAATCTGAGAAGACGTGGATCCGACAGAAGTCCAAAGATAACGTGTCTGATGACGGTCGGAGTAGGAACGTTGGGAGAGTTAACAGGAGGAACAGCGATGAGAAGTCACCAAGGAGACATGTGTCGGACGTCCCACGGAACCATAAGTACTGGGATCACGATGATCGTTGTGACAAAGACTATTAGTGGTTTTATAACGATAAATGGGTTCGGTGTTTAATTATGACTAATGTAACTCCCAGGTCCAAACGATCACAGAATTTACTTTATCGGATTATTCATTTACAAACACATGTTTACTCTCGTCATGGTTTATTAGCGCTCGGCGAAGTGTGAAAGTTATACATAATATTCTACTAAGTTGGTTGTTAGTGGCCAACTCTGGTGACGGAGTTTTTAAAAAAAAAGTTACATCTACAAATTGTAGATTTTACCCTTACCCATTTATCAAATAGATATAATTAATAACTAAATTAAAAGTGCTAACAATTAAATATAAATTATATTTAGTTAGATTTAAAATACTGGCCTATTTCACCAACAACAAAAAAAGATGATATTTAAGAGTCTTTGTAAGTTCAACTGAATAAAATTGTTGAAATATAAAAATCAACGCCTTCAACATGTGTATGGGTAATACTACTTCTGTAACATGACAGGCGTCTCAGCTCAGTCGGTAGTAGCTCTGCCTTCTGTGCTGTGGGTCGTAGGTTCGATCCCCACTGAGAAAAAAACAAACATTTGTGTGTGGCAAACATAGATGTTTGTTCTATGTCTGGGTGTTACTATGTATTAGAAGTATTTACAAAAAAACTATATAAGAATTCTATCAGCAATCTAGTTCTCATAGTACAAGCTTTGCTTAGTTTGGGACTAGAGGGCGTTGTGTGAAATGTCCAAGAATATTATAAACGTATAAAAGTCTTTGTCATTGGTGAAAAAGGTCTTTAGATACAAATTAAGATCTCTCTATAGAGCATTTTATATTTCCCTTTGCTCACAAACGCTTGATAACTTCGCATTTGTTATCAGACGTTTATACATTAACCTATTGTGTCCCACTGCTGGGCAAAGGTCTCCCAAAATTTTCCACTGGTCCCGGCCCATTTACCATTAGAAAAATAATAGAATTTAATTAAAACGTATGTTAACTAATACAATGTTATCAAGCGATTATGATTAAAGTGGTTTGCCTATTAGCCATAAATACTATGTACGTGCGGTCATATAGCTAAAATAAATATCTTCCAGGCAATACAAAGTATATTAGCTCTGTAGTATGTATAATTTAATTAATTTAGTTATTGGAATATGAATTAAATACTAATACCTACTTAGATTATGATTCAATGGATATAAAGTATAATAGGGGTTGAAACTTTTTTAACCCTTAAAATGTGTCCTCAATGGTATCTCATAAAAGTTCATATGAGTTAGATGCCAACTTTTTTGACGAAGTTTTAGGCCTCCTGTGGGACGACTGCTAGAACTGGGACAGTTTAACGCGTCCTCCGAAGCACGGAAGCGCTCAGACGTAAATTTAACGGTCAACCATCCAACTAGTGATCGCGCAGAACGTCGCATAACTTAGATAATCGGTGAAGATTGTCTAAAGTTTTGGTTTCGGCGATCGTGACGCACAACGCAGCGTACCGCGTTTGCTCTTCGCCGATAAATTTATATAATCCTTAGTTTTGGTTGGTCAACGTCAAACAGTTGGAGTAGTTACTCTTCCACGTTTGTACGGAAAGGTGGGCGACTAGTTGGACCTTAAGCAAGAAAGCCACTAGCACTTCTCATTGGTATATCATTTAAATAATTCAAACATACATTAATATAATAGGTACTTACAGACTTAATTTGCTCAAAAATCACCCTAAAACATGACATCTACTAAAACATAAATTCTCACTTGAGTAAACTCCTAGCATACGAGTCTCTGACTCAACTTTTTTAATATAGTTTTATGACAAAAACTCACCTGGTACAATGTTCAAAATAACTAATTTAGACTATATTAAAACAGCACTGAATCATACTATAACTATGTAAACAAGTATGTAGTATATACTTGACCCGGCGATGAATTTGGACAAAAAAGGCAGGAATGGGTCCAGACCTCACAGCTCAGTTGGCATAGCTGTGCTTTCTGCGCTGTAGGTTGTGGATTCGATTACCGCTCAGAACAAATATTTTGTGTTTTTAGCATAGATATTTGCTGTGTTTATTTCAATATTTTTTCTCAATTAAATAATTTGAAAACTTAGTCCGATCTCAGTATCATCACAGATTTACCAATTTTCCAAAAGTTCATATTTTGTATAATTTTTTCTAAAATACACATTTCAAATAAATAAATTGTATTCCAAAACTTCATTATTTTACAGAACAACAATGTTAAACCTTGTTTCTTGGATTTAGATTTAGGATATCTTCCACACGATCAATTTTGTAATAAGTATAATAATGTCTAAATTAAGTAATAATCTTACTTAGTCCATTTACTGGGTTTTTTAACATCGACAGATAGCTAACTTTAGTACTATCACTAACAACGGATTTTTTGGCACGCTGTAGCGTGCGGGACATGATTTACGGAACGCTGTAGTGTGCGGGACATGATTTACGGAACGCTGTTGTGTGCGGGACATGATTTACGGAACGCTGTAGTGTGCGGGACATGATTTACGGAACGCTGTAGTGTGCGGGACATGATTTACGGAACGCTGTAGTGTGCGAGACATGATTTACGGAACGCTATAGTGTGTGGGACATGATTTACGGAACGCTGTAGTGTGTGGTACATGATTTACGATGATACTTACTATTTTTGGACGTGCAATCGTAGCGGTATCTATTTTAGCGATTTGTCGATGTTGAAAAAGCCTCTTATCATTATAAGACAAGCCTGTTGTAAATTTGTGTGTTCAAGCCCTTATAATTCTTGCTACGGTCAAAATATTTTCATAATTAAATTAAGTAGTCTAAGTACTTAGTTTTAGTGAATTAGTAAATAAAATCGCTAGTGAAAAAATCGCGCCTTAACTATGAAGGTATTTTATTATAATGACATTTTGCAGAATAAAATATAATTAAATAGAATATGGGTTAGTTATGTACATGTACGTACTGCATAATAAACATCATGATTTTAAAATGTGTGTTGATGTATTGACAAATACAGCCCTGGTCCTGCCTGTTTAGAAATAAAGTGGAATGTCAGCATTACCCTATTTAGAGCTCGTTCCCACTTGTCGCGTGTCGGATACGTATATTAATCGGAGGTTCTAGTAGCAAAGCATTTTATATTAAGCTATTCACACTTCTCGGAAACCGATTTTGTGTCGGCGCCGAAAAAATGCTTTGCTACTGGAACCTCCGATTAATATACGTATCCGACACCCGACAAGTGGAAACGAGCTCTTACGGGGAGTTTTATGCGTATCGTCAAAACTGCGAAAGCTGTTTCTGGGACATGATACAAAACTGTTGTATGTGGGACATGATTTATGAAACGGTGCATAACTTACGACACGTCGTTTGTGGGTCAAATACAGTCAAAGTTACAGTATGCTTATAATGCGTCTGGTATATTTCGAGTCGCTATAGTGTTAATAAGTTACGGGACGCTGTAGTTTGTGGGACAAAGTTACGGAACGCTTTTAATGTGTTGAACATTACGGTTGCTGCATGTGGTATAATTATTTCGAGTCGCTATAGTGTTAGATAAGTTACGGGACGCTGTGGTATACAAGACTACGGCATTAGTTACGGGACACCGTAATATGTGACATGGTTTATGGGATGCTGTATTCTGCGGAACTTAACTTACGGGACGTTATAGTTTGTGGGACAAAGTTACGGAACGCTTTTAATGTGTTGAACATTACGGTTGCTGCATGTGGTATATTTCGAGTCGCTTTAGGTCATAAGTAGTAGTGTTTTAAAGGCGTTGTTGTTTCTTTTTAAAGTTTTACCTTAGAAGCACTACCATCATCTCCACACAACGCCCAGGTTAGTTGGTAGATAATGCTAAATAGCATTAAACTCGCCTCTGTACGATTTTATTTGAAAGTGCAATAAAGAATTTTATAATCGAATCTAATAAGTTACGGGACGCTGCAGTGTATGCGACATGATTTACGGGACGTAATATGTGACATGATTTGGGACGCTGTAATGTGTGGGAGATGTTGCATTGTTACTCAACACACATTTTGAAACCAATACTTTACCTTTAATGTGGCAATGGTGCAATCAAGCTCTTCGAGATAAGGTCAATTATCTGAGTTAAAATGGCTCAAACTATGCTCACAAACACGGACTCAATAGCGAGACTCGAGCGTTGATTTTTTGATACTTAATATTTTGATAATCAACGTTTGAGTATTGATCGATAGTCGAGCATTTTTTCAGCATGAGCGTATAATTTGGTTTGAGAAGAAAATAGATTTAAACCTAAATCTAGGTTAAAAGCGGTTTGTATAAAAAAATGCAGAGAATGCCTGGAAGTTTTGAAAATTGGATGTAATTAGGTACCAGCGTAATGAAATAATGCTAGAAAAATTCGTAGATTTTTTAAGAACTGTATGTAGATAACTCTAGTTTTTATTATGTTAGGATACGTTGAAGTTTGAAAATGCGGACAAGAGGCACGTTGACGTTCTCTGCGAGGTAATACAGTTGTAAGGTAGCTAACTGCTAACAGTCAGCCTATTCTAAAGCCTTGGTCTCGCGATCGTAACGCACAATGCTGCGGTGTGCGGCACAACGCAGAGTACCGCGTTTGCTCCTCGCCGCTGACGCAGACTGCGACGTAACAAAAGACCATAATAGACGTTTTCCATACAATTATGTGTCCGGCGCTGCATGCTGCATACCGCTGCGTTGTGCGTTACGATCGCGAGACCAAGGCTTAACGTTTCTTTCGAACTTCAACGATCCTTGAAAAGACTAGAAGTTAATAAAATAAATAAATAAATATTCACGGACACTTAACACAACGCCTTCTAGTCCCAAACTAAGCAAAGCTTGTACTATGGGAACTAGATGGCTGATAGAATACACACATACATTTTTTTTTTTGTAAATACATACTTATAATACATAGAAACACCCAGACACAGAACAAACATCTATGTTTACAACACACAAATGTTTGTTCTCAGTGGGGATCGAACCCACGACCCACAGCACGGAAGGCAGAGCTACTACCGACTGAGCCATGACGCCTGTCATAATTTAATGTGAAGTTATAATTTTCCTGGATTTGAGATGATTTGTAGAATAGTAATGATTTCATTGAATAAGGCCACGGCGTGGTATGATGTAGAAATTATGTTTAGCGAAATAAAATTGAAATTTAATTTCGAATAATCGTTTTATTTTTTGAAAAGCACATTTACAATTATTATTATGAAGCGTATCTTCTTACATTATTTATACCTATTTATACTAAGGCTCGTATGCTGATTTACAGCTCAAACACTGATCCGGACTCGAGCATAGATTTTTGTATGAAAATCTCTACTTAAATCTATGCTTGAGTAACGATTTCTGTATCAGCATACGGCGCACAAATATCTGAATGACATCCACATTTTTAACTAGGTATTTCATTTACATAGCAATAGTTTGCCAGACATTTTAGCTAATGAAGCACTCATCAACCAATATGAATAAGAATATAAATCTACTAAATCCATTTGAGTAGGTTTATTATTATTTGTTTTATTTATTAGAAGCTGAAACAGTAAAAATTTGAGACAGAATATTTTAGTATTTGGTAAATATACACATTCTAGACGAAATCATTCAACTCAGAAAAATTATTGGTTTTTTTTACGTGAAAAGTGTACCTTATTAGAAGCGAAGCATAGATACGATAGAAGTGATAAAAGATTACCTACCTATTTATGTTGTCATGGGCTATTTGCGCATTTAGTTAAAAGCTTACTTATTACTTAATAAAGATGTTAAAAGGACCAGTAGGTACCTATAAGAACTGACAAACACTTATATATTATCTTATACGTATTTTGAAAGGCTGGCTTGTGCGTGTTGCCATTACATTTACACAAATTACAATTACACATACAATATTAATAATAAACGAGTCTTATTATCTATTATCTACTTTTAGATAGCTGTACCTAATGAAAACAGCCAACTCTTAAGCATACTCTAGTGCCTGGGACATGTTTTTAAATGAAGTGGGCTTATCTATTGTAGTCCAAGCAGGTGCATTTTATTGTGAGAATATTGTTTTAGCTCTAGGTTAGTACCTACCTACCTACATAGTTTACGACCTAAATAATACTTCATTCTTAGGTAAACCTAACTATATACCAACTAGGTATCAAAAATTCAATAAAAAAAATTAGGTATGTGGATATTTCTGAAAAAGCCAAAATCCCCACTGATAGTATTTCTTAGCTTAGTGGGGATTTCTGGAATATATTATAATAAATAGTGTGTTGTGTAGGTAGATAGATAGAAAATACTTTTCAACACACTTGCTCATAAAGTGGCTCTATGGTCACCGCAATTAGGCACATAATGACACCCATAATCAAACTGTGACTTTTTCATTGCTATAACTCACAAGTGAGTTATAGATTTTTTTTTTAAATTTTATTGGTTGAGTAGCTTTGTTACTAAAAAAGTTTTTATTCAAAAAAAAGATCGTGTTCAATAGAACAAATAAATGAATGTTCCTATTGCTTGCTCATTTCATGCAACTTCTTATTTAAATAGATAATTTTAACTCGTACGTGTTTAATAAATAAAACTTTCACTCAAATATAACTTTTGTTTTCTCTGTAATAAAAGAAAACTTTAAATTCCCCATTTTTACGTGGCAGAATAGGCGCAAACCCTAAGCGCGGAAAATAAATAAAAAAAAAACCTCATCCCTTTAGTCTGTGGCCGATCGCAATGCGCGCGCATAGGAAAACTGATTATTTTTTCCCGCCATAGCGAAACATTTTTCACAACGCGTTTTCACTGTTGAAATTATTGTTATTTTATTCACAAGTGTGTTGAAAAACGTCGTATGATACACGTGTGTATTGGTGATTACCGTTCTCGGCTTTCTTAAGACCCTCGCCTACGGCTCGGGTCTCAATGGCACCTCGAAGGTAATCACCAATGTACCACACTTGTACCATAATGTACTATTATTGCACACCTTAACCTAGGAATTATACAAGAAAATAAAAAAACAAAACTTAAATTAATTGTACAATGGGCGGTCTTATCGTTATGCAGCGATCTCTTCCAGACAACCTTAGGTAGGTACTTGTGTATGTGTAGTAAACTTATTTGACACTTATTAGACTCATTAAAAATACTCAAGCGTGACTCAATAGATTCTAGAATTGGTTTTATCGTGCGACAAAGATATTTTTTTGGAATAATTGTTCTATTGATCGTAAACACTGAAAACTCATGTTTTCCAGTTATTCTTATTTAGTTACCAACTCATAAAAATAGAAAGTAAAATGAGGTGCCTTTTCTACACACTCTACTTTTGCTTAGTACCATGCTTATAGGTATACCTAGGTAGATAGGTAATTTGAGTGGTGATTTGAAAAAATGTTGTTTTTTTCATTCTTTCAAATATTGTTGCTGTTGCCTATACATTGCAAAGTTAATCAGATCTCGATAAAACCCTACTGAATAGAGCAAGTAATAGGATGCGTCAGTAGAAAGTTCAGCAACAACGGCGTTCCGGCAGCCACTTCCAAGTTCATGGTCTCCGGGTCTTCGGAACTCTCCGACGACACGGACATCTTCTTCGGCTCGAGCAGCAAGTCCGTGGATGTGTTGTCGCTCGGTATCTGGTCTACGAATACCTGGAATAAAATAAAATCGGACATTTTGTAGCGCCATCTATCTCGCTACATAAGAACTATCCTAGATCGCGCAAACGAAGTTATCCCGGAGTTTGAACATAAGTAATACTACCGAATACTATCCCTTGGTCCTCGGACCCCGAGCCAAAGGTCGCTCGGCGTGGAAGATCTTCCCTTTTCGTAGGAGGACACGCCGCCCTCTAGTCCTAAACGCCGATCTATTAATATTAGGGTGTTACTAGATACAAGATACTATAGGTACCCACCTACTAGGTATATAAAACTGTAAAAAAGCCAAAAACTAAAATTAACGATATGGATAAACTAAATATGCAGATCTACTAAATAAACGATTCTGATTCTAAAAATAGAGTTTGTCTGTTTGTTTGTTCGCGGATCACGCCTAAACTACTGGACCAATTACAACAAAACTTATACCATTCGGAAGCCCTTTTTCCGGATTGAAACATAGGCTATATTTTATTGAAATCAAAGACGTGGATTCTTAGATACAGCTTGAACTCTCTAAACCAAAAGCAGCCATTTGCTACGAGGTTCATCGTATGCTGGTTGACAGATATTTTGGTGGAAAGTTTCGCACGCGTACGAAGTCGCGAGTATCAGCTAGTAAGAATAAGAATAAGAATACTTTTTATTTACGACACATACTACATATAACAGAAACAAATACCGACTAATTAAATACTAACTAAACTAAAAACTATGCGCTAAGTAAGGTAGGTAAAGTATAACTGAACTAGGTTCAAAGGAAATCTAGAGTGCCGTAAAAACGTACCCTGGCTCAGCATATGTTGGATGTCTGGCAACCAACGCTGGTCTTCCGCCAGGGCCGTACGGTGATATCACGGAAGACCTATCCCCCACTATTAAAAAGTGGGTAAAAGTAGTACTATACATTACCTCATCATCATCATCATCATCGTCCGGCGGCGGTGACTGCCTGGCGGCCTGCATCTGCGCGACATACATTGTGTACTCGCTATCGTCCTCCGACTCGTAGTCCTCTTCGTCTTCATCGCAGTCGAAGTAGCTGCTCTGTAATTTTTAGTGTATCTTCAATAGATACCTAGGTAGGTACCTACTACACTAGTATAGTATTATATGATCTGTGCTACTACCTACCTAAATTTAAGATAAAAGATAGAAATGTTTATTGCATAGTCTTAATATTAACATTAAGGCCGCCCATAGTACATTTAATGCCCCCCGTTTTGTTTATACCATAGGAATATGTTTCGGTGTTATTTATGTACAATAAAGCGTTTTCATTCATTTATTATTACCACTGTCTACTAATTTCATCTTACAGTAGAAATTAGTAGACAGTGGAAAGAACAGTAGGCGCGTATATTAGACACCTACCAACCATTTGATACAATTTTGCAAAGTGCAATGTGTCAGCAAGACATTGGGTTGGTTAGTCATAGTATTGAGGTCCTCGCTCTAACTAAGCACATGATTTATTAAATTAATTGGTATAACTATATACCAGGGTACGTGTACAAGGACATAGGTGTAGGTACGAATGGCGTAAGTAAGTACAACCACATACCTACCTATACCTACATTACATAATAATTATGAAATCGTTCTTTTTGAAAGAGGAAAAATCCTACATTAGGTACACACCACGTAGCTAATGAAAACAAATCGAGTTAAGTAGATAGGTTAGGTACCTACCTATACCTACCTAACTTGCTATTAGTAGGTACTTAAAGCGGTGACCCCAGACGCCCCACCCAGCACGTGTAATAGTAATAGGTAGGTACTGTAGGTAGGAGGGTACCTACCTAGCCTAGACATATCAAATGATGCGGTCATCGACGTCAATATCTACGTGATTAGCGCATTTAAATGCTACTAGGTCACTAGAGCCAGGAAAGTAGGTACCTAGTATTCCCAGTGGTCTAGGATAGTCGAAGGATTTGCAACAATTTTATACATTGCGGTTTTTGTAATAAATAAAAATAATCTGGTAGAATAAAATGAGCGATGTATGAGTAAACGAAACGAAAGTAGTTTATTTTCGCAATGTTGGTTGTAATGAAACTCGTCAAATGTGTTCCGTTCCGTTCCACAAGCTCTAAAGCAAATAAAAACTGCTGATACTACATAATGTTAAGTATTATGTACATACATAAAGAAATGTATGTACTCATTTAATGTATGTATGTACGTACCATTTTGAAAAACATATACATAGATACGTAATGGAACGCCTTGCATCAGGATTGAATGTTTTTCTGTTGAAAGTGTTAAAGAAAAACATAAACTGCGAAGAACGGAACGGTAACATCAAGTTTATATTGTACCAACCAAACAAAACGAAAACCAGCCGTCAAATGTCAACAACAAAACAAAGCCAAACGTCAAAAACAATGACGAAATTGTTTTGCGATTCCAACTTCCGCGTAAAATCGCAATTACTCCCACCAAATGTACGTAAATCCCAGCTGTGATGAGACGTAATCAACGATAACAATAATTACTTCAATCGAATGTAGTAAATTTCAGTGTAAATGCGTAAACACTTCTCCTTTGTGTTGACTGAAAATCATCTGTGTTTTTTGTAATTTTTGTGACCATGGCCGCAGCCCTGGCGAACGACTCGCCCAAATACCGCAACAGCCTCATCTGCTGCAGCCCGAGAAGCGTGGAAAACGTTTCCATCACAGAGTCCTCGTCTACATCAGGCTGCGTCTCGGGTGACGAGAACTACGACTCGACCTTCATCCCCAAATCCATCACGAACAAGAAACTGAAGATACACAGCACTGCGACGAAAGAAGAGATAGAAAAAGCCATCAATCAATGCAAGGAGTTAGTACTAAACAGTCCGCAGTGCTCGGAGGAGAGGAAATGGCTGGTACGTTACTTGGTTGAGCTCCGGCTGCGATTGCAGGATTTAAATGAAAATGACGGCCTGTCTAGAGTCAGGGTATCTATCAAAGGACACCATTTCGAGCAACAAGTCAACCCATCGAACAGAAAACAGTACTGTGATCACTGCAGCGGAGTTATATGGAGCATAGTTCAAAGTTCCTACATTTGCACCGACTGCGGCTACATCTGTCATTATAAATGTGTTGATCATATATGCAGGATGTGCGCTCATGTTGTCATGACTGAGAAAGGCCAGTTCGAGATGAGCATCTGCCCGGAAAAGGGGCTTGCGAGTCAAAATTACACATGTGCGGAATGCCACACAGCACTTACATTCCAAGACTCGTGGAACGAACCGAGGTTGTGCGACTACACCGGGTTATACTTCTGTGCAACGTGCCATTGGAACGATACATCAGCGATACCCGCCAGGGTTGTCCACAACTGGGACTGGGATAAACGTTATGTATCACGACTGGCTTACCAAATGCTGAATCTATCGTGGGCCCGACCGTATATCGACGTTGAAAAGATTAACTCCAGACTATTTAGCTTCATAGTCGAGTTAGAATGGGTTCATAAGATGAGGAAGGATCTGCAATGGATGAGGAGGTATCTATGCAACTGTACTGAAGGTACCAGTCTCTTGTCTCCGTTGTTCGTTGAGCTCGGTGATGTCAATAAAAAGTACAGCATGACACACTTACAAGCAATAAACGATGGATCGTTAGAAACCCAACTCACCGAGCTAACGGAAATCTGCCGGACTCACATAACGAAATGTCCTCGTTGCTCGGGAAAAGGGTATCTGTGTGAGGTTTGTGGGAATGATGAGATTCTGTACCCGTTCGATAGTGGCGCTCTCTTATGTGAGAAATGCAATTCAATGTATCATAGAGGTTGTTGGCTAAGAAAAGGTCAGAAGTGTATAAAGTGTGTTCGATTGGAAGAAAGGAGAAAAACAGTAGAGATTGATGTAGAGAGCCCGGTTGTGAACGAATTTGAAATAGATAGGTTTGTTGACTAGCTTGTACCTACCTACCAAACTTATAAAATATATCCCGCTAATTATGATTAAAACGTTATTTTAAGTACAATTTTATGTTTATCTACTCTGTATTTTCCAAGCAAGATAAAAAGAAAAAAAAAGAAGAATAAAAAAAGAATAAGAGAAGAAGTTAAAAGAGTCTCGCCATAACAAAGTATCTAATTAAGTAGGTACCTGCTTGTTTGCCTTTATACCTACCTTCGTGTTTTGTGGCGAGGAATGGAAGGATAGTGCATAGGTTACTAAGGACGCGTAGGTACCTAGTACCTACCATACCTACCTACCTAGAAGTTTGTAAGGCTCGTATTACGTAATAGAACTCGAGCATAGATTTGAGAAGAGAGGTTATCTTATACAAGTCAAAAAAATGTGTTCTTTTTGAGCACAATAGGTAATGTAACTGTAGGTATCCACTGCAAAACATGCACAACTCTGTGAAGATATCGATTTGCGTTTCCATCCCGCCAAACCTTGTGCATGTTTGACATTTTGAATCTTGTGTGGATTGTTTTAAGGACTTTCTTGATTGTAAAAACAATTATAAAAGGAAATAAAGACATTATATTAGAATACCTTTTTAGCAGATCTGGCTTCTTACGTAGGAACTACGTATTACTTAGTTACCTACTTACCATGTATTAGGGTGCCTTCTGGTAAGATCGGCCTAATATTAAGTCCGGATAAATCACGTAACTAAGCAATTAACATATAAAAATATTGCTGAATTGCTTGGCAATCTTGGCATCCGGACTTACTATTACGCCGATCTTACCAGAAGGCACTGTATATTCTTTGTCTTTCGGAAAATCTATCGATTTTGGCGCCACTATCATAGTAGGTACCTACCCGTTTTTAGGTTTGCTTGGCAGCCTTTGGGTTTTCGTATTCAGGTGCTAAATAAAAACATTTTAGCTATAAAAAGAAGCTTTAAAAAATGCCTTGTCATAAACGCTTAGTAATAATAATATAAGCTTGTATGTACATTATTTATCTATGATACTATAAGTGAATATAAAAGTAAATGTACTAAAACTAACCTACCAACTAGACATGAACATAGAATCTAATTTGACTCTTTCTCCAAAATTATAAAAAAGTGTTCACACTTAAAAAATGGGTCACCAATATAAACAATAAACAGATTAGTATTTTTTTTTATTAGGTCAATAAAATTATTGCTCAAGTTCGTTGTAAAATTCTTTGTCAAATTTAAGCCTTTCGCTACGCTACTTGTTGCTAGTGCATGCATATTTTTTACAATATATTGATGTGTTTGACTTTCAGTTATATATTGGCATGTTTACAGATCAGTAAAATATACATTTTAACACTTTTTCTTTATCTTTTATTCAACATCCGTGCATCTTTTCTGTTTTAAATCAATTTTTCTAAATTAAATGACAGGTTTATCATGCGCTACTCAAATACCTAGGTAGGCTAGGTATCTAGTTATCAACGACAAAATATTGCTTTGAGTTGACCATTGTTTGGTGGTGAGCATCTACTTTGGTAATACAGACGGGTGGGTCATCTCACCATCTGTGCTGTGACCGCCTGGACCATTAGCTGCCCACTTTACTGATAACTTGTATGACATTTGCAGGGATAACTAACCTACCTACTTATGACACTAGCAAAGGTTACTAACCTGACTCACTAAGCACCACTCACTACGCGACGAAAGAGACTAACTACCCACAATATAGGATATTCCTAGGATGGGAGTTAGTGTTCTTACAAAATAAATGTTTGTTTTTATCAAATTGATGTTATACCTATCTACTGATAATTATTAAAAAAATACTGTACCTAGCATACTATAATAGCTATATCTTCCATAGTTTTTAAACAATTTTGTAACAATGACATGCTATCTCTCGGTCCAATAAATAAATTTTTTACTAAACTAAGTATTAGTCGATAAAGCAAGCAAGCTCGTAAGAGTTAGTGACCAACTCTGGTGACGGAGTTTATAGGCCACCTTAAGGTCTCCGTCATGGCTTAACGACTGCTAGAGCCGGAACCGTCAGTAAAACATGCCCTCCGAAGCACGGAAGCACTCAGATGTAAATGCTACTAACGATCACCCATCCAAATAGTGACCGCGCAGAACGTCGCCTTAGCAAGATGCGCCACGAGCGCTCCAATTACTTAGTACTTAATTAGTCGAATACTAACCTAAGTAATAAAGAACTAACCTGACAGTCAAGACAGCGGCAGGACTCGCGGTAGGTGCAAACAGACAGCGCGTTCTCAACACGCTGCATGTACTGCAGGTCGGTACCGAGACGCTTCTTGCGGCGCGCCAGCGAACGCAGGAAGCGCAACAGTGACCGTCTTGACCATTTGTCCTTCGGGGACGCGTTACTGGAAGGGAAGGTAGATTGAATTATAGCTCAAATTGGTAGGTAGACTAATGAAGATAAATAGCCTGAAGTACCTACATACTCTTCTATTAGTTAGTTCATATGAGTTAGTGGGCATTGTGGCGACGGAGTTTTTACGCCGCCTTAAGCTTTTGTCGTGGCTTATCGGCTGCTAGAGCCGGGATAGTTTAACATGCCCTCCGAAGCAGATGTAAATGCCACTAGCGGTCACCCATCCAAATAGTGACCGCGCAGCACGTCGAAAGAAACCATAATCGGTGAGAATTAAATCTACGCCACGTGCAATACCCTTTCTGTGTGTAAGTACTTAGGTATTACCAATACAAAGGGTGCCTAGGAGAAAAGTGTTTAAATAGTATTTTTATTGATAACAAACGTTTACCTTAATTTATCAGTCAATTAGGTAGGTAATGCTTTGTTTACCTACGCAACGTAGACAAGAGACATCCAGACACAAGTTCTAATTCTAGATAGGTAGGTAAATACCAAAATTTAACCAATTTTCCCATTTAGAAAAAAAAAATATTTAAACAGTTCGACTCGTAAATGAGTAGGTTGTGGGTACTTTATTATAACATAAAGCAACTGATTAATTAAGTATATTGTTAGCACGTGCTTGTTATGTGACCTTTATCAACAAACCCAACCACTAAATGCTTACAGTGAATCACTACATCCTACAATAACAAACGCAGTGCAGACACGCGTGGAAATAAGGAAATAGGTATTTGAATGTGAACTATGGAAGTAATGCATGACTGTATCTGCCTGCATGACCACCATTAGGTGCCTTACATGGTTCCTGCCTATAGATAAACACCTAGAGTAGGTACTGCCTATAGAAAGACATAACGGACTAGTTATTTCTAGTCTCTATAGACTTCTGGATGAATATAAATAAGAATCATTTATTGTAAAACTGTGATTCATGATAATTACAGGCTGTACCAGCAGCGTACACTCTATCTATGGGTAATCCTATGGTGAAGTTTCAGAATTGCTCAACCTGGAAATATAGTGGCAGTGGACTGCTTCAAAATGATAATTCGTCAACAGTCCATTTGTCTGAGGCCCGTCTGCGAATTTACTGCTCAAGCACTGACTCTATCATACATTTTTGTATGAAAATCTCTACTCAAATCTATGCTTAAGTAACGATTTCTTTAACAGCATGCGGGCTTGAATCTGGAAATGTATGCGGAAAGCGGCATTTAATATGTTCAGCAGTGAATTTTCTGGAAATGAAAATTCTAATAATGTCAAGGAAACATACTCGTCTTCCACGTTGTTTAGTTGTGAAGGCTTCATATCTTCCCCGCAGAGTGTCGTCTCACTCGGCCGTCTCTTGTTACGTTTCTTACTATCCTTATCCTTTTCATCCGTCACTGAATAAAGAAAAAAGAAAAAAGTTCAACACTGTAACTTTAAAAACTCCACTAATAGGTAATTTTAATTATTATGAGCCTATGTTCCACTGCTGGGCAAAGGCATCCCCCCATTTTTAACCAGACATTGTACACGGTTTTGTGCTGCTCTAGTCCATTCCTGCTAGTATTTGTCGAGGTCATCGCGCCATTTTGTTCTGGGTTTACCATGACGTCTCGGCTTTTGCGGGCACCACTATGTGGTCAATTTGGCCAAGAGCTCTTGGTGCATGGTGTTTAGTCAAGAAATAAAATTATAAATATACATTGTACATCCTACGAATCATATCGTATCATGGCCATTCCCAACATTCATTTATTTAGTTATTATCTTAGCAAATGGCTTTGATGCAAATTGCTACCTAACCTTTACTGAGGATTGAGGTGCCGCCATTAGTGACTCAACTCTAGTTTTAAAAGATTACCATTAATATCGTTCAAGACAGAATATCCAGTTCGATCAGCAAAAGGCCCAGCTCCGTTGTGGTAATCCCCAAGCCCGGTGAGTCCACCTCCGTACCGGCAGCAATCTCTCTCTAGTCCGTTGGACTTCCACGTGGACGGGTTCTGGTAGATGGTTTCCGTGTTGCCGTTCTCAGCGTCGAACTGGCTTTCGGGTTGTTGGAGTACCTGTGAAATTACAAATGCATTGTAGTCACAGTGATTCTTTGTCTCTCCAAAGTTAAGCACTACACCCCCGACTCCACACTTTCCTCCAATCAAAGCCAAGAGTAGGGTCTATGGAGCTACCTGCGGTTAAGTTTGCAGAGACATAGATCGAGCGTGAATATTGTACCTATTTTTTTTCTATCTAGCTAGTGATCAAACATGCGACACACATGATAGCCAGTGGTTTACTACAGATCATGAAACATCAGAGGTACCTCACTAAAATTATAAACACTGGTCGCGCGTTCCTGACCAACGGTTATTCTAATAAGAACAAGCAGATAATCCACCTGGTGTTAAACAGTTACTTCTGCATGATGATGATGACTTCTGCATAAAGGTGTTGAAATGCATGAAGTATTCTATCTAAAGAGCTTTTCCAGTTTAATTTTTTGGTGAGCCTCTCGATGAGCATAAGTCCTAACTAGTGGCCCACTTTGTGATGCAAGCAGTCACCCACCAAAATCACCAAATTGGTGACCCATCTGTCAATTGGGATGTTTTTATTGAGACTTGCTTTAACTAGGTATTTTAAATACGAACCTGGTAATGAGCCCTTGTTCCAAGAAAAAACACTGCTCCTGGCGTTCCAGTTGTCATAGTTGATCTGAAAACAAAATGGATTGTAATATACTTGCTTAGCTTGAGCATTCTATGTACCTAGGTGTATTATTATAAAAGTAGGTTACTCAGCGTCCCTAATAACCTTCCTTGTACCGTACCTTTTTTTGTGAGTGTTTCAAACCTACTTTTGTTTACTATTTATTATATTTTTTTGGTACATAGATTGAAGTGCCTTGCGTGAATACACCTTTACTTTTTCAAAAATCGATTTAGTAGTCAACACAACGGTTTTAAAAAAAAATACTTAGCTGTGAAAGGAGGTATGTACATAAATTACGCAATAATAATTTTATTGATGAGTTCTCGTTAAATAAAGGAGCATGACATGTGTAATAATTATAATAAGAAAGAAAGTGAATTATATACACGAAAATAAATGGATTAAAAATGCAATTTCTACTAAAATTACCTGCTAAGCTTTTCGGGTGTCTTATTTTTACAGTGTAAGTAAACTGTCATATAATTTTTCCTTATTTATGAATAACCTAAACACAACACAAATAAGACTAGTTTTTTCTGTATTTTTAATAATTTTTAGCTGCGTATAACTTGACAAAGCGTTTTATTTGACGCTGTTTTGACTTGCGCAGTACACCACTTTGTTTTGGGGTTGTCATTGTAGGGAAAAGCTAGGTACCCCTCTCAACGAAAAAAAATAATAAGTATGTATAGTAGTATAATTATTGATTTTACAATACACCTTTTTTTTGATCTAGGTATATGATTTTTTTTTCTGTAGTCCATCCATAAAGTAATAAATGACCTATTGTGTCATTTTTAGATGACATCATACATCCTGCCACAACGAGATATACTGACAATAGTCTGTAATATAATAACGAACGCCAAAGGGTGGTTGGTTTTAATGGTTCTCTTTTTTTGTAATTTGTTGAGCTAACATACTAGATGTCGCTTATGAAAACTTTGCTGGTTCATTTAACCTACATAAAAATTAAATTAAATTTCATAGTGTGACAAAAGAAAGTTTTAGATATCTACAAGGAGTATTAATAAGATAAACTAAGTTAGGGACATATCACTCGTGGATGAATGCGAGACCATACAACTTATGTTTTAGGCTGTGTCTGTTGTGTAGAAGAATGTTGTTTGGAATAATATCATGCAAGAAACAGGTACCTAGGTACTTTGATTGACCAACTGCCGTGTGTTTATCTAGACTTGGTAGAACATAAATAAATCTTGCTCTACATTCTAATTTTCTTAGTCAATCCAGTTGCTTGCAGAAGCATGGTAGATGTAGGTATCTACATAATAAGTATTCGTTAAATAATGAATGCCAGTAGTTTTCATCTGAAACGCACGCACTAAAGTGATGAACTTTTTACTGGTAGAGTTCTCGATTATTACGTCACGCAAATCAACCAATAGCAACTCGCGTTCTAGATCGCGCAAGCGAAGTTTTTTCGTCCAGTTAGCTTGTTTACAAGTTCACAAATATAGAGACCGGGGAGTCCTAAGCTACACGGGAAGTCGGTCGTGGCAGGGGGCCGATCTAAACCCCTGTCAATTCTGATAATGTCTTCTGTATGGATAGATGTTAGTATGGATAATATAAAAACAATGAAAATGAAACATAAAACTGCAAACAATTCTGTAAAGTGAAAAACGAGAGTTAATGATTCTCAACCTCACCGAAGTAGCTACTTTGACTTCCTTTTGTCCTTCGTTATCTAAAGCTAGGTAGGCATCTAAAGTAATATATTTTTCAATACAATTTTATTCATACTGATAAAATATCTGATTATTTAGAAGAGAAACAAGCTAAAAGTGTAGAGTTATGAGTTTATTACGGTAGAGTCTCGATCTCGGCGTACGGTCAAAGGTTTTTGTTCAATTCTTTTAATTTCAGGCAGATCAAAGAATTGAACATAAACTCTGTATTTCCTGAAACGAAATGCTAATAAAAACTAAATGTCTTCTAAGTGCAATAACACTGGAGCTGGATCTTACCCAGTGTTAATTATAAGTACTTAATAAGAACAATTTAGATTTTATAATGTTTAGTTTAGTGGGAGTATGGATCGCTTTATTCGATAATAAATCAGTGTGTTTTAATTATTAAGATTTCTAATTTATTTCTTTTCCACTGTTTTTATTTTTGTAGGTGTCGTATCTTTGCTGGAGACAGAGCCAGCTTATAAATACTTTTGAAAAACTAGAAAAAGTTACTCTTGAAAAAGCAAAAGGAAGTCGAATTAGCTACTAACGTGAGGATGAGACCAAGGCCTCTCTTATCATTTTCTTGACATTATTTGACATCATTATTTATTTTTACCATAATATGATTGCTTATACGCTTCAACATATCTGATGGTGTGGAATTAGACCGGCTCCCCACCAATGCCGGCTTACGTAGTAGCCACGGACTCCCCAATGGTGTGTTAAATGAGCATTTTTACATTTGAAATGAACAGAAAACACTGTTTGCGCGATCCAGGATTCGAATTCTATGGTTTTAGATGTACTAGTTACTGTGACTTTGGTACTAATCGTATATTTTTGCTTAATCAAGAACTAGAAAATAATCTTGTAGACATATAATTCTACCTAAAATTTATTTGTTTTCTGGTAAAAGCAAAACTTAAAAATATTCATGTTTCATTACGATTCTCACTGGTGCAAAAGAGACAGCCAACCTTCATTCCCGCGCTCAAATATGCCATGATCGCTGATTCAATAACACACGCGTCATACTACTCCTAATACCTACTCACGTAGCATTAGCTCTACAACCATCTAACAGGCAAGGCTCTACCCATAGATTTTGTAATCTTCTCTACCTGCATGTTAATCAATTTAGAAAGAGACAGCCATCGTACCTGTTCTACGTGAGTGAAAGAGAGAGCCGTACTGTATATAAAACATTAACGTTAGTTTAGTATAGTTGTTTGTTATGTAGTTTTTTGTAAAATACAAGATACAAGATGTTTATTTGCATAAATAAGTGTAACATAATAAATGTAACACTAGGTAAATGATTTGTATGTAAATAAGATGTTTTTTGAATAAAATGGTAAAAAATGTTAAGCAGTTATTTCTAAGTAAAATACCAAGCTATTCTGGCAGCCCCAAATTTATATTGGTGAATGGTAGAAAATAGTAGAATTTCTTACTTGCAGAATTGGATTTTCTCTTGCTGATTTGATTTGAAAATGGCGGCCGAGTGATTCTCTATGTTTCATTTCTATAAAAGTGAATGTTAGTGACAAAAAATTAGTCATAGTTTTACGATTTCTGTGGTCCTGCAAGTGATAATAATTATTAATTCCAATTTGTTGTATTGCCATTAAATTGTAAGTATTACGTTCATTGTTGCAACTACAAAATTCAATATTTTCGATAAAAAATAGAAACCCCGGCGTTGGGCATAGTGTTGCAATGAAAAAGATTATTTGATTTATTTTCCTGACATTTATGCATGATTTGTTTACAATTTTACATCTCAAAAACATGTGTGCCACTTTTGTTAGCGTACTCCCACGTAACAATACCTATCCTGGATTTCGTCACAGATGTGCCTACGACCTAGGTACACAAAGAAGTTATACATTCATCAGCTCACAGCTGACTTTGATGTCTATGTCTGGCCCTAGATACATCTATTCTTTACTGGGGCCCAGTAGATACTTATATATACCTACCTAGGTAAATCACTATGATTTTATTTTGTCAGTCTAGCTCTAATTTTATTTTCTTAGGCACAAACAAACCTATCACCACACTGGTAGGTACTTCTACTTTCATAGGCTCAGTTGTATTATCCAATCGTTGCAAGAAAACCCATACGGTCTTATTCCAGAATGGGGACTAAAGAAAGTCACGGTTTAAACGTCAAGGTTTATACAACCTGGGCGAATTTAGCGGTGTAGCGGGGAAGTATCGAGTTCCGAGCCAGGTGTCATGTTAATTCGCTCGGGTTGTACAAACCTTGACAATTAAACCGTGACTTTCTTTAGTCCCCGTTCTGGAATAAGACCGATAGAGATCGGTGAAAGGTTTTTTCTAAATAAGGAATTTTCGATGGTGATAGTGAAGAAGTCACAAAACTATAGTTTTTGGAAATCTGGCCTTCGTCTCGCAGATTCCCAGTCTGGCTATGTTGATGATATTTACCTCAATACATAATTAAATAAAATAAATATTCATGGACATTTCACACAACACCCTCTAGTCCCAAACTAAGCAAAGCTTGTACTATGGGAACGAGATAGACTATAGATATAGACTACTTATGCACACTTTTTCCCATTGGATCCCGTTAATTTTCCTGGATAAAAAGTATCCTATGTTACTTCTAATACGTCCAAGAATATGTGTATAAAGTTTCATGATGATCGGTTAAGTAGTTTTCGCGTGAAAGCGTAAAAAACAAACTTGCATTCACATTTATAATAAAGTAGGATAGGATAGTAACAACGTCTAGAACAAACATCTATGTTTGTCACACAAATGTATGTTCTCAGTGGGGATCGAACCCACAATATACAGCACGGAAGTCAGAGCTATTACCAACTGAGCTGTGACACTGTTTAATTGTTTCAGTAAATGATGTCGACTGAAGAGGAGGAAATGGTGGATCAAGCAGACTTATCAGCCGATATGTCTGATGATAACAATATTTATGCAGAGTATCAGGATGGTAAGGAAATTTCAGTCAAGCTATTTATTCCAATAATGGTCACCCATCCAAATAGTGACAGCACAAAATGTCGCTCAGCTTAAATAATTAGTGATGATTGACTAAGTAAGCCTCGCCACGAGCGCTTCTCAAATAAATAAGCAATTGTTTAAGTATAAAATTAAATCTTCTTATAAATATATAAAACTGTTTAATCTGACTGACAATCAACGCACAGCCTAAACTATAAGTCCTAGAGGCATTGACATTTGGAAGGTAGTATCCTTATATAGTGTAGGGGTGCACAAAAAAAGGAATTTTGAAAAGTCGCACCCTAAAGGGTCTAAAATTAGGATCAAAGATTTTAACCAAATAATGCGTATGCAGCTACCACGCGAGCAAATTCCCAGGCGACAGCTAGTAAATGAGAAAATCGATTCAACTTTGATCATGTAGCTAATTGTTGGTCACCTATTTATATGAATTACATTTTTTAGGTCAATTGCATATTGTGGAAGTCTCACCTTATGACAAAGGGGTAAGGTTTAGATTACCTTATATTTCATTTTAAGGACAGACCATACATTGACAGTTTCATAAAATAGTACCCACACCTTGTAGGAAAGCTCTATACTATTATAAAACTGTAAAAAAGCCAAAAACTCAAATTAATGATATGAATAAACTAAATATGCAGATATACTAAATAAACGATTCTGATTCCGAAAATCGAGTTTGTCTGTTTGTTTGTTCGCGGATTCCGCCTTAACTGCTGGACCAATTTCAATGAAATTTATACCATTCAGAAGCTCTTTTTCCGGATTGAAACTTAGGCTATATTTTATTGAAATTAACGACGTGGAGTCTTAGATACAGCTTGAACTCTCTAAGCCAAAAGCAACCATTTGATACGAGGTTCATCGTATGCTGGTTGACAGATATTTTGGTGGAAGGTTTCGCACGCGTACGAAGTCGCGGGTATCAGCTAGTTTATTATAAAAACAAACACTCCCTATTGATGGATGACAAAGCTTAGCTATAGTAGAAAAGCACCCTTACAATAATACTAATTAAACTAACATATCTTTCAGAATGATCCAACCAATCAAATGACATACGAAGCAGAAATTCTGCCGGAACTGACGAACATAGACAGTGATGGTGAAACTAAGTACTTGCACCTTGATCTGCTCAACTTTACTGTGCTCAAGTAAGTACCTATATTACTAGCTAGCAAGGTGACGGAGTTTTAGGCCGCCTTAAGGCCTCCTGTGCGGCTTAGCGGCTGCTAGAGCCGGGACAGTTTAACGTGCCCCCCGAAGCACGGACAGACGCGTTTATGGTCACTCATCTAAATATTGAGGGCGCAGAACGTCGCTTAACTCAGATAATATAATTAAATAATTCACTTCTAGGAAGAGATAGGTTTTAGCCAAAAGGCCAACAACAATTGTGCAATAAAGAGATATTTTAATCTATACAAATTTTCACTAATATGTAAGTTTTTTTATGAATATGCATGTAATTGTTAAAGGAATGCCGACGGCACTAACACTTACAAGATGGTGTCTTCAGATGAAACAGCTGAGAGTGGGGACACTGTTACCTGCGTACTAGCTGAAGACGATGTTGATGGTAAACTTACATTACGTGCTGTGGGTCGTGGGTTCGATCCCCACCGAGAACCAACATTTGTGTGTGGCGAACATAGATGTTTGTTCTGTGTCTGGGTGTTACTATGTAGTATAAGTATGTATTTACAAAAAAAATATTATATAATGTATTCTATCAGCAATCTAGTTAGATTAAAAGGCGTTGTGCAATATCTAGCTTATCCTACTAATATTATAAACGCGAAAGTTTGTAAGGAGGTATGGATGTTCGTTACTCGTTCATGCAAAAACTACTGATTCGATTTGGATGAAACTTGGAATATATATTGTCCGTGACCTGGATTAACACATAGGCTACTCTTTATCCCGGAAAATCAACGGGACGCGAGCTCTTCAGAAACGCCTAGAAGATTTCGCATAGCAAATTGCACTTCTAATCCTTTGACAAAGTCGCTGACCAGAGGGCCTAGTACGAGTTTTGGTGTATAAATATGGTGTAAAACGTCTTGAAATGCGAGTACGGGCTTAGTGTAGACCAAGCTTCTCAAAGAATCCGCTCAGTGTCTCCTTACAAATCAGCGCACACTGGTGTACTGGGCGTCAGATGTTTTACACCACCAGGTTTACACACCAAAACTTGTACTAGGGCCTAGTACGAGTTTTGGTGCTGCTAGTGAAGTATATTTTACTAGCCGTCGCCCGCGGCGTTGATCGCGTTCTAGACCCTTTAGAGTGTGACTTTTCAGAATTCCTTTCTTAGTGCACCCCTACACTATATAAGGATACTACCCTTCAAATTTCATACCTCTAGAACTTATGGTTTAGGCTGTGCGTTGATTCTCTGTCAGCTTCAAAAGAGTTTTATATATAATAATATACAATAATTATTTCAGATGAAGACAATGGACGTTCATACGTTATGCTTGAAACAGGCAACGAACAGGACCCGTACATGTACCTGCAACGCCCCAATAGTCCTGTCCGATTGATACCTGATGAAAGTCAAGAACCTGAGGTTAGTATTGTTTTACAAGAAACAGAATTTGAAGAAACATTTGTGTTTGTTCTATGGCTGGGTGTTGCTATGTATTTACAACAAAAAAAGAAAAAAATTCATGGACTTCTTTTTATGCTAAGTAACTAAGTATGTTATTATGAAAAAAAAAAATCTTACGGTTGAACCTTTTGATCAGTATTGTAAAATAACTGGTGTTTTGTTTTACAATTTTGTGGGTTCGATTCCCAGTTCAGACAGGCGATTATTCAAAATTCTTTAAATGCAGTTGAAATGACATAGTACAAGCTTCGCTTAGTTTGGGACTAGAGAGCGTTGTGTGATTCTAAAATGTTTTTAAAATCAAAATAAAATCTTCTTTCACTAAAATTTCTATCTACATTATTTAAGATACTTTCCCTCCATGTGGCATAGCCGTGGGACGCCCTGTATACTTTCAGATATGAAACAGATTTTTTTCAAATCGGTTCGTAAATGACGTAGTTCTGAGGTAACAAATAAAATGCGACCGAATCGAGAACGTTTTTTGAAGTTGGTTAAAAAGAGGTTTGTGTATTTGTTTCAGCCCGAACCAGCGCCTTCACCATCTAAAGATAAAAAAAAAAAGCTAACGCCTCTGCAAATCTTGGAAAAGGCGAAAGCTATACAAAAAGCAAAGTAAGTATCTATCTAACGTACTAGCAGACCGTCCCGGCGTCGAATGGCGTCATGGCTCAGTCGGTAGTAGCCCTGCCTTCCGTGCTAAGAGTCGTGGGTTCGATCCCCACCGAGAACAAACATTTGTGTGACAAACATAGATGGTTTTTGTATGTCTGGGTGTTACTATGTATTATAAGTATTATTTACAAAAAAAAATGATCTAGGTATTCTATCAGCAATGTAGTTCCCATAATACAAGTTTGCTTAGTTTGGTACTAGAGGGCGTTGTGTGTAATGTCTAAGAATATTTATTAATTTATTTATCTATATAACATACTAGCGGACCAGGACCGCTTCGAATGGGTATTTTAACAAAAATTTCGTTAATTTTAGGTAATTTTTTTTCACCTTGGATTACACTAGCTGGTTCTTCACAACTTCTCGTTTCACGCGGTCTTTTCTGCCTCGTACGTGTAAGTTGTGGAACGAACTTCCCTCTGCGGTTTTCCCACGGAGCTTCGAGATGGCGTCCTTCAAAAGGCGGGTTTATCTCCTCCTAAAAGGCCGGCAGCGCACTAGCATCACCTCTGGTGTTGCAGGTGTCCATGGGCGGCGGTGACTACTTTCCATCAGGTGGCCCGCCGGCTCGTCTGTTAGTTATAACATTAAAAAAAAAAAACACTATTCCCTAATTTTTTTGAAAATATAATATACCCTATGTCACCCGGGGATAGTGTAGCTTCCCAACGCTGAAATTATTTTTCAAATCGGTCCAGTACTTTCAGAGTCTTATTCAACGCAAACAATCAAATCTATCCTCATTATACAGGGTGTTACCAGACCACTTCCGAAAACTTGGAGGTTCCAATCAAACCATGATACTGAAAACATTAAGCGAAAAAAATCGCGAAAAAAAAAATTGACTTGACTATCTCTTTTTAATTTTTTTTCTAGTTACATACACACAGTACAACATAATAAGACATATCTACTTAATTATCTCATTTAAAAAAGCAAAAAAACAAATAAAATAAATAAAGCAGCAATGTACACGCAGCACGCAGATTACGTCTACTACAGCATGAACAGCTGAGAGTTCATCGCGTGTCATTCAAGTACGCGACGTGCGAGCGACCTACGTTAGTACCTACCTACGTTAGTAGGCACTTACGACACAGAATAAATAATAGTACTACGCCTCGACCCTACCTACGTGAATGCGTACATTGCGGGCTGGCGAAATAAATACAAATCTTTAAACATTGTTTTCTCCGGCTATAATTATTTTTCAGGATAACTGATTTTTTTTTGGTTGGGTTTTGGTGTGCTGTAGCTCCCCCTTTCGTTTTCGGAAGTGGTCTGGTAACACCCTGTATAGAAAAATATATTCGATAAGAATAACCCATCTAAAAGGGGTGATGATGATGATGATGATGATGATGATGTCTTCCTGGCCGGTTTCGGCTACGGCGACATTGTTGCTGCTCGATGCCTATGATGGGCTCTAAGGTGACTTGAATAGCCAATTTTGGCTTTGCAGGTTCTTGCACACAATGTGCAAGTAAGAGCGCCATTAACGTAATTATGGGGGTAGTCAGACGTCCAAGTTTAATTTTTTTTTTAAATTTATTTATTGTTTTAAAAATACATTATAACTTATTTTGTACTATAGCACTAAGGAAACCACAAGGTTTATATGAATAATGCTATATTATGAGTCTTGGCGTCGATAGCCTTACATTAGGCATGGTATAAGTAGCATTATCTTATTTCCAGAGCCCTAGCATCACCGTATATGGCTAAAACTGGACGTGGCAGAAAGAAAAAAAGCGATCTCCCGCCGCCAATAGAACTACTCACCTCACCCAACTTCAAGTTGTACTTGTATAGTTGCAAGTTGTGCACCTTCAAATGTAACGCTGTTAAAGAAATGTCAGCACATAAGGTAACTTATAAGTTTAAGGCCGGAAACGTCACTCAAATTTCACGTCACGACAGGCGTCATGGCTCAGTCGGTAGTAGCTCTGCCTTCCGTGCTGTGGGTCGTGTGTTCGATCCCCGCCGAGAACAAACATTTGTGTGCTGTAAACATAGATGTTTGTATGTTTGTTCGACGAGATCTTTTGAACCGCTTATCCGATCTTCACAGAATTTGGTAGGTTTACGGATAATACTCTTAAGTTTTACTGGTTTTTTAAATGAAGTAAATCGGTCAAGGGGTCGTGAAGTTATAAGGGTCCAAAGGGAGTTAAAAAAAAAAGTCGTACAATAATATCAAGTGGGGTGTCATATGATAGGGTTTTGTTAAGACATTCCAAACCCGTTTTTATTTTGATTCTAGGTCTAATAGTTTTTGAGTTGTTGTAAAAATTATAAAATTGGCAAACCCAGTATAACGTGAGCTACCATTTCTTGGAGTTTCAATGATTTTGTAGTTCAAGTAAGACTGGTACATAGCTAGACGGCGATTTCGAAGCGATTTGCAAAGTTTGTTACAACCATTGGTCAATAAAAATTGTTTGGGTTTTATTAACCTCCGACCATCACGAGATCTCAGTTCGCGGCGAACTAGTAGTTATACACTTTTGGTTTGTCAGCTTCGGTGAGGGACTTACCAATGTTAATTTTAATTTTCAGAAGTCTGAGCATCCCCCCGGCCCGGCGTCCATGAAGGGTCCCGCTGCGGGACGGATCTCGGCACGCTTCCAGTGTGCTCACTGTCCCTTCCGAGCACACTCTAGGAAATATGTAAGTATTCATCAATATTACGTACTACTATTTAGTTTCCAAATTTTATTTCACTGTATGAATGAACTATCCGTCGCCCGCGGCGTTGCTCGCGTTCTACCCTCTAGAGTGTGACGTTTCAAAATTCCTTTCTTAGTGCACCCCTACACTATATAAGGATACTACCCTCCAAATGTCATACCTCTAGGACTTATAGTTTAGGCTGTGCGTTGATTCTAAGTCAGCTTCAAAAGAGTTGTATATATATTGATTGATGATGAATGATATTGAATGATGATGAATGAAAATACATTATTGTACGTAGGTACACCTTACAAACTAATATGCGAGACAGATTATATTATATTACGTAAAATGGGCGGTCTTCTCGCTAGGGAGCGATTTCTTCTGTATATAAATTTACATATTTTGTAGAATACCCTACTAATATTATTTATTTATTTATTTATTTATTTATATTTTGGAGAACCAACAGCTTTGACAATTTAAATAGGCAATGGCTAAACTTTGGAGAGCCAATTAGAGGTTCTCACGTATAACAGTGTTACTGCATAGTAAAGAATCTATGCAGAAAACTAAGGTAACCGATAACTAATTAATGCAAACTAATGATAACAACGTAGTAATGAGGTGAATCTAAATAAAAACTTTAAGTAAAAAGGTCGTGATTTTTTTTTTTTTTTTTTTTTTATTATAAACGCGGAAGTTTGTATGGATGTATGTTTGTTGCTCTTTTACGCAAAAACTACTGATCCGATACGAAACTTGGAATATATATTATCTGTGACCTGGATTAACACATTACTTTTTATTACACGCTACTTTTTATGCCGAACAATCAACGGGACGCGAACTCTTCAGAAACGCCTAGAAGATTTCGTATAGCAAACTGCACTTGTAATCCTGCGCAGACGAAGTCGCGGGCACCAGCTAGCACTCGATATATTTGATACTTCTGTTAATATATTTCATATTTCTGTAACAGCTGGACGAACACCTCATATCTACACATAGAAAACAGAAAGCAGCAGCCAGTGAATATATAAGTAAGTATTCAACAATCAATTACATATAAATGTAAATTTTCTTCAAAAGTTTTATAGTAGGTGTGAAAGAGTTCGTCCGGATTTAGTACTAGCTATTCCGTGGTTGCACAGTGATGCTCGCATTGCCTCACAGAGCACGTTCTCAATGCTATGTGTTGAGAAATGCATTGTTATCAGAGATTCAATTTATCAAAATGAATTTTAATTTTGACACACGTCACAGCTGAGTTGGTATAAGCTCTGCCTTCCGTGTTGTGTGTTCGATCCCTACTGATAATATTCATTTATTTATTTTTTCTCAGCGGCACTCCAACTGGATAGCGAAGAGGTTAACGCGGCGGATGTGCTAGTGTGCGGGGCGTGCGGGTTCGAGTCCGGGGACCGGCCAATATTTAAAAAACATATCGTAGAAGTACACGGAGCTATTACTTCCTAGTGCCTGAAGCCGCCGACCGGCAGTTGAACGTGCTCTCCGAAGCACGGAAGCGTTCAGATGTGAATACCACTAACGGTCACCCAACCTGCGGCCTCTTACCAATCAGTAATAAACAGAGACAAGACAAGAGAAAGTTTAATTAATACTAATGTTTATGTGATGTCTCAGTGTGTCAGTTTACGCCAGGAATATATGTATACGTAGCTGTACATAAATTGGAAATCCATTTCTAGGTTAGGTTAAATTATTCGCAGACTTTCCAAGGACAAAGCTAAAAATCTAGATTTGTCTATGCTTGTGTATTTATTATTATATTTCTTATTATTTATAAGTTGTAGATATGTACTAGTGTATCAATTTTTTCTTTTACTGCCTATACCACAGAATGCTCGTATACTGCCAATTCGTTTAAAAAATCAGAATTAAAAAAAAATAGTCATTTTTCAACATTTGCTCAAAAAGACTCAAGATTATTATTCTAGATTCTCTAATTTCTTAGACTCAATTCGGAGCTTTTGCCGCGAAGAATATGGTTTCCATTAAGCTTGGCGGTAAACAGGCTTTGACAAACTTGCAGTAAACGTGCTTAGAAGTAAGAGATAGATCAAAAAATTTGAATAGTCGGTGTAGATACTTACTAGGTACATGCCTTTTTTCAAATATACAAATTGGAAACTGTAGCTACGTTTTTAATTACATTTCTAGTACTTCAGTACGACTCTGGCGATAAACCAGCGTTGTTTGCCAGTCAACCAGCATAAAGCTGCGTTTCCGCGACGCACAACGCTGCGGTATGCGGTTCAACGCAGCGTACCGCGTTTGCTCTTCGCCGCTGACGCAGACTGCGACGGAAAAAGAGACCATACTAGACGTTATCCATACGATTGTGTTCGGCGCCGCATGTCGCATACCGCAGCGTTGTGCGTTACGATACGAGACCAACGCTTTATGCTGAGCCAGGGTAAGTTTTGACGACACACTTAGTCTCCTATACATATACTTAATTTACCTATTATGTAGTACATAGTTAATACCGCGTGCACACTATGCCCATGCCGCGGAATGTATGGCGGCATCAATGCCGCGGACTTATTGCCACAGCAACATCTCCTTTATTCTCACTAAGCGGCATGGGCATAGTGTGCACGCGGTATAAGTATTTAATTCGTTTTTTATTTATATTTCTGTTCTAGTAAAAATTATTATCAGGTCTGGCGGTAGGTACTCATACAACGGTGTTTTACCCCTGGCCCCGCGTATTTCGAATTAGTGAGCGACCACCACGAACCGGAAGAAGTAGGACGAGATTAACGATGGTTTACATCCGTCAGAAACATTCAATTTGTTTGTGCGGACGGACCGTATACTAGGTAAGCTCAGAAGATTAGTAGGTACATAATTTGAGATCATAAGATATGAAAGAAACAACAAATCCTTAAAAACTATTTTATTAAATTCAAATCATTCACATTCATACAAAACACTTTACAATACTTACATTAAAATATATCAATACGACATATTAGTTATTAATTAATACAAATATTTGTGTACATATAGAGACATGGGTGTCGATTCTGTTGCATTTTTCTAAACTAACCTATTTTAACAGCACTCAAATTATATCCATTTTCGTCATATCATTTTCTAGTGCTTTCAAATTAGGTAGATTCGTTTAGAAAAATGCGACTATATGTATACATTATGCTGGGACAAGACGATGTCCCACCTGATGCTACTAACTGTATCTGGTACCACACTGGTTCTTTTCAATACTATTATCTATGTTTTGAAGTCCCTATTTTTTTACATTATGATAACTAAGACAGTTAGGGACATTTTCGTTCAAGCTGCCCCTTGCCGCCTTCGTCGTACTCTTGTGAAGATATCCACATCTGCTGGAAGGAACCTATTGACGCAAGAATTGAACCACCTGTAAAACAAACAAGCTTTAGATACGGATGTACCTATTTTTTTCCTAATTTGTAATACCTTGTTCACACTATGCCCATGCCGCTGCCGGCATTATTGTCGCGGACTTATTGCCACAGCAACATCGCCTTTATTCTCATTATGGGAGCAAGGGCATGAACTCGGGCCGGGAGCCGCGACAGAGGCATTATCGTGCTTCTGTCCATCCAAAGGTTGTTTGGAAGAGATCGCTTATAGCCATAAGACCGCCCATTGTACCTCATACTTAAAACTTATTTCTCTTTTATTGTTTTTCTTCTTTTCTTGGTGTGCAATAAAGAATATATCTATCTATCTATCGTGTTCACACTATGCTCGTGCCCACATCCCTGCCGACTGCGGCATTGTGTGGACGCAACATAACGCAACGCCAAGGCACAGATTACAATAATAATACTACACGCCAAGGTAGGTGCAAACAAAAATTCTTGGACATTTCACACAAGCCCTCTAGTCCCAAACTAAGCAGAGCTTGTACTATGGGAACTAGATTGCTGATAGAATACTTAATATACATTTTTTTTGTAAGTAGGTACATACTAATAATACATAGTATATAACACCCAAACATAGAACAAACATCTATGTTTGCCACACACAAATGTTTGTTCTCAGTGGGGATCGAACCCACAATCCACAACACGGAGCTGAGCTGTCATGCGTGTGATTCTTTTATAAAATCTTAAATTCTTTTCAAGTATCCATAATTAAAGTTATTAAGCTCAATAATAAATAACTCACCGATCCAGGCTGCAAATCTTCTTTCAGCGGGCGGCGCTGAGGCGTGCATTTTGAGACGATGCGAGTGTGGCGCCCTACGGAACAAAATACAGTATAAACCAGCTTCCGACCGCGACTTCGTTCGCGTCCCGTTGATTTTAAACTTATGAACTTATGAAACTTAACACAACGCCTTCTAGTCCCAAACTAAGCAAAGCTTGTACTATGGAAACTAGATGGCTGATAGAATACATACATACATTTTTTTTTTGTAAATACATACTTATAATACATAGTAACACCCAGACACAGAAAAAACATCTATGTTTACAACACACAAATGTTTGTTCTCGGTGGGGATCGAACCCACGACCCACAGCACGGAAGGCAGAACTACTACCGACTGAGCCATGACGCCGTAAAAGTTTGTCTCTTCTTATCTTCAAACTTTCGCGTTTATAATATTTTAGTAGGGTTACCTAGAAGTGAGTTCTCTAGTAAGTCGTTCCGGGTACCCGCTAGGCACGGCGCCGCCGCACAGCAACACGCAGCCCCATAAGGCTGGACGTGCATCTGCGTCACAAGCACCAGCCGCCGCACATACTGTAAACAAACATATGAAAACAATAAGATCAAGCACTGTGGCCGGAATACTGAAACATCACTCGAATTTAAGCACCACTTAAAATTGCTCTGCCTCTGTTAGACATTACTCATTTGTAAGAGATGGCAATAATTTAAGCGTGAACTTAATTTAAGTGGCGTTTGAGTATTCGGCACTAAAGCCGTTAAGTTATAACATAACATCCACAAAACTACCGACTAATTATGCGTACCTATAGAATTAATTTGTACCTATTTACTAACCTACTTTAAAAGAACAGTCTACTATTACTAGAACCCTCTATAGTAAGAACCCCCAATAGTATAACACCACAATGGTATGACCCCCCTACAGTATGTATCAATAAAACTTACCTACAACCTTCGACAATATTACCCCCTAGAATAAGAACAACTTATATGATCCCCCTATTTAGAATAAGAACCCCTAATAATATGACCCCTCTTTAATAACCCTTACCTAAATGATGTGCAGCTAATGAGTGTTCAAACAGGCACTCGGCTAGCTTAACCCTTTCGGGTCCAAAGTCCTGGTGGTACCCTCCGGGGAACTCGTGGTGGACCATCGGCATGCTGACAGCTACTCTCTCTTCATAACTGTTCTCTGATACCTGGAAGGAAATGAATATTCTTGGACATGTTATACAACACTCTCTAGTCCCAAACTAAGCAAAGCTTGTACTATGGGAACTAGATTGCTGATAGAATACTTACATACATTTTTTTTTGTAAATACATACTTATGACACATAGACATACAACAAACATCTATGGTTGCCACACACAAATGTTCTAGTAGTCGTTAAGCCATGACGGAGGCCTAAAAACTCCGTCACGAGAGTTGGCCACTAACTCATACGAGCTTGCTTGCTTGCTTACACACAAATGTTTGTTCTGGGTTGGGATTAAACCCACGACCCACAGCACGGAAGGCAGGGCTAACTTTCTAAACCAAAAGCAGCCATTTGCTGCGAGGTTCATCGTATGCTGGTAACAGATATTTTGGTGGAAAGCTTCGTACGCGGACGAAGTCGCGGGTACCAGCTAGTCTATAAAACTCTTTTGAAGCTGACTGACAATCAACGCACAGCCTAAACTATAATTCCACTAGAGGTATGACATTTGGAGGGTAGTATCCTTATATGCATAGTGTAGGGGTGCACTAAGAAAGGAATTTTGAAAAGTCGCACCCTAAATAGTCTAAAATTAGGATCAAAGATTTAAACCAAATAACGCTAGTTTAGTATGAAATAAAAATTCACCTGAGCAACGCAATGCACAAAGTCTTCGTATTGTTTTTTGAGCATGTATTGTTGCCAGGACGTGGTCAGTCCGGCTGGGAGAGCCTTCAGTGTGTACCGACCTCTTTCACGCTCACGAATCACTTCTTTGCTCTGAAATTGTCGATAAAATAATTCATATAATTCAAAGTAGACTAGTAGTTCACCCCGAACTGAGGTTAATAAATCCCAAACAATTTTTATTGACCAATGGTTGTAATAAACTTCGCAAATCGCTTCGAAATCGCCGAATTCGAAATACAGTATTTACAATATTCACAATATTTACAAAATACACATTGAAACATTTAATATAAATAATAAATAAATATTCACGGACACTTAACACAACGCCTTCTAGTCCCAAACTAAGCAAAGCTTGTACTATGGGAACTAGAAGGTTGATAAAATACATATATTTTTTTTTGTAAATACATACTTATAATACATACAAACACCCAATGCTAGTAGATCATATTTACCTGTATACTGTAGATTGGTAACATCTGTATGTGCATGTTGTTAAGCATTACTTTTGCTTGTGCTGCCAAATGATCACCACCGATGGGTGACCTCGCTGCCGCACTAACTATTGCGTATCTGTGGACAATACATCAATAAATAAAATGTTCTTGGACATATTACACAACGCCCTCTAGCCCCAAACTAAGCAAAGCTTGTACTATGGGAACTAGATAGCTGGTAGAATACTTAAGTTTGTATGGATGGATGTTTGTTACTCTTTCACGCAAAAACTACTGATCCGATTAGGATGAAACTAGGAATATATATTGTCCGTGACCTGGATTGACACATAGGCTACTTTTCATCTCGGAAAATCCATGGGATCCAACGGGACGCAAACGAAGTGGCGGGCGGAAGCTAGTACTTAATTTTTTTTTTTTGTAAATAGCATATTTTTTTTTGTAAATATGTACGTATACTTGTGATACACACAAGCTTTTATTAAAACTTGCACGGAATCATTACGTTACTGGATTTATCGAAAACCCTTGTCTCTAACTCGTGTTTTGGGCTAAACTAAGGTTTTTCATATTACGAGACATGTTTTAGTATGTATCAGCTAGTATTAAATAAATAAAATAAATATAAATATTCACGGACACTTAACACAACGCCTTCTAGTCCCAAACTAAGCAAAGCTTGTACGATGGACACTAGATGGCTGATAGAATACATACATACATTTTTTTTTTGTAAATACATACTTATAATACATAGAAACACCCAGACATAGAACAAACATCTATGTTTTACAACACACAAATGTTTGTCTCGGTGGGGATCGAACCCACGACCCACAGCACGGAAGGCAGAGCTACTACCGACTGAGCCATGACGCCTGTATTGTATAACTTTTTGCATGCTATCATCATAAAATAGCGAAATAATGGATCTAGTTAAAATTTTGTTTACCACCTGTCTACTTACCTATTTGAAGCAAATAAAGAAACTCTAACAAGTTTTTAAGTAATGGAACAAGCTGATAGCTTACCTGATGTTAAGTGGTAACTTCTGCCTATAACAATGCAATACCTCACAGAGCAAGTCCAATGAGGAGGTGCCCTGTAAGCCAATGCACTGCGTCCATCACTCTGAGACGTAAAGATCTTGAAGTCTCATGTGCATGTAATTACACCGGCGCCCTTACCCTTCAAACCGGAACACAGCAATGCGAGCATCGCTGCTTGGCGGCAGAAATAGGTACGGTGGTAGTACTGAACCTGGACGAGCTCTCACAAAGAGCTCTACTACTACTAAAGTCCTCTAAAAGCACTCACCCATCAACAACAGGAACAGCTGATGTCTGACTAGCTCCAGCGTCCACCACCATGGCAGTACTCTTGCCGTTAGCAAACGCAGCCAGCACAGCACTCTTCACCAGGAAGAATGCCGGTGCGTTGTACTTCTCAAACAGGAGTTCTGCTAGTTTCTCTCTGGCCGGTCGGGAGGTCCAGACTGCTTCGGTGAACAGGGCCGGGTGGTGCTCTGATGGGGAACGGATTACCTGGAATCGAAGATAACAGATAATAGTTAATTATACACAAGAATAACACATAATAATAATGTTTTAGTTTGTCTATCGATACTGTTGATTTTCCGGTATAAAAAGTAGCCTATGTGTTAATCCAAGTCACAGACAATATATATACCAAGTTCCATCCAAATCGAATCTGGTAGTTTTTGCATGAAAGAGGTAAAATCAAAAATAATTATACCTTCTTAAATTCTCACAAACTTGCGCTTTTATAATATGCATGTCAATCAGTGAGCGAGTCAGTCAGTGGTAGTCTAGCTTTATATAGTACTAGCCGTCTCCCGCGGCGTTGCTCGCGTTTGAGTGTGACTTTTCAAAATTGCTTTCTTAGTGCGCCCCTACACTATATAAGGATACTACCCTCCAAATTTCATACCTCTAGGACTTATAGTTTAGGCTGTGCGTTGAATCTCTGTCAGCTTCAAAAGAGTTTTATATATTGATGATAACAGAACAGATGGAACTATCCCCACCTGACCTTTTCTTACCTTAGAGTAGCAGTAATCAAGCATCTTCTCAAATAAGTCCCAGTTGTCAATCTGGCCGTCTTTCATGTACGTTTGTACCTCCATGTGGGGTCTCGGGGCGTGGAGCTGGGTCATGTCGATGTAGTAGCTGAGATCACCAGTTTTAGTCGCTGTAAACGAGTACTTGTGTTCAAATACCTACTATGTTTAAATAAATAAATATTCTTGGACATATCACACAAGGCTTTCCGGTCATAAACTAAGCAAAGCTTGTACTATGGGAACTAGATTGCTGATAGAATACTTATATACATTTTTTTATAAATATATACTTATGATACATAGTAACACCCATACTCAACAAACATCTGTTTGCCACATACAAATGTTTGTTCTCAGTGGGGATTGAACCTACAACCCACAGCACAGAAGACAGAGCTACTACCGACTGAGCCATGACGCCTGTTTAATAGCTAGTAGGTCAAAACTGGATAAGATTAGAGCACGATTGTGAGGAGAGACACTGGCCAGTATGCTGATACAGAAATTGTTACTCAAGCATAGATTTAAGTAGAGATTTTCATACAAAATCTATGCTTGAGTACAGATCAATGTGCAGTTACTCAGCATACGGATCTAAAAGAAACTGAAGCAAAACTGGCACTGACTTAAGTCTTTGTAATAATTTTGAGCCGAGTAAGTCAAACTTGATAACCTAATTTTGCTAATACTTCTAAGGACCCAGGATCTTTCTTGTCTGTAATGTACTATCCCTGGTTTTAGAATACCCTTAGGCCATTATAAGCTCACTGTCTTGAGCCCTAGTCAATGTATTATTGATCTAAATCACGGGTGAAGCTGGAATTTCACCGCCAAATTTTACTAACAAAAAGAGTTTTTTACTAACCGCTTTGCGTGACAGTGCCATCAGGAACCTTCTCCTCAGGTTCTGGGATGTGAGTAGCTGGTCCAACACCGATAACCGCTGGGATATCAGCCTTCGGAGTGTCTTCCTGGGCATACCCAACTCGTAAGGAATGATGCCCGGGGTCGAAGACTAGTGCTCCTATCTCATCTCCGCCGTACAGCATCCCGTTCGGGGCACTCATTTTGATGGAGAGACAGTTCTTTTTTGAGTTATTTCGTGATTTATTTTCACAAAATCGAGGCTTCGCCTTGCGACGCTTGTTTTGATGAGTGAATGAATGAAGGACTTCATGTCATAACTTCATTCAATCAATGAATGAGTGAAATGAGCATGTTTTTTTTAAAAGACAATCACACACAGGCAAATAAACTAGTGTAGGTCTTTAGCACTGACATTAGAAATACCTACATTAGAGTCCTTCCTTTCCATATTTCCATGAAAGAAGTCCCGCAGACGCGTCGCTGTAGTCGTGCGACGTGATGTTACCTAGTTGGTAAAGTCGGTAGTTCCGGATATTGCCGCGGGACTTCTTTCATGAAAAGGACTCTACCACTACGCGTTATTTAAGCTTCACAGAAAGTTATTTTCTGTCGGTGTTTGTACATAATGTACTTAAAGCCCTTAGAATATTTTATCTGCAAATAATAATAGCCTAAAAATAGCCATCATTTGATTTGTCATCAGAAAGTGGAACAATAAATAAGACACATGAAATATTAGACACCAAATAATTTATAAATGCATATTGCTAACACCAAATACTGACACTAAATAATTTAATTGTAAGTAGGTTACCTAGTTAAAAATTATTTCAATAGTATTTATGACTGCATAGGTGTTAAAATTCAATACAATCATTTTGCCTTAAAACTTTGTATGTGGGTTACTGTCCCATCGTAATAAGCTTATATAAAGTAGAAAATCTAATAAAATTGATAAATAAAACAGTGTCTTATTACCTTGTAAATAAAAGTTACATAAAAAATAGATTATAGGCCGGAATACTAAAACGTCACTCAAATTTAAGCACCGCACCACTTAAAATTGCTCTGCCTCTGTTTGACATTATTCATTTGTAAGAGATGGCAATATTTTAAGCGTGAACTTAATTTAAGTGGCGTTTGAGTATTCGGCCATAAGCCTATACACAGTAGGTAACAAAACATAGGTAGGTAAATAGGAACAATAGTTTTCCTAAAATATATTTTGACTTAGTTTCGATTAGTATTGTACAAAAAAACTTAGGTAAGTAGATAGGTACTTAATTAGTTTTAGCTACTCACAATATCAAAGATAAAAAATACCATTATACCTAATAAAATGATTCGACTTGATTATTGTATAATAAGTTCAGTTAATAAGTTAGGTAGTTAGGTATTATACCTACTATTTAGGTACATTATCAACTACCTACTACACTACAAAGTTTACTGACTGAAAAACTTGTCTTGTCTACGTATTTATACACATTCGTACATTGTGCTATAGGAAGATGTGAATAGTCAATCTAGAGTACTTATCTGAATAAAAAAGCAGTCATCTAAAAGTACAGTGAAAAATGTTTATAAAAAACTATTCGTTAACCCAACACAACAAAACAATGTTGCTGTTTCATTGGTGACTCCAAATATAAAGGAACGAAACCAAACTCTCTAAGCAGATACGACTAATATAGGCACCTAGGTATTTAAAATGTTTATATTATGTTACTTAGTTTAATAAGTAGGTACTTGTATCAATTCGTATATTAGTAGGTCTTCTTATAATAATTTAAAAAAAAAACATTCGTTTATATTTGCCATCATCCCGATCTTACCTTACTTTTAGTCGTCAGTCTCTCATCTCATAGATTCACTGCATCATAAAAAAGCTAGGACAATATTTTCTTACTGTCTATTAGAAATAAGTATAGAAAATAATATATTTGTAAACAAAAAATAACTAGGCCGGTTAAATTGCCCAAATATTATTCTCAGTGCACAGAAAGTAATCAAATTTTAGTTATATAGTAAATACAATACAATTAAACATTATGCTACATCAATTACAGTGGTTAGTAAATACGTCAAAATGTATATTGAAAAATTAACAATTGGGTACCTTTTACTCATCAAACTCTTCTGGAGTGTTTAGTTTCATTTCATCCGTCTATCTGTGTCCAACATCCAATAAAAAAGTGACTAAGTAGGTAGGTACCATTATTATTAACTAGTTATTAATATAAAGGTGCTGTGAATATTTAACTTAGGTACCTAGAAAATATGAAGAAGGTTTATTACTAGGCACACTAAGTTATGAAGGTAAGATCTACTCCCTAAGACTAGATATCAATAGACATTTAGTCACAAATTCCGTTTAATTCAAGTCTAAACATTTATTTCTAACACATTTCTACTATAAATGAAACTATTTTTATATTTTCTATTGTTATTACAAGACAGTGAAAACGTTACTATATAGTACAAAATATATAGGTATACCGATTAATATAATAAACAATGTAGATATTAAAATATATTACATCCTTTAATAATTACAGTTAATACATTATCTAATAGAGTTTATTAAAATAAATACTTAGGACACATCACTAAAATGCATTCCTACTTATGAAACATTTTCAATACAAAAACTTGATTGATTATTCAAAAATCAATGAATGAATGAACGACTTCATTAGCATGCAGCAGTGAATATATGTTTCAAAACTTTACCTTTATGTCCTTACCTTTACCTTTAGTGTTAATGTATAAATGACTATGATTAATGAAATAGTGATTTTACAAAATGATTGCAGCCATCTGCACTCAAAACGCTTGTTGTCTAGATGGCAAACGACTGACTGAATGACTTTAATCAGAATCAGTTAACTGCTATTCGCAGGCTTTGAATTTGAGCTTTGAAAATAAGTGAAATTCCACAGTTTACTATAGACTTTGGCAACATTCCGTTGATCATACGCCTAGCATCGCGTCCTATCCTTGTCAAGTCACCAAAAGATCGAATGACTTTGATCATGAGTGAATGACTTCACTGCAGATCGCAGCCAATACTGACAGCGCTTAGAAAAGGCGCACTCGCCATACCCGCGTCACCGTCAGTTAGGGACGCGGGTGGAACGCGCGGGTTGCAGTCGCGGCAGACGCAGTTTGTAGTCAGAGTGCATATTCCTGAGGAAAGTAAAAAAATAATCACGTAAATAATTGTGTAGGGTAAACAAACACCTAAAAATACTTATTTAACATGAAAACTTATTTTACTAAAACTAGGTTATAACAATCACCTCTGGCCAGAGCGATGGCCTCCCACTTGATTAGCTCGTTGATGGTGCAGTTTCGCTCCAGGAGGCGCTACTTGAAAAGAAAACAAGTGATTAAGTTAAAGTCGTTCATTCACAAAAGGACATAACGTCTAAGTTTACCAATAGGTAACTTTTTGCTATTTTTTGTCCACAACCACAAAAAAGTACCTACTTCCCAATCTGATCAGAATGAATGAAATAGTTTTTTTCACTTTATTTAAAGTAGGTACTTACCTCTATAACATGAGTATCAGAGACCAGCCACATCTCGTCATCACTCAGTGGCTGGGTGGTTCGCGGCTTGCCTTTCTTAGGTTTCTTAGCAGCTACGGCTCCACAGTAACGAGCCTCGTCACTGGCGATGGAGGACTGGTCATATTGTATGGAGTTCACATCAATGGAGGTCGCATCGTCCGCGGTTGCTAGCTCGAATTTCTAGGGAAAAGTATTTGCATGACAAAAGAACTTGCATCATAAAGTAATAGATAAGATAGTATTGTGAGTTAAGCCGCTTTCAGCACGTTTACTATTTGGATTAGGTTTTTTGTTATTTTTACTTATTTTAGGTTAGGTTTAAGCCACTTATGTCTTATGGTAAATTCTGCCTATAACAATTGCTAAACCTCATAGAACACGTTCACAATCACAACACATCACCGGGGACAGAAACTTGATAGTACTGAATCCAAACTAACCCGTTCACAAACAGCTCTACAACTACGTTACCTGGAGGTTTTCCATGTGTGACTGGTAGTCAGAATCCTGAAGGTCGTGCAGTGTCGTAGTGGATGTCGCGCTGGTTGATGGAAGAGCTCTGCACTTCATCTGTTTTCAAAAACAGAAATTTCTGTGTTCTATGCGAAATTTGTCTGAAGCCGAACGTCATCCACTGCAGTTTTTGTATAAGTATTTAACCAGATGTTATGAAATAATCCTCTTGCTGGTCATGAATAAATTACAACAAAACCGCATTGACTTATAAAACTGAATGACTTGAATGAAAGTAAATCATTCCTTTCATTCAATTGTTAGTAAGTTCTGTACCTATTCAATAAGCATTTACTTCGTAATTTGAAAATGACAAGAAGCCTTACCTTAGCTTCTTCAGCTTTGGCAAGAGCGACGCGACGCGACATGCTGACTCGATCCAAGTCCTCCTACAAAAAAGTTAAGAAAAGTAGAGTAGGTAGTTACACTGCACCGTGAAATCCAACGAAAGCTACATAATGGACTTTTGAGATGGGGCAGCTTTTGAAAATATTCCAACCAGTATTTACAGAGTTTGAAAAAATGTAGGTATTTAAGTCAGTGAGAAAATGGGTATTTTACAAAAAAAAACTTTTTATCACCACTTACATCATCATCATCATCACTGTTATTAGCGATGCGCATCATCGCAAAGTCGGAGAAGAAGTTCGGATCGTTGTGGTAGCCGCGGCTGGTCGATGGGATGGGCGACGGCGGCGATGGAGGGGATACCACCACTGTAAACATTAATTAAAATCAAATCAATATTAAAAATACCTACAATACCAGCTACTCTACTAGCATTTTATCCATCCATTCATAGGTACCTGTATTTATCTGATTATCAAATTTAGAATTTGTGCCATGTTCAAAATCCCGATCGAAACTCAAAAGTTAGAGGTAAGGAGGTACCTAGGTAACTTTTTAATCAAGAAATATTTCTCTATTGTGTTTCTGGACAGACCTAAAGTACTTACCTATTACCTACCTAATGAATTTTCTGTAGGTAGGTAAGAAGCAACAAAAGTCGTTGCGATTTTCGTATACATCGCGTCATTCAAAATGTGAGAATTTTGCAGTTTATTCAAAGACATTAATAGTTATTTGTTATACAAGAGTGCAAAGTTGCTTTTTAATCGCGTGTTCAATTTTGATGACCGAGCAATCGAAGGATTCTAAAATTTATTCGAATCCTGAGTGTTAGCGAGGGAATCAAAAGAGCACGAGGTGAAAAATCTTTGCACTCGAGTGCAACACGTAACTTTTCATTTCACCTCAGCGAGGAAATGACTAAATGCAAAAAAAGCAAATTGAAAAAAGAACACCAAGAAGGTTCCGAGTCTGAGTTTTTAACAAATTAAAAAAAAGTTGTATGATATATTCGGCACCATAGAGGTAGCAGTAAATAGGTTTAATGTTTTTTTTAATTCACAAACTTAGTGCACACGATGTTCTAAATTCAATTTACTTTATCCTCTAGAGAATAAAAACGGCTTTTCCACTCAGATATTGAAGATTAAAAATACTCTTTCCGAGATGGTGGGATGAAAAGGTATATACCAAACCAACCAACGTATATAAGTACCTATACCTTCCTACCACATCTTTGGTTTTTTGATCATATCTTGTAGTAGTAGTTCGCTTTAGGCTCTAGCTATTAATTCTAATTTGCATCTCGATAGCAGCTTGCTCGAAAAATAGCTCAAAATGCTGTAAAATTAGAGTTATGGATGCTTAGCTCACCGTAGTCCGAGTGTGAAGAGTGGCTGTTCAGCAGGTTCTCAGTGGAAGGCTGCTCATGCTGCTCCCGACTCCTGCCTTTGAAGAGACCGAACTTTTTTGGCGCCATCTAGAACATTCCTTGCTAAGCCATGGGTCGTGTTACAGCATAGATTTGAGCAGAGATTCTCATACAAAACTGGTGAAAAATGTATGATTGTCCGGTCCAGCCCTTACCGCGAAAAATTTTGGTGAATGAATGAATAAATAACAAATAAAAAAAAGTATTCGCAAAATTTACAAAATGTGTAAGTAGGTACACTAAGGTCCGCATGCCGATACAGAAATCGTACTTAATCTTAGATTTTAGTAGATATTTTCATACAATTTTATTATCTATGTTTGAGTCGCGAATTCCCGATCAGTGTTTGAGCAGTAAATCAGCGAGCCATATTAAGTTAAAACCAGTCACTAGTAAGTATTCCCTTTATCAGTTGTAGGTAAATGATTTGGGTACTTATCTAGGTACCTACCTGTACTGACTGTACTTACCTAATGCTAAGAGGAACTCCACGAAGTCAAGTTCTATAGCACCGGTACCTACGTACCTACCTAGAATGTTTGAGAATGATTGCAGTTGCTACGCAGAGGCTACGCAGTGTATTGATAGGTACAATCAGCGTCAAAAAGTGATAATAATGTTTAAAATTGTTGTATTATTAGACATTTTACAATAAATAGATAGGTCTACGCATAAGGGTAAGTAAGTACCTACCTAACTAAAATTAATTAAAATGTTAAGTAGGTAACTAGGTAATCAAAAATTTTAAACTCACCTTTTTAGGTTCAAATGAGGTTTAAATACACTGTACACTAAAATGTCCAAGGATCCAAATGTGTAAACTCTTAGAGTAAATTCATAAAAATATTAATCCAAACGCGCAATTCGAAAAATACACGAAGTTTACTTAAAAAACACTTCTAAAATACAAATTCTGGGACAGTCGATAGTTACAGTAAAAATTAGGGGGGTTTTATCAAAATTTTGCCGTGAAAATAGGAATTTTGGTACAAAACAATGTTTTCTTATCTTGTTCCTGTAGCGGACTGAAAAAGGTTCTTTATAGAGACAGGAAAGGCATTCAATAATAATTTGATAACTGTTAAGTACCTTAGAATAACTCTCATAATAAGTATTATGAAACGTAAGATATACTTAGAAATGTATAGTTGGATACCCTTAAAATAAAAATAAAAAAGGTCTTTTTGCATTTTGATATCATGGAAGACTGATAGACAATGATCTTAGCAAGCTGATCTTTATTATATAGGTTGTAGTCGTTATGAATTTAGAATTTTTCAAACTCTGCTCTGCCCTTTTATTAACAAACTCGATGTAGATAAGCTTCCGACACCGTGTTTTGTCTCTTTCAATCGAATTTGAATTTGTTTGTCAATTGAAAAGACAAAACACGGCATACATTCAAAACTTACATCGAGCGACATTATAAGGTGAACTTTAATTTAAATTATGTAGATAGGTAGGTTACCGTGAAGATTTTATGAATTTGTGTCAAAAAAATGGTCCGGATGCCAAGCAATTCTGCTATATTTTTATATGATATGTAATTGCTTAGTTACGTGATTTATCCGGACTTCCACTTACGCCGATCTTACCAGAAGGCACTATACACGAACCTATGGAATATTTTGATGCTTAATTTTTATAACGACAGCTTTTATCCACAGAACACTAGAAATAGTATTCGATTATAGCGTATTCAATAAATCAGATAATATTTTACAACAGTTATTATTAACGGTTAAGTTTTCATATCCTGTCGACTGAAAAGAGCCTCCACCATGACGTCGTAGTTTTAAAGTTGCGCGCGCAACTTGTTTATAATCCCCTAACATACAAATTCGGTGCATCTCGGTCCCTTTATAGTTAAAACCAATTTTAAACTGTACAAAATAAGGTTGTATTTCGGGTGTTCTAAGTGCATCGTCGAGCGAAACAAGCTGTTCTGATAAGTTTTTTATTTGCCAAGCAAAATTAAACTGCTAGACATTGAATGAAGGTTGATTTTGTAAAGGCAGTTTTGAGATACATCCCGGTTTTTGATTGCTTGTTAGGAAGCGATACGTGATCAATATTGTTGGCTAGATTTCCAGGCGGATGGTACAAGGATAGATTGCTTTATATATCTATGTACCAAGGTACTCCATTTATTCAGTCTTCAGACATTTTAAGCTTGTTTTATTTAAACGAAAGCAAAAGCAAAGCTTATTTTTTGTTGGGTAATGCGTAGGTAGCACTAGGTAGAACTTCCTGAGGTCAGTAAAAATATTAAAATAAATTAAATACCTACTTGGTGACTTGGAGTTTTTTAAAAGATAGGTAGGTAGGAAAGTCCGAGGTTCTGGTAGAGATCACTGATTAGTTATAAGATCGCCCATACCTACCGTTAATTAAGTTTTGGTTTTAGGTATGTTATTATAATCCGTATTTAATTTTACATAATTTTCTATCTTCTATCGATCTAAGTAGTACCTAGGTTGGTCATCTACGGTAGGCACAGTCGGCAACATACGTTGATTAAAATTGTTACCGGATCATTATCTAGGTACATAGTGTACATTGCATTGAAATCGGATACGACCATTCAAAAGTTATCGATAAAAAATAGTGACTAAATTTTAGGTAAAAATAAAACAAAGCTGCCAGGGAATAGTCGTAGATATAATTTAGAATTAAATGCTATTATTACAATAATCGTTTTCTATTTTACACCATTTTAAAACAACTGAAAACAGTTTTTACCCAGCCTTATGCTTGTCTGTACCAAATATACCTCAATGACACCTGTCTTAGGAACAGTCCATTGAAAGGAGAAAATAAAAAGCTAAATAACTATTTCAGTCATAAACATTTTCGAAACTTCGGTCATAACATTTATTTTTGATACTGACTGTACCGACGTAGAAATAAAAAAAAATGCTCAGTACAGACAAGCGTTAAACCATTTTCAGCTATTTTTTACAGCTAACCTAGGAAGACGGAATATAAATTGACTAGGAATTGTATTATTATTAATACAAAATATCATAATTATAATAACCAGCCAGATATTTAAATATAATTAAACAAGATAAATAAACACCAAGCAGCTATTTTGTACGTATTTAAATAATACTGTAGCTAGGTACATGGTGAAGTACCTACCTAAAAAATGAAGTCGTTCATTCTTTTGTTTGAAAATGAATGAACGATATTTAGTCGACGGGTAGTTCCGTTCTAAGACGTTTTTGCCAAGCTGGTAGTAGGTACATGCTCATTATGTAAGGTACAGTATCACAATAGAAAATAAATAAGTAGGTACACAAGTAATTACATAACTATGAGATACTGTTTAGAAATGGCACTTTACATCAGAGAAAAGTTGAAAATCACTGCAGAAATTAGTTACCTAAAGAGGATTTGCAAAGTGCAGTTCAGAACGTATATTTTGACTACTTATAACCAAGATTCTTAAACAGTGGTTCTTCCAGGTTGTGTTCGAAAATAGGGCTCTCTCTGAAGATGACTGAAGCGTCTGCCACACGCATCTGTCTTTTGCCATATCTGTAAAAAAAAAGAAAAATTATAACACAAACATAGGGTACCTACCTAGGTATATATACGTACGATGTTTTTGTCAGCGTCAAGTCATTTATGTTACTGACTGTACCTACTTGCAGACCGACGTAATTATAAGTCAAACACAAGTGTAAAAAGAAGCTATAGTTTCTTGATCGACGATCTTACTTAGAATAGTCACCACAATGTCTTTAGTTTTTGTTTTAATTCAGTTAAGTGACATCTGTTGGGTGAATGTTGAACTATAATAACTTTGCGTGTGAAGAGCTTTTTTTTTGGTTGGCGTTGCGTTGAAAGAGCTTTTGTGACGAAAGCACAGTTTAGATGGTTTTGCTAAAGTCATCATAGATGGCGCTCTATCAAAATAACTTATTCGTAGGCCTTACGACTTTCTTTTATTTCGATACATAAATCCATACCTACTAATATAAGAAATTGAAAGTAGTAAGTCGGTAGGTATGTCTATCTGTTGGGTTGTAATCTACGACACAGAAAAAGCACATATTCTGGAGACTGACCTAAATATTGGAGGTTTAAGTTGTATCAGTTACAATAAAAAATATAAGGTTATTTGTAAGTAGACTACAACAAAAAGATCACAGCTGTTAGTACTTTTAAGTTGGTATTTTTACACAGATCAATAAAAAAACTAAATAAACGAGTTTGACTTACGTGGTGCTATTTTATTTTGGCAATCAGTATGAAACAGTATTTTTGCAATAAGTAAGAACCGCACGGATATACGTAATTGAATTTTCAAATTAAAAGATACAATTATAGGTCGGGAGCAAACAATGGGCATTACCAGACGCAAAAACAACATGGCTGTCGATTTGATAACTTCGTTTTTACCATTCATTCAAGGGTACCTATTTCAAATTAGTTAAAAAATGGATAATAAAATGAAAAATATGTGTATTAAGTAATTTTATTACTGACGTCAGAAATTGACATAAATTTACCCTACTAAGTATCAAACTTTGTTTAAGTAATAAATAACACCTCTTTTTAAAATTTTTGGCGCCCAACGTGGGGCAATCATTTATGAAAACTTGCATGAATAAAAGCCTTCATTATACCTGTCTTTACAATGCCCAAATACAGAGTATAATTTCTAGAGCTCTTAGAAGTGATTACAGTTTATATTTTTATATTGGCGCCCAACGTGGGGCAAAACTTAAGATGTCTAAAACAACGTAGAGCAACTTTTCTATGGTCAAAACTATCATATTTTCCTGTCTCAGTCATGAACAGAGTACTACAACAGTTTTTAGTAGCTTGTTTAATGTTCAAAATAATCATGACATATGTCAAATTACACAAACATCTTTTGCAACATCTTCAAGATCAAAACTACGGAGATTATAAATTTATGGCGACCAACGTGGGGCAACTTTTTATGTTCAAAATCTTCATACCTGCCCCGGCCGTGTACAGAGTAGTACTCCTGCAGCTCCTTCAGGTAGTTGGAGATCTGCTCCGCAGTATCGAAGCGTTCAGGACGACGCGGGCGAGGATACTGCGCCACCACGCACGCTGCGCACGCCAGCAGTAATATGAATGTAAGGAGACGCATTGCTTCTGTTAAAAAAAAAAACAATTTTATGGTTAAAAAAACGTTCCTAGTTCTACCTACTGCAGTCTCCAGTTTGAAGACATAATGCATAGGGCTGGCCCTGGTGGTGCTAAGATGCACACGCGAGATTCGTCAACTAGTTCTGTCAAAATGAAAGCATTTTTGTACCATTTTTGGAACTATTGTTCCTACGCAAAAAAAGCGCTCGTGGCTAGGCTCGCTTAGTCAATCTTCACCGATTATCTAAGTTAAGCGTCGTTCTGCGCGGTCACTATTTGTATGTGTGACCGTTAGTGGCAATAACATTTGAGCGCTTCCGTGCTTCGGCGCGTTAAACTGTCGGTCCCGGCTCTAGCAGTCGTTAAGCCATGACGGAGGCCTTAAGGCGGCCTAAAAACTCCGTCACCAGAGTTGGCCACTAACTCATACGAGCTTGCTTGCTATCAATGATTTCCATAGTGACGTCGTGATTACCTCATGCATGCTTTAGTTATCAAAAGCGTCATTAGATCACCCAGACCGTGTACACTTATCTTTACTATTTCTGATTTCTAAATCTGATAGTAAACCAAATCTAAGCCCCCCTGATTTGTGACCGCTCCATGCAGTTGATTGAACAACCAAAATTGCGGCAAAACTCGTTCAAATTTTAATCTACTTGAAAGAAAGAAAGAAAAAAAAACCAGTGCGTGGAGTCCCTCCGCGTGGAAGAAGTTATACTTCGAGTTCCACGCATTCACTCTCGCTCTGTGTTTAATGTGAAATTAATTTAGTATTTATTTTTATGTACTTAAGCAATATGCAGTACTTATTTAGTTAGAAAAGGTTCTGTTTGCGATACCGATACATTTGCGATACCTGGAAAAGGTGAATAAGTTTTAAAGTGCCTCCTACAGATAAGACCAAATTGTAACACTTATTTATGCAAATAAACATCTTGTATCTTGTATCTTTCTATGCTCATGTTGCCTAAATCAGAACTAGATGGCGCTGCTAAGTTTGGTCGGATCCTAGAACGCGCTATCGAAGTGTTTTGCGTTTTGTGGGGTCTCCGTATGTGATCACTCTCGCTAGTCTCTGTCTCCTACTATTCGGAAGAAAATAACAAAATAATTATTTCTATATCTATTTCAATGTCGATTATGAAGTTTGGTAGCTCAGCCGAATCGAGTGATCTCGAATCAGGCAGCCAGATTTCGTAGTTGTAATAACAACCTTATCACTACCAAAGTGATTAATTACCAATTACTGGATTGACGAATTAAGCTTTGATAAAGTTCTGATAAGGTTATCGATAGCTTATACAATCTTTGTTTTATAGTCAAAGCTTAGGCTGAAAGCGCACTTGCGGTGACAATTTGATTTTAAACAGTGTCTCTACAGCTACTAACTTGTGACTGTGCTTATGAGTGTGTAAAGCTAATTTTTTTTTAATACTACTAAGTAGGCACTTTACACATTTATTCCAATGGCTCACACTTTATGTTACGACCTAAGTATTGTTGGTTAAAATTCTACCAAAATTAAACAACAATACTCACAATAACACAAAAAAACTATTAAAATAAAAATGCTGTGTTGTTTCAAAAAATGTGAAAACTCGAATCAAAACTAAAGTAAACGTCAAACGTACACACACGGCATGTTAGTAGGTACGAGCAATAATGTATGAATCACAATGTCGTAAAATTAATTGAATCTGTCAAATATATACAATTCAGTTAATTGAAGAATCGGAATGAGCCTACAAATGAAAGTGCAGAGGCCTCAGCGTGAACAAATGTGACGTGTCGTAACGCTAGCGTATCCGAGATACACTGCGCGGTGACACTACAACGGTTGGCAGTCGAGCTGGCGTTGACGCGCAATATGATTCGAATACGTTAGTTTTAGGTACCTACGTCACGCTGACACTATCAGATTACTTCTTCTTCTTCTATTTATGGTCTCTGTCCGTCATTTCGACAGACAATTTTGTCAGTGTCAAGTGAATTATTTGAAATAACTAGCCGTCTCCCGCGGCGTTGCTCGCGTTAGAGTGTGACTTTTCAAAATTCCTTTCTTAGTGCACCCCTACACTATATAAGGATACTACCCTCCAAATGTCATACCTCTAGGACTTATAGTTTAGGCTGTGCGGTGATTCTCTGTCAGCTTCAAAAGAGTTTTATATATTGATGATGATGATTGATGATTGATATCAGTCAAGTCATTCGTCAAGTCGGCTGTCGTTTGTTTTGAAGGGAAAATGGTGGATTTTCCCTTCAAAACTTGGAAACGAATTCCATCATGAGGAAACTACTTACTACACATTTATTAGTCCAATACCTACCTCACATCGAGTAGATACTAGCTTCCGCCTGCGACTTCGTTCGCGTTGGTTCCCGTTGATTTTCCGTGATTATAATTGTTCGTGAATAGGCTAATTCACGAACAATTATAATTATATTCCAAGTTTCATCCAAATCGGATCAGAAGTTTTTGCTTGAAAGATGAACAAACATACATCCATACCTACAAACTCCCGCGTTTATAATATTAATAGGATTAAGTATCTATTGGTTAAAATTCCACCGAAATTAAACAATACTCACAATAACACGAGAAAAACTATTAAATATACAGTGCTAAGTAATGTAGTTTCCACAAATGACTCGAAAAACTCGAAAAAGAACTCGAATCTTCAGTACCTACTTACCTATAAATAGCCTTGTATTGTATACCCACCCAAATAGAAATCAATCTAAGGTATTTTTTTTTAGATTGACCAATAACAAAACAAAAATACCTACTCAAAGAGGTCAGATAACCAAAGAGTTCGCTTACTTAAAAAAGGCGTATTGTTCATTTTGTATAGGCTTCAACCCTATATGCACGGATTCAATCTTTTTATTTAATTTTGACTTTTAAAGAAACACTTTCGATATTAAATAAGATTTTTATAATTTTTCAAAAACGTGTTCGGAACTGAAAAAACAATTTACAAAAGGCTTTTAGAAATCTACAAATGGCAACTAACAATTAGAATCACCTAGTAAGTGTATAAGACGTTTCTAAATGATCCTTGTGACTTTACTACGTAAATAAAATATTTTTGTTTTGACAAAATATATTAAGAAACCGTCTCATAATGATAAATCGTTTTTATAAAAAAAATCAGTTTTCATGTCTCTTTGCGTGGAAGTTTTTGAAATACTGCTTGATCAATTAGTTGTATTATGATTTTTTAAGCCCTTGAAAGGATTGGTTTTTTTTCTTCTTCTCCTATATGTAACACCAAAAGAGACAGAATTGTAGCAAAAACGATAGCGATAGATGTATTGGAGAGGAATATATGGGACACTAGCCGTCTCCAGCGGCGTTGCTCGCGTTAGAGTGTGACTTTTCAAAATTCCTTTCTTAGTGCGCCCCTACACTATATAAGGAACCTACCCTCCAAATTTTATACCTCTAGGACTTATAGTTTAGGCTGTGCGTTGATTCTCTGTCAGCTTCAAAAGAGTTTTATATATATTGATTGATGATTTAAAAAAAACTCACAAAGATCTTACCCGTGCGTGTATATTCAAACCCTTTTAGATTCCTATTTCGGATCCGATGTTATCGTTGTATTATTTCTTTGAACGAGTAAACCCCTATCTACCGTCGTCTTCGGAAAACGTACACCATCATGGGACAACGTACAAGACGACGACGTATGCTGAGGGGCTAGTACCAGTTTTCAGTGTATAATGTGAGTGTGAAACGTCTGGCGCCCAGAACACCAGTGGGCGCTGATTGGTATGGAGACACTGAGCGGATTCTTTGAGAAGCTCAACATGCGAGTACGGGCTTGGTGTAGACCAAAACATACAGAAATCGGCATAGATTTGAGTCTGGATCAGAGCCCGTAGTGTTTGGTTATGTTGATTTGCGACAAGCGAGTATCGAGAAACTCGCAGTTTTTGTATGGAGAAAAATAGTTTGCAAATCGCGGGCAGGATATGGATGAGATCGGCACAGGACCGTGAGGAGTGGCACAAACAAAGGGAGGCCTATACTCAGCAGTGGGTGAAGTCGGGCTGTGGATGATGATGATGATGAAATCTCTGGAGGCGCCTGTCGGGTTTTCATACCAAATATCTCGCAAGTAGCTTCTCAATAATGCGTTTCGATCAACAAAACAAAACTCAGACTACAGGCTCTGTGATTGAGAAGGTAGTTACCTATCAGCATAAGGGCCTTATTTTTTGTCTCTTCGAGTCAAGACTCTTTTTACTAAACTTTTTTTTGTCTCGTATTAAAAACTCCGTATCCGATAAATAGTAACGTCAAAATACGTGTGCCGCTTGTTAGAAAATAAGGTTTCATTCATCTCTCTACGCCATTGTTGGCATTATCGACTATCGTTATTTTGATGAAACAGCTAGCCATAATTATTTATTTGTTTTCTACTTAACATACACGAGCATTTTGTAAAAAAATACACGTACCTTCCGTAGACATTATAATCTCTTAGTAGATTTTGGAAATTAAGAATATTAGAGTACTGGCCGTCGCCCGCGGCGTTGCTCGCGTTCTACCCTTTAGAGTGTGACGTTTCAAAATTCCTTTCTTAGTGCACCCCTACACTATATAAGGATACTACCCTCCAAATTTCATACCTCTAGGACTTATAGTTTAGGCTGTGCGTTGATTCTAAGTCAGCTTCAAAAGAGTTTTATATACTCGTATATTGATTAAACATAAAAAATATTACTCAAATAATTTTTGCAATACATAAAAACTGACTTCTTCACGATTTTTTTCTAAGAATTCACGAGCTGGGCCGTGAAGGGATAGTCAAAGGCACGTCCAAACAAGTACATACCCATTTAGCAGTAGTTAGTATTCCATACGTGACTTATAAAGGAGGATATTCAAGTTGAAAATAACTTTCAATATCATGATGTTAAAACTTTTGTACTTAACGATAAGTACCTACTTATGTATTTTCTCATCGAGAATACCAATGTGGTTGGTAAAAAGAGGTTTACTTACAAGCTAGCTTCTTCTTCTATTTATGGCCTCTGTCCCTCATTTCAGCCAGTGTCAAGTGAATTATTAGAAAGATTCAAGTTTTGAAAAAAAAAAAAAAATTGATGTATGTATTCTATCAGTCCTCTAGTTCCCATCGTACAAGCTTTGCTTAGTTTGTGACTAGAAGGCGTTGTGTTAAGTGTCCGTGAATATTTATTTATTATTATTATTTATTTGGCATTTTTTGAAACAACACCTGGCGTCGAGTTTTCACATTTTTTGAAACAACACATAGCATTTTTATTTTAATAGTTTTTCTTGTGTTATTGTGAGTATTATTGTTTAATTTTGGTGGAATTTTAACCAATAATACTTAGGTCGTAACATAAAGTGTGAGCCATTGGAATAAATGTGTGTAAAGTGGTTTTTCTGAATGTGAAAAATCGTTTCAGGGTTTGAAGAGAAAATCCACCATTTTCTCTTCACATTTTCCCTTTATAGGTCGAAAGTTAAAACAAAAGCCTCCAAACTCATAACATCCTCACTTTTAGTCGAAAGTTAAAAAAGTTAAAAAAACCTTCACCTATTCACGCATAGCACTTTGCTATGGAACTGCAAGTCTACGAACATGTTCATAAAACAATGGAGTCGACACGCTTCAATAACTTTGTTCAATGGAAACTGTGGAGAGGGGTTTGTTTTATAGCGGTGGCGTTTAAAAACGAACGTAATTACTAAAATAGCGACCGTAACGTAATGTCTATCTATCATCTATCTATCATCTATCATCATCATCATCAATATATATAAAACTCTTTTGAAGCTGACAGAGATCACTTTGAATCGTCATTACGTTTTGTATGATTAGGTATGATTACAATTTTTTTTATTGGATGAGTTGGAGCTAGTTCGTCCCAAGCTTGTTTGTCTTCTAAATAATCAGATATTTTATAGTAGAAAGTTCAAAATGTCAGCTTTAGGTTATTTTAGGTTTAAAACTAACCATAATATTGGCTAGTGCGGCGTTTCGAGTGATAACCAAACATTACAGACGCTCTTCATCGGCTAAAATTATCCATACTATCGAGTTTGTTTTGTGTTTAGCTTAATTATTAATGGTGTAAAAAATCTAAATGATACTTAATACCGAATATGTAGTTTTTAGCCCAGAACCGAAAAAGGAAGGGGTGTTATAGTTTTTGAAACTAGCTACATATATGTCACCTAGTGCCTAACTGTACCTCAACAAATTGATGCGCCTTAACAGGGTTTGTGTTTTTTTAACCGACTTCAAAAAAGGAAAAGGGTTTTTATGTTTGTTACCTCAGAATTCCATCATTTATGAACTGTTTTGAAAAATTCTTTTTTTTGGTCTAAAAGTTAATACTTCCAAATAGGTCATATAATTTTTTTTATCAAAAGCAGTTTATTAGTTTGGCAGTTAAATAAGAATAACTCGAAAAAACACATCATTCACGTACACGATATTGCGTATTTTGTTTTCCTGTGACGTTTCTTTGGTGCTTAAGATCAATAAAACCGTCCAAACATAAGCGCAATAAACGATTTGAATTTGAATAAATAAATACTTATAATACATAGGCCGGAACACTGAAACCTCACTCAAATTTAAGCACCACTTAAAATTGCTCTGCCTCTGTTTGACATTACTCATTTGTAAGAGATGGCAATAATTTAAGCGTGAACTTAATTTAAGCGGCGTTTGAGTATTCGGCCGATAGTAACACCCAGACATAGAACAAACATCTATATTTACCACACACCTTAACTTGACTACTTTTTATGAGAATTTAAAATTAACTTAACAATTTGTACTACAAAATCCAAGTTAATCTCCCATTAAACGTCTGATTAACTTTAACGTTCCTGAAACAAGATTTCAGACGTTTCAGGCGACGGTTTAATTGGTTAACACATTTGGGAGTCATTTCAGTTAATTAGATTTTAAAGATTTTAAAAGTTAATTGGTTTTTGCTGTCTTTATTTAACTCTTTATTGCACAAAATAAAGTAAGCTCGTATGAGTTAGTGGCCAACTCTGGTGGCGGAGTTTTTAGGCCGCCTTAAGGCTTCCGTCGTGGCGTTACGACTTCTAGAGCCGGGACAGTTTAACGTGCCCTCCGAAGCACGGAAGTGCTCAGATGTAAATGCCACTAACGATCACCCATCCAAATAGTGACCGCGCAGAACGTCGCTTAACTTAGATAATCGGTGAACATTGACTAAGCAATACGTAACGAGCGCTTATAACTAAACTAGCTGTCGCCCGCGGCTTTGCTCGCGTGGTAACGCATACGCATTATTTGGTTAAAATCTTTGATCCTAATTTTAGACCCTTTAGGGTGCGACTTTTCAAAATTCCTTTCTTAGTTACATCATCATCATCATCCACAGCCTGACTTCACCCACTGCTGGATATAGGCCTCTCTTTTGATGTACCACTCCTTACGACCCCGTGCCAGTCTCATCCAATTTTTGCCCGCTATGACAGCTATAAGACATATATAAGGTTATTACCGTCTAAATTTCATACCTCTAGGACTTATAGTTGAGGCTGTGCGTTGATTGTCAGTCAGCTTCAAAAGGGTTTTATATATTTAAGAAGAACAAGATAGAAGATGTCTAGTGCTCGATTATCAACCAAGACACGCCACAGTATATCTTTACAGCGCAATTACTATATTAATATGCATAACCAAACCTCTTAAAGGTATCTAACATGTTTGAAATTAAACGTAAAGTTGCTTCAAACAGTTCTGCCAACCGAGAAATACGTAGCGCGGTTTGAATCTTTGAGTTGGCAGCCGTGGGGGTTTCATAATACGTATACGTTCGTGCATTCAGTTCCATTCTATTCAAAGTTGAAATAGCTTTTTTATCAAGGAGTTTCAAAGTACTAGATATTTTAGGAATATTTTATCTATCGGGCACTTCACTACATACCTACTATTCAGTCAAGTGCGATCCTAGAGTAGTGTGACCACGAGTAAAAGAAATTATCCGTAGTCACACTGGTGTAGCAAACCGGTGTGACCACGAGTCCGTCGTCAAAGAATAAGATATTCTAGCCATTCTAGGTTACATAATACCGCTCTCACATGCCGCTGCGGGCATTATTGCCGCGGACCTATTGCCGCAGCAACATCGCCTTTATTCTCAGTAGAGAGCAAGGGCATGAACTTGGGCCGGGAGCCGGGACAGAGGCATGATCGTGTCCACACTATGCTCGTGCCCACTTCCCTGCCAAAGTGCCTGCCGACTGCGGCATAGTGTGAACGCAACATAAGGTTGTGCTTGTCCAGATATATCTATTGTAGTCCAAAATATATTGTTATTTATATAAGAATCTGTGAAAGCCACGTTTTTATTTGGGAAGATTATCTCGGATCCGCGTTTCCAACCAAATTAAAAAAAAACAGGTTCACAATTCGGTTTTATTTCTTTTTTAATTTTTTATATGTTTGTTATCTTAGAACTCTGTCATTTATGAACCGATTTCAAAAATTATTTTTTATCTTAATATATTTCAAGATGAATCCTACATATTTTATCAAAATTGGTTCAGCAGTTTTGAGAATTAAATAAGAATAACTGGAATAAACATGTCATCCACGTACACGACATTGCGTATTTTGCTTTCTTATGACTTTCAGTGTTTACGATCAATAGAACAGTCGCAATGAACTGCAATCATCATAATCATCATTAGTGTATGTGAACTTATTGTGGAAGCTTCCAATCGGTACCGGTGCGTATCCCCCCCTCACTCCCTCCACTTACAGACGCTTGAATCAGCCTGAAATTACTGGCAAAGCTCAACAGGTACGCTAGTGATGGGACACTGTCGATAGTAGAATAGAATAGAATATAAATTATTTATTTTACGCAAAAACACATACAAAGATACAATGAAATAAACATTAAATTATAGAGACAGATGCGTAAAAAATTTACTCGTTCAGCAAATGCTAAAGGTGCACGGCGGCTCCTTTAGCGCTGGTACCACTATAGTATTTTATGATCTGGGCGCTGGTTTTCAGGAGTGCCTAGAATGAAGTGGAGCACAGCCTCTGTGACACACGCTCCGTTTTACAACAAACTTAATCTAATCTTATCTAGTGTAACTAAACGTCAACACCTACCTAAAGCTAATGGAAAACCGACTGGATGTGGACTCAGTGTTTATGAAGCACTGGGATACGGCGCACACTGTGCACACCTGAGTGTATAATTAATATGGTTAAACTTACTTATACTTATTTCTAATATGGCTTTAATACTTATTTATCATGTGTATGAATGGCTGAAATAAAGACTTTGACTTTGACTTTGACTTAAACAGACAGATATACAATATACCCGCATACTTATAATCGTTGCATAACTTTATTCAGCTGTTTAAGTTATTGTTGTCTCTTACTAACAAGTTATATCAAAAAGTGACAGAGCTATTTTTAATTAACTATTTAGCTATTTAGGCAATTTATAGAATTTATAAAAAATATAAATTATAGCTTGTGTCACAGCTCGGTAATTCGGTTTAGCTCTCCCTCTCGTGCGTCCCGTGTTGGTCGTGGGTTCAAATCCCACTGATCAAACGTTTCTGTGTCAAACATATTGTTTGTTCTATCTCTGGGTGTTACTGCGTTATTAATTTTATCAGTCACCTAGTTCCCATAATACAAGCTTTGCTTAGTTTGGGACTGGAGGACGCTGTGTGAAATGTCTGTCCAAGAATATTTTATTTATTTGATTGGTGAAATCAGAATCCTAAATCATTTATTGACAAAGAAAATTAACAAATGACCAAGAATCAATTGACTCATCCTCTAGAATCGACTAGTTCCAATTAATCGATAGTTTTTGATCGAAGTTTTTCCCATCTCTAAACGGTTGATTTGAAGTTTGAAACAAAAGACTTACAATCTCGTTCGTAGCACGCTCGTAGCAAAGTGCTACGAGCGTGCTACGAACTTGCTACGAAGCTACGAATGTTTTGTAATCGGCCTCACACACAGCTCACTACGATGTAGGTTTGGGTTCTATTCCCACAGAAAACCAACATTAGTGTGAAAAATATCCACATATATTTTTTTAAGTGGCAAACTCTGAAGACTTGGGTTTTACTTGATCGCCCGACTTCAAATCTCGAATTATGTAATTTGATTACTTAAATACATTCCTTTAGATTATATTAAGTACTTATGTCTCGAAAATTATAATTAAAAAAAGCAATGATTTTTTTCATAAAAATTATGATATAGCGCCTTAGTTATCTTTTAAGAAAATAGTTTGAAAATAATGCGAAAAAAATCATGAATTTTCAGTCTTTTATTTTGGCACATTCTGTATTTAACCTTTGACCAGCTGTATATAATACTAGCCGTCGCCCGCGGCGTTGCTCGCGTTCAAGACCCTTTAGAGTGCGATTTTTCAAAATTGCTTTCTTAGTGCACCCCTACACTACATAAGGATACTTCCTGCCAAATTTCATACCTCTAGGACTTATAGTTTAGGCTGTGCGTTGATTCTCTGTCAGCTTCAAAAGAGTTTTATATATATTGATGACTAGCCGTCTCCCGCGGCGTTGCTCGCATTAGAGTGTGACTTTTCAAAATTCTTTTCTTAGTGCACCCCTACACTATATAAGGATACTACCCTCAAAATTTCATACCTCTAGGACTTATAGTTTAGGCTGTGCGTTGATTCTATGTCAGCTTCAAAAGAGTTTTATATATATTGATGATGATATAACCTTTGATACAGTGTTTACAGTATTCACAATATTTACAAAATACACATGAAACAGTTGAGCTATCTACAAACCGTTGCAAACGATTTATTGATAGCTCAACTGGTCCAAACCTTTGATTGGCTAAGAAGTCCACCTTAATTAATGCATTTAATAACTACAAGAGTCATAAAACATCAGACGCAGATTAAGTTTGTCAAACTTCACAAAGTTTCAAAGTAATTAAAAGTGGCAAGTTATAATTTAGAGCTACCTTTACGAGTTTTATCATAAACAGTCTAGCATATTTAAATGAGTTTTGGAATGCAAACGCTTTTATTTACCTACATCCCATCCCATCCCATCCCACATTGGTGGGATGGGATGTTCTTGCTTGCTTGCTTCTCATTACGCTTTGCTCGTACATACATACATACCTAACTAGTTGTACGCACATGTTTTTACGTTTCAACCAAGCTCAAACCTGTTAGTACTTTTAGTATTTAGTTCTTAATTTTTTCTAATTTTGTTTCTGGTTGTAATGTGTTTTGTGTGTTAAATAAATAAATAAAATTAAATGTACCACCGAGAACCAACATTTGTGTGTGGCAACATAGATGTTTGTTCTTGGCTGGAGGTTACTAAGTATGTATTTGCAAAAAAAAATGTATCAATATATATAAAACTCTTTTGAAACTGACAGAGAATCAACGCACAGCCTAAACCATAAGTCCTAGAGGTATAAAATTTGGAGAGTAGTATCCTTATATAGTGTAGGGGTGCACTAAGAAAGGAATTTTGAAAAGTCGCACCCTAAAGGGTCTATAACGCGAGCAACACCGCGGGCAACGGCTAGTATAAGTATAATATATTATCAGTAATCTAGTTCCCATAGTACAAGCTCTGCTTAGTTTGGGACTAGAGGGCGTTGTGTGAAATGTCCAAGGAAATTTATTTATTTTATACTGTAAATGTCATTAGGTATGTGGGATATTCTATTCTCTCGCTCAATGCTTCTTCTTCTCTTCTATATGGCCTCTGTCCGTCATTTCGACAGACAATTTTGCCAGTGTCAAGTGAGATATTTGAAATAATAACAGTCAAGTCATTCGTCAAGTCGGCTGCCGTGGAATTTTCCCTTCAAAACTTGAAATTGAAATCAATCATTTAAAGTTACGTTAACCACTTTTATTCCAATGGCTCACACTTTATGCCACGTTGCCATGCGTTTATAGTTTAGGCGGTGCGTTGATTGTCAGTCAGCTTCAAAAGAGTTTTATATATTTAGAAATAGTCACAGATCATATACCTAATAGTAGGTATAGATAGATGAATAATAAAGTACCTACATATTTAAACAGATTTTTTTATAGTTGGGTTTTAATTTTATTGATAGAATGATCTCTCATTTGACTGCTTGAGAGCAGTCAAGAGCAGTTAGCTGAATTTATCCAGTACTGCTTGGCCAGCAAACACATTCATCAGATGAAAATCAACGCTGTTTAGGTAAGTAGATCAATTCAATTATCTTGTGCTAAGCTGACGCCATTTTGGCATGAAACGTTTTCGATAGAAGATCATAGTTTGTATTTAACACTCAAGTAGTTTGGTTTTTTCCCTACACTGTTTTAGTTTATATGCTTTACTAGCCGTCGCTCGCGGCGTTGCTCGCGTTCTACCGCGAGTGTGACGTTTCAAAATTCCTTTCTTAGTGCACCCCTACACTATTAGGATACTACCCTCCAAATTTCACCTCTAGGACTTATAGTTTAGGCTGTGCGTTGATTCTCTGTCAGCTTCAAAAGAGTTTTATATATTATATTGATGATTGATGATTGCAAAGCGATTCCAACACCTTATTATAAACAAGCGTAAACAACTAAAATAACTTAAACACACAAAACAAAACATCATAGGTAACCTAAATAGATTGTTTCACTAATTGTTTTTGTAGATCACGTTTTTCTGCATCAAAAAGTTTTCATTGAAATTGAAAAAGTTTTATTATCAAACGTCATTCGACAAACTCGCAATCTCTTCACGCATTGTATTAACAAAGGTGCTTTTTGGCTTTGTTAAGTGATTGTGCAAACATAAAAGGTAATTCACTATAAGGTATCTTTAATTAACACGTGGTTTATAAATTTCTTTAGTCACCCTTTTTTAGCAAACCATAGAAGTTTTTACGAGCGTCATAGAATTGTGGTGAATAACGAGTTGCGATATGAAAAGCATAATTTGGTACAGAGAAACAAATGAAATAAGATTCCCGGCTAAGCCTGCCAGCGCACTTGCTGTAGCCAACCAGCTATAAGATTAGCTATAGCCAGCTATAAGATTTATCATCACCATCATCATTGATATATATGTACATAATATAAAACTCTTTTGAAGCTGACTGAGAATCAACGCACAGCCTAAACTATAAGTCCTAGAGGTATGAAATTTGGAGGGTAGTATCCTTATATAGTGTAGGGGTGCACTAAGAAAGGAATTTTGAAACACTCTAAAGGGTAGAACGCGAGCAACGCCGCGGGCGACGGCTAGTCTCATATAAACCTGCCAGGTATAGGTATTCCATGACTAAATAGTGACATTAGCGCGTTTCAGCGCGTTTTTTGCCGTCAAAAGCTTCTTGCTTTCGTATATCTGTAGCCACGTCGCCGCTTGACATTATACTGAGCCTCAAGTCTGTGCATTTGTTTTACTTTCGACTCAATTATAGCACACGCAAACGCATTCGCAAAGCGAGAAATTTCATTGGGAATTGCACATTTCCAAAATTTTCCGCTAGAGGCGCTTATCCGGGTTTCATACAAAATTCCTCGCTTTGCGAATGCGTTTGCGTGTGCTATAATCGAGTCGAAAGTAAAACCAATGCACAGACTCGGGGCTCTGGGCAAAGAAAGCAGTTCAGAGCTTACGATACGGGGCAGATCAGTGCTATTGTATTATATTGTATTGTATTGATCAGTGTTGTCTATTCAGTTTTTGATGACTGCTAGAAATTGCTACTCTATGAAATTGTAGTAGGGGCTCACGCGGACCCATCGCTGCGGCCATTGCCACAAGTGTGCCTGCAGCCTAATGATCAAATTCGTACTGTGATATTAAACAGACACCAATTTCTAGAACACTTTTAGGAATGAGATCCGTACGCTAATTTACTGCTCAAGCAGTGATCCGACTTAAGCTTAGAATTTTGTTTGAAAATCTCTAGGAATCTCAAATGTATGCTTGAGTAACGAATTCTTCATCAGAATACGAGCCTTCGAATTATCATAGATACAGTTCGGGTTATATTACTCCTACATATTTCCAATTTTCCGCAAATTTTTGAAAGATTTGTTTTGAATTGTGAAAATTTTGTAAAAATTTGCAACCTAGATTTATTTACTATTAGCTGATACCCGCGACTTCGGACGCGTGCGAAACTTTCTACCAAAACATCTGTCAACCAGCTTACCATGAACCTCGTAGCAAATGGCTGCTTTTGGCTTAGAGAGTTCAAGCTGTATCTAAGACTCCACGTCGTTAATTTCAATAAAATATAGCCTATGTTTCAATCAGGAAAAGGAGCTTCCGAATGGTATAAGTTTCATTGAAGTCCAGTAGGTAGTTAAGGCGTGATCATTTATTTAGTAGATCTGCATATTTAGTTTATATCCGTATCTTTAATTTTAGTTTTTGGCTTTTTTACAGTTTTATAATAGTATAGAATAGAAGATAGATAGATGGAGGTATATTAAAAGAAACATGAAACAGTTAAATAAGATCACTTGCGTAAAAATCAGGGATTGAATAAAAGAAAATTAATATTTATCTTAATACTTAATTAATTGATAAAATATTAGGGAAAGTTGATCTGCAAAAATTACATCTCTAAGCTTTCAACGAACTGCAACCTTTTTAAAATTTCAGTTACTCATTGTTCAAACACAGTTTTTGAAAATTTAATCGAAAAAAAATCTTTTTTAAAGAATTTTACTTTATTTCACACAATTTCTTTCTAAATCTTTTTTTTTTTTAATTTTTAAGCTGTTAACGACCCAGGGACGATTTTTAAATTGTACAAAAATAATGACTCACCTAATTTAGTCTTCGGAAGGCCTGCGACTTAACACCCCTAGTGACGGTGCTGTAATGGCAGCTGCCTGTAGAACGCTCCTTTTTATGTACCATGCACAGGTGGGCGGGGCGTTGGGAATAGAGAATGGTGTGGAGACCACATGCAAATTATTATATTAATAAATAAATATCCTTGGACATTTCAGACGCTTTTGAGTTTCAAACTAAGCAGAGCTTGTACTATGGGAACTAGATTGCTGATACAATACTTCTGTAATTTTTTTTGTAATAACATAGTAAATACACCCGGACATAGAACAAACATCGAACCAAATTTATATTGACAGGCTTCAGTACGAACAAATGTATATGAGTCGAATACGTTAGGTTTACGTAACGCGCGACTATCAGATTTTTACGTACTTAATTGTTCTATTTTTCTGTACCTAGTCTATTAGATAATAGAACGATGGCGAAGATGCGGTTACAGAAATGTGGGACATCCCGCAGCGAGATGGGCAGACGACGTCGTCAAAGTCACAGACAATAACTGGGAGAGATTAACTCAAGACCGCAGTGGAAGGTTATTCCCATCGAGCCCACCGGCTAGCCCACTGGTGGGCCAGATGGGAAAAAAATCCCAACGAGCCCACTATGCAAATGAGTGGGCTCATGACACAAACTTGCTTGGGGAGACCTATGCCTAGTTGTGGGTAAAGACGGGCTAAGATGATGATGATGATGATAGAAAATGAATAAAAACTACAGAGTTATTGCGTCTCCACAGTTCCCTCTGTTCCGGTACGCACGCATGCTTCGAGTTGGGCGAACCGTAATTACCCGATTATCTGAACTTTAGTTCTCAGATTTAAGATCTGCGATAAGACCGCTCAATTTCAGCTCTCTGCTTATTTTAAATGCGTTTACAGATTACTAGCTGTCGCTCGCGGCTTTGCTCGCGTGGTAGCATACGCATTATTTGGTAAAAATATTTTTGATCCTATTTTTAGACCCTTTAGGGTGCGACTTTTCAAAATTCCTTTCTTAGTGCTCCCCTACACTATATAAAGATACTACCCTCCAAATTTCATACCTCTAGGACTTTAGTTAAGGCTGTGCGTTGATTCTAAGTCAGCTTCAAAAGAGTTTTATATATTTAGAAAATGGAAGAAGAGCTGTCATTGGTTTTTTATTTATACCTAGTTTATAAAACCGTCAATCTTCACTGATTATCTAAGTTAAGCAACGTTCTACGCGGTCACTATTTGGATAACCGCTAGTGGCATTTACATCTGACCGCGTCTTCGCTTCGGGCACATTAAACTGTCCCGGCTCTGCCACGACGGAGGCCTTAAAGCGGCCAACAATCTCCGTCACCAGAGTAGGCCACGAACTCATACAAACTTGCTTTTTAACGTACGTTTTTGAATTATGCGGCTTTAGGAATTAAAAAGCTCAAACACTTTGAAGAGGATTAAATAACTAAGTGGTTTTAAAGTTATATTACCGATAGTTATTGCGATAAAATGGTGTTATTTACACCTTTGTGGTTTTACCGACAGCTAGAGTAAGGATACACGTTCACTCTGCGGCTAAATAAAAGTTATTGTCATAGAGCCCACCGGCGACCGGCCCACTGGTGGCCCAGATGGGGAAAAAATTCCCAACGAGCCCACTATGGAAAAAGGAGGCTTGATGGGAAAAAAAACTCATCTGGCCTACCTGTGAGCAAACGCCCAGAAACTCCCTTATCCAAATTGTCATTCTATAATATAATATTATATTATACTAGCCGTCGCCCGCGCGTTGCTCGCGTTTTAGACCCTTTAGAGTGCGACTTTTCAAAATTCCTTTGTGCACCCTTACACTATATAAGGATACTAGTCTCCAAATTTAATACCTCTAGGACTTATAGTTTAGGCTGTTTATACAATTTACAGCTAGATTGTTTTTTGTAGCCGTTGAAGAAATTTTAAAGAAACTACATAAGGCAGGGTTCTGAGCCCTTTTTTATAATGATCGTTTACAAAGATTTTCCAGTATTTTGTCAAAAGAATGGGTTTGACGTTAACTGCTTAGGTACCTACCAATGCATGCCGAGATTGTCGAGTGGATTCGAGTTCTCACATTTTTTGAAACGACACATAGCATTTTTATTTTAATATTTTTTCTTGTGTTATCGTGAGTATTATTGTTTAATTTTGGTGGAATTTTAACCAATAATACTTAGGTCGTAACATAAAGTATGAGCCATTGGAATAAATGTGTGTAAAGTGGTTTTTCTGAATGTGAAAAATCGTTTCAGGTTTTGAAGAGAAAATCCACCATTTTCGCGTTACTTGCTTTCGTCGTCGCTTGACATAATGCTGGGCAACGAAAGCAGTTCAGAGCTTACGATCGGGGTGGGGGGCAGTTTTGTAAACTACCTGCTCTAGGGGCGCTGCTCAATCTCTATACAAAAATATAGTTTCCGTCAACTTTGCCGTATACCTACGTAAAACGAACACACTACGCATGCTGGGCTGAGTATTGGGGTCCGTAATACCGCGTGCACACTATGCCCATTCCGCTGCCAGCATGTATCCCGTTTATTGAGAATAAAGGCGATGTTGCTGTGGCATTAGTTGGCAGCGGCATGGGCATAGTGTGCCCGCGGTATAAGGCGTGGGTTTCCCCACGATGTTTTCCTCCACTGTCCGTTAGTGTTAATAGCTAAGAAAATAAAGAATTTTCAGACATAAAAATACATTTTATGAACGCAATAAAAAGGTTTCGCGGGTGGTTATTGAAACAAATAGCTGGGAACTGTTATTTTCCTGTAAAAATGTAAATTGGACGGGTTCATGCAGGATGTAGTCTAGTTTCATTCCCTCGCTAATCCGCGTGAACTTTGGTATGAGTAAGACTCAGATTACCAGAGACCTTATAGTTACTTTGCCAGAGATTTTACTCCAACAGGGATGACATTAGAGTGACGTTGAAACATCTTGTGAATCCAGTTTTCGCTCGAGATATGTGTGTAACTATAACCGATTAAGCTAATTGAACAAAAAATGGTCCGGGACAGCAAAGTGTGTGGGTAAAATATTTGATTGACCCAGATAAGATAGCAAAAATTAGTTGTAGAACATTTTTTGAATAAACTTTACATAACGTCATCCTATTAGAGTAAAATCTCCGTCGAAGTAAATATAACGTTTCAGGGAGGTGATTGTCTATCCAATCAGGAAGCAGATTTAATATACTGAGGAGTAAATTTGCCATGACAAAAAAAAAAGGAAAGAGTTATATTATGGTTTAAGTTTCAAAATGTACAGTGATCAATAATCGCAATGTGTGAGAGATTACTTCATCATCCCAGCTCTAGCAAATCGTTACGCCACGACGGAGGCCTTCAGGCGGCCTAAAAACTCACCAGAGTTGACCACTAACTCATATAAACCTGAATTACAATCATAAGTATCAGTGACTCTTCATTATTACGTAAGGTAATTATAGAGTGTTCCATTTGATCCTGTTGATTTTACAAGATAAAAAGTAGCCTATGTGTTAATCCAGGTTACAGGAACTATATATATTCCTAGTTTAATCCAAATCGGACCAGCAGTTGCAGCGTGGTTGAATCACAAACATCTAAACTTTGACATTTATATTATTAGTGGGATAAACTCACTATTGCATTAACTCATCCAACGTCAGTTATCAGTCAATGAGATAATTTTAAAAAGAATAAGCAAACGTTATTAGATTTGTCCATAGATAATGGATTCTCTTGTTTTTTTTTTAAACCTAACCATAATTTAGTAGCAATGGAATTGGAAAACGGAAAAATTGACGGAAAATGTTGCTATATTCAATAAAATTGTTTCTGTCAGGGACAAATACCTATTTACTGTAGCACTCAGAGACGTGCGTTAAAAGATAATGAACATTATATTGACATCTGTAATGACGAATGATATTTAGCAATATATTAGTAGTATTACATGTCTCTGAGTGTGGCAGTTTTAAGTTAAACATAAACATTCACGGACACTTAACACAACGCCTTCTAGTCCCAAACTAAGCAAAGCTTGTACGATGGAAACTAGATGGCTGATAGAATACATACATACATTTTTTTTTTGTAAATACATACTTATAATACATAGAAACACCCAGACACAGAACAAACATCTATGTTTATAACACACAAATGTTTGTTCTCGGTGGGGATCGAACCCACGACCCACAGCACGGAAGGCAGAGCTACTACCGACTGAGCCATGACGCCTGTCAGTTGATAGTGTAACAAAACTACAAAATTGCTTAATATTAATATTTTTTATTTCAATAATAATTCAATGAAATAGTTTTTTTAAGTTAACTGTCATAAATAAGATAGTAATATAACTTAGTAAATATTCACGGACATTTCATACAACGCCCTCTAGTCCCATACTATGTAGTATGTTGTAAATACATAGTACATAGTAACACCTAGTCATAGAACATACCTACATATATATTTGCCGCACAAAAATGTTGGTTCTCAGTGGGGATCAAACTCACGTATTGTACAGAGTTTAATAGAGTTAAATAAGTAGGTGGATGTGTATAAAAACTGCATGGTGTGTTATCTGCGCAACCTTTCACCTTAAATACCTTATCATTAGGGTTGTCAAATGTATAATAGTGTACCTACTAGCGCCGCTAACACCCATCATACGAAGCGTCATTTTCATGTATATCTATCTATCTATCTTCTTCTTCTTCGTCTTCTTCTCTAGATATATAAAACTCTTTTGAAGCTGACTTAGAATCAACGCACAGACTAAATTATAAGTCCTAGAGGTATGAAATTTGGAGGGTAGGATCCTTATATAGTGTAGGGGTGCACTAAGAAAGGAATTTTGAAACATCACACTCTAAAGGGTAGTACGCGAGCAACGCCGCGGGCGACGGCTAGTACTATTATAAAACTGTAAAAAAGCCAAAAACTAAAATTAAAGGGATAAACTAAATATGCAGATCTTATACAGGGTGTTACCAGACCACTTCCGAAAACGAAAGGGGGAGCTACAGCACACCAAAACCCAACCAAAAAAAAATCAGTTATCCTGAAAAATAATTATTGCCGGAGAAAACAATGTTTAAAGATTTGTATTTATTTCGCCAGCCCGCAATGTACGCATTCACGTAGGTAAGGTCGAGGCGTAGTACTATTATTTATTCTGTGTCGTAAGTGCCTACTAACGTAGGTAGGTACTAACGTAGGTCGCTCGCACGTCGCGTACTTGAATGACCCGCGATGAACTCTCAGCTGTTCATGCTGTAGTAGACGTAATCTGCGTGCTGCGTGTACATTGCTGCTTTATTTATTTTATTTGTTTTTTTGCTTTTTTAAATGAGATAATTAGGTAGATATGTCTTATTATGTTGTACTGTGTGTATATAACTAGAAAAAATATTAAAAAGAGATAGTCAAGTCAATTTTTTTTTACGCGATTTTTTTCACTTAATGTTTTCAGTATCATGGTCTGACTGGAACCTCCAAGTTTTCGGAAGTGGTCTGGTAACACCCTGTATATTGGTGATGATTGATGATGATAGTATTGCTTCCTGTTTATGCTGTAAACTTTTAAGTGTGTTTCAGTGACAAATAAACTAAATAGTATTCTCTATCTATATCTAAATAATAGATTTGTATCTGTACTAGCCGTCGCCCGCGGCGTTGCTCGCGTTCTAGACCCTTTAGTCGAGAGTAGAGTATGACTTTTCTAAATTCCTTTCTTAGTGCACCCCTACACTACATAAGGATACTACCTTCCAAATTTCATACCTGTGGGACTTATGGTTTAGGCTGTGCGTTGATTCTAAGTCAGCTTCAAAAGAGTTTTATATAATTAACTAGCCGTCTCCCGCGGCGTTGCTCGCGTTAGAGTGTGACTTTTCAAAATTCCTTTCTTAGTGCACCCCTACACTATATAAGGATACTACCCTCCAAATTTCAAACCTCTAGGATTTATAGTTTAGGCTGTGCGTTGATTCTCTGTCAGCTTCAAAAGAGTTTTATATAATTAATAATATTGAATTGATGAAAGTTACGGCAGCCCTACTTATCGCCTCTTAACTGCCTTTGTCCATTTTTCCCACATAATATCAATATAGAAAACATTGTTTGTATAATAGAAATATTATATCAAACATGCATTGAACTACTTGACACATTATTAAACATTGCTCCTTATAATATGGCGGGCTAGAGTTAACTTATTTTAATAGAAGTGTTGCTAGAGTAAGCATGTGGTTTAAATTAACTTTTCTTTTTGGAATCTGCGCTGCGAGCTACCATGAACAGTATAGAGGTAATAAAAATATCACTAACGCATTATTATACGCATTATTTTAAATTGATCCTAATTTTAGACCCGTTAGGATGCGACTTTTCAAAATTCCTTTCTTAGTGCACCCCTACACTATATAAGGATACTACCCTCCAAATTTCATACCTCTAGGACTTATAGTTTAGGCTGTGCGTTGATTCTAAGTCAGCTTCAAAAGAGTTTTATATATTTAGAGACAGAGAAGATGAAAATAAATCAGACCTTCTGCATCTAATTTATATGATTTATACATCATCACACCCTAAGCTGTTTGTCCCTGTAAAAATTATATACTTTGATAACTTAAGCAAGTAACTGAAAAGTCTACATTAAACTATAAGGTTTTAACTTCGAATCTCTATTTTAACCCCTTTATTCATATTCAACTGTCATTTTAGCGCGGCTTTAAAACATGCTCTATCATTGTCACTTGCATAACAACGAAAAGAGATTACAACATTATTTAGCAATCATTTTAGTTAGCTCAGCTTTAGAAGACCAATTTACCCCTTAATGTTTAAGAAATGTTGTATTTGCACGTGGATTCCAGCCCGGTCGCGCACCAATGGGATTTTCTAATCGGAACATTTAATTTTTACTAATACCGGAGATATTTACTATGATTTTTGAGTTTGTTTTGCAATTTTCGGCATACACAGTAAGTTATTTCTGGTAAAGAAAATCGTGGGTAAATGGTGAAGGAAAACATCACGAAAAAATGGTAAAAGATGGTTGCGAAGTGGCTCCTGACGATGTATAAATCAGACGCAAAGGTGTTCTACAATAATACCATCAGGAATAACACTGCTATAATTCCTTCCAGTTCCACAAGCGTTTTCTGACAGATGGGAGTCATACATCCACAACACCAAGGAGTACATCATCCAGAATATTCCTGTCAGTTGGGAGAATGCCAAGATCCTATGCGGGTGAGACTTCAACCTTTGAAAGCACCTGATTTGCCAAGCTGCAGCTGTGTGTCATCCACTCTCCATGGTCACACTATGCCCATGCCACTGCCGGGATTATTGCCGCGGACTTATTCCCACAGCAACATTGCCTTTATTCTCATTAGAGAGCAAGGGCATGAACGTGGGCCGAGAGCCGGGACAGAGGCACGATCGTGTTCACACTATGCTCGTGCCCACTTTCCTGCCCAAGTCCCTGCCGACTGCGGCATGGTGTGAACGCAACATTAGATTAGGCGGCAATGCGGGCAGGGCAGTGGGCAACAGCATAGTCTAAACACAGTAATGCCTCTGTCCCGGCTCGTGTCTGGTGTCCCTAGCTTCAACTTGATGTTGCTGTGGTATATTTCAGTGGACATCACAATGGAACGCTGGCTGTGTTGGACACGAAAGAAAAAGCAGAGTTTCTAGCAGAGGCTCTTTCAGAATCGCAGTTCGGTAAGTTGCTTGATTATTATCAGCTTGAAGACGCTCTCTGTTTGACATAGACCTCCCTATAACTCATAGTATTATAGCAAGAAACGCACGTGGCGCATAGCTTGCTTAGTCAATCTTCACCGATTATCTAAGATCTGCGCGGTCACTATTTGGATGGATGATCATTAGTGACATCTACATCTGAGCGCTTCCGTGCTTTGGCACGTTAAACTATCGGTCCCGGCTCTAGCAGTCGTTAAGCCATGACGGAGGCCTTAAGGCAGCTTCAAAACTCTATCACCAGAGTTGACCACTAACTCATACAATCTTGCTTGCTTTGCTATAATTTAGGGTTCCAGTAAAAACGGGTTTGCCTTCTCTATCAGCCAGCGACGGCGAAGCCCTGAGAGTTTTTGGCTGTTTTTGACCATCGTAAAATTAACGAGCTAGGTTTTTTAGATGTTTGGTTTTTATATTGATCTTGACCTCACATCTCCAAACACATCGCTGTAGGTTTTCAGCAGTAAAAACCTTTTGATTATCAAGAACAATATCTAGGTATCTATCTTTCTATTTAGCCTGTATGCGCCCACTGCTGGGCATAGGCCTCCTCTGAGTCTCTCCGGTCGGGTGGGAAAAATATTGCTAAAACTTTATTTTGTCTGCAGCGATAGATTCCATATGGGTTGGAGCTAGAAGGGACTCCGCCGATGACCCTGCTGGGTACAGGTGAGTGCCAATATATTTTTTTGTTTTTATTAGAAAAGATTACGACACAAGCACAATATGCATAACTCTGCACAAGTATTCCACCAACTTTGAGCTCCTGTCATTATTTTTCATTACCTTACCTAATACTACTGCCATAGTGAGAAAACAGTTCTTCTCGTAAGTACCTATATATACGACAATTCTAAATGATTCGCGTGATTTTACTGATTATAACATATTTGACTACTCTTCAAATCGGTACACAGCATTGTGAAATCACTTATTGGTGGTAGAAATATGTGAAAGAACTCTTTGCCAGAGAACTCTACTAACCTCTATCTTATTGTCTGGTCTCGCAGATGGAGCCAAGGTGTTGAGCTGAGGCGGACAGCATTTGATGTGCTGATAAACGAAGCTGAAGGCGGTGGGGAGAAGTACCCTGTGGTGAGGACTTTGACTTACCAATTTACTTTTTGATCGGTAAGTTCATGATAAAATATGAAAGATTGGTGGTTATTGTCAGCCTGCACTGTCCCACAGCTGGGAAAGGTCTCTTCTCGAGTTTTCCAGAGTGCACATTCCAACGCAATTTAAATAAATAAATAAAATAAATTAATAAATAAAATATTGTTGGACATTTATCACACAACGCCACCACAACGCCTTCTAGTCCCAAACTAAGCCAAGCTTGTATGGAAACTAGATGGCTAGACTAGACTACGCTCTTTTTTTATTTGTGACTAGAGGGCATTGGGTAATATGTCCAAGAATACAAATATACTAAGTAATGTTATCTTATCCAGTGGTTGAACCGCACTCTCGTGCCGGTCCCGGCAGAGGGCGCTGACTGCGTGGCACTAGAGCGCGTGCAGCACGACCTGCCCGTCTTCCTAGACCTGCCGTGCGATCTGCAGCGCGCATTCGCATGCGAACGAGGTACACCTGCAACTTCCAGCAGTACAATTTTTTTAATTAATAGGCAACGCCAAACGTGTACATTATGTTGCACACTATGCCCCAGTTGGTAGGTGGGCATGAGCATAGTGTGACAATTAACGATGATGCCTGTGGCACGACTCCCAGCCCATGTTTATTTATGCCCTTGCAATGAAAATAAAGGCGATGTTGCTGTGGCAATAAGCCCGCGGCAATAATGCCGGCAGCGGCATGGGCATAGTGTGAACGCGGTATTACAATAATCACTTTTAAATAATCATATTCTATAAAATGCAACATTTGTAATAATATTATATTGACTACAGCAAAAAAAAATTTTAAAACTAAATGAACAAAACTCTTTTTTAACTCTAATTCTTATAACTCTTATTAGGGTTAAGCTCGCCTTTGTACATATCTTTAGTTTTAACTTGTTTGTTCATATTTTTATGTGTGCAATAAAGAATTTAAGAACCAAAGAATAGAAACAAAAAAAAATCTCAAAATAAAAATGAAACTAACAAAAACAAGGTAGGTATAGGTAACTTGATTGCATTTGGTCCTTGTACTCATCACCAGATTCCAAAGAAATGGTGAAAGTGACAGAGTTGAAGACGGTTCGCTGCAGAACAGGGTTGTACAGAGTCTTCGACGGACGCATGGAGTGGAGGCAGGCTGCATCGTACTGCCTGCTCAAGGAAATGACGTAAGGTCTTCAGAGCCTCGAGTCTGTGCATTTGTTTTGACTTTCGACTCGAGTCTAGCACACGCGAACGCGTTCGCAAAGCGAGACATTTTGTATGAAACCCGGATAAGCGCCTCTAGCGGGAGATTTGGGAATTGTGCAAGTCCCAACAAAATTTCTCGCTTTGCGAATGCGTTTGCGTGTGCTGTACTCGATTCGAAAGTCAAAACATATGCACGGACTCAGGATCCCAAGGGTGTAGCCCCCCAATGTTTTTTTTTTGTTTTTTTTATGATAAAAGTAATGTAACAAGCTGATAGCTCATCTGATGTTAAGTGGTAACTTCTGCCTATAACAATGCATTACCTTACAGAGCAAGTCCAATGAGGACGTGCCCTGTAAGGAATGCACTGCGTCCATCACTCTGAGACGTAAAGATCTTAAAGTCTCATGTGCCTGTAATTACACCGGCGCCCTTACCCTTCAAACCGAATGTAGCTCTCGTGGCTTGCTTAGTCAATCTTCACCGATTATCTAAGTTAAGCGACGTTCTTTGCGGCTACTAAGTATTTGGATGGGTGACCGTGACATTTACATCTGAGCGCTTCCGTGCTTCGGAGTCCCGGCTCTAGCAGTCGTTAAGCCACAAAAACTCCGTCAGCAGAGTTGGCCACTAACTCATACGAACTTGCTTGCCCCCGGTATCATAACAGTGGTGGAAATAATCAATAAAAACTCTTTATTGTACACCTTACAAACTAATAAAGAAGGAACAAAATTACAAAATAAATGATAATTATTCTTCTAATGATTTTTTGATTATCAATTTATCATCATCAATCAAACTAGGTACTAGGTTAGTTTTGTTGGTAGGTAAAGATAAGAGATTAACAGTTGATTTTTATTTTCAGATTAGCCAATGTAGCCACTGTTCGATGTTTGCGGAAGTTGGGAATGGCAATGTTGAAAACGCGACCAAGTAAGATTAACTAAGGGCCGAATACTGAAACGTCACTCAAATTTAAACACCACTTTAAATTGCTCTGCGGCTGTTTACTCATTGGTAAGAGATGGCAATAATTTAAACATGAACTTAATATAAGTAGCGTTTGAGTATTCGGCCGTTAGTTCCTCAGATTACCCAAAATAGCTAATATTCTGAGCTTAGTTCATAAAAAAACAAAAAATACGTTGAATTTTTTTGTGTGTGTTTTGTTTTAAGGCGCAGGTTCAAACCTCATTAAGCTAATCACTCTTTTTGCATGTTTATTTTCTTCAGGCATAGAAAGCGCATGGATTGGCGCTCGAGGCTCTCTTGGGAAGTGGAACTGGGTGGACTCTGGAAATAGCATCTTTCAAACACCTGGATTTTCTGACGCAAGGCCTGGGATGTGGCCACCAATGAGGTATTAAGCTTAGAACAAAAAAAGTAGCTTGAAAGCAATGAAATTCTCTAGGTACCTAAATGTCAGTGACGTTCTGCGCGACCACTATTTGGATAGGTGACCGTATTTACAAGCGCTTCCGTGCTTCGAAGTGCACGTTAAACTGTCCCGACTCTAGTAGTCGTTAAGCCATGACGGAGGTCTTAAGGCGGCCTAAAAGCTCCGTCAACAGAGTTGGCCTAACTCATACGAGCTCGCTTGCCCAGGATCGTAGGCTTTTAATTTTTTGTAATACTAACTTGTCTTGATATCAATGATTTCCAGAGATAGGTCTACTGTAAAGCAAAGTGGCTGTCTTCAGTTGGATCGGCATGAATCAAATACACCCGTATTTATGGAAGCAAGGTGCGATCGGAAGATGCAGTTTATATGCTATCAAGGTAAATTAATTGGGTTTCAGATCAATTGATAATAGCTCAGCTTTGTACTACGGAAGCAAATCCTTGGTGCGAATCATTCTGACGAATATTTTCATAACTTTTCAGGATCACCATCGCTCAGAAAACAAGCAACGCCACCTAGCGATGATCTGTACTACTACATTTTGGTGCGACAACAGCTATATTGGCAGCATGCATTCGAAAACTGCCAGAAGATGAACGGAACACTCGCTAGTTTGGATAATCATGAAATACTGATCCAGCTTTTGTTGGTCATGGGGGAGAATAAGGAAGAACGTAAGTTTTAGCGCCATCTGTGGGCGAGTAGTTAGAACTCGCAACGTCGTCTGAAGTTAAGTTTAGTGGGTTTTCACCAATTTTCACGTTTTAAAGATTTTCTTATATTAAAATCTCATCTAACATGTTTGCAGCGGTAAACCACATCTGGATTTCCGGACGACTGAACATGTCAAGAGATGTCACCACTGACATGATTTCCTACGGCTGGTATAACCCCAGTAATGGAAAGAAAATACCAGATACAAAGACCTTTGGAGACGCTTCAGGCCTCTACGTGAGTCGATATAGTTTTTCAAGAAAATTATAAATTGTTTATGTATCGCTTCATCATTTCCTAGCAAGAACAAATTTTTTTACAATTGACCCTAATTAGTTCTGTAATTTGTTACTAGATGACGCTGCGGTATTTCATCGTAATTCTTTTATTTGAGCACTAGATGTCGCTAACTACCTTAGTACTGCTACTCCACACTAGATGGCACTAGGCTAGTTTTCATTAGTTACATATAGCTACTCAATAGATGTCGCTAGGCAATTTAGTACTGCTACTCAATACTAGATGTCACTTAGTAAAGCTTCCAACTAAGCTCACTAGATGCCACTATTTAGCAATTCTACTTGGCACTAGATGTCACTAATTAGAAGTATATATCCAGACGCCGCCGTGGTTACCTGAAGATTTCACCATGGACTCACCGTGCCTGAATTTGGATCGACAGGATCATCTCAACGGCCTTGTGTATGGACTGCCGTGTGATACTGCTCAGTATTCCGTTTGCGTTATTGGTAAGCTCTCTGAGTGACAGACTTAATACCTACTTCATCGTCATCATCATCCACAAGTTCCACAACCTTACTTCACCCACTGCTGGGTATAGTCCTCTCTCTGTTTGTGCCACTCCTTACGGTCCTGTGCCTACTACCTACTTATTAATACCTTTATAACAATCTCTACCATCTAGGTATGCAATAAACATTTTTTATCTTTTGAAAAATCTTAAAACTGAAAACTGTTTTGTTCAAGTGGCCTTGCTCCTACAAGATAAAACTCCGTCAGCAGTCTTGGAAACTTGTGAGCCATCAATCTCGTATGAGTTATACCAGCTTGCTTGCTTACAAGATAAAAAATAGTTTCAAATAAGTTTTTTTCTTTTTTAGAAAAAGCATCAAAGCCAGCTACTGCTGACAATACTACAGATGGATATGAATCAACTTGATCTCCGTTGATGAATCAAATAAGAATTTATATTTATTTTGTACAATCATAGAGTAAATAAAATATTATAATAAAATCCATAGCAAAAATAATAGAAGAAGTATTTTAGTCAAATTCTTATTTCTCCTTTTCTTACAATGATGATCAAAAGTATGGCTAGGTTTTTGACTTACAAAAAAATATTTAAACTAACCCAATCAAATGAAAAGCACTCTACATTAAAATAATCTTATTTACTAGTTATTACAAAAAGTTACATAATTATTCTAACTCTTAAAACTATCCGATCATTATTTCAACGTCTTAACCATCTCGACCCACTGTGAATTCACTTTACTAAGTTGTACATAGTTATCGTTCATAGTCGCAAGATTCTTCTTAAATCCTCTCAAGTTTTCTAAATATGTTCGGAGACTTTGGTTCATGGCTCTTAGGGCTTCTAACTCCAGAGATAGGTCTGCGATGCCTTTCTGCAAGTTGGACAAGATTTTTTAAAAGAAAATTTTATGGAGCAATCTGTTAGTGATCACCATCAAGGATGCTGGAACATTGCTGTCATCAACCCAAAGTCCTTCTCCGTTACTTTAAGGAGTTGGGCTGGTCGGGGTGAGGTCAGCAGGGGGACAATGCACAATACACCCCAACGCGGGACGTCAGTGCAGATCTCATTCCCCCACAATGAATTAGACGATCAGAATTAAAACGTCTACCTGTTAAGCAGTTACTTCTGCTTAGAACAATGCATTACCTACAATACCTACCACACTAAGCAAGTCTATTGAGTATGTGCCCTGTGTGACAATACACACTTCAGACATTTTGTCTCAACTAGGTACCTACTACGTGTTCGGGTTTGGGTAGGTACGTACCTAGTAGATTGTGTCTACCCTGACCAGTTTTATGTTTGAGGGACCTACTCTAGGCTGTTAGATAGTTTGGTAGGTACATACGCCCCGTCTTCGGAAGCTCACTTCGGTAAGATGACATAGGGCAAGCAAGTAAAATGTTTACTGACCTCGTGTTTTGAAGACGTTACTGATGCATTCGACATGGTTTTGTTGTAAGTATATTCACATCAATACCGTCTCTATTTTATATTATTTAACTTTACTTTGATTTGCAAAATTTCGCTGTGATTTGTTTGTTTGTTTTGAATTTGAAAACCAATCGAAAACATTTTCCGTTGTACGGTACGAAGTGTGCAACAGAACGTTTTTTTTTTATTTGACATTTTCAGTTGGCTTGGCATGACAGTGGCAGATTTCAATTTTTAGCGGTTTCATTTATGAGCATAGTCTGACCACGCTAACTGTGCAATACAATAAATGGGCAGCCCCAAAAACCTTTTGTAGGCGGTGTTTCCAACTATAAGTTTTAAAATCTACCATATTTTATGTCGCCAGAGATGATAATAACATTTATCGGTTTATTAGTTCAAACAATTAGCTATCATACTGTATCTACTGTAGGTTTTTGTAAACACCCTGTTTTCAGGGTTGATAAAGTCACTGGTCAAAGAAAAAAACTTACATAACAGCCTAGAAACACTTCAAATCACTTCAATACCGTAGGTATTTATTTGATATATTCCTTTCTTCATTGAGCTAATAGAATAGGTAGGTATCTACTATCTACCTAGAGTAGTGGATATGTGGTGTACCTACCTAAGTTAGGTACCCCAGAGGCAGGTAGGTATACTTTAGCTTATCCCATGCCCTTCAGTAGTAGGTAAGGTACTAAAGATAGACTATCTACATTTCCAGACACATCTGTGCACAACTTGCTATTTTTAATATTCTTTGGCCAGCGAGTTTATAAAAAACGGCAAGGTTAACAAACTTATCTCACTCGATGATGATGGCGCTACTGTCGACGCTGCCATTGAATAATGAACTCTATACCATCGAGTGAAGTACTATGATGTTGTTCATTCTTTGTTTAGCCACCAAGAGCTATAATTTTGTGTTTTGACTTGACACTTCAACTGGATGATTTGATTATTTAACCGGCACTAGCGGCACGGGCAAGGCGAAGTTTCGTCATTTCACTCAGTATTACACCCAGATTTTGTTTCTGTCATAACTTTAGTACAAACAAAAGAGCTCACCGAACGTCATGGCTAAAGTAAGTTTTTGTTAGTACATACATAAAGGAGAATGTGCAAATATGGGACGCTTTTAGTCCTAATATTTTGTATAGTTTATAAGTGGTTTCCGAATTATTCATCGTCCTAACTCAAGTAGATCTAAGATAGCAATAACACTATGCAGCCGTAATATAAACGAACTTGATTAATCCAAAAAATTATAAATTAAAATAGATTAAAAGTAAATTGATTGTAACACTTATTTATGCAAATAAACATCTTGTATCTTGTATCCTTGTATCTTGATTATTATTCGGATTTCAGGTCAATATTCCCACGATTAAGTTGAACAATGGTGCTGACATCCCAGCACTTGGGTACGGTACGTGGCTGGGCCTGAATAATAAGGTAGGTACCTAATTTACCTAATCATTCTCAACATAGCTTCACACAATGCATTATAAGCACAAGTAGGTACGTATGTATATGCAATACCGTCTTCACCATATGGGCACACGGGGCCCGTGCCCAGGGCCCCCATTCTCAGGGGGGCCCGAAGGACCGACAATTTCTCTCACACATTAATTCTCAAAACATTTTTGTCGGGCAGATTACACTTTTTTCACAAATCAGTAATCTTATCAGAAGGTATTTACCACGCCATTATCTATATCGATGACTGCGCCTATTTCCTACTGTACCTACTAATTAATAATATTTCCGAACGCATCCTACCTGTAGGTATATTCCTTTGCCTAATGGTTACCAATTGTAATACCGCGTTCACACTATGCCACTGCCGCTGCCCGAATTATTTCCGCGATTAATTCCGGAATTATTGCCACAGCAACATCGCCAAGTTCATGCCCTAGCTCTTTGGTGAGAATAAAGGCGATGTTGCTGTGGCAATCATTCCGGAATTAATCGCGGCATTCATGCCGGGCATAGTGTGCACGCGCTATAATGGAGAGCGGTCATTTTCGCAGCATATGAGAATAAAAAATGAATTGCGAACAACAATGTTACAAGAACGACTGAGTAATTTGTCAATTATGTGCATAGAAAGTACTAAAACCTTAAAAAAATTTACTTAATTATAATAGAAGATTTTGCTCAACAGAAATCCCGAAAGAAATCGTTATCGTACCTAATCGTAACCAAAAAACCAGCAACATTCTATAATCATTAATGACATATTATATCATACTGTATTTCATCACCTATAATAAATGGTCATACTTAATAAAAAATCAATCAATCATCGTCAATATATATAAAACTTTTTTGAAGCTGACTTAAAATCAACGCACAGCCTAAACTATAAGTCCTAGAGGTATGAAATTTGGAGGCTAGTATCCTTATATAGTGTGGGGGTGCACTAAGAAAAGAATTTTGAAACGTCACATTCTAAAGGGTAGAACGCGAGCAACGCCGCGGGCGACGGCTAGTGTTATTATAATTCGCTTTTTTACTTTCCAAAAGGGCCCCAAATTCTTGTACCCCAGCCTAGTTTAAGACAGCTCTGTGTATAAATGTAGGTTTAGCTGTACCTTTACTGAACAGATCATTTTATTGTGGTACTTACGAAGCGTTTTCTAATGCACTGCTGGAAGAGAAAAGACAAGAAAGCGTTTGAGTTGGTTTGATAATTCTGATTCCTATTCTTCTTTCTTCATTTTACCGCAACCAATATAATTATTTCAGTTAGAATTCATGACGGAGGATTGCCCGAAGATGATGGAAGCTCTTTCCTATGCCATTGACATCGGCTACCGGCATATTGACACGGCCCACTTGTACAGAGTCGAGCCCGAGATAGGACAGGTTGTCAACAAGAAGCTAGCAGACGGGGTGGTGAAGAGAGAAGAACTGTTTATTACTACTAAAGTAAGTAAATCTCTAGGAGTACACGGTAGGTTGTGTCCTGCGAAAAGGGAAGATTTTGCGCGCCGAGTGACCTTTGTCTCGGGCTTCGAGTAGCAATGGATGGTATTCCGTAGTATTACTTAGGTTCAAACTCCGTGATAACTTTGTTTGCGCGATTTAGGATAGTTCTCATGCGGCGCGCTAGAGGGCGCTACATTACTCTTTCATGAAAATTATGCACGAATACTGAAACATCCGAAAACCGACCACTCACCTGCGTTGTGCCACAGAATAACACAACAGTACTACGTAAGGTACGAATTGGAAAGAAATTAGCATAACAATGGAAGGTACGAATTGGCTATAACCCAAATTGCCATACTTTGACATTACTCATTGGTAGTAGATGGCACTATTGCATTCATCAAATCCCAAGTAGCGTTTCAGTATTCAGGCGTAAGCTACAAGTAAATTGCTGGTCCTTCCAGGTCTGGCAGCACTACCATCGAGAGGCTGACGTGGAGGTCTCCTTGCGAGGATCGCTGGAGAGGATGAATCTCGACTATGTGGATATGGTGCTCATGCACTGGCCAATGTCCATCAACGTAAGTTACTTATTAAATTTAAATTAAAGTTTAAGTTACTAATTAAGCGATCAGCCCAGATTACAGCTGTACCTAGTAATTTAAGCCATAAATTAGAAATTAAATTCTATAATCAGAAATGGTCATTATCACATGGCGTGCCAATGAATTTGGTGAGATATGTGAAACTTTTTAAAACTTTTCGACCATGTTTCTAGCAAATAAACTATTTAGTACAGTTGAGCTATCTACAAACTATTGCAAACGTTTTATTTCTGTTAAAAACTTGTTTCCAGCAAGAAGGCGTAGACGAGAAGATCGACTACCTTGAGACCTGGCGCGGGTTCGAATCCGTCCTCGCCAAGGGTCTGACGAAGGGAATCGGCGTTTCCAACTTCAATGTCGATCAGCTGAAGAGACTGCTGGACAACTGCAAGTTTCCACCAGCTATCAACCAGGTTGAGGTAATGGGGCCAAATATCGTAGCACTTTGGACATTCACCTTTAGATATAAGATACGAAGAAGTGTACCACATTGTTTTGAAAAGAAACTTATTTTTATTTATACTTATAGGTACCTAGTTTTAAGTCTGTGACACTGTTTTTTTTTTGACAATCATAGAATTAAATATTAATAATTAATAGGTAGGTACTATAGGTACCTACCATATACCTATAGTACCTACTATAGGTATATGGTACTATAGGTACTATAGGTAGCCAGAAAACAAATCTGTAGGGAACCGCCTACGAATAACCATACCTAGGTTAGGTAACTAATGTGTGCTTGCAATAAAATAGTCTCATCTAAAACTAAATGTAACATTATTGTCCACAGATAAACCTAAACCTAGGTCAAAACGACCTAGTCTCATACTGCCAAGCCAACAAGATCCTAGTGGTCGCATACTCCCCGTTTGGGACCATGGTACCAAGTCGCGTGATACCGGACAGCCCTGAGCCTAAGCTAGACAACCCTACCCTATTGAAAATGGCGGAAAAATATCGAAAGACGGTCTCGCAAATAGCTTTGCGATATCTGGTAAGTTCAAGTTGAAGTTCTTTATTTATTTAATACTTTATTGCACAAAATTATAAATTTGTTACAAAGGGTGGACTTAATGCTAAAAACATTGTCTGCCAGCCAACCCAAACGTGGTGGTGTAATGAGGAGGTTGGCGTGCCACATTACAAAGAATAATATCTTAATCTTAATTCTTTACTAGCAAGCAAGCTCGTGTGAGTTAGTGGCCAACTCTGGTGACGGAGTTTTTAGGCCGCCTTAAGGCCTCCGTCATGGCTTAACGACTGCTAAATCCGGGACAGTTTAACGTGCCCTCCGAAGCACGGAAGCGCTCAGATGTAAATGCCACTAGCAGTCACCCATCCAAATACTTCTTTATTGCTTTGTACATACCTACTTACCAATACTTAGTGAGTTATCGAGTAGGCAGAGTTGACCACGCCAAGTTTGCATCGCTTAAAATGGCAGAATTTTAAAACCTAATAGTTGGAAACACTGTGTCTATACCTACAGTATAATTGAAGTTGGCCGTTCTTTTTGTTTAGATGCGTGGAAATGAAAATGCATTTTCGATATATATCATCATCATCATCAATATATATAAAACTCTTTTGAAGCTGACAGAGAATCAACACACAGCCTAAACTATATGTCCTAGAGGTATGAAATTTGGAGGGTAGTATCCTTATATAGTGTAGGGGTGCACTAAGAAAGGAATTTTGAAAAGTCACACTATAACGCGTGCAACGCCGCGGGAGACGGCTTGTTTTTTATATTTTCCGAATTCCGATACTTATGTCGATACTTAGGTACTAACTGCTAATTTATTACGCCTTCGAAATTGCAAAGTTGACGATGAAACTGAGAGGTCTAAGAGAATGGCTTCTTTCTTAACAATATTTATTTAATACTTTATTGCACAAAATTATAAATTTGTTACAAAGGGTGGACTTAATGCTGAAAGCATTGTCTGCCAGCCAACCCAAACGAGGTGGAGTAATGAGGTGGTTGGCGTGCGACATTACAGAAAAATCTTAAAAAATAAATAAAAAATATCTTAAATAAATACTATGAGCTTAATTCAATATATAAACATATATATATATATATAACATACATAAATATTCTTATTCCTTTAAGAATCTTCTAAATATATGAAACTCTTTTGAAGCTGACTTGGAATCAACGCACAGCCTAAACTATAAGTCCTAGAGGTATGAAATTTGGAGGGTAGTATCCTTATATAGTGTTAGGGGTGCACTAAGAAAGGAATTTCGAAACGTCACACTCTAAAGGGTAGAACGCGAGCAACGGCGAGCGACGGCTAGTTAGGTATAATTGCCTAATTTTTAATGTAATTTTTCTTTTTCCAGTATCAACGCGGGATCGTCAGCATCCCAAAAACGATAACGAAGTCACGCGTTCTCGAAAACGCATCCATATTTGATTTTACGATCGACGCTGGCGATATGGAAGTTGTGTCAAAGTTTGATTGTGCCTTTCGTTGTGTGCGACCATTCTTCTGGCAGGATTACACAAACTATCCGTTTGATAAAGTCTCACAGAAAATGGACATTCCTCTTGCTTTCAGAAAATGGAAGGAGTGATGTACTAACTGAAAGTATCGATTTATTTTTATTTTATTTATTTATTTATTGAGGATTGTCAACAGAAGATACACAAAATAGGTAACAATAGTTTGATATTACAGTACTTATATCTAGTGTTCTTCCAATTACAGGCAACCACAGCATGCATTATAATAAAAATTTTGCTAAAACTAGTGGACAAAACTACTTATATCAAAATTATTTAAGAAAAATAAAATGAGTTAAGTGGGTTCACAATTAATAAAAAATTCAATTAAATCACCTGAATGGTTAACAATATTATTTTCATCCCACCATCTCGGAAAGAGTATTTTTAATCTTCAATATCTGAGTGGAAAAGCCGTTTTTATTCTCTAGAGGATAAAGTAAATTGAATTTAGAACATCGTGTGCACTAAGTTTGTGAATTAAAAAAAACATTAAACCTATTTACTGCTACCTCTATGGTGCCGAATATATCATACAACTTTTTTTTAATTTGTTAAAAACTCAGACTCGGAACCTTCTTGGTGTTCTTTTTTCAATTTGCTTTTTTTGCATTTAGTCATTTCCTCGCTGAGGTGGAATGAAAAGTTACGTGTTGCACTCGAGTGCAAAGATTTTTCACCTCGTGCTCTTTTGATTCCCTCGCTAACGCTCAGGATTCTAATTTTGAATCCTTCGATTGCTCGGTCATCAAAATTGAACACGCGGTTAAAAAGCAACTTTGCACTCTTGTATAACAAATAACTATTATCTACCTATGTACCTATTTTATTTATGTTTTATTGTAAAGTCGCATATTTATCAGATACCTATCTAAATACCAGAAGTCATGGCAAGAAACAATAGCAATAATAAATTAATCTACTCGTGTACTATATATATATATGTATATCGGATGTATATAGTTACGAGTTATATATATAAAGTTGGTAGGTAACTAGATACCTTCCTAGTTACCTTACTAGGTAGATATCTAGTTACCTACCAACTTCATACGATATCATACATAAAAACAGACATCAGACATTTTGTCTGATTTAGCACATCTTTAGTGAGAACCGAACCGACTACACAAGTCCACAACCTACAGCGTAGGAAGAGCTTTTACCAACTGGGCTATGCTATTCTAGTCTCCAGGAACCTTACCTCCTACCAAGCGAGCGAAACCACGTGCGGAAACAAGTTATGAGTAAAGCCTTAAATAGGTAATTGAACTTGCAACACGCTCACCTTGGTAAATGAGATATCTTGTTCCGTTTGTAGCTTCACAACTTCAGACACGGTGCTAGTCTTTGCAATCAGTAAACGTTTGATCACGTACCTAGATACTACCTATCTAGAGTCCGTAGGTTTCAAGGCATCGTTATAAAGGAGCTGATTCAAAAAAAGTTTCTTCGATTAGCTAGCAACTTCCGTCATAGCCTATCTTATAATCTTATAACTAGTAGTTCGCCCCGAACTGAGATCTCGTGACGACTTGGGCAAAAATGCTTTAATATCATTTTATAATAACAATTTTTACAACAACTCAAAAACTATTTAATTTATAATAAAAATAAAACCGGTTTTGGAATGTCTAAGCAAAGCCCTATCATATGACACCCCACTTGATATTTTGGTACGACTTTTTTTTTAACTCCCTTTGGTTTGTAACCTCATAACTTTTCAACCCCTTCACCGATTTACTTTATTTTGCAAACCAGTAAAACTTAAGAGTACTATCCGTATACCTACCAAATTTTATGAACTTCGAATAAGCGGTTTAAAAGATCTCGTCGAACAAACATACAAACATATAAAGCATTTTTGTCCAAGTTGTCACTAAGATGTCGTTCGCTTCGCTCACTCGATCAAAAAGTTAGTAGTAGATAATGTCTTGTTTACCATAAGTAATCATGACAATGTAGGTATTCTAACTTTGGATAAGGGTGATTTAGGCATTCTAGAGTCTATATGTATCTAGACATTTGTAAAGGCTGTTTCGATACGCAATGAAGATCTTTCGAAGAAAATCCTTTTTGTGCATCACAGACGAGACGACTGACTCCACGATCGCCTACTAAACCACATCCGATAACTGCACAATACGTAGGTACCTACATACATAGCACCAAATGATAGCTTATTTCTGTTATGAGCGATGCTCGCATTGCTGTGTTCCGGTTTGAAGGGTAAGGGCGCCAGTGTAATTTCAGGCACATGAGACTTCAAGATCTTTACGTCTCAGAGTGATGGACGCAGTGCATTGCTTACAGGGCACGTCCTCATTGGACTTGCTCTGTGAGGTAATGCATTGTTATAGGCAGAAGTTACTACTTAACATCAGGTGAACTATCAGCTTGTTCCATTACTTTTATCATAATTTTTTTTTTTAAATCTTAAGATCTATCAAGTGATGATTATAATGTAGTCAACTAATAAATACCTACCTAGTGACTAGTGACTTATAATTGGATTGTATTGTTATTGATTTTGGAACTTTAGACCTTATCATGATTGCTTAGTTTAGCTTTTTGAATAAATAGAATGATACTTTATTGTTTGTTGAAGTTTTAATAGTGATTTGTAGTTACGCAGTTCCCAGTTAGATCTTGATTGAGAATGTTGTTTAGTTGTATTTTGTTGAGTTCTTTGTTCGCGAATGCGGTAAGTTTCTATTTTATTCTACTAAGCATAAAATATTGAAATATTGAATTAAGCTCTTAATTTTTATTTAAGATATTATTCTCTGTAATGTCGCACGCCAACCTCCTCATTACACCACCACGTTTGGGTTGGCTGGCAGACAAAGCTTTCAGCATTAAGTCCACCCTTTGTAACAAATTTATAATTTTGTGCAATAAAGTATTAAATAAATAAAAGATTCGATGTTGGTAGATGATATTTAGGTTGTATGAAAGAGAATTCACTAATCTTTTTTTATTGAAGTTATACTTCTAATGCGACTTCCAACACGTTAAACGTTAAACGAAGGAGTAACAGAAAGAGACAGCGTTTAACGCGTTTAACGTTTAACGCTCCTGGGGAGGGGGAATAGAAAGAGACAGAGCGAGAGTGATCACATACGGAGACCCCAAAACACTTCGATAGGTAGCGCGTTCTAGTATAACTTCTTCCGCGCGGAGGGACTCCACGCACTGGTTTTTTTTTGTGTAAGTAGGTAAGTATTATTGCCTATTTTTCTATTAAGAGTCCTCAATCATTTTTTTTTCAGCTATGTGATAGTAAAGTTCCCAGCAAAAGCGGTAAAGCTCCGTGGTTACCGCTAAACGATGGCAACACCATCCCCGGTTTCGGACTTGGAACCTTTGTGGGCTTTGACGAAGTAAGTAACCTACTAACCTAATAAATCAGCTCTAAAGGGCTGTTCACCTAATTATTAGGTACCTATATATATCTAATATAGTACAAATGAAGTTCAGATAACAATTTGACGTGAATGACCCGATAATTAAAAAAAACATTATTTTGATGTCAACGCCCTATAAAGATAACGTTATTGACAAGGTCCTGAAGGTCCTGAAGAATGATAGGAGTGAGTGTGACTTGACTTGACTTATATTATTACAAATATATCACTTGACATTGGCAAAATTGTCTGTCGAAATGACGGACAGAGGCCATTATTGAAGAGAAGAAGAAGAAGAAAACATGTTGTGCCGACCCCACCTAGTGTGGGATAGGGGCAGGGAAATGATGATGTTATTGACAAGGTCCTAACTAACAAACAAAATATTTTCCTGGTATAGATAGGTACCTACACAGTCAACGATGAAAAATACAAAATAGACAAATTCTCTTAGATCTACTTATGCAATCTTTAGTAGGTATGGGAATGGCTATTGGAAATCTTCTTTCAAACTATTTAGGCCTTAGAATAATAGTAGGTAGGTAATTACAAGTAGTTAGGCTTCTGTAGGTATAAACAGCAAAAAACTAATAACCTAAAAACCTCTTAGAACGCTGTCTCATAGTATTAGATGCTTATATTTTTTTTCGTGAAACTTCAATACTTTCGGTCTTATTCCAGAACGGAGACTAAAGCAAGTCACGGGTTAAACGTCAAGGTTTATACAACCCGGGCGAATCAACATGACACCTGGCTCGGAACTCGATACTTCCCCCGCTACACCGCTTAATTCGGCCGGGTTGTATAAACCTTGACGTTTAAACCGTGATTTTCTTTAGTCCCCGTTCTGGAATAAAACCGTTTGGGTCAGCCGCAGTAAACCTAACTTTCTCATGTAGTTTCGATACTTTAATAGTACATTATGGTACTAGTGTGGTACATTGGTGATTACCGCCGAGGTGCCATTGAGACCCGAGCCGTAGGCGAGGGTCTTAAGAAAGCCGAGAACGGTAATCACCAATACACACGTGTATCATACGACGTTTTTCAACACACTTGTGAATAAAATAACAATAAAATAACTATAATTTCAACAGTGAAAACGCGTTGTGAAAAATGTTTCGCTATGGCGGGAAAAATTAATTAGTTTTCCTATGCGCGCGCATTGCGATCGGCCACAGACTAAAGGGATGAGGTTTTTTTTTATTTATTTTCCGCGCTTAGGGCTTGCGCCTATTCTGCCACGTAAAAAATGGGGAATTTAAAGTTTTCTTTTATTACAGAGAAAACAAAAGTTATATTTGAGTGAAAGTTTTATTTATTAAACACGTACGAGTTAAAATTATCTATTTAAATAAGAAGTTGCATGAAATGAGCAAGCAATAGGAACATTCATTTATTTGTTCTATTGAACACGATCTTTTTTTTGAATAAAAACTTTTTTAGTAACAAAGCTACTCAACCAATAAAATTTTTGTGAGTTATAGCAATGAAAAAGTCACAGTTTGATTATGGGTGTCATTTTGTGCCTAATTGCGGTGACCATAGAGCCACTTTATGAGCAAGTGTGTTGAAAATCGGTATTTCCAATTTCAACCATTGCCGTAAGTATCCAAAGAAAATACATTACGTAAAAACGTACCTACCTTGGTAAGTACATTAATTTCAAAGTCAACTTTTTTAACAAGTTCCTATAGTTACCTAGGTACCTATAGTAGTATCAAAAGTGCTGTCATTTGAAAGGGAAAGTATCGGAACTCCATACCCGATACTTGTAGCTATGTAGGTAACCATTATCAAACTTATAAACTAAACTTTTCAGCACGGAACAAGGAAGCCTTTTGATAAAGAAGTTGAAGATCCTGTAACCTGGGCTTTGGATGCTGGATACAGGTAATCATCAATATATATAAAACTCTTTTGAAGCTGACATAGAATCAACGCACAGCCTAAACTATAAGTCCTAGAGGTATGAAATTTGGAGGGTAGGTTCCTTATATAGTGTAGGGGTGCACTAAGAAAGGATTTTTGTAAAGTCACACTCTAACGCGAGCAACGCCGCGGGAGACGGCTAGTAATATATATACCTAGATACTTAGATACCTACGTAGGTATTGGTACCGATACTCTTGTTAATTTTTTCTAAACTAACCTTATTTGACAAAATTATATCAGTCCTTGTCGTTGCAGTTTTTTTTATTTTATGATATAAGTAATGGAACAAGCTGATAGCTCACTTGATGTTAAGTAGTAACTTCTGCCTATAACAATGCATTACCTCACAGAGCAAGTGCAATGGGGACGTGCCCTGTAAGGTAATGCACTGCGTCCATCACTTTGAGACGTAAAGATCTTGAAGTCTCATGTGCCTGTAATTAAGTTTATGAGAAAGGGGCGATAACTTATTTAGTGCTGTCAAATTAGGATTACATAAATGCAACAAGAGAATTAATACTAGGTTGTGTATATTTGGTATTATTTTCATCAAATAATGGCTAGGTACTAATAATAGTGCTGTGCTGCGTGGCATTTGCAAATCCACCAGTTTCAGTTAATGGATTTTTTTACACAATTTAGGTACACACGATATTCCCAACCAGTACCAAAATATTTCCAACGTGAAAATTCCCAACCAACACCAATCACACAGAGAAACTCGCTGAGATTTTTTCCCAACGAATCACATCGTGTTCGTGTCATGTTTTTTTACTTCTTCATCTGTTGCATTGACAATTAGTTTTTTTTATTATTACAGAATGATAGACACAGCATCAGCGTACCAAAACGAAGAACAAGTTGGTAAAGCGGTTCTTTCATCATCAGTACCTAGAGAAGACATCTTTGTTGTAACTAAGGTGCATCTACTTAAATAAAAGTAGCTTTAAATATGTACTACCTGCTTACTTTCTTCAAGCTTAGTCACTCGAAACTTTTTCTTACATATAGGCAAAAGTATTTTCAAACATTATCTAAGCAAACGTCTTCCCCAAAGTTTTCTTTATCCTGAGCTTCATTTCTGAGTCCACAATTAATTATTTTTTAATTTTACTCTTGCTCTTTCTCTTAGCTTGGTATCGACGAGCAACGGGATGTTGTAGGCTCCTTGAGAAAATCCCTCAACCGACTAAACCTTACTTACGTCGACTTGTACCTGATACACAATCCAGTGGCTGTGACTGTAAGTGTACCTACCTAATTATCATAATCATGAACCTAACTGAACCCTGTCTATAGTTTATCCATTAATTCACAAAGAAAATTACAACTATAATACAGTATTTACAATATTTACAAAATACACAAGAAACAGTTGAGCTATCTACACACCGTTGCAAACGATTTATTGATAGCTCAACTGGTCCAAATCAGTACTAATCGTGCCCAAGACAATGGCTGCGTATTATAGTTTATTGTTGGTATTTGTTATCTAAAACATGTACAGTTTATTCATCTCACAAAGAAGGTTTGGCAATATTTATGTGTAAACTTCAGATCTCTCATACTGAGATAGTAAGAGGGGAGGGCTTAGGAGTGATGTGTGTTCATACACGAAATCCTTTGTATGAGAATCTCTACTCAAATAATGTTAGAGTAACGATTTCATCATCAAGATACGAGCATAAGGTTAGCCATCAATACGCGTGCAACTAAGTGGTTGGCAAAACTTAGTCTAAAGTCTGATAATAAAAGCGTGTACGCTAAAATAATCTAGTCTAATAAGTTATACCTATCTGATTTTACTTCAAGGTCCCAACTATCGGTGTTTCACACATTAAAATCACCTAATGACCGACAAATGACGCGAAATAAGTACAAATCAGTGTATAGATTAAAATCTTCCTAATTAAGTGGGCAAATCGGATTAAGATATCAAAATCACAGTCTTTCACTATTTTGTTTTAAATTAAAATATATTTCCCCTACTGCACAAAAGCCGGACCATACTGCATTTGACATCATCGACTACCTAGACACATGGAAGGGAATGGAAGAGGCCAAGAAGCTTGGCCTGGCTAAATCTATTGGCATTTCCAACTTCAACATCAGCCAGATTGAAAGGATCATTGCCAATAGTGAGACTAAGCCCGCTGTCTTGCAAGTTGAGGTGAGTTTTACAGCTTTGTGCTCGAACTTCTAATTTAATTCAAAGCTTGACAGTGCGCCAATGTCAAAACTCGTAATAATGTTATCACATTCAGTCTACTAGGGATGTTACGTGACAGATTTGTAATATGATCTGATTGATTTTGTTATATTTTTTTTTATTTAATACTTTATTGCACAAAATTATAAATTTGTTACAAAGGGTGGACTTAATGCTGAAAGCATTGTCTGCCAGCCAACCCAAACGTGGTGGAGTAATGAGGTGGTTGGCGTGCGACATTACAGAAAAATCTTAAAAAATAAATAAAAAAAATATCTTAGATAAATATTATGAGCTTAATTCAATATATAAATATATATATATATATAACATAACTAATCGATAAAACATTATGTATTAAGATATTGTTATTGTGATAAGTAGTTCACCTAAAAGTTGTTACTTACATTACACATATTATGGGATCTCGTAAATGCTGTAAAAAGCATTCTTTTGGTTTTAGGTGAATCTAAACTTAGCTCAAAGCAAGCTTATAGCCTACTGCAAGGAACAAGGAATAGTGGTGATGGCCTACACACCCTTTGGATCTCTTTTCGACCCGAAGAACTCTTCTGCACCTGCACCGAGGGTAGACGATCTTATGCTGAAGAAAATAGCTGATGGAAAAGGAAAGAGCGTTCCTCAAATTGCTCTAAAATACTTGGTAAGATGAGAATCCTAACCTCAGTGAACCTAATCATACCTATTATTTCTCATCGTAATGAGATTTTTTTTTATGATAAAAGTAATGGAACAAGCTGATAGCTCACCTGATGTTAAGTAGTAACTTCTGCCTATAACAATACACACGATACTTTCCCAACGGATCCCAATCGAATAGATGTGACCCGTTGGGAAACCATCGTGTGAAAAGTACCTATCCTATCTATTAGCATTGTCACAGTATTCATAATATTGTAATACTATTTTAGATCCAAAAAGGTGTGGTGCCTATTCCTAAGTCCGTGAAAAAACAGCGCATTGAGGAAAATATCAATGTTTTTGACTTTGAGCTGACTCCAGAGGAAATGGAAGAATTGAGTGAGTATTAATAGGTAGGTCTAGAGGTAGACTCTAGTTTTGAGTTAAAAGTGTATTTTTAAAAAGAATAATCTCAACATGTAGGTAAGTACCTAGTAGGTGCCTATGTAGGGAATAATCTAAAATTTCCCGCTGTAGGTATAGTAAGTAGAACGCACCAAACTAGTCACATCAACATCACAGTGTAACTCTTGTTTTTTTTTCCAACGAATCGCAGTGTGACTGAATTCGGTTTGATTAGATGGCCATCAAGAAAACATGGTGTGTACGGGCTCAAAGAAGTACAGAACTTATTTGAATTTTGAATAAAGAACAAGCAAAACTTTCGCGGTAAAAACGATGATTCCAGCTAAATATTTTTTTTGTTCCAAATTCTGTCATATTTTAAGCACTGCAGACACAGCGTGGTAAAACTTTATTAGTGTATCCTTACGTTGACTAACTTTATTTATTTCGAAGGTAAATTCAACAAGGATTACCGCGTGGTATGGCCCACAGCGTGGCAGGATCACCCCTACTTCTCCATGGAGCGGTCTGATAAACCTGGGATAGACCCGTTCGGATGGAAATTAGGGAAAAAAGAATAAAGAAAAACCTACTTTTTTATGGAGCTCCATTATTGCTCTATAATAATGGCTACCTACTAAATTTCAAAATTCCCGGAAATAGGCAAAACACCAAAAAAGTCTGGTGTGTTTTTTCAAGGCTGCTACTATTTTTGTGATTTTTAAATTACCGGTATAACCGGTTATTTATGTTAACGGGTATATTAACATAACCGGTTTTTCTGCAACATGTAATATTGCCTAAAACATACATAAGTAAATCAATTGGATTGTTTTAAACGTTTATTTATTACCGGTAACCTTATTAAAATAAAACGGAAAAGTCTACATACAAAAACTGGTATTTTATTTATGATCACATTATTTTAATTGATTAGTGACTTCAACTAGTCAAAATTAACTGATATTAGCCTTTTACAATATAATACTGTCCCTATAACTATGCTATGAGACTTCAAGTTAATTTTAACGAGTAAAAAAACCAATACAATATTAAAACTTATTCTAATATTGAAAATAAAAAACAAATGATGGATGATACAATATTTTATTACAAATCGACAAGTTAGGGGTAAGTATATTCTTTTAAATTCAGAATTAGTTATGACAAAAAATCAACAACTTAATATACTACGATCAAGTTAATTTCATCAATATGGAATGAATATAAATAAAACTTTAATTGCGAATAATTCTGTGCGATTTTTTTACTATTCTGAGTATCCGAATATTCTTACAACCACACAATAACAACTAAATAACTACAGATAGTCAAGTACCAACTTGACTAAAATATTTTTCTCTATTGCTCCTAAATATCAGTGTATGATAAATGATAAAATGTGCTGATAGACTTTTATCGATGGAATTTCGTGAAATAAATTTTCTATTACTCATATTATGAAAAAAAAAATACGCTCGCGTGCATAAAAGTGAAACATACCCAAAAACTTAGTTTTAGTCATAGTTTTAGCTATGTTAAAAGCTCTATTACGAAAAATCCCATCGTGTTTTGTCTTCAACCCAATTTTTATTTAGTAATAAAGGTATTAGGTACTATAGTTTGATACGCGTAGGTATACAAAAGCTTCGGCAACTAATCGAGGCTCAAACTCTCCTAGACTCCGCGAGAAATGCGGTAGAAAATGATCAACTCAAAAATTCGTTAGACCAAAGATGTTTTATTTTGATCAAATCACGACACAACACGATAGTTGATATTTATCACTGGTATTAGTGTGAACTAGGTGACAATCTTCTAAAAGGAAACTTCCAATCAAGTAGATAGACCGTAATGATCGATTTTACGCACTGGTAGGGTAAAGATGATGATTTACTAAACGTTGTAGAATTTTTTACACGAAAATCACAATAGTTATCAGAATCAGGTGAAGATTTCTTAAAAGCTGAATAAGAAAATCAAAAAAATTCATATTTATTCGTAAACAATGAATTCTCCCGTCAATTCATCGACAGGGTCGACTGAACAGCGCACGTTGGCTTCGAAGTCGCACTGTTGTGTTTGCGAGTTAAAGAAGAGGCCATCGGAACAGTACACTATCTGGGGGACGCCTGATACGCACTTCCAGTAACGTTGGCAGTCGCTTCTGCGAAGCAAAGAATATAAATAAACATCTAGAAACACTGAAAAACCTATAAAAGGTTATTTTTCAGAGCCTTTTCATCATCATCATCAGTCTGTAGACGTCCACTTCTAGACATAGGCTCTAAAGGTTATCAGTTCTGTAAGTAAAGCCAGTCCTCGGACACCTGCTATTCATTGTTTGTATGAATTAGTGTATAGCCTGGTGACGGAGTTTTTAGGCCGCCTTAAGACGTTATTGTGTGGAACTTCACCAGTTAGGTGGAAGATTTGATACAAAGGTTGGATTTCAAGCTGAAAGCATTGTCTGCCAGCCAACTTGAACGTGGTGGTAGGTATATAAAGAGGTTGGCGTGCGATATTACAGAAAATAAACCTTAAAACCTAAAATTACATAAGCAGATCGAGCTGTACATCGCTTCTTGGTCAGATTAATGATACTAAGTATAACACTTACGTGTACGCGATGAGTCTGGATGCATCGTCAGCGCGCTGGCAGTTCAGGATGTTGTTGAACTGGTGCGGGATTATCGCTGAGACCGGACGCACTGTACCGCTGGATTCTGCGGTCATCACATCTGAAGAAGATAAAAAGAGTTCAAGGCTCGTAGGTATGCTTCAAAAATACTCTGACTTAAGCATGACTATCTATTATAAATCCAGCGTATCATCGGAAGTTGTCTTGAGCACGCTTCCGATTGCTACTGATCTAGACCAGTTGAGCTATAGATCATGTACAAGTTTGGTGCCCTATGCTTCGGCAGAGATAAGAACACACACACACAATCTTCAATATACTAATATACTAACCGAGTGGTCCATTCTCAGTTTCATCGCCGTACATGCCGAGGATATCATCATCGCCAGAGCCATCAACGTCGATCTCCTCCTTAGGGTCACGCAACTTGCATTCGGTGTTCCACGTGAAGTCGCAGCCCTGGAGTAGACGAAGCAAATTAGGCCTATCCCATCCCACTAATATTATAAATGTCAAAGTTTAGATGTTTCTGTTTCAATTACGCTGCAACTGCTGGTCCAATATGGATAAAACTGGATTAACACATAGGCTACTTTTTATCCCAGAAAATCAGCGGGATTAAACGAGGCGCAGACGATGTCGAATGTGGTATTTAGTAGGTTATAACATTAAATTGGTAGATTGGTACGTTAGTCAACATTGCAGTAGATAGTTAGGTATTTTTCATTTTTATGTTCCTGATAATGATTCACGTAGCTGCGTAGTTGATATAGATAATACATAACTCGCGTGTAATATCGTCTGCACTACACGTGAGGAAAACTAAACATAAACAGGCACTTATTCGCTTATAAGGTGCACTGTGCATTTGCAAAACAAAACTATGCGTGCTCATGCACTGATCAGGACTCAAGCATAGATTTTTGTATGAAAATCTCTACTCAAATGATTGAGTAACGATTTATTTATCAGCATACGAGCCTATGAGAAACAAAAGTAGAAAGAAAAAAGAGATTAGTAGCTATGTATGCTCGTAAGTTTTTATGTTCTATAGCAGCAAAAGAGTTTTGGCTCAGCGTATGCCTCACCACGCAAAGGTTAGGTTTCATGCCTGGCACAACAATGCGAGCATAAATGCTTAGCGGCAGAAATAGGTACTTACGATGGCATTCAGACGAATTCTTTCACAAAAAATCCTACTCTTACTGTAAATAGGTACCTACTGTAGTGTTTTCGAGGGCACAAGCGCACGAGCGATCACCGATGAGATGGACGGACCAAGTCAAGGCTGCAATTGGTGTTCCTCTGAACGAATGTGCCAGAAGAGTAGCGGTTTGGGAGGAATGGCGGAAGATTGTAAGATGGGCCACTGCTCCAACATGACGACCACGACCACTCTGCCAAGAGTGATACGACCAAGAAGAAGTAGTGTAGACATACCTGTATTTCAAAGTCGAAGATGGTGCCCCCGGGGCAACTGAACTCTGTTTCCTTTCCGTGTTCACACATGTAGAACTTGCTACAATCCTTAAAGTGGGGCAGGAGAAGGAAGATCTGAAAATAATCATTTAGTGTTAAGAGATGCGAGGTTAGGTTCAGCGGGAATTATCCAGGCCATTATGCCTATTTTGGTAGAGATTTTACTCTAAATAAGGATGACATTCCTCGGCAAGAAACTAGTTTCACCCATCGGTGTAACGAACTTTCGAAGTCACTTTGACTTCATCCCTGTTAGAGTAAAAACTCTATAACGCAAAGAGCAAGCAACTAGCAAGCAATTTTAGAACATAGGATTTTAATGAAAATTACATAGGGAAGTACCTAGTATGCTTATAGTCCAACTCGTTGTGCCAAAAGGAAGTACAATATCACCTATGATCCAATAGTAGGTACCTCTATCACGAACAAATCTGACAGTCGCCGCGTTAGCATATTCGAGTTATATTGCGCGTCAACGCCAGCTCGACTGCCAACCGTTGTAGTGTCACCGCGCAGTCAAGTGTATCTCGGATACGCTAGCGTTACGATACGTTTGCGTTTGTCACATTTATTCGTGATCAAGGCACTGGTTAAATGCAACTGGCAACGTACGATAAGAGGCATTACGCACTGTCGACTAGTTGCCAGCGACTTGGTTGACAGCGACTGTAACTTCTATAGTTTAAATAAGTGTTTACGCACTTGGTCGCCAGTCTAGTGCTATGATTTGGTCGTTGAGAGATTCAATCGCCAGCAACCAGCGACAGTGCGTATTAGCTCAAAGAAATCGAGTTTTCGAGTTTTTAGGGAAGTCTTCAATTCTTACATGGCCAGCAGGATCACAACTCAGGCCGTTAGGGTCGATGTTCTCCATCGGCTTGAAGACTGAATTGGACTCTTCCTTCTCAGGAATAGTAGCAGACGATACTGCTACGGCGGCCAACAACATGAATGTAAGAGATTGAGCTGGAAGGAAAATTATTTTTGTTAAATACCTCAGTAGGTAAAATCTCAGTAGGAACTCTGTTGAATGTCTACGAAAATAGTTTCATAGATATCCACCACCTACTTCCGTATTTAATAACAACTACCCAATTCAACAGTTTTGTAAAATATTGATTACACACCTAGCTATTAGCCCAAAAACTGAAAGTAAGAACCAAAAAAATAAGTACCTACATTTCATTAGATCTAGATAAGTAGAAGCCTGATGGAATGAACACGAAAAAACACTAAATATTTCTCTTATCAAATGTGGAAAACACAGATTGTATCTAGAAATAATTGAATTTACTTGATTAATCATCCACTAGATTTTTATCGATAACTTTTGTTAACTGCAAATTGGTTTAATTTTTTATCATGCTGTCTGACAGATAGGTAATAAGGATTTTTTTGATGTCTGCCTAAAATATGACTAAAGAATCGATCGCCTACTTCTCTACTAGTCAACGGTCAAGTCAACACGGGAATCACAGAAAAATGTTAGAAGCCAATGATATTCTATGTTAAAATTGTGGCGCCAAATTCAAATATTTACGGTTTTAAGTTAAAAACCGCAAAAATTAGAATTTGGTGCGCAATTCGGTCATAATATGAAACCAGACTTTTGAATCATAAATAAATCAACTTGTATGCTGCCAACTATGCAAGTAAACATCCGGTAAGTAGGGGAAAGTACTAGGTACCTACGCAGGGATGACTAGGCACCGGAATCTATCCCAAAAGTTGCAAAAATAATGACAAAGACATCTATATACAGGGTGTTACCAGACCACTTCCGAAAACGAAAGGGGGAGCTACAGCACACCAAAACCCAACCAAAAAAATCAGTTATCCTGAAAAATAATTATAGCCGGAGAAAACAATGTTTAAAGATTTGTATTTATTTCGCCAGCCCGCAATGTACGCATTCACGTAGGTAAGGTCGAGGCGTAGTACTATAATTTATTCTGTGTCGTAAGTGCCTACTAACGTAGGTAGGTACTAACGTAGGTCGCTCGCACGTCGCGTACTTGAATGACCCGCGATGAACTCTCAGCTGTTCATGCTGTAGTAGACGTAATCTGCGTGCTGCGTGTACATTGCTGCTTTATTTATTTTATTTGTTTTTTTGCTTTTTTAAATGAGATAATTAGGTAGATATGTCTTATTATGTTGTACTGTGTGTATGTAACTAGAAAAAAAATTAAAAAGAGATAGTCAAGTCAATATTTTTTTTCGCGATTTCTTTCGCTTAATGTTTTCAGTATCATGGTCTGATTGGAACCTCCAAGTTTTCGGAAGTGGTCTGGTAACACCCTGTATATACTATCTATACCTAGTTAAGATCATAGAGAATATTTTCGGAGATATTTGAACAGAATGCAAGTTCGTACCTATAAAGTTAGGGACATAATCAATAAGCTTCGTACAAAGCTGATCGGTTCCATTTCGCCGCTATCTGGCTAATATAAAACGATAGCATCTCTGTAAACGGATTACTACGATTTGTTTCTGAAATCCTATTATCAGCGTTTAGTTCTACAGCTGAAGCCCGGTTTACACTTCAGTACGTACAGTAGAACTGTTAGTTAAGTTACACTCAGCAGGTCAACTGCGGATTTCTTGTCAACCTTTCTCTTAAATCATAAGAAATTAAAACTTTATTTTTTATACTTAATGGTCTTTCTGTACAAAACTGACCTATTACTATTGAATTAGTTGATAGTATGGATATGGCTAATCTTCCGTATTCGTAGATCATTTGATTTGAGTCGAGCTTTGATTCAGAAACGTTGCATAAGTATCGAATTTATATCAATTGTGTTCAGCCAAGTTTTTCTTTATTCTAAAACAATACTCAAGCATCTAAATCGGTGCTCAAGCATAGATTTCAGCTGGTGTCAATACTCAAGCGTACTCACGACTATGCTTGTACTTGTGTACCTACAGATTTTGAGTGCTGATTCGGAATAAGAAAATAATCTGAGTCTCGATTTATATCTGACCACGTTCTGTGCTATAGGTACCAAAGGTAAAAGTACAAATCAAAAAGGGGCTTTACGGGATACCATGATATAAACTATTAGTAGTAAAAAATACGCTCATTAGGTATATTTTTAACCAACTTCAAAAAAGGAGGAGGTTCTCAATTCGGTTGTATTTTTTTTTATGTTTGTTAACTTAGAACTCCGTCATTTATGAACCGATTTGAATAATGCTTTTTTTATCTGAAAGGGTATGCTTTCAAATTAGTCCCATAAATTTTTTATCATAATAGGTTGAGTAATTAAGCAGTTAAATAAGAATAACTAAGAAGCCCCGGTCAAAGCGAGAAATTAGGGTTCATTACTAATAAAGGCGTATCAAATTGAAGTCAGTTCCTATGCACTTCATGACATTCCCAATGCATCTTATCATCATCATCATCATCGTCTGATGGTAAAACCGGAAGGTAGGCAGTCCGTAGTTCACCAACCGGCATTAATCAAGCCGGGTTTGGGTTTAGTGAAATGATCATGAGAGGGATTCTTGTTATAAGTTAACCAACTTCCAAAAATGAGGAGGTTCTCAATTTGGTTATATTTCTTTTCAGTAGTTTGACACTTATATAAGTGTAACTAGAAAAAACACGTCATCCATACGTATACACGACATTGCGTGTTTTGCTTTTCTGTGGTGTTTACGATCAATAGAACAGTCTCAATGAACTGCCATCATCATCATCATCATTTTATGACGAAGGCGTATCAAATTGAAGTCAGTTTTTCCGGTTTTTTTTTAACTTTTAAATTATATGACGCAGCTATTTATGTAAACATGCTGGCGATTGTGTTATGTAAATACCTAATGCTAATCACTGAAACAATCTGATTAGATTTATTTCACTTGACGATGGTGACGTAATAAATATTCCGATATATTATCTTTTCAAGTGTAAAATGTGTTATATACCAATGTGTTTGTAGCGCTACTAGATTTACCTAATACTATAGGTAGTCGTATCGAACTATTTTATTCAACTATCTAATACATAGTTGTAATCATTTGATTTTTAGTCTTGCTTTAGGTAGGTACCTAGATAAAAAAGAATAATTAATAACAAGGTTCAGTTACTTAGACAAGTGATCGAAGCGATCGAGTTTTTCGCGATTTTCAGCAAAACGGCAAGTTTTATCATAAAAATACCCCAGACAACAATTGTAGATCATAAAATTATCTATAAAATGTTTCCATAATTTTATTCTTACGAGCCACCGTTTCTTAGATATTACGAGACATATACGATTCAAAAAGTTTTATAATTTTTACTACAACTCAAAAACGATTTACCTAAGCTAGAATAAAAATAAAAACGGTTTTGGAATGTCTAAACATTTTACTGATTTTCAGCTTGTTGGGATTTTATGCACCTTCACTATTTTGGTCTAAATTGACCGGACTAATTCAACGGACGGTTTTTAGTTTTTAAAAAATCAGTGTTTTACTTTTATACTTAGCAATCATTAAAGCATACTAGGTAGATTGGTTCGCCGCGTGTTGGCATCCCCAATTACCATGTATGTTATACATATTATTTCCATTTCACTCTCTCTTTTTCCGGTTCCGGTCAGTCAGACTAGGGATATGAGATTAATGGAAAAGAACCGATTAAATAAAAATCGATGTTTTGTATTATTTAAAAGTACATGATTTTCATATTCCAATAATAAACCTGAGAGACTCATTATTAACAATTTATCAGATTGAAAATCAAATAAAATTATAGTGAATAAAAAATAATCAATTCAAAACTAAAAATCAAAGGCTTCAAAATGTTCCTTTAAATTTTCAAGGTAAGGAATTAGGAAACCAAATAGCATTATTGATACAAATTTTAGTACTATTACGTTTCATTTATTATAATTAAAATGAAATGATGATCATCACAACAAAATGACCAACTTATTGTCTCAAAAACTAAAATATAAATCAAATTAAAATATTATTGCCATTAATGTCCAGTCCTATTTTACTTTTCACTAGTTTTAAAATAAAATACTTAGGTAAAATGAGAATTAAAAAAACTTAACGACTACTCTATAGTCTCAAAAACTAAATTAAAACACAAATCTTTCGTTATTCTTCAAGTTTAAACAATAAAATAATAATTATTGTTATATTTTGCAAGATTTTTTCATCCCTCATACGAGTTGTTTCTGAAAATCGATTTAAACACGTAATTTATATAATCGATTTACGATATTACTACAAAAATCGATAAATAAAAATCGATTATTTTTTATCATTCCTAAGGCAGACAAAAAAAAAAGAAGAAAAAAAAAAGAGTTGTTTGTTGCAAAGTTTGTTGTTCACTGTTGTTGCAAAGGTTTGTCAAAAGGTTTGCACTTTGCAAGGTTTGTTGATTTGCGTTATTGTGTTGTGTTTGTATCACTGAAAAATATCCCGATTCCCTAACAATTCGAACGAGAACGATATTCATTTTATATTTACCATGCCGCGCCAAAGCAGCTCCGAAGATATTCCAGAAACAACGAAAAGAGTGACGCGTTCTTCGCAACGCACTACAGAAGTAGTTATGAAGAAAGTAAAAATTCCCAAAAAGAAAGCTAAGAAAACTGCTACCGAGGAGTCTGGTAAGAAAAAACGCAAGCCTGCGACGGAGAACCCTAACAAGGAAGCTGCAGAGAAGCCAAGAGGCAGAGGAAGGCCTAAGAAGGCCACACCGAAACCTCAACCCCACTACTGGGCTCGCTCATCACCAACTGTTGAGGAATGGGAGTCGGTTCACCCTGGTACCATTCCCCAGACACGAGGGAGGGGTAGGGGTAGACCTGGCAGGGGAAGGGGTGGTGTCAAAAAAGCTCCAAAACGAAAAGGCCCTATGGTTTTTTGGGGTAGAGCACCACCTACTGTGGAACAATTGGCTGAGTATGGCAGACAAGACGGATGCGAATATGTTTTGTCCAAACCTTATCGGTCGAGTAAAAGCTACCGGGCACATCTAGAAGCAGAAATTGCAGTTGCAAATTTGTATGACAGTGATTAGTTTTAAGACTAGGTCCCTTAGACTAGATCCTTTTCCGGGAGAAGGGATTTTTTTAAGACATTTTGTACATACAGCCAGCAGTTAATAGTGTCCCAGGCAGTGGGGGTCTGCGAGACCATCGCAGAATCTGCATAACAGTATAGTGGTCTGTCTGTCTGTCTGTCTTCTTCTTTGTTTTGTGGCTGTTCGGTGAGTAGGGCTGCCACGAATAGTGGTCTGACAGACCATTACAGTATATGCATAACAGTATGCTGGTCTGCCAGACCATCACAGAATGTGCATTATTGGTTGGAGACTGAATGACACTCCATCTTGACAACTGATCTGATGATGCATGTTCTGTGATGGTCTGGCAGACTACTGTCTGGGACCCCTATTAGATTTGATTCTAAGTTAAGTAAGGATTGTTTCTCATATTTATTGTTATTTACATTTTTAAAGTTAATGGTTGATAAGGATTTTAGGTGTTATTTGAAATGATTATTTAGGTGCCTACCTAAAAGCAAACTGCATGAAAAATACTAAGTTACCTACTATTACATAGGTACCTACATTACCTACCTCTAACAAATAAGATGTTTAATTTTTTTTGTGATTGTGGTCAAACGGTTGCCTATATTGTATAAAAAAAAATTTAAAAAAAATTATGTGTAACGGTTGCTAAGTTGTTGATTTGATATAAGTATTAGGCAAATAAGTTCCTTCTTATGTAATACATAAGGATTTTGTAAATTATTTAAGGTTTGGAGAAAACAAGTTTATGGGTTTGGATGTTAAAAAACTGCCATATTTTGTCAAGCAGATACAGAAAGACAGATACAGATACACACGGTGTAAATATTCCAAGCTTACACTAGTTCTCTATTAACAATCTCAGAATATTGTTTTCAGGGTAGTTATAAAGGTATTTTTAAACATTGAATGTAGGTACATACATAACTCAAATAAACTGTTTATTAAAGTGCTGCCTTATTATTTTTAAGTTAACCCAAGAAATAGAACTAGGATGTGATGATTGATTCTACCTTTTATTCTGCAGTCAGTAAAACATGGCCAAAGAGCATTGTATCCAAGCCAATTTATTTTGTAATCTGTCAATGTCAAGTCAATCAATCAAACGAATCAGAAAAAAAAACATTTTTTATCAGAGAGGGTGTTTTTTGAGACTTTATGCTCTATACCGCCTTTATTTATTTCTCGTGAGGAAACCAAAATTACTAAAATGTCTTCAGACTCTGAAGACGACTGCTACGGCAATATAGCACAGAAACTGCAGTCTATGAAGAACAAATACAGCGAGGATAAAATCGAAACAACCAACTTACTGATTGCCGATATGAAAGAAAAAACCGACAACTCTTGGCGAAAAAATGATTCTATTACCTCGGAAAAAGACTGTGATCTATCCCAGAACAGTGAAGACTTCTCATTAGACGCTATCATCGCGAAAAATAGTTCAAAACGTGCGACGCGGAACTCCAAACGCGCGGCCGAAAGCGTTCCATCGGAAAAAGTTACTCGAAAGAAAAGAACCAAGAAAGGTAATGAAACTGACTCACAAATATCTAGTAACACAGCAGATAGTGCCCCGAATAGTATAATCGCAGGCACGGGTGCTTTAGATTCAACCGCCTCGAATTCTACAGTCGCAGGCACAAGTTTAGATTCAACCAATGCTCATGAAACTTCGACGCGGGGCAGAGGCCGTGCTAGAGGCAGGACAGGGCAGGTAACACCAAGTAGAAACCGAGGTCGTCAACCTACCATCCCTGACTTAATCAATACTAGGAGTACTCGGGCTAGAGGGAGAAGCCAGCCTCGCGCTCGTGGTCGCGGAAGAAGTCCCAGAGCTCGTGGTCGGCGTAGTTACTGGTCAGCTGAAGTATTAAGTGATCCAGCCCTGTTTGACTTCGCGGCAGCCCTAGCTGCGAGCATGGCCATGATCTCTGGGCCTGTATACAGTGTTGGCAACACTGATGATTACCCCGACCAATGTGACGATCAACCGTTATTCAACAACGCCCCTAAACCAAAACCGACAAGTGATGTCGTAGTCGTCGAAGAGGAGTTAGATGAAAATGAGGAGTTATCTGTTAAAGTTTACTGGCAGAGCTCGGAGCATGTCAAATTCAACATCAGACGGTTCCAAAAGCTAAGTCAAATCTTTGACCATTTCGCAGAACGGGAAAATGTGAGTCGAGACAAACTATTCTTCACATACAATGATAAAATACTGAAAAGTAGCGATACTCCAGACTCGATTGGTTATAGCATCGCTAAGTTCATTGATGGAGGTATTATAAACCAGAGTGTTTCGAGTATTGTAAAGAATATTGAAGATGACGGGATTAAGTTGAAATTTCAATGTCAGAATGTTAAGAAACCGCTTGTATTAAGCATAGACCCGGATGACAAGATGTTAGTGGTTATGATGAAGTGCGCTGAACATTTGGAAAAGTCGCTAGATAAACTCAAGTTTTATTTTGATGGCGATTTAATTACAGGTATTTATTGTCAAACTTCTCTTTTAACTAACAAACATTCTGCCCAATCACTATTTGGATGGGTGACTATTAGTAGCATTTACACCTGAGCGTTCCCGTGCTTCGTAGGGCACGTTAAACTGTCTGTCTTGGCTCTAGCAGTCGTTAAGCCATGACGGAGGCCTTAAGGCGGCCTGATAACTATTCTCACCTAACAAAAGAAGTTAGTCTTCTCTTTGGTCCAAAAGCAGAAAATATCTACTGCGAATGTGCCCGGTGTGGCATTGCATTATGTTTATCAGTAGGCTTACTAGAACCTAAACGCATGAAAAAGAATAATTATGTTTTTTTTTCCAGGTCAACATACTGCCAACGAATTAGAGTTAGAAGGAGGTGAATGTATAGATGTGAGAATCATTAGTTGATATTATTTATTTTTGTATAGATTTTTATAGGTATGTTGAATATATTTTTTGATTATAATTTTTTTCTTTGCTCTACATTGCCGATATGATTTAGAAACCGGGTGGTGATTCTAGACTGATTGTGATTAGTAAATAAATATATAAATATATTTTCACTGACACTTAACACAACGCCTTCTAGTCCCAAACTAAGCAAAGCTTGTACTATGGAAACTAGATGGCTGATATTTTCGATCATTTCGAGAGCGGTCCCTTTCGCCGGAAGAAAAATAATAAAATTAAAGCAATCCGGCGAAAGGGACCGCGGTCCCTATACCTACCGGTCCCAATCGACGGAAGCCTCGATAGAATACATACATACATTTTTTTTGTAAATACATACTTATAATACATAGAAACACCCAGACACAGAACAAACATCTGTGTTTATAACACACAAATGTTTGTTCTCGGTGGGGATCGAACCCACGACCCACAGCACGGAAGGCAGAGCTACTACCGACTGAGCCATGACGCCTGTCAAAATGTCATGGGTGTTTATTTTTTTATCTATTGATTGCATACCTAAATAAATATATATGGTTTAACTAAAGGTCTGTATTCATATCTTAAGTCATGGTTAGCTAAAATATCTGTCATGTACCCTGGCGCAGCATTAGTATTAAAGCGGATAACAATAGTAAATTAATATTATAGATTACGTATAGAAATAATAATAATGTCATAGTAAAAGTTTAACTTTCATCGCCAGTGTTGGACACTGGCATCTAATGTATTGTTTTAGTCCATGGTAGGTACCTACTGGCTAGCATTCAAACTTTAATCTAGAAAATAAGTTGCGAACATTTTATCTGGTTTATTGCGGTTATTCACTTTCGGAATTTCAAAATCAGTCGCTAATAAAAAAACGCGTTGCATAGTATTGCTTATTAGCTTTAAGACTTGATCTCGACTAGACTACATTAAGTAGGTGCCTGCCTAATGATAACCGAGGCGCGTTTTCAAAATGTCTGTATCATGCTTGGAAAATCTGTGAGACCCGAAAGAAATGACGTTATTCCGTTTCAAGTTTTGTCAGTCCCTTTAACTGACTCTAAATAAAAGGGGAAGGTTCTCAATCCAACAGACATAAGATACCTAAAGCTTTTGGATACATTGGTTTGTCTGCCATAATGCGCTTATCTCAAAAATGTACTAAATAATCGGATTTCACGATAGGTCGTAAGGTATGAGAGCCAATACGCACTGTCGACTGGGCACTGGTGACTGAGTCTAGACGAATCTAGAATCGTAGCACTAGACAGGCGACCAAGTGCGTAAACACTTATTTAAACTATAGAAAGTTAGTCGCTGGCGACTAGTCGATAGTGCGTAATGCCTCTTATAGTCTAGTTAGTTTCTATTATGTTATCTACAATATCTAAGCTGGTTAATCTAGCTAGGCCTAAGACAGGCTGATAAATGTTAATTCTTAATCTTATGCTAAACTGGCTTACGAGGAAAAACACGTAAGCATTAGGTAGATAGATACCTAGGGATTACAATAAAAAAAAAAAAAACAAAACTTAAATTAATTGTACAATAGGTAATTGGTAGGCATAGGTAAGCGCTAATTATTTCTGAAACTTACTAGAAACAGGCACGTTACTCATTTTATTTATCTACTTATAATGCTAGGTATACCTGGATATAAAAAAAACGGATTGTCTTCTAAAGCTTCACATGACCAGCCCCTGATATACTCGTAGATGATTATGTTATAAATACTACAACTGCTTACAATCTTATTAACACATTCTCCACCCTTAAAAGGAAACGTAATAAGCACCTACTTATAGGTACCGTAGCTAAAGTGTCCATTATTGGGTCATTCAATTTTTTTAACTTTTGCACTGGGCGCTTATTGGGGATGCCAGAGTTATGAAATTTGCGTTTCATTTAGAATAGGTACTTCTCTTATGAGCAACTGCACCCTGGGATATTTATCCTTAAACTACGCGTAGAAAAGTCAAAAGTAGATGAACGCTATTCGTAAAGCTTTTATATAAAATTCTTCTATTTACAACAGGCGCTTTGACCAATCTGCTGCAAATTTTAGAATAATGCCATGCACTGTTTTATTGGGAGAAATGTTTTCCTATGTCGTTGCGATTGACGATGCTAGGTACTATAGTATTTTAGTCACGGACCTAATCTTAAAAAAATTAAAAATAACACACTCACCAATCATGATTTAGAGAGTAGTAGGTACACAAAATGAACAAAAATAACACAAAAACAATAATAACGCCCGTGACAGTATTACAGGACTAGCTGTTTATAACCGTCTGATTGAAATATCTAATTTAACCAAAATATATAGAAAATTGCACTAGCAAACTTAAAATATATCTTTTAGCGTCGATAAACCAGATAACTTAGCATTTTCAACTCTATTATCAAAGTAGTAAAGATACTGAGCTGTGTCTGATAGTTTTTGGACTACAATCTTTAAGGAAGAACGGATTATTGATATCAGACGATAAATACAATAGTAGTTTGATTAAATGTCATAAAAAATTGTGGGCATCTTGTAATTATGAGTTAAACCGTGACAAGTAAAATGTATGCCAAGCAGGTATACTATAAGGTTTTAGATGGCTGAAAATCTAGGCGAATTGTCTATTGTGATCACTATATAATCTTGTGTTTGTTGGTACGAACTGGAATATATAGCACGGATCAAAGCCCGTATCCTAGGCGCTGTTAGTTCAGCTGTAAGAAACTAGAGGATTTTTTAGATCGATCTCATCTGCAAGGGTGTGTTCTCAGATAACCTATTTTGCATCACAGTGGTTAAATAGAGTTAAAATCAAAGTTCAAACCCACTGTGACTGCGGAGCCTCTACTCAAGACATGTCCTAGCTTTCTGCATGTCCTTTATTCCCCAACTGCACCCAGGAGATTATTGAAGGCCACCTTGAAATAAAACAATCGCATTACTGTGTTCCGGTTTGAAGGGTAAGGGCGCCGGTGTAGTTACAGGCACATGAGGCTTCAAGGTCTTTACGACTTTGATGGACGCAGTGCATTGCCTTACAGGGCACGTCCTCATTGGACTTGCTCTGCGAGAGCTCTCTGAGAGTAAGTCCAATGAGGACGTGCCCTGTAAGGTAATGCATTGTTATAGGCAGAAGTTACCACTTAACATCAGGTGAGCTATCAGCTTGTTCCATTACTTTTATCATAAAAAAAAACTACAAGAAGTTGTTTACGATGTTGCAGGTAGTCGGTGTAGAAAGTGATTCATTTGCAAATACAGCCTTAGTTTGAGCATGACATGTACTCGATAAGGCGTAAGTGTCCACTTACGATCATGATGTACAAGTAGCTCTTGCGGTACAATTCTGTTGGCCTACCGTATATTAAGGGCTTTTATCAGCAAGTGGCTTTGAAGTGGTCTTTGCCACAGTTCGCCTAAGAGTTTGGCCGATTTCTTGAGGCGGAGAATAAAAATTATTTTTTTAAACTGACTTTTCTGTGTTTCATTTGCCCTAGCATGTTGCCATAGATACCTACTTCTTAAACGCCTATTTATTTATCATCATCAATATATATAAAACTCTTTTGAAGCTGACAGAGAATCAACGCACAGCCTAAACTGTAAGTCCTAGAGGTATGAAATTTGGAAGGTAGGTTCCTTATATAGTGTAGGGGCGCACTAAGAAACGAATTTTGAAAAGTCACACTCTAACGCGAGCAACGCCGCGGGAGACGGCTAGTCTCAATATAAATATACAAAAAAAATTTAGACAGGTAAGTAGGTAAATAGCCCAAACCTAACTACCTAGGCCAAAGTGACTTACCTAATGGAATAGCTAGTGCCCGATAAGGTAAGTGTGTAGGTACGTAGAAGAGAAGAAGGCAAGCAAGCTCGTACGAGTTAGTGGCCAACTCTGGTGACGGAGTTTTTAGGCCGCCTAAAGCCTTCGTCGTGGTTTGAAGAATGGTTTGACCGTTACCTATATTTACTTTCTTTAAATGGCATAATTGCGTTGGCCAGTGTTTTGGGGTTCTCTTTGTCTGAGGTGAAAATTAATAGATTGTATTTTTCGTTGGGGTGAGGTTTAATAAAATAGCAACGGAAGCAGATTAAGATAGACATGCGTGTACTAATCTAATCCATTCAAATACATATTATTATTTAATCTTTTGGTAAGTACGTTTCTATGTACCTATCTTCTAGTAGGATTTTTTCCATTCACAATCGCTCACGTTTTGACTTGCGAGTTTTTTATGACGTAGGTACCCATACTTAGGTAATACATCCATTTATGTGCTGCCATCTAGTTTTTGTTGATAATAATAATAAAAAATTAGAGACAGTTCCAGTGTCCAACTTTGGTACGTAAGAAGGTATTAAGTAGGTATCAAAGTTGGGTACTGGCGTCAAACTCTTCGGGGTGGTTGGTGTTAAAAATAAAACGAGGTAGGTAGGTACCTACTCGCGATTTTAAAATATCATTTTGTTAGTAGACTTTTGTTGCTGTCTTTACTTGCCTTAATCTCTAATTTATATGTAAGCCATTTATCTATTTAATTAGACGTCATAATGCTATTAACGCTTCTAACAAATTTTTACCGCTCGTACGTAGCATTGGCCTTTCTTGGTCACAGTAAAATTGTTCATCAACCCGTTCCTACTATACCTACCTACCCATTTAGAGTTTAGACTCTGATATAGTACCTACCTATATCCTAGGTACTTAGGAATATACATATTCTTGGACATATTACACAACGTTCTCTAGTCCCAAACTAAGCAAAGCTTGTACTATGGAAACTAGATTGCTGATAGAATACTTACCTACATACATTTTTTTTGTAAATACATATAACATCTCCATAATACCACCCAGACATAGAACAAACATCCATGTTTACCACACAAATGTTTGTTCTCGGTGGGAACCACGATCCACAGCACGGAAGGCAGAGCTACTACCGACTGAGCCATGGCGCCTGTCTTACTCGTGACGTACATCATAACCGATCCGTGCTCGTACGAGTCCAGTGCTGGTCTAGGTACCTACTGAAGTTATGCCGCACTTCCTCACAACCAGTTCCTAGAACGGACAAAAAAACTAAGTCTCCAGAGATTTTCGTATGATCCTAACAAAGCAAGCAAGCTCGCAGGTATGTGGCTAACTCTGGTGACGGTGTTTTTAGGCCGCCTTATGGCCTCCGTTGTGGCTTAACGACTGCTAGACCAACAGTTTAACATGCCCTCCGAAGCACGGAAGCGCTCAGATGTAAATGCCACTAACATATAACGGTCACCCTTCTAAATACTGACCGCGCAGAACGTCGCTTAACTTAGGCGTTGTGCGACATGCGGCGCCGGACACAAATGGTATTGAAAAACGTCTAGTATGTCGCAGTCTGCGTCAGCAGCGAAGAGCAAATGCGGTACGCTGCGTTGTGCCGCATACCGCAGCGTTGTGCGTTACGATCGCGAGACTTCACAAAGCAATATAGGTAGGTAACCTACCTACTTGTTATCAATGCAGAAATTGAAATTGTAAAAAAGTAATTCAATTGCGTGACGCCGATTGTACTAATAACTAATAATATAACTAGATCATTCTCTACTTTGATGTCGCAAAATCAAAATGAATTTAGTGCCTTAATCAATTTGTAATCTATTGCCAACATCATAAAACAATTATAATTTTATGTGTTTATTTCCTTGTATTCATTTTCTTTGATAAACTTCTAGGAAAGTGTTTTAGGACATTAGTAAATAAAACAATGATTTCATTAAATACTTTTTAATAATAGATTAAACAATGTGATACTTATTTCTTATTCTATCGACGCTACAAAAATGTTAATCTATTTTTAGAATAATAAATTGTTTTCTTATCTAATCACTATAGGAATCTTAAAAAGGACGCTTGTTAAGCAAATTTATAAGAGTTTAATCCTACATGCACCAACAACCAACAAATACTTAGCATACACGTAGAAAATTGTTGATTTTTTTTAATATAAGGCTTAAATGCTTAATTAGTCCAATCTGAATATTTGGTTCAAAAAAGTTGGATATCAGTTTAGGTATACATGTTTTCTGATGACTTTACAAATCACAAAGATAGCGTTCGGAGGTCGGGTTCTTTAATTTTTATGAGTTCTGTTTATTTCCATCCGAATAATTTCAACATTTTTGTGTTCAAACATTATTATGTCAATAAAAAGTTTTTTTTTTTTAAGATTATGATTAAGATATGTATTCTATCATTAGTATATATATATTTTAACATAGTTCAGTTAGTGTTTTATTAGATTTTAACTATGTATGTACACGGACCTACCTATATAGTCACCTCTCTCTAGCCTCAAAGGTTTGCTGTAAGAAAACTCTTTTTAGGGTTAAGCTCGCCTTTGTACATGTTATCTATTTCTGTCTTCTGTTTATGTGTTATTTTAGTGTACAATAAAGAATTACAAGAATTAAAAGATTAAAGAAAGTTTTGGTTAAACCTATTTGGTACGAACGCTAAATTTTTCGCGAGTAATCTTTTACACCGTGTATATAACACATGAAACCACTTTTTAATTTTATAGAATTTGGATAAGATAAGATTTAAGACAGACTCGCAAGGCAAGAACCGATATTAATACCTAAACTGCCACACTCAGAGATGTCAGGCCTATATTCCAATGCAGTCTATTGACATCTCTTACCAATGAGTAATGACGAAAATAAGGCCCCGAGACCGCTGACTTAAAGTAACACTTATGTTTGAGTGATGTTTCTGTGTATGGCTGTTGGATGTACATTTTTATGTTTTCATACAAAATTTCATACATTTTGTATATTTCCATACATTTAAAAACTATAATATTGTCGTTTAATAAGCGCCCTTAGAACTAAACTGTTACAAATAATCTTAAAACTAATTTTATTTTGGGATTGAGAAGACATTTTGAAATATGAATTAATCTAACTATTATTACATTATAATCTAATTCGATATTATTTTGTATATTGTAAATACTGTATTAGTTGTAATTTTCTTTGTGAATAAACGGTTTCTAAATCAAATCAGATTTAGTAGCCATTTTAGTTAGCGCAGCTTTAGAAGACCAACATAAATAAAGCTATAGCAAACTGAAATTTAGATTATAAAGTATTAAGAGTTAGATTAAACTTTTAAAAATTACGTAAACCTAGCTCGCTTTACACTGTTCTAGTAACTGGACAGTCACTGGTCAAGTAAATGGACCGAATTGCTAAAACGCTACTCGGTCGTTGCAAGCAACATTCTAGTTGAATAATAAATTAATATTCTTTTTTTTTCAATTTTGGCACCCTAAAATTATGAGTAAAATGTAAATGTATGTCAAGTAAAATGTATGAAAAGTAAAATGACGAGTTTACGACTAAAATGTAAAGGAGTCTTTGAAAAGGCGACTAAATTAATTATAATTTAGTTCAATATAGTTACTACAGTCCTTTTCACATAGGAAGACTCCATAAAATAAGATTTATCTTATACTACGAGTGTATCTTTTGCGTGATGCATTAGTGAAGCTTATGTTATGTACTCTTCATCATCTCCTAGACCTTGCCCCATTTTATGTGGGGTCGGCACTACATGTGTTTTTCCTCCATGCTCTTCTATCAGCCGTTATCTCAGTTGTCACTCCTTTCTTACCCATATCATTATTCACGCAATCCACCCATCTTTTCTTTGGCCTACCTCTACTCTACCCATCTACATTCATATCTAGTACTCTTCTTGTTACATGACATTCATCTCTCCGCAAAACATGACCATACCATGCTAAACTACTTACATAAGTCATGTATTAACTAAACTATAAAAAATATACTGGTTTTTTTTGCAAATAAGTTGATTGTTTGGTTAAAATTTTAATGCTTTTTTTATAATATGTAAACGCTAAATGATTCTTTTTGTATACAACTTCAACTAAATCACTAAACATGCAGCTGACCATTTACTAAAACAGTGTAAACGGGACATAATATAGTTTTTTTTACAATGATTATGAAAAACTATTGAACTATCTATCAGATCAAGTCATTTGCTATTAGGAAGAGGGTACACACAGACAAACTGACAATGATTTTTAACTATATTATTTGATTATGTTTCTAACAGTATTTTTTCCACAATATGGTAGAATTTGGACAGATCTCACTAGAGTTTGACCACACTAGGTTTGCAACACTTAAAACATCTTATACCTGGTTAAAAGCACGTCTGTACTGCGAAATAGACTTGACAATATGAAACGAAAGTTATGGTCAAAGATACCATGTAGAAATCTTTTTGGGCTAACCATTTACTTAACTGCAGAGTTAGCGTGGTCAGTCTCTTTTGTCACTATTAAAATCTAAAGATAGTAATGGGTTCGATTCCCAGCTAGTGTATAACTTTTGGAGTATAATAAAAATTGATTTTATGTGTAATTAAATATCACTAGGCCACAAAGTCAAAATTATAAAGATATAAAAAAAAAGCACCATTTATATAAAAAATTAATTATACGTCAAAATAATGTAAAAAAAATTACAGTTTGCATCAGACTTATAATCAATACTTTTAAATTAATATAAAAAAATAATTAAACTTAATATAATGAATACATTAACGTAAATAATAAAAAAGCTTACAAAAAATTTGATTTTTTTTACAATTTAGATTCTTTTTAAATTATAATCAAAATTGATTATTTCGATTATAATAAAAAAAAATAGAAAACATCACAGATTTATCCAATTAAGTTTTTATTAAGCTTAACTATTACAAACTAATTATAGTACTTTAATAGAATGCCGATTTTAGGTCCGTATACTGATTCACTGTTCAACCACTGATCCGGACTCGAGCATAGATATTTGTATGAAAATCTCTACTCAAATCTATGCTTGAGTAACGATCTCTGTATCAGCATACGGCCCTTATATACACCACCATTTTGTAATTACCAAAATTAACACGTTCCCTGTCCCCATACAAAATGATTTGACAACTTCATACGTCCAAGTGTGGTCGCACTATGTGTGGGCCATTGAAATTGTGAACCCATAGTGGAAGCATCTCGATGTATCATATCTACTTTTTAATCATGGGGGATAGGTCTTCCGTGATATCACCGTACGGAAGACCAGCGTTGGTTGCCAGTCATCCAACATATGCTGAGCCAGGGTACGTTTTTACGGCATACTAGATTTCCTTTGTACCTAGTTCTAAAATTAAAGCACGGACTCCTGAAAAAAAGCTTCATGGCCCCACATTGGAGGCACCTGGACAGGGAACGTGTTAAGGATAGTTGCAGCTGCCCCCCAAGTACCGTTCTTGTCGATCGCATAATTTGACATTTAGAATCGTCAAAATACGTTTTATCGACAGTTGCGGGTACGTTACCAACTTAGTCGATCTGTAGACAAATTCGTTAAATTTTAACGAATTGGCAATGGTGTATGTTTACTATGTTTTGATTCTGACAAACGAAAGTGAACCTTATTTTGACGATCGTAGGGCATCGTTAAAATTTGTCGACAAGAGATCCGTACTAGCATGGATACGATACGATTCGATATGTTTATCGACTTTAGCGATCGACAACTCATCATCATCATCTTCCTACCCTTGTCCCACGCTAAGTTGGGTCGGTACAACATGTCTTCGCCTTCCGCTCTCCTCTTATCAGCCGTCATCTCGATGTTCACTCCTTTCTTACTCATATCTTCTTTCACACAGTCCATCCACCTTTTCTTTGGCCTACCTCTACTTCTACATCCGTTTTAGCGATCGACAACTGAGCGATCGATAAGAACGTTACTTGCACTGCAGAGGCTACTAATGCTATTGGCACTGTCAAGATTTTTAATATTTAACTTTCAAGTTATTGAGGTTTGTTTTCAACCAAAATCCTGCACAATTTAGTTATTATTGCGTGAAATGCGCAAGCGGCGCGTTCGGAGCGAGACAATAATTATGAATGTGACTTGGGTCTATACAGCATGTATCTACAATGGCGACAAAAAATTGACACACGGGTAGAGCTACTTATTAGTATTCATAAAAAAATTATTAAAGTACTGTCAGCTGCACTAGAATGTGTACGAGGCCTTAAGGCGGCCTAAAACCTCCATCACCAGAGTTGGCCATTAACTCATACGAGCTTGCTTGCTTATCCTTTTTTTGGGATATTTTTTAATTAATAATTTCGAGCTTTTGCTACTTAAATGTGATCAGTAACAGACACTGAGCATACATTTTTTTTGGTAATTACAAAATAGTGGTGTATAATTTAATAGATTAATCTTAATTTTAATTATAATAATAATGATTTCAATTTAATATCTACGTTTCCGATCATTTTTACACATGTATACTTTTTATATATACATGTTTTTTTTATAAACTCTATTGGGATATATTTTAACTGATTTTAATAATTAATAATTTAGATAAATTTCATGTTCCTAAATACCTAGTATTTTATTTAATTAACTAGGATTTTTGTATATAGACAAATTACAGATCCCAATTCCATAAAGCCCTTTTCTAAAATAGTAAAAATCTGATTTTATTAAGTCCCCCATCTAATTCTGAGCCGCGCTGAACGTTGCTTAGACTGCAATTCATAGTTAAGATGGGATTTTTACTGAATGATCAAAAACGCTTAGGTACAGTCGCCAACAAAAGTTGATAAAATTTTCAGAATTTTACCATTCATAATGTTAATCACTTTAAAAAACGCTCTATCATTGTCACATGCATGACAACGAAAAGAGATGACAACAGATTTAGCAATCATTTTAGTTAGCTCAGCTTTAGAATATCAATATGAATATACCACTTACAAAATATCAATAAACTAGAATGAACTTCCCTATACATCATGCCTGCTGTCATTTAGGTGTAAAAAGCTAATAGCGCGTGCACACTATGCCCATGCCGCTGCCGGAATTATTGCCGCGATTAATTCCGGAATTGTTGCCACAGCAACATCGCCAATTTCATGCCCTAGCTCCTTGGTGAGAATAAAGGCGATGTTACTGTGGCAATAAGTCCGCGGCATGAATGCCGGCAGCTGCAATGGCATAGTGTGAACGCGGTATACGAATATACAAAATTGTAAAAATGTTATCAACTTTTGATGCTAACTGTACAAGATGGTCGAAAGATCTTGGAATCGGTGTTGAAAAGGGCTGGTCGTGTGAAGTTTGTAAACATTTACGTATACGTACTTTAGTCTGGCGGCAGATAACTAAACAGCTTGTACTTATCTCGTATGTACGGACGAACGTCATCTTTCTGTAAAAAAAAAAAAAAAATTATTCATAATATCCATACTAATAATATTATAAATGCGAAAGTAACTCTGTCTGTCTCGCTTTCACGCCAAAACTACTGAACCGATTTAAATGAAATTTGGTACACAGATAGTCTAGAGCCTGAGAAAGGACATAGGCTACTTTTTATGCGAAAAAAGGGTTGAAAGGGGATGATGAAAAGTTGTATGGAAGTATCGTAATTTTTAGAGCTAGAAGCTTGAAACTTATTTTATAAACTGTTGATTCGATATAAATAAATATGATATTCAAAGTTTGTTAAAGTTTTACCCTATGCTACCCAAAGACACTATTCCACGCGGACGAAGTCGCGGGAACATCTAGTATATATATAAATAAACCATGTATGCAATCAATAAATGAAATTAAATAAACGTCAGGGCACGTCCTCATTGGACTTGCTCTGCGAGGTAATGCATTGTTATAGGCAGAAGTTACCACTTAACATCAGGTGAGCTATCAGCTTGTTCCATTACTTTTATCATAGAAAAAAAAAGTTATATGAGGTAACAAACATTTAAAAAAATACAACTGAATTGAGAACCTCTTTTTTTGAAGTCGGTTAAAACTAAAATAAATAGTACTTACAGTAGCAAGATGTTCCAAAAACGGCAGTAACTTTAGTAGTTCGTTGTCACTTCGGTCTACGAACCAACTGTCTATAGGAATCCCGTTTTCAAGCTGATATCCAAACGCCTAAAACCAGAAACAAAATAATTTATACAAAGTTTGACAGGCGTCAATGCTCAGTCGATAACAACTCTATACTATACTAGTCGGTAATAAAACGTTACAAAATGGGTAGTATTTGAATCCAAAGTAAATACATTCCGCTGCCTTCTAAAAACAAACATAATGTTTGTGGCAAACATAGATGTTTGTTATGTCAAGCTCGCATGAGTTAGTAACCAACTCTGGTCGAAGTTTTTAGGCCGCCATAAGGCCTCCGTCGTGGCTTAACAACTGCTAGAGCCGGGACAGTGCCCTCCGAAGCACGGAAGCGCTCAGATGTAAATGCCACTAACGGTCACACATGCAAATAGTGATCGAACAGAATATCGCTAACTTAGATAATCGGTGATGATTGCCGAAGCAAGCCTAGCCACAAGCGCTTCACGGTTAATAAAGAAAATCCACAAAACTAAGAAAACAATAGTCTCGAACCTGCCTACCCTGTGATCAATAGTATAACAATAGGCCTTTACATCTATTGAAGATGATTTATAGAGCGTCAGGAGGCAACCTATGCCTACACTTAACGACACACTGCAGTGCCTGGGACAATGTTTAGATGGAGTAGGCTTGTAGTACTATACCATCCTCTCAGCCTAGTCAGCCATATCCACAGGAAAGACAAGGTCAATACGTGCGGAGCTGACTAAGCCAAGGGTTTCCTCACGATGTTTTCCTTCACCGTTATGCTCGTGATAATGCGCACATAAATTTTCCGAAACGAAAAATCCATTGATGCACGGCCGGGATTCGAACTTACAACATTCGGCTTTCAATGGTAAGTCCCTTTACATACCACAGATGGGTCGTAGGTAAATACATACCTGTGGACTGTTGTCGACAATAACTGTTCTGCGTAGATCGCGTCCTAATATCGAGAGATCCTTCACGTAGTTTCCGTTCACGAGGAGGCAATGCTCACGAAACAATCTGAAATCACACTAATATTATAAACTAGCTCGTGCCCGTGACTTCGTCTGCGCAGGAATAGTAGTTCTAGTGTTTAGAAGTGCAATTTGCTGTGAAATCTTGTAGGCGTCTCTGAAGAGTTCGCATCCCGTTGATTTTCCGAGATAAAAAGTAGCCTATGTGTTAATCCAGGTCACGGACAATATATATTCCAAGTTTCATCCAAATCGGATCAGCAGTTTTTGCGTGAAAGAGGAACAAACATACATACATCGGTAGGAAGTAGGATGATAGAACAATTCTATGATCCAGCTTATGTTAAGCGGTAACCACTGCCTATAACGATGCATTGCCTCACATCCGCAGAGGACGTGCTCAGTGAGGCATCACACAGCACTCTGTCTCATGTGATTGTAATAAGTCGCGGGCGGAAGCTAGTTAAAAATAAAATCTTAATTATGCTTCTGGTCACGTGGTTCGACTGCATGGTTCGATCAATCAGCCTACGTGAACTCTTTTTTTCAGTCAGTTCGATTAATCGAACCTGAAAAAAAGTTAAATAGTTAAAAATAAGTATTTCACCTGTATTTAATCCATTGCCTTGTAGGATCGAGTAGATTCAGCAATCGATCAGCGTACACTCGCTTGCTCGCCGTGAACAATATCACTTCGTACAAACGCGACACTCGAGCGAGGAACTCCGCGAAGTGCGGACGTGTCCGGACGAATACCTGAGAAATAAATAATTAATTATTACAATTTAATATTATCAAGAGTTCCCTGACAGGTAAATACATACTTATAATACATAGTAACACTCAGACGCAGAACAAACATCTATGTTTATAACACACAAATGTTTGTTCTCGGTGGAGATCGAACCCACGACCCACAGCACGGAAGGCAGAGCTACTACTGACTGAGCCATGACGCCTGTCAAAGTTTGGGACTAGAGGGTCCATGAATATGTATGTATGATTACTTACAGTGTACCTACAGTCCTGGAAGAGTACTGGGAAGTGGAAGCTCGCGTCTGGAAGCTCCTGCAGCGAACAATGGACGAGCGTCTCGTCTAGATCCAACACCTGTACACAAACATTATCTAAATTATATAAAACTCTTTTGAAGCTGACTGACAATCAACGCACAGCATAAACTATAAGTCCTAGAGGTATGAAATTTAGAGGGTAGTATCCTTATATAGTGTAGGGGTGCACTAAGAAAGGAATTTTGAAAAGTCGCATCCTAAAGGGTCCAAAATTAGGGTCAAAGATTGCGTATGCTGCTACCACGCGAGCATGCCGCGGGCGACAACTAGTACTATATAAAAAGCAAGCTCGTATGAGTTAGTGGCCAACTCTGGTGACGCAGTTTTTAGGCCGCTTCAAGGCCTCCGTCGTGGCTTAACGACTGCTAAAGCCGGGACAGTTTAACGTGCCCTCCGAACGGAAACGCTCAGATGTAAATGCCACTAACGGTCACACATGCAAATAGTGACCGCGCAGAACGTCGCTAACTTAGATAATCGGTGAAGATTGACTAAGCAAGCCTAGCCACGAGCCTTTTGAAAACTTTGCGAGGTTGATATATCAGTCAATTTGTTATCAATATTATATAAAAAAATATTTATATAAGTATTCTATCAGCAATCTAGTTCCCATAGTACAAGCTTTGCTTAGTTTGGGACTAGTGTTATGTAATATGTCCAAGAATATTTATTTATGAATGACATGAATGAATGTGTTAGGGTGCCTTCTGGTAAGATCGGCTTAATATTAAGTCCGGATAAATCACGTAACTAAGCAATTATCATTTAAAAATATCGCCAAATTGCTTAGCATCCGGACTTACTATTACGCCGATCTTACCAGAATAAATAAATAAATAAATAAATATTCACGGACACTTAACACAACGCCTTCTAGTCCCAAACTAAGCAAAGCTTGTACGATGGAAACTAGATGGCTGATGGAATACACACATACATTTTTTTTTTGTAAATACATACTTATAATACATAGAAACACCCAGACACAGAACAAACATCTATGTTTACAACACACAAATGTTTGTTCTCGGTGGGGATCGAACCCATGACCCACAGCACGGAAGGCAGAGCTACTACCGACTGAGCAATGACGCCTGTCAAAGAAGAAGAAGTCACTGTACTTACAAGACTGAAGTCGGGGCTAGTTCTTGTCTTGAGCGGCAAGGCTGGGTACCGAGCGCGTAGGGCTCCTGTCGCTACCGTTTCCAACGGAGGCAACTAAACACATACAAATTTAATTAATTGTGTATACTTGTAAATAAATTGAATTAGTTATGAGAAGATAATTTTAATTTCTTTATACACATTGGTCCATCCAGATAGATACGTCTAAACTAAAACTAATACAGTATTTACAATATTCACAAAATACAAATGAAACAGTTGAGTTATCTACAAACTGTTGCAAACGATTTATAGATAGCTCAACTGTATATGTAGCAATCGGAAGCGTGCCCAAGACACTGGCTGCATCGCCGCGCTGAATAGCAATGCTGATAAACTAAATGGGGTATTTTTAGATATTCCGTGTGGAAATTTAGTATTTCGACGTGTCCATCTGGACCACCCTGTATGTATAGCAAAGTTTGGAATTTTTGGACTGGCGATGGCACGAAATACTTGTAAATTCAAAATAAATAAAAAAATGAAAAAATTCTTGGTTTTGGCTTCCGATTGGTACTAATTTGAATAAGTTGATCTATAACATACCTGTTTGATGAACAAATAGGGATCGAAAGCGTCCACCCATGTCATTTGCTCGCAGTCAGCGCGATTACTGCACGATGATATCACATCTGCTGCTTCCTCCTAAACAAAACAATACATTGTAACAGTAGTAGGTATCCTTTATTGCAATCATCAATCATCATCAATATATATTATATAAAACTCTTTTGAAGCTGACAGAGAATCAACGCACAGCCTAAACCATAAGTCCTAGAGGTATGAAATTTGAAGGGTAGGTTCCTTATAGTATATATAGTGTAGGGGCGCACTAAGAAAGGAATTTTGAAAAGTCGCACTCTAAAGGGTCTAGAACGCGAGCAACGCCGCGGGCGACGGCTAGCTACGTATGAGTGTTTCGGCTTCGCCTCTGCCCACACTTACAAGTTCGTCCATCAGTGCCCCTTATGCTGGCCGCTGCAGTGATGTAATAAATTCTGTACATAAACATTATAATAGGTTACCTCAGGCTCAGCTGTCTCCTCATGATGCAAGGTCAGCGTCTCATCAGATGTGAGATCAGCATTCTGAAACAAAACAATGGTCAGGCGTCATGGCTCAGTCGGTAGTAGTAGTTCTGCCTTTCGTGCTGTGGGTCGTGGGTTCAAACCCCACCGAGAACAAACATTTGTGTGTGGCAAACATAGATGTTTGTTCTATGTCTGGGTGTTGCTACGTATTATAAGTATGTATTTACAAAAAAAAATAGTGTATATGTATTCTATCAGCCATCTAGTTCCCATAGTACAAGCTTTGCTTAGTTTGGGACTAGAAGGCGTTGTTTTAAATGTCCGTGAATATTTATGATTACAGTACTTACCCAGCTATGATCATGCAGGCTTTGAGACAATTCTCTGAGGAACCCGGTTCCGGTGCGAGCTGATAATGCCTCAAGGCTTTCTATAGCGGTGCCAACAGCAGCGTCGCAGGTGGACGATATCTCACACTCGCTTCCGTGCGCTGTTCCATCCTCTAGCATTGATACAAGGTCCGGCTGTAAAAGAAGTCAGTATTACCAAAATGTATTTGATAATCATAAGTCAATAACTTCCAGAATGGTTTTAGAAGTATTTAATTGTTGTATGAGTAGGTCCATAGGTAGATCGACATAGTCGTAGGAGGCCTCAATGTCCCTAAATAAACTAAGATTTGAAATCTGCGAAAACTAGACAAACCTACATATTACTACAAAAGTGACTATGTATATACAAATCTTTCTGGTTACTCTCGACCACCGTTCCAATCTGGATTCATAGATTTGACTCAATTTTTGTAAAATCCATTTTGGTATGGTGGTGTTCAAGAATACCCTATTGGTTTCTTCTACATGCTCCACCTAGTTTAAAATTAGATAGCAATGAATATTTATTTCTGTAGTTCTAACACTAACCTGCACATATTTATCTCCATTCACCAAGAAGCCACCTTCCAAGTCTGGATCCAAATCATCTGTTGTAGAAGTTGGTTGGTACATCTCATCGTTACTAGATCTCCTACGTTTACCCAAACGTTTATCCACGGATGACTTCCGAGATTCAACTTTCTCCGTTGTCATCACTCTTGCTGCTTTATCAGCCAGGAAGTTGATATCTTCATCAGCTGATGGTATAGCGATGAAACTGTTGAGGCAGTCACTTGGAAGGCACAGTTCCGAGTCTATATTCGCTTCGGAATCTGATTCGTCAGATTTCGGAGTTGGGAAGTCAACTGTTGTGGTGTGTGGTTCGTACATTGTGATGTCATCTTCGCTCCAAACCTTTTTAGCTTTCTTCGGGCTGTCATCGGTGGAAGTTACAGCAGGTTTGGTTGGGACTGTCGTTCCGATTTGCCGGACTTTGCGGATCGGTGAGCTGTTGAGAGAAGCTGCTTTGTCGGCTTTATCTAGCCGACGGGTCTTGCGAGGAGAGTTCAGAGCTGATGTTACTTCAGTTTTCTTCGTATCACGGTTTAGGGAACTGTGCCGTGTTGGGATTTTACGAACCTCCTTGGGCTTAGCTTTATCAGCCTTTTTAAAGGACGTAGATGATGTTACAGTGTCTTTTGTGGTACTCCGAACAACGGTTTGGAAGATCGGCTTCTTCGGATGATCAGTTTTAGGTTTAGCCTTGTGGGATTCGACGGGTTTCTCCATGGCTCTAGTGACCTTGGTTCTGACTGGTCTAGTTTTAAGACATTTCAGTTTCTGAGACCTCGTAATACAGATCTGAGGATTTGATAGTACATTTTTTATGTCCTTTTTAGCGACTTTCCTCCACGCTGTTGTTGAACGAGTTAAGGTTTTCTTGATGGGTTTTTTGGTGATTTTAGTGACTTTTGTGTTTCGTTTAGAGAGCTGCGGCTCCCTTTTCCTGCTTCTTAGCCGCATTGCAAGTTTATAGGCGCACTAAACCTGCAAAAGAAAAAAAATATATACCTATACCTACTACACGTAGACGACTACATTGAAACTGATAATATAAATTTCCTTGGAATGCTATGTACTTTGAAAATGATTCCAAGTAGGTATCCACCTACCTAGGAACATAGTTAGGTACTTACATGAACTCAATTGCAGAAATAGAAAGTTAGATATCAATCCATCTGTTTGAGCTAAAACGTAAACCAAAATAGAAGATAAACATGCGTCGGCGCTTAGTAAACACGGTGCGACCAATATCTCCCTTTGTTTCTCAAGAAAATTGTTTTATTTTGGTTCCACAGAAATTCGGCGCGACACTCCTTCGCGCCTTTTTCAAACACCACTTTTTACCACATTTCACAGTGAAAACTTAACTGAATCATGTTCAAAGCACTTTATAAATATTTATTGCAATGTTGAGATGGAGATTAATTGGAATAAACGTAAATTTACCGAAAAATATGCAACGAGAAAGTAAAAGAGCGGCACCGACGCATTATCGATTTTTGCACTGGTTTACGGATACATTATTCACTGATGGGTGGAGAATTAGGCGTCCGGCAGCCTGGTGATATTGTACGATCGCGGAAACACGAAGAAAATGCATTCGTAACAATAAATTACATGATAAATCGCATGGAGGAACACAAAGCCAAACAAAATGTCAAAATGGCGGCGTTTGATCCGGAAGTTTATTGATTTTTCTGCAGGTGGCGCGGCGGTCGGCGCGCATGCGTTTCGAAAAGAACTGCATTTTTAGCTATTTTGGTTACTCACGAATAAAAAACTGATTGATGCTTAGCATTTATATAAGAAAATTAAATACCTATATAATTCTATCTCTAGATTAGATTAGTTTCGTTTTCAGGTTTACTATTTACATAAAAATCAATAAAAACTAGTGGTGTTTGATAACAGCGCCATCTAGCAATATAACTATGAGCTACACAAACAAATTTTTAATATTGCTACTCGACACTAGATGTCGTTACTTTTAGTGTTTTAGTTCATCAAAAGATGGAGCTACTAGTCACAAACAACCCTATTTTGAGTCTGGGATGCGTTAGAGATAAATTATTTTTGTACCTAAAATATTATTATAGTATTACCTACCGAAAACATTGTATTTATAGTAGGTAGGTATGCTTTTAAATAAAGTCTTCGTTTTATTAGGTAAGTTTGCCAATCGACAAGTGAGACACGTACATCACTTGGGATTTTGTATATGAAGCGTACACATTGCCCTTTGAAAGATTTACTTTAATGAGCTTAGTGGAGGAAATAGTTCCAATTCGAGTTACGTTCCAACTAGTTATTGGTTAGATTCAATGATAGACCAGTCACGTACCTACCTAGGTAGGTACCTACTAAGCTCTGTGTTTTTTATATTTTGTTATTTATTTGTATTGTATTATCCAACAATAACTTTTTTGTGACACGTACGTGCATGAATATTGTCAAAATTGATCTAGTCTCATTGAACTTTTAAAATAACTTCCTGTCGCACTCAGAGACATTATATAAACATAAGTAGGTACATAATAATTAGCGGTGTCTTTATTCGTCATTGCTTAGGCCTTTACATCTATTGAAGATGATTTATAGAGCGTCAGGAGGCAACCTATGCCTACACTTAACGACACACTGTAGTGCCTGGGACAATGTTTAGATGGAGTAGGCTTGCCCAGCACCTATACCATCCTCTCAGACCTAGTCATTGCTTATTGGTGAGAGATGGCAATAGTCTAGCCCATAATATGCTGATAAAGAAATCATGACTGAAGCAAAAAGAAAAGGTGAATAAGTTTTAAAGTGCCTCCTACATATAAGACCAAATTGTAACACTTATTTATGCAAATAAACATCTTGTATCTTGTATCTAGCATAGATTTCAGTAGAGATTTTCATACAAAAATCTATGTTTGAGTTCGGATCATACAGGCGTAAGCGTTGATTATCTTTTAACATCTCTGAGTGTGGCAACTACAACAAAAAAGCGTTACTTTAGTAAGATGACTCTACTCTTTCGTAAAACATCTCAAAATACACAGAAGTGACTTGGTGAAAAAGTTTTAATTAAAAAAATATCTCCTCGTAGACGTAAGCTTCGTCTTTGAAAAAGTCTTATTTTGTAGGTAAGTTGCTAAGGGAGAGTAAGTACCTACACTATGCTGCGTTTGTACACTTACTAGTAACTAGTAGCTACACTTACTATAAGTAAGCAAGCTCGTATGAGTTAGTGGCCAACTCTGTTACTGGAGTTTTTAGGCCGCCTTAAGGCCTCCGTCATGGCTTAACTACTGCTAGAGCCAGGACAGTTTAACGTGCCCTCCGAAGCACGGAAGCACTTAGATGTAAATGCCACAGCGGTCACCCATCCAAATAGTGACGGCGTATGACGTCGCTTAACATAGACAATCGGTTAACATAGACTAAGCAAGCCTAGCCACGAGTGTAACTATAGTAACTACTTATTAGCTACGTGTATAGAGTAGGCTTTTGTAACCCGCATGTTTATAGGTCTAAATTTTTTTACAATGCATGTAATTACCTAAGAGGAAACTTCCACTGAAAGCTGAGGGTGTGCTCTGTGCGACATTGCACTGTATTTTTTTTATGATAAAAGTAATGGAACAAGCTCTCTCTTCAAAAGCTTCTCTCTATCAAAGATACTGCTACAACATGAGCATAAAAATTTTCAATAAAATACCACATTATAAAGGAACAGCCCCTAAAAAGATTTAAGAGCGTATTACGCACCTGGTTGCTGGATCATGGGTTTTACACGGTTCGTGAATTCATGGAGTTTAAGTAAATTGTATAGTTGTTATTAGACCTACCTAACTATTATTGTAAAATTTTTTTGCATGCTATAATAAGAAAATAGCGAAATAATGGATCTAGTTAAAATTTGTTTACCACCTGTTGTGTACCTATTTCAAGCAAATAAAGAAATTCTATTCTATTCTAAGCTGATAGCTTACCTGATGTTAAATAGTAACTTCTGCCTATAACAATGCATTACCTCACAGAACACTGAACTTCAAGTTGAACTTCACGGTTTTGTAGCTCTGATTTTAAATGGAGGAGAAGTGGGAGGGTGAGGAGGGTGCTTCGCGCAGCCAAATCGACTTTTGTTGATCCGAAGCCAGAGCTATTAAACCGTGTCGGGCGGGGCCTATACTGTAAGTAAAATGGCTCTACCAAAAACGATAGATAATTAAATGAATAATGAATAATGAATAATGAATATTCACGGACACTTAACACAACGCCTTCTAGTCCCAAACTAAGCAAAGCTTGTACGATGGAAACTAGATGGCTGATAGAATACATACATACATTTTTTTTTGTAAATACATACTTATAATACATAGAAACACCCAGACACAGAACAAACATCTATGTTTACAACACACAAATGTTTGTTCTCGGTGGGGATCGAACCCACGACCCACAGCACGGAAGGCAGAGCTACTACCGACTGAGCCATGACGCGTCATGGCTCAGTCAAAATATAAATATTATCATTGTGAACTTCTACTTCTTGTTTTGTCACTACTCTGCCAACCTATTACTGATGAGGAATCTTAAACAAATTAGCATAACGAAAAACTTGGTAGAACTTTACTCTACTAAATAATGGGACTTAAGCAAAGTTTCGGCATGAAGGCTCCATTCAAATCGACACTTAAGCATTGTAATGGGTTATTCCCGTCGAGCCCACCGGCTGGCCCATTAGTGGGTCGGGCATTAGTGGGAAATCCTATCGAGCCCACTCATTTGTATAGTGGGCTCGTTGGGATTTTTTCCCATCTGGCCCACCAGTGGGCTCGATAGGAAAAAATGTGTACATTGGTTCGCTTGCTTGGGGAAGTGATGGATCGAAATGCGGCCTTAAGTTCTGCTCGTATTTCGATTTATTAACTTACTTACTAGTAAAAGTAAAAAACTGTAGCTGGTGGAGGGTTTAAGTAAAAAACTGGAGCTCGAAGTAAGTAAAAAAAGTACTTACTTACTCTAGGTCCGTGGGGTACCGAGGCCCTCCGGGTTTTCAAAATTCTTTCAGGGCGTCTAGTCGAAGCGACGCGTGACCCGAGGGCTGGTGATTATCTAGGCCAGCGTATCAGCATTGCTATTCAGCTTGCTTATGCAGCCAGTGTCTTGGGCACGCTTCCGATTGGTACTGATTTGGACCAGTTGAGCTATCTATAAATCGTTTGCAACGGTTTGTAGATGGCTCAACTGTTCCATGTGTATTTTGTAAATATTGTAAATATTGTAAATAATGTATTACTTACTTACTAGAACAGTATAAACAAGGCTTCCCTCTTAAAACACTTAAACATGGTGACTAATTAAAAAAACACCCCAGAAAGAGGGTATTTTTATTTCCTCGTCTACCCTCAGGGGGATCCGTGATGATGCAACTGTTTGTTAATTTGAACAAATTGTCTGATAAATTGTTTTCAGAAAATTCGGGTAATTTCTAATTTACCTATTTATTTGGATAAAAAAAAATTGGGCTTCATCCAGCCCCCATACCGTAAGCTCTGAACTGCTTTCACTACCCAGCATAATGTCAAGCGACGTGGCTACAGATATACGAAAAAAAGAAGCTTTTGACGGCAAAAAACGCGCTGAAACGCGCTAATGTCACTATTTAGTCACAGAATACCTATGATTTAGTATGAAAACAGTTCAGAAAACCTGCCAGGCTTAAACCGGGCAGGTTTTTATAAGACCAACGATAGCCCCACACCACGACCACGGTTTCGTTGGACCACGGTTCAAAAATACATAGGTACCTAACTAAAAGTTCCGCTGGATCACTATTTTATAAAATGTACTTACTGTTGGAAAGAAAAATGCTAGGCGCTTAAAAATCATCATCATCAATATATATAAAACTCTTTTGAAGCTGACAGAGAATCAACGCACAGCCTAAGCCATAAGTCCTAGAGGTATGAAATTTGGAAGGTAGTATCCTTATGTAGTGTAAAGGTGCACTAAGAAAGGAATTTTGAAAAGTCGCACCCTAAAGGGTCTAGAACGCGAGCAACGCCGCGGGCGACGGCTAGTACAATATATCTACATAATTTTGTTTAAAACTCATCACTCCTTATATTAAAATCTCTTAATTAGTGTAGTAGTGCCAAAAGTTCCGATTATAATCATTTATGCCAAGATGTTGCTACTAGCTGGGAGCCTACTAGCATGTGAGTAGGTAGGTACAGTTTTTGATAAAAGTGGAATGAAATTAAATATTAAATAACAGTTATTTATTTATGATTTTAAATAATAATTAGGTAGGTATATGAAACAAAAATACGTAAAATTTTTGTACTAATAATAGTAAATAATTAATATGATAAGTTGAAATAAAATAATATTGCGAACTAAACATTTATGCCCAATAGTAGTAAATATTTATAATAAGTGCTAATAAAAATACCTACATAATTCACAAAACTTTTAAATAAATTAGGTAAATATACATAAGTATTTAGCCTCAAAGTAGACTTTAGGTACGTACCTACCTAATTTTAAATTCCGTCAGCACATGGACACAGTTAAAATTTTAAATAAATATTCAATAAAATTGAAATGTTACATTCTACATCTCCATCAAATACTTATTTATTCAAACTACAACTGACTAAGCATTTTAATAATTTCAAAGCATTATTTTAATATCGAATTAAGAATATACCACAATTAAGATCATACCGTCAACAATGACGAAACGACACGATATATAAATTCAACAAACAAACATTACATTATAATAAACAGGCCGAAGCCGAACGGAGACAATAAAACCTCGCTACATTTCTGAACGTATAATACGAAAGAAAAAAAAAAGTATGACATCGCCCCGCCTAGCGGTGGGCAGACCACGCCTTTCCATGGTGGGGGAACCCCATTATTCGCCAGTCGGTGCTGGCATTCGCGGATATCGTACAACTTTGTCTCCAAAATAAAACATTTATATATAATTTTTCAATTTACAATAAAACCTTTTTTCAATTTAAACTTCTTGGATTGTGGCTTTCTATTGTGATTTCGCGCGTTCGTTTGACAGGTGACATAGGAAATTTCGTTCGGGAGTGTCTAGTGAGTGACGAAGTGTGTTGTGTTTCGAAATGATGGAATTTAATTAAAAGGTATGATTATTAGCGAGTGAGTAGTAATTAGTGTGCGTACAGTGAGCGCATACCGTTGGTAATTGACCAAATTTTGAGTTTGATAATTAGGTACGTGCGAACAATTATTTTTTTCGTGTTTAATTGAACCGATGTAAAAATTATCATGTAACGGTTGATTTTAAGTAATTTTAAAGGTTAGATACTGAACTTTTCTTTAGTTTTTTTAGTTTTAATACTAAGTAGATCTCTACCAAAAAGGCTCTATACTAAATAGGTATTAATTTTTTTGCGGCAGTATCTTATCTTGCAGTCTGTGAACCGCTCGTGGCTAGGCTTGCTTAGTCAATCTTCACCGATTATCTAAGTTAAGCGACGTTCTGGCGCGGTCACTATTTGGATGGGTGACCGTTAGTGGCATTTACATCTGAGCGCTTCCGTGCTTCGGGCACGTTAAACTGTCCCGGCTTTAGCAGTCGTTAAGCCATGACGGAGGCTTTAAGGCGGCCTAAAAACTCCGTCACCAGAGTTAGCCACTAACTTATATACGAGCTTGCTTGCTTGCTATAACAGAATTGCAAATCGTAATGTTTGGATGTGCCTCTGCCTATCCCTTATAACTCTAGGGATTAGTATCAAGAAGTTTTAAAGGAATGTTTGTTGTGACTAATAGAATTTTCCCGTTTTCCTGGAAAATAATGCTTAACTAATATTAGTTTCGTGATAGTTAGTGTGGTGATAGTTTCCTAAGTTATAAACGAACAATCAAACTTATTCCTTATAAAAAATTTGGTACTGAGTTGGAAAAATGGTTGATATTGGAGAGCTTTAATTATTCAGTTTCTGACTTCTTGAAGAAGGGTTCGTGTCGCTTCTACAACTATTAATAGTGGATTAGGTACCTAGAAACTTTTGCACGCCAATCTCTTTGGTAAAAATATGCGGCACTTATTTATACTTTTACATCTTTGTACATAAATTACCATATTTTTATGCAAATAAATGACTTGATTGATTGATTGACAATTACATAGGTATTTAATATTAACCAAATGTCAATACATAGCATATATAAACAAATTGTAGGAGATAGTGTAACTAAATGTTTTGACATTTTGACCATACGTTAATCATGATATTAAGGGAGACGAGTTTTGACATTTTTTGAAACGACACATAGCACTTTTATTTTAATAGTTTTTCTTGTGTTATTGTGAGTATTGTTGTTTAATTTTGATGGAATTTTAACCAATAATACTTAGGTCGTAACATAAAGTGTGAGCCATTGGAATAAAATGTGTGTAAAGTGGTTTCTCTGAATGTGAAAATTCGTGTTAGGTTTTGAAGAGAAAATCCACCATTTTCTTTTCAAAACAAACGACAGCCAAAATAAACAAAGTTACAAAAGTAATCTTAAGATATATCTTTAGTAAGGCAAAAGCAAAGATAGATTGAATTATTGAAAATGGCTGTTATTCAATATGATCGGGTTAAGTATTGTGTATGGTTGATTATATTATGAAAGATGTTATAATGAGTTATAAATTACTTATAATAAAGCTATAAATATTATAAATTATTACCAAGTGAATTATAGTTCACAATTGAAGAACTTTATATGTTATGTTGACACAAGTGGTACATGTACACATAATTATTGTACTTAAGTAAGTATAATATACGTATCTCCGTTATTCTTTATTGTACACTGAGAAATTTAACTTAAACTTAAAACATGTAAATATAGGGGAGCTTAACCCTAAAAAGAGTTCTCTTCCAGCAAACCTTAGGATGAGAGATGGGAAAATATAGAAACGTGTACAACACATAGATAGAAGAATAGCAAATAAATAATATAAACCTACTAAAGAATTTATTGAAGCCGTGTTGGCCGAGTGGGATTGCACCTCGACTTTCGATCCGAAGGTCGTGGGTTCAAATCCCGGCCGTGCATCAATGGATTTTTCGTTCGGAAAATTTATATGCGCATTAACACGAGCTTTACAGTGAAGGAAAACATCGTGAGGAAACCCGCGGCTTAGTCAGCTCCGCGCGTATTCACTATGTCTTTCCTGTGGATATGGCTGACTAGGCTGAGAGGGGATGATCGTTGGTCACGTCCTTAGGAATTGCCGTCATAACCTTACACGTATCCCCTGGGTGGAGCTCAACGAGCAACAACAATTGGCTGCTGTACCGGGTTATAGCGGATTCGTACCTTCTATTGTTATGCAAATCATAAAAACTAATTTTGAAATCCCATACAATGATATCCGATTGGTACCCTGGTCTATACGGTTCAATTTTAACAGAAAAACTTAAAGAAATGTACAGTCGATGGGAGAATGCGATTACCTACCTATCCCTAGGACCTCACAGCACCACAATCGTTCAGCAACAATATTGAACGATTGTTTGAACGCCATACGAATAAATAAAGTGTGACTTTTCAAAATTCCTTTCTTAGTGCACCCCTACACTATATAAGGATACTACCCTCCAAATTTCATACCTCTAGGACTCATAGTTTAGGCTGTGCGTTGATTCTAAGTCAGCTTCAAAAGAGTTTTATATATATTGATTGATATATTGATTGATGATTGATAATAACTCTAGGTAGGTAAGTAGATTCTAGGTAGTCCCCTCGACCGAAGCATAGAAGCAAAACCTAAAATCAAAGCCTTGCTACTAGTTTCGCTTAAGTTTTCTTCAGTAATCTTTTATACCTTGTATCTAAATACAAACTTATAACTCATAATGATATAAAACAATTGTTTTCAACAGATATATCGATAAACGTCTAATAATTATCCGAAGTTCCGCGCTTTTGAAACAGATGGCGCTAGCAGTCGCTTCATTTTCGTGCGCTCTCTATATTTATAAGCGATCTTAGATAATTGAAAGTTTTAGTTTATTGTTTAATTATTTATTGTGTTAATATCTATCTATCTAATCTATCTATCTAATATATATCAGTGTGGCTGGGTAGGTATGCAAGTAGAGGAAGCACGAAGAACAAGTGGTTGGATTGTGTGAAAGAGGATATGAATGTGAGAGGAGAAGATTCAGTATTGACAAATGACAGGAGTGGAAGAAGAAAACATATTGGGATAAGAGCAGGGAAATGATGATATATCAGTTTCATGTTTAAATATGTAGGGTTTAGAGTCAAACCAAGCTAACTTTGCAATGAAATAAATAAGTAAACTCAAAAAAGATAATTTTGTACGGTAAGTAACATGTTGACGTAATAGGTAACTTTCGTAGACAGATTTCCAACAATATCTTTTTCTAGTTTTGTATGCAATTGTATAAGTATTTTCTATTTATATTTCTATTCTAGGTAAAAGTACGTATTTGATATATTTAAGCTGGTCAGTTTAACTATCTAACTAATAGTTACCAGTTTGCTTCTAGTTTTTACATTTTCTATACTAATACCTAATTAGGTATAATAAATAAATAAGTATAAATAAATATTCACGGACACTTAACACAACGCCTTCTAGTCCCAAACTAAGCAAAGCTTGTACGATGGAAACTAGATGTCTGATAGAATACATACATACATATTTTTTTTGTAAATATATACTTATAATACATAGAAATACCCAGACACAGAACAAACATCTATGGTTACAACATACAAATGTTTGTTCTCGGTGGGGATCGAACCCACGGCCCACAGCACGGAAGGCAGAGCTACTACCGACTGAACCATGACGCCTGTCGTTATCATTATCATCATCATCATCATCATCAATCAATATATATAAAACTCTTTTGAAGCTGACAGAGAATCAACGCACAGCCTAAACTATAAGTCCTAGAGGTATGAAATTTGGAGGGCAGTATCCTTATATAGTGTAGGGGTGCACTAAGAAAGGAATTTTGAAAAGTCACACTCTAAAGGGTAGAACGCGAGCAACGCCGCGGGCGACGGCTAGTTATTATTATAAAGAGGAAAGATGTGGTATATTATATTTTCAAAAAAATTAGGGATCCTTGCTAAATCTCCAATAACGTAACCAAAGGTGTAAAAAAAATACAGTAAAATTTGAAATTCTGTTCCGCTAGTTACCAATAAAAATAATATTACCTATCTAATTTCACAGTTTAACTGCTTACTAATTTCGCAGTGTAAGTGGAATTTTTAATTAATTTTCTCAATAAAATTTGATATTCATAAAATTATGGTTAAAACATGCGTAAAATAAACATATTACATTTACGAAATGCTGTTAAAGTAGGTAATTTGAATGTTAACGGCGATGGGTTTGCGACCCGTCACATTATCGAACACATACCTACCTACCTATGTACGAGTACAGTAGCTAAATATACAAACTGCAAAAACCCACTAATATTATAAACTAGCTTCCGTTCGCGACTTCGCCCGCGTCCCGTTTGATCATGTTAATTTTTCGGGATTATTTATTTATTTTTATTTATTTAATTGAACACCAACACAATGTACACTAATTATATCATATAAGTAATCATTTATAGAGTTATATATCTAAGTGCCACCACAATTACAGGCGAAGACAACATGCTAAAAAAATTAAATTTAATTAGCGAGTAACAGTTTAAAAATATAAAGTAGTCTATGTGTTAATCCAGGTTACGAACTATATATATTCCAAGTTTCATCAAAATCGGATCAGTAGTTGCAACGTGATTGAAACACAGACATCGTGCGCGTAAAAAAACTAAAAAAAAAAAACTTGTGACATTTTTGTTACTATATATATTATTATAATATGCCTTCTTGCGTTATCTTCTAATATTATTTAATATATGCTTGTGGTATAATTTAATTATTTAAAAAAACTATTTTGTTACTTATTTAATTAACTAGCCGTAGCCCGCGGCGTTGCTCGAGTTCTACCCTTTAGAGTGTGACATTTCAAAATTCCTTTCTTAGTGCACCCCTACGCTATATAAGGATACTACCCTCCAAATTTCATACCTCTAGGACTTATAGTTTTGGCTGTGCGTTGATTCTAAGTCAGCTCTAAAAGAGTTTTATATATTTAGCTAACTTTGTTCACAAAGAAAATTATAACTAATACAGTATTTACAATATTCACAATATTTCAAAATACATATGAAACAGTTGAGCTATCTACAAACCGTTGCAAACGATTTTATAGATTGATAGATAAGTATTCTATCAGCAATCTAGTTTCCGAGTTTTTAGGCCGCCTTAAGGCCTCCGTCATGGCTTAACGACTGCTAGAGCCGGGACAGTTCAATGTGCCCGAAGCACAGAAGCGCTCAGATACAAATGTAACGGTCACCCATCGAAATAGCGGCCGTGCAGAACATCGCTTAACTTAGATAATCGGTGAAGATTGATTAAGCAAGCCTATAGCCACGAGCGATTCACAGTTTCTCATATTTTTTTTTTTAATGAATACATGACAGGTCGCAAGCTCATTGCCGCTTATCTGACTTAATTGTCAAACCAGAACGAACAAACCAATTAAAAAAAAATAAGTTACACCTTCAAAATTGCAACTTCGTGATTCAGAATAAGACTATTCAATTTTACTTCAAGTCGGCTCCTTAACTATGTTTATATTACACGCAAAAATAGCCGTTATCGCATACAGAACAAGGTCGAGAATCTATAAAACATGACAGAACAAATTATCCGCCTTGTAGGAACCTACCAAAACCAGCTTTAAACTTTGGAAAATAGAATTTGAAATTCGAACGCAGAATTCTGAACGAAACTTAGCGCGTTTTGTTTTGCTGATGAAATAGGTCTTATATCTATAGGGTTTGGGTTGAGAATTGATTGTAGAAAGGTAGTTAAAGAAAATATCTGGTTAGGAGAATATCGTCGTGTGTGGTCCAAGGCGGTACGAACGAAAAATACTCTACTTCGTTTTTGGTTAGGTTTTGCGCGGAATTTTCTTTTCGGGAATACCGCGGTGTTATGTCCTATTGTTATATTACGAATTCGTATTTGATGTGCCGAAATCGAATGTGATAATTAGGATTCATCGCGTTTTTGTGTTTGTTTGTTTGTTTGATGTCGTTTGTGTGACTCTACCCGATTGTTAAATTTTTTTTTTTCGACAATCCTACAATAATATTATAAACGCGAAAGTTTGTAAGGATGTATGTTTGTTCCACTTTCACGCAAAAACTACTAATCCAATTTGGATGAAACTTGGAATATATATTGTCCGTGACCTGGATTAACACATAGGTAAGCTACTTTTTATCCCGGAAAATCAACGGGATCCAAGAGGATCCAACGGAACGTGAACGCTAGTACCTATTATATAATTACGCTTGTTTATCTGTTACTGTAATTATTGCCAACACCTACTTTTTTTCTTTTATTGATTACAATGGTTTGGTAAAAACACCTTTCACTCAGTCTTCAATATGGCAACACTAACTAGTAATTATAACACCTGCACTGACTAATTAATTTAGTTGCGAATCTAACAAGTTCTAATAACCACGTTAACTGAGTGATTTTGTGCAACGTTTTTTTATCTTTATAATGAACTATAGGACTCGCTCTCGGCTTTGTCTGCGTTTTTCTTACTTGATTTACAAATATTAAACGTACTGAAAATATATAAAACAAAATAAAAATCAGTTTACCGGTCGCTGATTTGTTGAACAATCATTTTGACATTACTTTTAATTATAATTTGTCAGATTTTGATAGTATCAAAATCTGACAAGGGGAAATCAGAGGCCATGAAAAATATAGCTATGTATTATAAAAATATTTACCTCCTACAAATGTACTGCTCATGTTTAATAATGTATGATCCAGATTTTTTCAGAATTGGTTTTGTTTTTATGGTTGGTATATAAAAAAATAAAAGATTAAAAATTACTTATTAATACTAACTAACAATGGACAGACAAACAAACAAAAAACCTTTTATTACTACCTAGTGGTGTACAAGTATAAATTATTCACGGAGCTGTCACTTTAAATTAAGTAGAGCAACATGCGAACTGTTAATTTTATATCTTTTGCGTCACCAACTTGTGGCAATTTAATATTGTAAATTGGTATAAGTGGCCAACTCTGGTGACGGGTATTTTTAGGCCGCCTTAAGGCCTCGTGGCGTAACGACAGCTAGAGCCGGGACAGTATATCGAGCCTTTTATCCTCTCAGCCACGAGCTTAACGGTGAAGGAAAACATCGTAAAGAAAACCTTCGCTTAGTCAGTCCTGTGGATATGGCTGACTAGGCTGAGGTAACATAAAAAAAAAATGTGTGTAATTCACACGTGGTAGAAGTGAAACCTTAAGAATACTTAACCAATACGCAGTATTAAGTTTCACCTCAAAATAAAAAGTAAAAAGTTGCAAAAAGTTTATGTCGCATTGAATTTGAACTCGCTCCCGTTATCGGTCTGACCGCAGTCCAACGGTATCACTGTTCGGCCAACAGTAGCTCTGCTGCGATAGTTGAAATCACGGCTATGTCTCTTTTGGTTTGCGCTCTTTTGTTTTCGCAAAATGTAAGTGTAATAGTAACTAGTAGCTCATCTGTGTTCTGTTACCGTTTTCGTTTCATCGAATTTCAAAACACAACGGTGCTAAAGAAGTTTTTACTTCAAAAATACATCTGAAAGAAACTCCTTTTTTTGAAGTTGGTTAAAAATGCTTGAGTAACGTTTTATGCATCAGCATACGGGCTATGAGCCTTATTGCCGCTGTGGGTGCATCGTTGTCTCATAAAAACCTGCCAGGTTAAAAAAAAAAAAAAAAAAAACTTCTTTATTTCGGACAACTAGAGATCCATATACAAAACACACAAGAACGAAAAAGAAAAACAACAAGAACCTTAAGAACGACTAAACTAACCAGCGGGCCTAAGATGCGCACGCGAGATATTTTGTCATGTCGTTCTGTCAAAATGTAAGCATTTTGCACTAGTTTTTGAACTTTTACATTATCTGTGGTAATGCTGTCGACAAAACGCGCCTTGTTATTTGTACACTTTTGACACTTCTTAGTCGTCGTATCTGTCTGAGGACGAGATAATAGTCATGCAGAAATGTCAAAAGTTGAAGATTCAAGGCGCGTTTTGTCGACAACATTGCCACAGATAATGCAAAAATTCAAAAACTGGTACAAAATGCTTAAATTTTGACAGAACGACATGACAAAATATCTCGCGTGCGCATCTTAGGCCCGCTGAACGACTAAAAGTTGAATCGAGGTCGGAGGGCGATCAATGAAGAAACAGGATTCCTTCATTTATCGTCCTCCGTAAAAGACTTTTCCACAGCGGAGATGTCCAGCTGTCTGCAACTGTTTTCAGGATGCTGTTCAGTTTAAGCCTGGCAGGTTTTCTGAACTGTTTTCATACTAAATCATACGTATTCTGTGACTAAATAGTGACATTAGCGCGTTTCAGCGCGTATTTTGCCGTCAAAAGCTTCTTGTTTTCGTATATCTGTAGCCACGTCGCTTGACATTATGCTGGGCAGCGGAAGCAGTTCAGAGAGCACGATACGGAGACACGAGTTTTGACATTTTTTGAAACGACACATAGCACTTTTATTTTAATAGTTTTTCTTGTGTTATTGTGAGTATTGTTGTTTAATTTTGGTGGAATTTTAACCAATAATACTTAGGTCGTAACATAAAGTGTGAGCCATTGGAATAAATGTGTGTAAAGTGGTTTTTCTGAATGTGAAAATTCGTGTTAGGTTTTGGAGAGAAAATCCACCATTTTCTTTTCAAAACAAACGACAGCCGACTTGACAAATGACTTGACTTGACTTATTTATTACAATTTTATCACTTGACATTGGCAAAATTGTCTGTCGAAATGACGGACACAGGCCATTATTGAAGAGAAGAAGAAGAGCACGATACGGGGGCTGAATGTACCTACGTACCTACCTACTATTAGTGTCATATAACAAAATGCTTCATATCATGGCGGGCTGTCACGGTGGCGGAGCAGAAATTAACTGTGAAATTATATGGGCATTATACATGCGTTTACTTAAATAAGTGTCACTATTTAAGTAGATACGTAACCTAGAACTGAACTGCTTAGCAAGCAAGCTCGTAGAGTTTGTGGCCAACTCTGTTAACGGAGATTTTAGGCCGCCTTAAGGCCTCCGTCATGGCTTAACGACTGCTAGAGGCGCGGCAGTTCAACGTGCCCTCAGAAGCACGGAAGCGCTCAGATGTTAATGTAACGGTCACCCATCCAAATAGTGACCGTGCAGAACGTCGCCTAACTTTGATAATCGGTGACTACGCTACAAACACTACGATACTGCTAATGATACGTCGCTACATTATATCGTTTGACAGCTAATGTCTTCTACTTCTTCTTCTTCAACTTCTTGATTTTTGGTCTTCTTTTGGTTACGTCCTCTGTCCGTCATTTTGACAGACAATTTTTCCAGTGTCAACTGAAATATTTGAAATAATATTTATTTATTAGTTTATAGACGAGCAGCTTTCGCTGTTATGTCTACGTCACACAGTGTTGAAATGTCTTTTTTAGTCACTTTTTTTAAACACTGTTTTATTTATTCGTAGCCAGTTGTCGAGTTTATTTTTGAAGGCATTTATGGAGTCAGCAGTAACAACGTCCTCAGGCAGCATGTTCCAGTTGTGGACCACTCTGTTGCTGAAGAAGTCATGTGCAACGTGTGTCTATATAAGTCAAGTCAAGTCAATATAAGTCAAGTCATTCGTTAAGTCGGCTGTTGTTTGTTTTGAAGGCAAAATGGTAGCAAGCAAGAATTTTTCCTTCAATTTCTGGAAAGGAATTCTATAATTTAAAGAAACCACTTGATACTTTATTCCAATGGCTCACACTTTATGTTACGACCTCAAGTATTATTGGTTAAAATTCCACCGAAATTAAACAACAATACTCACAATAACACAAAAAAAACTATGAAAAAGATTCGGACTAGGTGTCAGTAAACCACTAATTTTCAATTTCCGTCAACAGATGGCGTAAGAAACGAAAACCAAAATGGCGGCGGTCTCAACGCACCTACAAGAATCTTCTATCAAAATACAAGATGCGAGCGATGATGAACCTTATTCCCCCAACACAAGAGACACCACCTCGCCGGAGTACCATGACGAGGAGAAAACAGAAGAAGCATCCATACATACATCCTCTTTCTCCATCCACAATGTGCTGAAGAAAGAACGAGATAGTAACAGTCCTGAAAATGTCTTTTCAACGGAAAAGTTGATGCAAAACACTCCTAATTTCGAAGATTCTAGAGTTTTGAGGAATTTTGATGATTCCAGACATTCGGAAAGCCAGTCTCCGATACAAGACGATGTTTCTCGAACGGAAATCAGTGTAGATGATGAGAACTCATGTTCAAGCGACGACACAGTATTATCTGTGGGTAACGAGGCACCTGTCAGTTTTGACAGTGACAAGAGCCAAGACAACCCAGGCCTAACCTCATTCAAACATATACAAACTCATTTGAACGCTATCTCACAGCTAAGTCAGAATGTTATCAACCAACCACTGCTCTTACGACCCAGCCCTATTACTCCTAACCCTCTAATGTTCCTAAACCAACCCCTACTGTTCCAGAACCCTCTAATAAACCAAGTAGACTTAAAAACTGTTCCTAGAATGCCTGTTCCGAGCATACCTAATCAATTCGGCTTAAATTTCGGGTTTCGGAAAGCACAAGAGCGTAGAACCGATGAAAACCGTCGACTATACATGCCGAAAAGTCCCGAAAACGAGTCAAGTCGGGACTTCATCAACCAGAATTGCCTGAAATTCAGTATAGATAATATTTTAAAGGCAGATTTTGGGAGAAGAATAACAGATCCCATTAAAAGAAAGAAGCGGTGCGAGGTCAAAGTGTCTCCTGTCAAAGAGGTGGCTTCGAAGGCGGAAGAAGCCAGGGTACCAGAGGTGAAGCCGAGTGATAAAGGAGCGATAGATTTGTCGAAGAGTGAAGATAGTGGGAGCAACCAATCAGGTTCTAGTAAGTATATTTTGTATCTTGAAATAAAATAATTCACAAAGAAAATTCCAACTAGGTAATGCAGCATTTTTGAGAAACTAGCTGTCGCCTGCTTTGCTCGCGTGGTAGCAGCATACGCATTATTTGGTTAAAATCTTTGATCCTAATTTTATCCCATTTAGGGTGCGACTTTCCTAAATTCTATTCTTAGTGCACCCCTACACTATATAAGGATACTACCCTCCAAATTTCATACCTCTAGGACTTATAGTTTAGGCTGTGCGTTGATGGTCAGTCAGCTTCAAAACAAGAAGCTTTATTTAGAATATAACACTCAGAATTTGAACAAAAAAACAATATTCAACACACAAAAATTTTTTTGTTCTTGTAGAGAATCGAACCCACTACCTCCGGCACAGAATGTAGAGCTAACTACCAACTGAGCAAGACCTGTCACTCAGTACATTAATTAGTTAAAACCTCAAAGGTCATTATTTTGATGTTAACTCCTTTTTAACACGAAGATAGATAATTAAGAATATTTATTGTATATTTTATATTAAAAAAATATGGCTAACGGGAACGTGGGAATCAAACTGTGATTCCTTCATTCGTTATTGTATCAATCACGTCACGTCTTCAATGGACTGGCTCTGTGAGGTATTGCATTGTTATAGGCTGAGGTAACCGCTTAACATCAGCTGTTAATATTTCTGACTTGCCAGCATCAGGTAAACAAAAAATTTTTTTTTTTTCTGGAAAAACCCCGAAGCGACTAAATAAGCGAGTTTGAAATTAAATATTTGATTGAACGATATTTTTTTTTCATTCAAAATGGCGTAGACTATTTATAAAAAAGTTCTAAAACTTCGTCGATACATTTTTTTTCAATGAAACACGAAAATGTTTAATTTAAAAAAAAAGTTCTTATGTGGCTAACTCTGGGGACAGATATGTTTGCTCAGATTATTTTTAAATATTTTTTTCAAAATTACAAATCTCTACTCTGTTTTTTTTTTCAGCGAATGGAGATGGAATGGTGTGGCCTGCGTGGGTTTACTGTACGAGATACAGCGATCGACCGAGTTCCGGTAAGCATTAGTCAATATCAATCCTTATTTTCATTTTTGTTGATTATTTTTTTAATATTTGTGTGTATTGTTATTGTAATTACTATTACTATTTTTCGATATATTATACCAAATTCTCGCAACCAAGTGTTTCCTGCGACATATACGATCGAAAACCTCTTAAAAAAAAACGTGTGCATTCACTCACGTGGTAGAAGTGAAACCTTCAAAAAAAGTTAGGGCAAAAAATGAACGAGTTTGCTCGAGACTTGAACCCACGCACTAAGAGCTAGTCTCGATTCGATCCAATCCGTCAGGCCGCTTGGCCAGCAGTCTCAAAAAGTCAGAATGCGTATGAAAATTGGGATCTCTCTTTTTACTGTCGCTTTTTCGTTTCATTGACTTTCGAATCACAACGGTGCTAAAGAAGTTTTCACTTCAAAATTAGTTAGCTCTAAACAACCCCTTTTTAACCGCGTAAAATGATTTAATGCTTGCCAAAAACAACCCTCTCAAAATTGACCAGCATCATAAAACTCGTGTAAACCCCCCTTATCTCAGGAGAACATCCCTGGGGGGTGTTTACACGCGCCATTTGGCAGGGGTGTTCTTAGGGGTGTTTATGATGTACCTTATAATAAATGCTATGGAGTCTGGTATGGGTTTTTAACACAGTGGTGGCTTAAATCGTGCTAATTTTGAACGATAGAGCCAAAATTTACTAAAATTCGACAGGCGTCACAACACAGTTGGTATAAGCTCTGCCTTCCGTGCTGTGGGTCGTAGGTTCGATCCCCACTAAGAAGAAACATTTTGTGTGTGGCAAACATAGATGTTAGTTCTATGTGTGGGTGTTACTATGTGTTATAAGTATGTTTTTTACATAAAAAATGTAGGTATATAAGTATTCTGTCAGCAATCTAGTTCTCATAGTACAAGCTTTGCTTAGTTTGGGACTAGAGAGTGTTGTGTGATATGTCCAAGGCTATATAAGTATTTATTTTGAACTATAATCCAATTACCACTTATCCCACTAATATTATAAATGCCAAAGTTTAGATGTTGTGTTTCAATCGCACGCTGTAACTACTGGTCCGATTTGGATGAAACTTGGAATATATAAATAGGTCGTAATCTGGACACATAGGTTAGGTACATTTTATCCCGGAAAACCAATAGGATCAAATAGGAATCGCGGGCGTATGCTAGTTTTTTTTTATGATAAAAAGTAATGGAACAAGCTGATAGCTCACCTGGTGTTAAGTAGTAACTTCTGCCTATAACAATGCATTAACTCACAGAGCAAGTGCTAAATAAAGAGCCAAAACCAAGAGTTATTTTTTGTTAAGTACGTTACCATGGTACCGATTATACCTCTTCTTAGAATAGATGGATCATCTATTCAATTGCAGATTTAGCGTGGTTAAACTCTTTAAGTCAAGGTAAAAAAAATCCTTCAGTGACTTTCGTACGTAAGGTTTTAAAATTGTTATGTCGTGTTGCAGACTTAGCGTGATCAGACTATAGTGAATGTGCAACATCCAACAAACATTACTTACAATCACCACAAGTGTGAAAACGTATGTTTTGATAGGGGTCTTCCGTAGTGAGGGGTAATATCGATTAAACTGTCATTTTATCGATAAAATTAATGTTCTTTATGCTCGATCAATGTAAAAGTAGGTTTTGAGAAATGTATAAATAACAAGCCGTCGCCCGCGGCGTTGTTCGCGTTCTAGACCCTTCATCTAGAACGCGAAAAACGCCGCGGGCGACGGCTAGTAGGTAACTCTATAAAAGATGTTAAAATCAGCGTCCGTTAAATACAATGGTGTATTTCTGAAAAAATAACCACATAAAAAATCTAAGTGAGTCTACTTATTGCGTACGTTTAGTTTACTTTGATGCGCGCCGACTTATTCCAGTCATGCGCGCGCGCAGATCGATTTACCGACGCGATGACGGGCGAGTTGTAAATAAAATACCTTTTTAAACTAGTTAATAAATAGCTGTTGAGTAAATTGTTGGTGCGAGTAGTGACAGCAAGGGTTTAGATATATTATACTGTTATGAACCATGGTTTGGTTTTAACCGACTTCAAATAAGGAGGAAGTTCTAAGGTTCTTTTTGCGTCAGAAGTGCATCATTTATATACCGATATGATTAAGTATTTTTTTATCTGAAACTATACAGGGTGTTACCAGACCACTTCCGAAAACTTGGAGGTTCCAATCAGACCATGATACTGAAAACATTAAGCGAAAAAAATCGCGAAAAAAAAATTTGCTTGACTATCTCTTTTTAATTTTTTTTCTAGTTACATACACACAGTACAACATAATAAGACATATCTACCTAATTATCTCATTTAAAAAAGCAAAAAAACAAATAAAATAAATAAAGCAGCAATGTACACGCAGCACGCAGATTACGTCTACTACAGCATGAACAGCTGAGAGTTCATCGCGGGTCATTCAAGTACGCGACGTGCGAGCGACCTACGTTAGTAGGCACTTACGACACAGAATAAATAATAGTACTACGCCTCGACCTTACCTACGTGAATGCGTACATTGCGGGCTGGCGAAATAAATAAAAATCTTTAAACATTGTTTTCTCCGGCTATAATTATTTTTCAGGATAACTGATTTTCTTTTGGTTGGGTTTTGGTGTGCTGTAGCTCCCCCTTTCGTTTTCGGAAGTGGTCTGGTAACACCCTGTATACCTAGCTTTAGATTGGTCTCATAAGTTTTTTATCAAAATCGTTTCAGTAGTTTTGTCCTTAAATAAGAATAACAGAAAAAAACACCACTCACGCACACGACATTGCGCATTCTGCTTTTCTTTGCTTAATTTGTAACAGATATTGATAAAAGTACCTACATATTTTTTTGTTTAGAAGTCGATAAATTATCCAACAAAAACTACACAGCACTAAAAATATAACACTCAAAAACATTGCAATTTTTCATCGATAACCACATCATTTCGCAACGCAGCACATCACTAGAGATCCCCCTCTCGAGTCCTGTATAAATATTTATTGACTTCACGGTTAGGGAACCCTAATTTGATTAGATGGAGTCTGGAGTCAGTTTAATAAGAATAATTGGTTGGATTTGGCTTCATCATGTTGACAAATAGTTAAATCAATTTAATTTGTCGAGTTACTAAGTAACTAGTTATATCTTTTTGCCTGAGAGGATTGACTGGGTATGTAATGTATAAATAATAATAGGCCTTTACATCTATTGAAGATGATTTATACAGCGTCAGGAGGCAACCTATGCCTACACTTAACGACACACTGTAGTGCCTGGGACAATGTTTAGATGAAGTAGGCTTGTAGTACTATACCATCCTCTCAGCCTAGTCAGACATATCCACAGGAAACACAAGGTCAATACGTGCGGAGCTGACTAAGCCAAGGGTTTCCTCACGATGTTTTTCTTCACCGTTAAGCTCGTGATAATGCGCATATAAATTTTCCGAAACGAAAAATCTATTGATGCACAACCGGGATTCGAACCTACGACCTTCGGATTGAAAGTCGAGGTGCAATCCTACTCGGCCAACACGGCTTATGTACGTAATTATATTAATTATAATCTATTTAACACGTATGTAATATACCTATACCTGTTAAATAGGTCGTTAAATATACGCATTTTTAGCCGACTTCAAAAAAGGAGGAGGTTCTCAATTCGGTTGTATGAACTCCGTCATTTAAGAACTGGCTTAAAAAAAAATTTTTTTATCTGAAAGTATGCTTCCAGATTGATCCCATAATTTTTTTATAAAAATCGTTTCACTAGTTTGTCAGTCCAATAAGTGTAACTGGAAAAAACACGTCATCCACGTACACAAAATTGCGTATTTTGCTTTCCTGTGGTGTTTACGATCAATAGTCCCAATGAACTGCTATCATCATCATCATTTGATGATGAAGGCGTATCAAATTGAAGTCGGTTTTTCCAGTTTTTTAAACTTATTAATTACTAGCCGTCTCCCGCGGCGTTGCTCGCGTTATAGTGTGACTTTTCAAAATTCCTTTCTTAGTGCGCCCCTACACTATATAAGGAACCTACCCTCCAAATTTCATACCTCTAGGACTTATAGTTAAGGCTGTGCGTTGATTCTCTGTCAGCTTCAAAAGAGTTTTATATATATTGATGATGATGATGATTACACTCTTTGATTTGATAGTTGTAAGTACGTCCCCGCTAGTATACGCTCGTCTCGCTGGTCGTCGCTTTTCACCAAAACCGCATCGCATCGCAACGGTATCGCAACTTCACCCCTGCTGAAATTTCAATTCGCAAAACTTTCTCAATTACAAGCCAGTCAGTTGTCACGCGGCTTTATTAAGCGATGGAAATAATTGGAATTCTTATTAACTGAATCTGTGGCAGTTTCATTAGATAATCTGTGCTAAATGTCAATGTCATTTTGACAGCTGAGGAGGGTTAAGAATGTGAATTGTGAACGCGAGATTTGTATGAGGACACGAGTTTTGACATTTTTTGAAACGACACATAGCACTTTTATTTTAATAGTTTTTCTTGTGTTATTGTGAGTATTGTTGTTTAATTTTGGTGGAATTTTAACCAATAATACTTAGGTCGTAACATAAAGTGTGGGCCATTGGAATAAATGTGTGTAAAGTGGTTTTTCTGAATGTGAAAATTCGTGTTAGGTTTTGGAGAGAAAATCCACCATTTTCTTTTCAAAACAAACGACAGCCGACTTCTACAACTGACTTGACTTGACTTATTTATTACAATTTTAACATTTGACATTGGCAAAATTGTCTGTCGAAATGACGGACACAGGCCATTATTGAAGAGAAGAAGAAGATTTGTATGAGATTTCAGCAGTTTTTAAACACCAGAGGGCCTATATAGTACCAGTAGTAGTAGAGCTATTTCTGAGAGCTCGTCCGGGGAAGTAACTAAATAATAACTTCTAGATCCTACCTACTAAAACATAACATAGTCCAAATAACGCCTTAACCCTTGACTGATCGCCCAAGTAATTATCCCAAGGAGCATTATTGAGAGCCAAGATGGCGGCCTGTCAAAATTGACAGGTAACTTCGCGCCCTTTCTACGCGAAGTAATTAAAGTAGCATTCCTGTGAGTCGGTTGAAGAGTTGGGAATCTTGGGAAGTTAGTTAATTCTATTCTTTTGAAATATCGATGAGCAGTGCTTAAACTAATAAAATATTTCTTCAGCCTCGAGCATCGTCGGCGAGTCGCATGCCTATCGGTGTTCTACCGAATTCACTTCAGAGAGTGTGCACAGGAACTACATGACCTGATTCCTTCATCACCCTTTCACCTTCGAACTACTAGGCGCACTGATAAACGCCATCCCTAATAATAGGCCTTTACATCTATTGCAGATGATTTATACAGCGTCAGGAGGCAACCTATGCCTACACTTAACGGCACACTGTAGTGTCTGGGACAATGTTTAGATGGAGTAGGCTTGCCCAGCACCTATACCATCCTCTCCGCCTAGTCAGCCATATCCACAGGACAGACAAGGTCAATACGTGCGGAGCTGACTAAGCCGCGGGTTTCCTCACGATGTTTTCCTTCACCGTAAAGCTCGTGTTAATGCGCATATAAATTTTCCGAACGAAAAATCCATTGATGCACTGCCGGGATTTGAATCCACGACCTTCGGATCGAAAGTCGAGGTGCAATCCCACTCGGCCAATGCCATCCCTACATGGTAGATATCCCATATCTTCGCACAAAGCGCTTTGCTTCCACCTTCATAATGCGAACTGCCAAGGATGCCATCATCAGTATTTCCTGAAAGATATAGGTAACCTAGGAATTAATATAATATTCACAGACACTTAACACAACGCCTTCTAGTCCCAAACTAAGCAAAGCTTGTACGATGAAAATTAGATGGCTGATAGAATACATACATACATATTTTTTTTGTAAATACATACTTATAATATGTACATAGAAACACCCAGACACAGAACAAACATCTATGTTTTTACAACACACAAATGTTTGTTCTCGGTGGGGATCGAACCCACGACCCACAGCACGGAAGGCAGAGCTACTACCGACTGAGCCATGACGCCTGTCTGGTCTGTCGCCTGTATATTATATCAAATATCTCACTTTGACACTGGCAAAACTGTAGAAATTGTAGCTAGAGGCGCTTATCGGGTTTTCATTCAAAGTATCTCGCAAGTCGCTTCTCGATATGCGTTTCGATCAACAAAACAAAACCCAGACCACGAGCTCTGACTTAGTGACGATTCGGACAAAATATACGGACAAAATTGTCCCAATTGTCACTTCGAGCTCTGAACGCCTAGAAGATTTCGCATAGCAAATTGCACTTATAATCCTGCGTTGACGAACTCGCGGGCACCAGCTAGTACTATATTAACTAACTATATTAGGTAGTATTTTTTACACCCTGTATATAAAGATGGCCTACATAGCCAGGTGTTAATAACACTGTTATAGCATTAATTAACTTTAATTATTTCTTTTTAATTAACAGAAGGCGTCTACAAGGAGTCTGATTACAAATTATATAAATAATTGTAAATTACGGGTTATTGTTCAATTATAATATAATTTAATTATAAGGTTTAGTTTTTTGTTCGTAGCTACTTATTAAATAAATTATAGACTTATTAAAAGAAAACTGTATTCATAAAGAAAATTACGAGTTATACAGTATTTATAAAATACACATGAAGAAGTTGAGCTATCTAGCAAACCGTTGCAAACGATTTATAGATAGCTCAACTGGTCCAAATCAGTAGTAGTAAACTTTTTTGTTTTTGAAAAGTTGCTCTGATTCGCAGAGGTTTTATTCAGCGTCACCGAAATCTCGGTAGCAACGCCTCACAGAGCACATCCTCAACGGACGTGCTCAATAAGGCAATGCATTGTTATATGCAGATATTAACTACCACTTAACATCAGAGCCCGTAGTGTGTGCATTTGTCTGACTTTCGACTCGAGTATAGCACACGCAAACGCCTTCGGAATTAAACAATTCCCAAATCTCCCGCTAGATGCGCTTATCCGGTTTTCATACAAAATTTCTCGCTTTGCGAATGCGTTTGCGTGTGCTATACTCAAGTCGAAAGTAAAACAAATGCACAGACTACGGGCTCAGGTGCGCATAATGCGCTGGTTCCTTTAGTTAATCTCAAAAAAAAAAACCGGTGCATTGTCGCCATTCAAAAATGACACCTTATATACTTATCTCGAAAGAAAACATACAAATTGTCTATACAATTGCAAAGTTAAACAAAGTGGCTGGTGTAGCCACCCCGCGATGATACGTACTTTTAAAATAGGGTGTCCATGAGTTTTGACACACTTATACACGACGGATATTTGGCCGGATATTCGGAGGATAATGATAATATCCAAATGAAAAAGAAAAACAACTCTTGGTATTGATTAGATAGTAATTTGTATCAATATCATCTGAGCTGCTCAAATATAATCTTAAGTCTGAGCTGCCACGCTCTGTCAATAAAAAATAAGCCTTGCATGTGTGTGTTTGTTTTACGTATGTATACTAAAAAGTTGATGTGAACTATAATTTTGTATGGAGAATCATCAGTTTCGTAAACTGCCCGCTAGAAGCGCTGCTCGATCTCTATACAAAATCTTCTTCTTCTTTTCTACTTATATGGCCTCTGTCCGTCATTTCGACAGACAATTTTGCCAGTGTCAAGTGAAATATTATCAGTTAAGTCATAATCTCTATGCAGTAAACGTCAAACGCGTCAGCATGCTGCAGTCAGGGACTGAACAGTTCCTCTTGTTTTAGATCAATCTAATTGTCAAAATTTTAGTTGTACCTCCCTTTGTACACTGACCATATTCTTATCCGCACTCCCCTCTTGTTTAAGACACTAGCATTAGCGAACTCGACACTGGCAGAATTGTGACAACTAGCCACAAAAGCCACAAACCAAGAAGTTGAAGTTGAAACAGATACTTTTTGTAAAAGGTTTTATTTAAGTAGTGCTTCTATTAGCTTTTATTTCGGTGTATATTTTAAACTAACATTAATGTAACAATTATTATAAAACATTATTATTCACAATGAAAATTACTTAACATTATTGAAAATACATATTGCCATGAAACAGTTGAGCTATCTACAAACCGCTGCAAACGATTTATAGATAGCTCAACGGTTCCAAATCGGTCGACTACCACAATATTGATGGTCACCCTACCGTACGTAACTAATGATTCGCGAGCATTATCTACACCTCGCAGCCACTCGATCGATAGAGGGCGCCTCATGAATCACACACAAGGTAAACCAAACCCCCGAATTTATAAACAGGATGATTAACAGTTCGCCAAATCGTTCATCGTTATAAACGAGAATGTTTGTATGGATGTAGGTATGTACTCGTATGTATTTTTTTTTTTAATGTTACAAGTAATGGAACTAGCTGATAGCTCACCTGATGTTAAGTGGTAACTTCTGCCTATAACAATGCATTAGGTACCTCATAGAGCAATTTCAATGAGGACGTGCCCTGTAAGGCAATGCACTACGTCCATCACTCTGAGACGTAAAGATCTTGAAGTCTCATGTTTGTATGTTTGTTCCCCTTTCACGCTAAAACTACTGATCCGATATGAATGAAACTTGGAATATATATTGTCCGTGACCTGGATTAACACATAGGCTACTTTTTTTCCCGGAAAATCACCGGGATCCAACGGGACGCGAACAAAGTCGTGGGTGGAAGCTAGTTTACAATGTTTGACGTTCAATTCAGTACCAATTTCGATTTGCAGCTTATATTCCTAGCGATGTTTTCCTTCACCGTTTGATGTGAGTAACCTCAATTTCGAATTTACTAAAAATAATCTTAATTTTTCCTCGGAACTTCCACCCAGCAAGCTACTGCGAATTGTGCGAGTGAGACAGCTGGCGAGTCTGGTGACGTCAGTGCCTCTCATTCGCACACTCTTATTGGTTTTGTTGTGTTGGTATCGGACGCGCGGCCCACCCAGATGCAAGGATAGGGTTGCTAGTTTAATAGTTTCTTATAAGATTTTGTTTATGAAAAAAAATACTTGTTTACAGCTGTTTCGTAAGCGTGTGTTTTTGTATGTGTCAATTTTTTTGTCTGAAATAAAATGTTTCTTGTTTTGTATGAATCCTATTTATAAACACAATTTTAAAGTATTTTTTTTTAATCTCTAAACTATTTATCGAAAATAAGAACTTATTCTTTGTTTGATAAAATAACTGTTTATCAAAACGGCGTTGTGTAAATATCCAAGCATATTTATTTATAACTAGCTTCCGCCCGCGACTTCGTTCGCATCCCATTGGATCCGGTTGATTTTTCGAGATAAAAAGTAGCCTATAAACATTAATCCTTAAATGCATCCTTACAAACATTCGCGTGTATAATATTAATAGACTTTATATTTGTATCGGGCAGGCATTCATTTTTGTTCGTCACATTGGGTTTTATCCCACTAGTAGATATGCAAAAATCAGTATTATTTTTCTTATTAGAGCTTATAATAAAATAAAAGCTCTGTGAGAACTGACAACCCTGCGATGAAATATAATTACTGGTAAAAGTCTCAGGAATGAATTTGTCAAAACATACGTCGAGCCGCAGAATATACAATAGTTTGTTGCATTTGAGTAACGAACTCGGTACCACAAGGTTATTGTGGTTTTGTTTTTTTTTTTTTTTCTTTACCGGCCAGTGTTTTTGAACGATGATGGAAAACATCTTGAGGTGCGATGTCACGTGGGATACATCATTTGACTAGGCACTGCAAAATAAGTACAAAATAAATATGATAGGTATCTAAATAATGTTTTTTTTTATAAAACGTAAATTATGAAAATAGTTTTTATTAAAATTAAACAAATATTACCTACATGATGTGTGATATTCAGAAAATTACATCAGTAGGTACCACCTAGTAACTTTTTGACAGAGGTAGATTACTAGGTAGACTAATAATAAGGGATTTGTTTTATTTTAATTCTTAATAATTTATTTGTTGAATTAATATAGAAGACAGAAATATTTTAAATTCAAAATTATAAAAAAAATACTTCATTATGACTTCCGGTGTCGGCACAGATACTAAAAATTAGTAGATTGTTACACAAGGTAGAAAAACATGCTATTATTTCACAAAAATAATTCGGAGCAAAAATGTTTCGAGGGATTCAGTCAAAACAAAACAGACAATTCAATAGTACTCATTTACCAGTAAAATCCATACTAATATTATAAATGCGAAAGTAACTCTGTCTGTCTGTCTCGCTTCCACGCCAAAACTACTAAACCGATTTGAATGAAATTTGGTACACAGATAGTCTAGAGCCTGAAAAAGGACATAGACTACTTTTTAATGCGAAAAAAGGGTTGTAAGGGGTTGAAAGAGGGGGGGGGGATGAAAGTTGTATGGAAGTATCGTAATTTTTTGAGCTAGAAGCTTGAAACTTATTTTTTAGGAAGTTGGTTTGATATAAATAAATATAACATTCAAAGTTTGTAAAAATTGTAAAATGTCGCGAGGGGATAATTAGTCTCAATAATTTAAGATGCTACCCAAAGACACTATTTCACGCGAACGAAGTCGCGGGCAAAGCTAGTTTGTTATATATCTTAGAAACTTCGAGTATTTTACCTTCGAGTGAGACTACTCATCATTACAAGGATAAAAACTGTCAAAGAATAACCTTTTACTGTCAAATTTATGACGTCGCGTACGTTCCCACGGAGAGTATTCACTTAACGGTGTTAAACTTATTTTATTATCTTATTTTACTTGCCACAGCACAATGACAAATAATGTGAAGGTGCACAGAATAGGCAATTGTAGTGGACGAAAAATGTTCACTAGTTTACTGAGTAGATGTATGGAAAAGTTTGTAAAACTAGTTTGTTTAACTTGAACAGAAAACGGAGCCCCGCAGTCTGTGAATTTGTTTTGACGTGTTTTCGAGTGTAGCGCACGCAAACGCATTCGCAAAGCGAGAAATTTTGTATGAAACCCTGAGCCCGTAGTCTTGAGTTTTGGTATGTTTATTTGCTATAAGCGAGAATCGAGAAACTCTCAGTTTTTGTATGGAGAAAAATAGTTTGCAAATATCCCGCTAGAGGCGCTTAATGGATTTTCATACAAAATATCTCGCAAGTCGCTTCTCGATATGAGTTTCGATCAACAAAACAAAACTCAGACTATGGGCTCAGATAAGCGCCTCTCGCGGGAGATTTGGGAATTGTGCAATTCCCAACAAAATGTCTCGCTTTGCGAATGCGTTTGCGTGTGCTACACTCGAGTCGAAAGTCAAAACAAATGCACAGACTCGGGGCTCAGCACAAAATGTATCAGTATGACGCTTCGAAGATACGTTCTTATTGGATATCCTCTGTAAGATTGCAGTTATAGAGGAATTCATTTAACAACAGAGGGAATATTGTTTTTTTTAAATAGGTAAGCCCTAAATGTTTTTTTTTTTTTTTTTTTTATACAACTAAGTAGGCAAACAAGCGTACGGCCAGCCTAATGGGAAGCGGTTACCGTAGCCTATGGACGCCTGCAACACCAGAGGCATCACATGCGCGTTGCCGACCCTTGAAGAATTTTAAAACACCCTTTTTGAAGTGCCCCATATTGTAGTCACTAGGGAAAGCCTCGACAGGAAGATCGTTCCACAACCTGAGGGTTCGCGGGAGGAAAATCCTCTGAAACCGGACGGTGCGCGACCACGCTGGCTCTAGGGTGTGTGTTTTTATTGGCATAACTAATTTTACTTTTACTAAAAAGAAATATTGAAAAATTGCGATTTTCAACGATTTAATTAATACGAGCCATATACCTGTTGCTTTTGACAAGTTTTTCAAACTATAGATAAATAGAAAATAACAAAAACTTATCGGAATGGTTACGTGACGTAATTTCCGTACACTTTGATTGGTTTTCCATTCTCAAGCAATCTTAGAACTCCAACTTGTTACTTGACCAAGGCGTAGATGTCAGTTTTGACATCACCAGTGACCAATGCTAATTCTATTTAAGCTTTAGTTAACTGAAATAAAGCTCAAATTACAATGCCAGTTGGTATAAGTGACTTGTCCATGTATGGACGTAGTGTTTTTAATGTTGCGAAATGCATGACCGCGTGGGTGCAACTTAAGATTGCGTTTACGATGCTTCTACAGGGTGTGTGTGTCAGTACGATGGTATATTTAACTGTCAAAGTGACAATGACATTTGTCTTCTGCGAGAGGCTCATCAATTGCAGCTGAGGAGTCGAGTTTTCACATTCTTTGAAACGACACATAGCATTTTTATTTTAATAGTTTTTCTTGTGTTATTGTGAGTATTATTGTTTAATTTTGGTGGAAGGTTAACTAATAATACTTAGGTCGTAACATAAAGTGTGAGCCATTGGAATAAATGTGTGTAAAGTGGTTTTTCTGAATGTGATAATTCGTGTTAGGTTTTGAAGAGAAAATCCACCATTTCTCTTCTAAACAAACGACAGCCGACTTGACAAATGACTTGACTTGACTTATATTATTACAATTAAATCAATTGACATTGGCAAAATTGTCTGTCGAAATGACGGACAGAGGCCATTAATGAAGAGAAGAAGAAGTTATGGACAGAAAAATGTATTCGCACAGTTTTACATGACAATTGAAATATAACTTGAGATAATTTATAAGATTAAAAACTGGAAAAGCTGATTTCAATTTGATACGCCTTCATCATCAAACGATGGTGATGATAAACAGTTTTTTTTTTTAATTTATTTATTATTTTAAAAATACATAATAACTTATGTTGTACTATAGCACTAAGGAAACCACAAGGTTTATAGGAATAATGCTACATGAGTCTTAGCGTCGATAGCCTTACATTAGGTAGGTTAGCTACTAGATTAGATAGGTAGGTAGGTAGCTATACCTATGTAGGATCTAGCAAAGTAACTATTGTATTGTGACTGTTCTATTGATTGTAAACACCACAGGAAGGTCACAGGAAAGCAAAATACGCAATGTCGTCTAGGCTCATTCCAGTATTCCCATGCGTAGGGCATTTCTGGAACTTTTGTCCAGTAATCCCCTTAGCGACCCCTGCGATTGCCGTACGTGGGTGACGTGTTTTTTTCCAGTTATTCTTATTTAACAGTCAAACTACTGAACCAATTTTTATAAAAATTCGTTCGTTTTTATTTGTAGCCAATGCACCAAAAGGTTTATAGACATTAGGAGAATTTAGCTGTTCTTGCTTGGTTTCAACGCAATACGTTGCATGATGCTCTGGTCAAAGCAAACTTCATTCGCTATTAGTTTAGAACACCAGCCAGAAGATGGAGCCCCAAGGTTTTTTTTTTGTTATGATAAAAGTAATGGAGCAAGCTGATAGCTCACCTGATGTTAATAGTAACTTCTGCCTATAACAATGCATTACCTCACAGAGCAAGTCCAATGAGGACGTGCCCTGTAAGGCAATGCACTGCGTCCATCGCTCTGAGATGTAAAGATCTTGAAGTCTCATGTGCCTGTAATTACACCGGCGCCCTTACCCTTCAAACTGGAACACATCAATGCGAGCATCGCTGCTTGGCGGCAGAAATAGGTCAAAACAAAAGCCTACTTAAAGCACCCTGTAGTCTCCACCGATTGACAACTATATCTTAGCTTCGTGTGGGGTCTATAGAGCTATTGTCCCCACGCCCCGATCGCGCCAGAGAGCTATAAACACGACAAATATGAGTGGCTGCTTGGGCGAGATGCCGTTACCAAAATAATTGAGGAATCACACTTTCAATTTCGACTTGTACGCGGAGTGTAACCGAATAAATAAATCAATAAAATGGCCTTTAATCCTTAAAGCGTACCTATTTTTACAAAATTTTGAAATAAAAAAATATAAAGTAACATGCAAATTCTTCGAAGTGCACATTGAATAACATAAATTTCAATAATTCTAATAATAAATATTCACGGACACTTAACACAACGCCTTCTAGTCCCAAACTAAGCAAAGCTTGTACGATGGAAACTAGATGGCTGATAGAATACATACATACATTTTTTTTTATAATACATACTTACCTATAATACATAGAAACACCCAGACACAGAACAAACATCTATATTAATAACACACAAATGTTTGTTCTCGGTGGGGATCGAACCCACGACCCGCAGCACAGAAGGCAGAGCTACTACCGACTGAGCCATGACGCCTGTCATGAATACCTATACATAAACATAATTATTGGCTGACATAAAATTCTTGTAAATAATATAATTAAATTTTTATTGTGTAAGTAGGTATTACCTAATTCTATTATTCTTCATTCGATTAATTTGTATTATTAGTATTTGCCATTCTTGTGTGTCTCGTGCTTTGTGACCGAATAGGTAGGTACTTATCAGTTTTGAAGCTTTTTTGCACTTTTTGCCAATTATTGAGATGTAAAGATACTGTATAGATAAACCCCCATATCGCAAGAACTCCTTTCGCTGCCCAGCATAATGTCAAGCGACGTGGCTACAGATATACGAAAACAAGAAGCTTTTGACGGTAAAAAACGAGCTGAAACGCGCTAATGTCATTATTTAGTCACAGAATACCTATGATTTAGTATGAAAACAGTTCAAAAAACCTGCCAGGCTTGAACCTGGCAGTTTTTCATAAGAGAACGATACCCCCACAGATTTTTTTTTTAATTGGCGTCGCCCCCACAGATTTGTCATCAGCGTCAAAGTTTTTAGTTGCCAAGTTACAAATCCAAAAAACGTTAGACCGTTTGCATAAAATATGCTTCTTTTTACATAGCAAGCAAGCAAGCTCGTATGAGTTAGTGGCCAACTCTGTCGACGGAGTTTTTAGGCCGCCTTAAGGCCTCATGGCTTAACGACTGCTAGAGCCGGGACCGACAGTTTAACGCGCCGTAGCACGGAATCGCTCAGATGTAAATACCACTAACGGTCACTCATCTAAATAGTGACCGCGCAGAACGTTGCTTAACTAGTCTTGTCTTTTTACACAGTATCCGTTAACCAGTGATTAATGCGTTGAATCACTCCTTAAAATACAGATTTATCTAACTTAGACCGGGATTAATAGGGCTATTAAGATCCATCCGTCAAGTTAAAAAAAAAGTATACTTATCTATCGATTGACTCTAAAGTGTTTTGAAAAAAGTCGATTTGTCTTTGGTTGACTGTCAAATTTTTCGTTTCCCTTGGGTTTTAATTTTAATTAAAAAGATGACTGAATTCATATACCGCGTTAACACTATGCCCATGCCGCTGCCGGCATTATTGCCGCGGACTTATTGCCACAGCAACATCGCCTTTATTCTCAATAGGGCATGAATTTGGGCCGGGAGCCGGGACAGTGGCATGATCGTGTTCACACTATGCTCGTGCCCACTTCTCTGCCCAAGTCCCTGCCGACTGCGGCATATTGTGAACGCAACATTAAATATGGAACATAATATTCTAGAAGCATTGAACTCCAGAACTCATAAAAAGCTCGTAAAAGTTAGGTTAGAAAGTTCTAAGTAACACCTTCTTTGTATGAAAAAAAACAAAAATACCAAAAATTGTAGCAAAAGAAAATGAATGCTGTCAATTCTAAGAAAAGCGAGCTTTTAAAAAACTACTGTATTCAAATGAGTTTTTATTTTGATCCGCTATTAAATTCGTCACCAATTAGCCTTCTATTAAGAGACGCCATAAAAAAAACAAACTTCATAAAAGAATTCACTCAATTCAAGACACGATGTGTGGCCGCGCGTATTAAATTTTATTAATTCACAACATACTTTATTTGTCCAATCTCGACATATTTATATTCTCCCGTGTAAATCATAAGCTGTCACTCTGACAGCGAATTTGGCGCCAACGGGCGGGCTGTCATACCCTCATACCGTTCCATTTCACGCGTCACTTGTTCCCGGATAATTTTGGAAGCATTTAATACGTGATTAGTGCAACATAATGTTCTTGTCGACGTGTTTATGCAACCGATATGTGCTTAAGCTGTCGGTGTTCTATTTTTGACTCAATTACAGAGCGATAAAAGCTATATTTGAGGCACATTTGTGGTGTGACGTTCCGTTTCACTGAAAGCGTTGAGTAATTATTGTCTTTTGTGAGTTTCTTGGGTTAATTGGTTATTTGTTTTGTCATCAAATTACAAGTTTAGAACAGACGAATGTACGTTTTCTGGACGATTAGTACTGTAAGCTGATGAATTATTTTTAGTTTGTGTAATATCTTAAACCACTACTAAATAATCTCTACTAAGAAATGTTAAAATATTGAATGAGCTTACACGTTTTAGATGTAAGTATAAGTACTTAAAATAAGTCAGAAATAAAGAAGATAATTTATTACCCATACTTTTACGGGTCGCGACTCGTGGTCCCACTAATTTGACCCACTGGTGGGACAGTGTGTCGATTTAATGGGCTCGTGGTCCCACTGTTTGGTGGGACCATCAGTCAACGTAATGCAGTCGCTCGTGGTCCCACTGATTTGGTCATAAGGTACAGAATACAATAAACTTGATACAGAATTACACATGCATAGGTACCTACCTACCTCCAGCTGCTAGAAAATAATGTATGTATTTTTATTGATCTAAGTCAAGTCAAAAAGTTTTTATTCAATAAAATCTCACTGATCACTTTGAATCGTCATCACGTTTTGTATCATTAGGTTAGTATTAGTATTTTTTTTCGTTGAATAAAAATTTCCAATAAGCTAAGTTTTTCAAATACCTACCTACCCGAAACTTACTAGTCAGAATAGAAGGTCACTACCTACTACTAATAAAGGCCTTTACATCTATTGAAGATGATTTATACAGCGTCAGGAGGCAACCTATGCCTACACTTAACGGGACACTGTAGTGCCTGGGACAATGTTTTTAGATGGAGTAGGCTTTCCCAGCACCTATACCATCCTCTCAGCCTAGTCAGCCATATCCACAGGAAAGACAAGCTTAACACGAGCTTAACGGTGAAGGAAAACATCGCGAGGAAACCCTTGGCTTAGTCAGCTCCGCATTGACCTACTACTAACAATTAAATAATTCAGTGACCCCCAGTTAACTCGAAACCTGTAAAAGCAAATACCTACCCGCTCCTACCAATCGCACCATCCATCACGACCCGAACGCTTTGACAGCTGTCAAATTAATGTCAAAACGCGCCGCGTTTGAGGTTATCTTCGTAACAATGGGGATGGGTTAAGTGTTTTATTGGTATTGTATAAGAATACTATCAGTTATGATGGGTCGAAATCTTTGAAGGCTTTGCATTTCTATGACAGTTTCATGCGACCAAAGACTATAAAAGATTATGACGTAACGGGCAATTTTATTCAAATAATATGGTAACACTGCTTTTTAAGAAGCGGGATTCTACCAAAATTCTACCCCATTCTACCAAAATTACAATTAATTTTAATGTCTGAACCAAATCCAATTTTATTTTTATAATAAAAGTAATAGAACAAGCTGATAGCTCACCTGATGTTAAGTGTTAACTTCTGCCTATAACAATGCATTACCTCACAGAGCAAGTCCAATGAGGACGTGCTCTGTAAGGCAATATTCTCTAAATATCCCCACCTGAAATAAGTATTGTGTTAAATTCATCTTTACTTCCCAAGGGATAATTAAATTACCCACTGTTTTTTTTTGCAAATCTAAATCATAACTAAGTTTTTAAAAAATCTTTAGGTTTGCAAAAAACTATAATAGTAGATAGATAGATATATTCTTTATTGCACACCAAGAAAAAAGAAAAACAATAAAAGATAAATAAGTTATAAGTATGAGGTACAATGGGCGGTCTTATCGCTATAAGCGATCTCTTCCAGACAACCTTTGGATGGACAGAAGCATGTCGATTTGGTAAGAACGGGGCGCACATAAAAGTAAATACTTACGTAAAAAAAAATGTTAATAATTTATCAGTAATATATACCATATACATAATACATAAATATTATATATAAATACATAGTATATAATTATATTTGAATAAAAAAATACGTGAGCGTCCATGTCTCGGCACCATAGGTCATAAAATAGCAGGCCGTAAATGGGAGAGACTATAGCACAGGACCGCGGTGGATGGCACAAACTTGGGGAAGCCTATGCCCAGCTGTGGGTAAGGTCGGGCTGTGGATGATGATGATTGTAGACGATGCAAACCTCCTCGGTAGGCGAGTGACGGATGGTGGTGTAAAAGTTTTAGTTTGATAGAGTCAGATGTCACAGGAGAAAGAATAGATTTTGGTTTAAAACATTTTTGCTATTTTTTAATTTACTTCAGCCTTCCATAATTAACAATGATGATGAAAAAGATACTATGTTCTACTAACTCGTCAAGTTCAATCGCCAAGAGGTTAATGTTATAATGTCACAGTATAATGAATAAGTAAGCTAATACTGCGCTGTGTGGCATCTCGTATATCACGGATGTATTCAATAACAGGATTGCGCGGGCGCAGGGGATGCTGTCTGTAGACTCTCCACTATAATCTCTTGTTAGACGCTGAATAAGATAATGTCTAAGCACTAAGTTGTAACTACGTAGTAACTAAACAGTTTCCTTTTAGTTAGGGTTAAGTATGTTACTATTTTTATAAAAGGTATTGTTTGTTTGTGGTTTTTTATTGTTTTTCCTCTGCGTTTATCTTATTTCAACTTTTTGGTTTTGCTGTTTTATGCATGCCTGTAATTCACACATCAATATATATAAAACTCTTTTGAAGCTGACTTAGAATCAACGCACAGCCTAAACTATAAGTCCTAGAGGTATGAAATTTGGAGGGTATTATCCTTATATAGTGTAGAAATAAATTTTGAAAAGTCGCACCCTAAAGGGTCTAGAACGCGAGCAACGCCGCGGGCGACGGCTAGTATTCTATAATCATTGTTTTCATATAATTTTTAGCCACAAAATAAATAACCTATTTACCTACTTTTGTAAGAATTAACAATTCTATTAGGTCTACTCCCTCGCGGACTTTCGCGAATTGTACAATCATATTTTTTCTTTAGATTAAATATTTTTGACTAAAACAAAGATAAGAAAAATACCGCGATAAAGAAAACAGAAATTCCCGTTTCCTCCCTCGTGTAGTAATCTACCATCTCGCAACTTTATTTGCTCTATGCAATATAATGACCATTTTTTTAAAAACTGCATTGTAAGTGTATTGTAACAAACAAAGTTACATCATTGTAAGTTTAAAGAAAATGTGGGAACTGGGCTCCATCCAATTTGCCCCTGACCCTTTGGCATACCTATTAGCCGTCGGTGACAGTGCAATAATATGGCGACAGCTGACCTGTATGGCTACTCTTGGCCACCGCCGTTCCAAATTGGATCCGGATTTTGACAGATTTTGTGTCATTTTGCACTGAAAAATGACACGACTTCTGTCAAAATCTATGGATCCGGATTGGAACTGTGGTCGGGAGTAACCCACCTGATGATGGATCTGAAGGTGGCCTTGGGAACTATGTAATAAAAAAACGCAAAAAAAAAAAAAACTTTTTTTGTAATATATATAAAAGCTTATTTTAAAAGCACCTTATTCCAGTATCACCATCATGGTTGCGCAGTGTCCGGTTACGTCGTGGTGGTTCTAAAAATTAAGTCATCACTCACAACGTCGTTTTAGTTCCTTTGTAAATGCCAAGCTGGATGGCGGTATGCTAGATGAGGTCAGGCATAATTAAAAGTATACCTAGCATTAAAGTAGGGCTGATTATGATGATAATACTTAGCCTATATGAAAAACTATAGCCGTCGCCCGCGGCGTTGCTCGCGTTCTACCCTTAAGAGCGTGACGTTTCAATATTCCTTTCTTAGTGCACCCCTACACTATATAAGGATACTACCCTCCAAATTTCATACCTCTAGGACTTATAGTTTAGGCTGTGCGTTGATTCTCTGTCAGCTTCAAAAGAGTTTTATATATATTGATGATGATGATGATGATGATGATTAAAAATCCCTCCAAAGTTGGGGTTCGGACCAGATCCGATGAATCCTATTAGTATTATACTCGTAAACGCGAAATTTTGTGAGGATGTATCGATGTAATATGTATGTTTGTTCCTCTTTCACGCAAAAACTACTGATCCGATTTGGATGAAACTTGGAACATATTATTATATTGTACGTGAACTGGATACTTTTTATCCCGGAAATTCAACGGGATCCAACAAGACGCGAACGAAGTCGCGGGCCGAAGCGAGTATCTTCATAACTTGGAAAGGGTTGCACTGAGCCTTACCAAATATCTAAGAATCATCCCAGAACAATCAGCTTTCTCACAAAAAAAACCCGCATAGATATTAGACTATTTTCACACACTTTGCCTCCAACTTATAACAGTACTTTATTATTTTTCCTTAAAAAAAAACTATCACCCCTACATATTATTTAACAATGAATTGAATAACAATTGAATTGAATAACTTTGGAGCCTCCAATCGAAACGTGATAAACCTACTTGGATCATGGATAATGTAAAAAAAAAAACCATACGTACTTCCGTAAAACATCTGTCTAAAATAATCTGTTCTCAATGTCAATATTTATCATTTGCAATTTTTTTTCTACTTCCGAACGGATTCTTTATTCAAAACTTCGAACAAAACATTTTTTTTCCTGAAAAGGATTGCTACTATTGCATAAACCGCTCCAAACGCTCCTATAATCCTTATTTTGACAGCAAACTCTTCAATGGAGGTAAAAAAACAAACGTGCGAGCGAGACGCACCTATACGACAAACAGAGGCAGCGATACTTTTCTCGTTGGGTGGTATTCTGATTCACTAGGCCGCTATGGGTAGCCAAAGACAAGATTAAAAGAAAAAAGTGTTCTTTTTTTTAATGTGGTAAGAGTGTTAACTTTTAGTTTGCTTGTCATTTCTTACCGGTCAAGTAGGTTGGTAGAGAAAAAATTGTTTGAAATTGGAATGTAAACATACACTTTTTTTTTCAGGCTAAAGGGTCTCTAGACTATATCTTAGATTAGTCTAGTAAAAAGGTTTTATGCAGAAAAAAGATCTTTTATACATACTCAATGCTAGAGTACTTTTTAGTACCGACCTAGAGCTAGTCTCATAAACTTACCCTCGTCTTTTTAGATCGTCCCATAAGGTCAAGTTTCCGCTCTCCTAGGGCAAGTAGTAGTCTAGTAGAAGTTTTTTTTAATATTCAATGCTAGGCTACCTACGTACTTACTAACAGAGCTGGTTTTAGTGAAAGCTAAATTTAGTGTTCTAGAAAACCCGTGAGTTTTTTTTTTAATAAATGATATACTTCATAAAAACTTGTTATTCGACTAAATTACGGAGGTAAGTGACCTACTAACATTCTATTTTGATTTGGCCTAAAACTTAGGCTTTTACTGATAATCTCTTGTCATTTTTAGAGTGGTTTAAAAAAAACGCTGTGTAATTGACACTTGCTTGTCAAAAGTAGCCCTACAGATTTAGCATTAGCTAATCCACCATTTTCTTTCTTCTTCTTCTCTTCAGTAATGGCCTGTGTCCGTCATTTCGACAGACAATTTTGCCAATGTCAAGTGATATAATTGTAATAATATAAGTCAAGTCAAGTCATTTGTCAAGTCGGCTGTCGTTTGTTTTGAAAAGAAAATGGTGGATTTTCTCTTCAAAACCTAACACGAATTTTCACATTCAGAAAAACCACTTTACACACATTTATTCCAATGGCTCACACTTTATGTTACGACCTAAGTATTATTGGTTAAAATTCCACCAAAATTAAACAACAATACTCACAATAACTGAAGAAAAACTATTAAAATAAAAGTGCTATGTGTCGTTTCAAAAAATGTCAAAACTCGTGTCATCCACCATTTTCTTTTCAAAACAAACGACAGCCGACTTGACAAATGACTTGACTTGACTTATTTATTACAATTTTAACACTTGACATTGGCAAAATTGTCTGTCGAAATGACGGACACAGGCCATTATTGAAGAGAAGAAGAAGACCTGTAAGAGACCAATATGAATACGACTAGAATTAGATTAGTAGGAAAACAGACCATTACTCAACTAAATTAAGGTGGTAGGTAATTCCTACCACCATTATTTGGTTGAATAATAAGTTAGTACGTAAACCGACAAATCCACTACACAGTAAAAAAATAAATAACCCAACCTTTGATAACCAACCTCAATAAACACAGATAAAGCCCATATAAATAAAAAAAACACAGGTTATAAATAAAAATAAATAAAAAGCCCAGATTAAAAATAATCATTAATACCATACAATAGTGCACAGACAGACAGACAAAACAACAACGAACGGAAGACGTCTCAATTAGTTCACCCAGGTCAACTACAAATAGAAACTAATTTGCCATGCGAAAATAACACTTATACCAATGACATAGAGTCTGGAACAAAACTGTTACCATTCAATAAAATTCCTAACAAACCAGTTTCAATTTAAAACATACCCTACCATCTCAATGATAAAGTAAAATTTCACTTACAATAATAACTCAATAAACAATTCGCTGAGCCAATTTGATCCTTATCACTGTACAATACGGTGCAGTTTAGTGGGTGTGAATGTGGGACGAGTTATAGGGCAGTCAAGCTTGAAAATGTTTTGGTGACAAGCAAGCAAAACGGAAGAAGAATGTGTGGAGACGATGCTGTAGGATTAGTACTAAAAAAAAAACCGTCTATGAAAATCTTAGAATCTCTTCATCAGAGCTGGTAATCAGACCTTGTAGTATGGATTCCAGTTTATCAAATCTTAATATTTTCTATTACCTGTCATTATCATGCCTGGAGGTTTCTCAACTGGATTTTAGAGCTGATGAATCCTACTAATATTATTAATGTGAATAAGTTTTTTTTTATGCCATAGCTGGCAGACGAGCGGGCGCTTACTTGTTACGCTTTCACGCGAAAACTACTTAACCGATCATCATGAAACTTTGATATTCCTGGAGGTATTAGAAGTAACATAAGATACTTTTGAAAATTAACGGGATATGATTTCAAATATATCACTTGACATTGGCAAAATTGTCTGTCGAAATGACGGACAGAGGCTGTAGCCGATATGAGCGTGGAGTGGTGAAAGGGGTCGTGGGGTTTTTAATAACACTTTTTGAGGAGTATTCTAGACGTACCGAGCGAGCGGGTAGTTTCCTCTTTATTTTGAAAGTAATGTAAGTAGGTACAACATTTCTTAATACTTAATTCTACAATATTATATTTTTAGTAGGTATTTCAGATTCGCGAGGCGCGTCGTCTACAGAGGCCATAAATAAAAGATGAAGATATACCCCCATCTTATAAAAAGTTGGAGTAGACATTATGTCCTGATTACGTATGTTAAACAAGACATAATGTCTACTCTAACTTTTTATAAGATAGACCACGAGTCTTTGACGTTGTCTTGACCAGGTTGGTTACTCTCGACCACAGCCAATCCGGATCCATAGATTTTAACACAAGTCGTGTCATTTTTCAGTATAAAATGACACGAAATCTTTCAAAATCCGGATCTAATTTGGACAAATGACTTTACTTGACTTATATTGTTACAATTATATCACTTGACATTGGCAAAATTGTTTGTCGAAATGACGGACAGAGGCCATTAATGAAGAGAAGAAGAAGAAGAACGGCGGCCGTCAAAAGTAGCCCTACACTGAAATAACTATAGGGAGTCTCCATAGCTTTAACCCATACTGGGTGGCCGGACCACCCATGCCTTTCTACCATCTGTGCGCTCCGAATTAGCTCAGACTGGGCCCATATCCTAATTCTGTATGGACTTTACACTTTCGTTGTACTGAGGTATTCATCATCATCATCCAAATGTACCTTCGATTAGATCTTAAACCCAAACTCATACAAAAATAAATAAATAAATATTCACGGACACTTAACACAACGCCTTCTAGTCCCAAACTAAGCAAAGCTTGTACGATGGAAACTAGATGGCTGACAGAATACATACATACATTTTTTTTTGTAAATACATACTTATAATACATAGAAACACCCAGACACAGAACAAACATCTATGTTTACAACACACAAATGTTTGTTCTCGGTGGGGATCGAACCCACGACCCACAGCACGGAAGGCAGAGCTACTACCGACTGAGCCATGACGTCTGTCAAAACAATGACAATTCAAAGTGATCAGTGAGATTTTATTGATTTTATTTGCTTGGTCAATCTTCATCAATAATCTAAGTTAAGCGATGTTCTGCGCACTTTATGAATGGGTGACCGTAAGTGGCATTTACATCTGAGCGCTTCCGTGCTTTGAGCACGTTAAACTGTCCCGGCTCTAGCAGTCGTTAAGCCACGACGGAGGCCTTAAGGCGGCCTAAAAACTACGTCGCCAGAGTTGGCCACTCATACGAGCTTGCTTTTATGAATAAAAGCATTTTGACTTTGACTTTGAAATTTCTAAATTCTAGTAGAGCTCGTCCGGTGAAGTGTACCGAAGTATGGGTGCTATGCTTATACACGCATACATTTTTACGGCTTAGAGAATGCAGTGCGATGCCTCACAGGACACGTCCCCTGAGCGGACTCAGTGAGGCAGTGTATATAGATAGATATCTTTATTGCCCACCAAGAAAAAAGAAGAAAAACAATACAAGAGAAATAAGCTAAAATTATGAGGTAGGTACTTTGGGCGGTCTTGTCGCTATAGGCAATCCCTTCCAGATCAACCTATAATAGGCGGAGGCTACTTAACATCAGGCAGGCTATCTGCTTCAACCATCATATTCTCATTAAAAAAAAACCATAGACTCGCAACCACAGATCTCTACCACTTGAAAGGCTTGACCATAGACTATAGAAGGTTCATTTGATGTAACAGACTATACCACTTATTACATTCCAAACTATAAAAGTGACCGGAACAACTCCCGGTTACTTTGTAGCTTCCGCAACTAATCGGAACTGCTTTGAAAGACCGCGCAATAAACTGGGCCCATAACCTTAAATAAACAGCCCCTTAAATGCTTAAAGTTCTTTTGTTTATTAATTACTCCTTAAGTTGTATAAACAACTAGCTGATACCCGCGACTTCGTACGCGTGTGAAACTTTCCACCAAAATATCTGACAACCAGTATACGATGAACCTCGTGCCAAAGGCTGCTTTTGGTTTAGAGAGTTCAAGCTGTATCTAAGAATCCACGTCTTGGATATCAATAAAATATAGCCTATGTTTCAATCCGAAGAAAGAGCTTCCGAATGGTTATAGGTTTCGTTGAAATTGGTCCAGTGAGTAGATAAGGCGTGATCCGCGAACAAACAAACAGACAACAGGCTTTTTTGCAGTTTTATAATAGTATAGAAGTAAAATCGACTTTATAGCAATGATAAAAGGGTAAAAATGGTTTAGAAAGGAGGTTTGGTTAGAATTTTGAAATATAAACTTTATATTAAAGAAAATTGAATTTGAAATCGAATGAGGTTTAAAATTTTCGAAAAAGGAATGCAATTCGTGCGTTGAATTATAAAATTTAATGTTTTAATTATATTGAACCTTTTAGCGCAGAAATTATGGTTTAATTTTCATTGTAGCTAAATTAGATTCTTTATCGGGCGAAGTAGTAATGGCAAGATTGTTCGACGCGAAATGTCTTCATTAGAGGCTTCGTTGGTGGCGCCGACGATAAAGAACCGAGAATTTTTCTTCTTTGCTCATTTTTAATTGTTGCCGGTAATGTTTCATTGTGTTCTTACTAAAAATATTTGTTAAAAACGTTTTTGGAAACAATTCAGGGACACATTTACCAAAAATTTTTAGTATTTTTCGTATTTAGCTTTTGAACCAAAAATAAAAGATGAGCTAGGTACTTAATTTTTTTTATATGATAAAAGTAATTGAACAAACTGATAGCTCACCTGATGTTAGCTAGTAACTTCTGCCTATAACAATGCATTACCTCACAGAGCAAGTCCAATGAGGACGTGCCCTGTAAGGCAATGCACTGCGTCCATCACTCTGAGACGTAAAGTTGTTGAAGTCTCATGTGCCTGTAATTACACCGGCGCCCTTACCCTTCAAACCGGAACACAGCAATGCGAGCATCGCTGCTTGGTGGCAGAAATAGGTACGGTGCTAGTACTGAACCCGGACGAGCTCTCACAAAGAGCTCTACTACTTCAAATTTACTTAAATGTACTTTTAAATTTAACTTTATTTTTCTTTTTTATTTACCTACTAATTAAAGGTAGTTGAAGTAAAGTTTTCCCAGGTGTTCTGATGTTAATACCAATTTTGAATTATTGTTTTTTTCAAACCTAAAAACATTAGACAACAACAATGACAGGCGTCATGGCTCAGTCGGTAGTAGCTCTGCCTTCCGTGCTGTGGGTCGTCGGTTCGATCCCCACCGAGAACGAACATTTGTGTGTTGTAAACATAGATGTCTGTTCTGTGTCTGTGTGTTTCTATGTATTATAAGTATGTATTTACAAAAAAAATAATGTATGTATTCTATCAGCCATCTAGTTTCCATAGTACAAGCTTTGCTTAGTTTGGGACTAGAAGGCGTTGTGTTAAGTGTCCGTGAATATTTATTATTAGGTTACTTGAGATAGGTACCTAAAATTTTCTTAAAAAATTCTAATCTAAGTTCACACGCTAAAAAGCTATAAAAAAAAAAACCGAATAAAATTCGTGCGCTTAACCAAATTAGAATTAAAAAAAAAACAAGCACCTGTCAAAAAACAACATGGCGGCTCATTAACGGTCTCTGATAGAGTCATTAATGTCGAATTTGTTGATTTACGTCCAATCTGATAATTTATTGTTGTTTTCAAACAACTTATTTGCATATGCGGTATTTTGATATAATGTTACAGTTTTTATGCATTTTTCGGCGGTTGTGAGTGTGACACACGGACATATAATTTGACACTAAAAACTGGTAAAATTACCTACATCGAGTTAGGATCTTAGCTCGATGTAAAATTATCAAAAAAATTGTGATCGCTTTTATCATAACTGCGGAAAAGTCACAAAAGTACGTCATAAATTTTTTGGGTGCATAATGTCCAAGAATATAAATATTTATTTTTATATGTATATACGTAAGGTATTTATTTATTCTGTTGTTTAATTCTGAAACTAAAAGTTATTCAGACTAAATTAAACTCGCAAAGTTATCTGAGATTTTTACAAAGCAATCCTTCAGAATCGAGATTCGAGACTCAATCAAAATTTCCATATTCCAAAAGAAAAAATAACGAAAAAAGCTATCAATTGTGATTACAAATCATCATCAATATAATTATATAAAACTCTTTTGAAGCTGACAGAGAATCAACGCACAGCCTAAACCATAAGTCCTAGAGGTATGAAATTAGTGTAGGGGTGCACTAAGGAAGGAATTTTGAAAAGTCGCATCCTAAAGGGTAGAACGCCAGCAACGCCGCGGGCGACGGCTAGTCTATCTATATTACTAATCTAGATCCAGGATATTCAGAATCAATTAAGAGATAAGGCGATGTGGATAAGGCAGTAGTCAGAAGCATATCAAAACATTATATTTACCACATGCCTGCTTTTTGCAGCGTAGTTTATATTCTAGACATGACAGATTGCCCACAACGGATCACAAACTGGTTTCCTCGCGACATTTTTCTTCATCGTTCGAGAAAACTTGTATTTATTATTTAATTTTTTTTTTTTTCCCCCACTGACAAAAATCATTTGTGTGTTGTAAACATAGATGTTTGTTCTGTGTCTGGGTGTTCCTATGTATTATAAGTATGTATTTACAAAAAAAAATGTATGTATGTATTCTATCAGCCATCTAGTTTCCATCGTACAAGCTTTGCTTAGTTTGGGACTAGAAGGCGTTGTGTTAAGTCGTGTCCGTGAATATTTATTTATTTACTTATTTATTTATTTAAATCACAAAATACACTGCAATTATCAGTTTATTTATTTAAAAAATTCACACAAACAAGTAGTGCTAGGAGGACTTAATGCTAAGAGCATTGTCTACCAGTCTTCCTGGGCGTGCAAAAAGGTGGTGTGGCGTGTTTTTATAGGTACCAAACAAGTTGTATATATACGAGAAATTATAAAACTACTAATATTATATATATCTACCTACATACTGAAGAATTTAAAATATACATAGCTAGGATACATCATCAGTTCAGCTAGTTATCATCTTGTTTGATTTGCTGATTGAAAGCTTGATAGCCAGAGTTTTGTTTCGATTAGTGACAAGCGAGAATCTGGAAACTCGCAGTTTTTGTATGGAGAAAAATAGTTTACAAATCTCCCGCTAGAGGCGCTTGTCGGATTTTAATACAAATTATCTCGCGAGTCGCTTCTCGATATGTGTTTCGATCAACAAAATAGAACTCAGACCACGAGCTCTGTGAATGGGGCCGACTAGGCTCAAAGGGTGGTATAGATCAGGCACTGCAGCGTTCCAACTATAAGGGTAAGGGTAAAAAGTCGACTATCGTAATCTCTCTTTCAAAGCCTTTTAATTTTATTACGAGAATTAGTATTTCCAATAAACTACATGATAAATATTTCTATTTAACACGAGAACTGGATTTCAGATATAAATTAAATCATAAAACCAATAAAAGTTTAGTACCTAATAAATTAAAAATCACAAAAATATGTTAAGCCGTTATTTGCTTGCCAACTTTTTTATCCGTGTGTATTATAAACCGGAAGCTAGAGTTAATCAATAAAATACTTTTAACTATGAATTAGATTATCATGTGTCAACTTAAAATTATACTGGCCATAAAATATCTTGATTTTGAAGATTTTATTTTTATACTAATTATTTTTATACGTTCAACTTGTGTGGCCTCATAGACCCGTATGTTGATTCAGTGCTCAAGCACTGATCTGCCCCCGTATCGTGCTCTCTGAACTGCTTCCGCTGGCCCAGCATAATGTCTAGTGATGTGGCTACAGATATACGAAAACAAGAAGCTTTTGACGGAAAAAAACGCGCTGAAACGCGCTAATGTCACTATTTAGTCATGAACCTGGCAGGTTTATATGAGACTAGCCGTCGCCCGCGGCGTTGCTCGCGTTCTACCCTTTAGAGTGTGACGTTTCAAAATTCCTTTCTTTGTGCACCCCTACACTATATAAGGATACTACCCTCCAAATTTCATACCTCTAGGACTTATAGTTTAGACTGTGCATTGATTCTAAGTCAGCTTCAAAAGAGTTTTATATATTTATATAAAATATAATAAGAAAGAAGAAGATAGATATCAATTCAATAAAATTTATCCATTTAACAGATGTTTGTTCTATGTCTGGATGTAACTATGTATACTAAAAAAATGTACCTATATAGGTACCTAAAGTATTCTATCAGCAATCTAGTTCCCATAGTACAAGCTCTGCTTAGTTAAATAAAAAATAAATATTCACGGACTCTTATCACAACGCCTTCTAGTCCCAAACTAAGCAAAGCTTGTACGGTGGGAACTAGATGGCTGATAGAATACATACCTACATACATTTTTTTTTGTAAATACATACTTATAATACATAGAAACACCCAGACACAGAACAAACATCTATGTTTACAACACACAAATGTTTGTTCTCGGTGGGGATCGAACCCACAGCACGGAAGGCAGAGCTACTACCGACTGAGCCATGACGCCTGTCAAGTTTGGGACGTTGCGTTGTGTAAAATGTCCAAGAATATTTATTTACTATGCATTATGATAATAAAAGAAGCTGGTTTGACTATGACAAAGTCTACAAGTCCAGAATACCTTTTTACATCCTCAGATGACGTCAGACCACCCACAGGCGAACTAATTAAGATATTAAGGGGTAATTACGAACGTTATATCTCCCGATCTGTAGGCGGTTTGCAAGTCTCACTTACAACACTATGGAACGACAATTCCCACTAAGTCCGGTTTCAGAACTCATTTATTATTTATTTATTTGATTTAACTTTAACTAACACGGTTAGACCAATTACATTAGTTAAAGAGATAATTCTAATATGTCACATACATAGAAAATAAAAAAAACACATAACTTAAAAATGGAAACAATCATCATCATCAATCAATACATATAAAACTCTTTTGAAGCTGACAGAGAATCAACGCACAGCCTAAACTATAAGTCCTAGAGGTATGAAATTTGGAGGGTAGGTTCCTTATATAGTGTAGGGGTGCACTAAGAAAGGAATTTTGAAACGTCACACTCTAAAGGTTAGAACGCGAGCAACGCCGCGGGTGACGGCTAGTATTAGAAATAAAATTAGTCAAAACCTAGTCATTACATAGTCAAAAAGACATAAAAATAGACAAACAAAGCAATAATAATATAAAGGTCATAATATACATTAAATAAAATTTATCACAACTTAACTCATGGTTTCATCTTCAGATGATGATGATAACTTTTAAGTCATATTTAGGTCAGTTTTTCTAGTTTTTTTACTATTAAAACTACGAATGGAATTATAAAATCTTTATAATAAGTAATTATGAAATAGTTAACCTAAGAAATGTATTATTATTTTTAATGCAAATACCTACTATTTATTAACAGAGAAAATTATAACTAATACAGTATTTACAATATTTACAAAATACACATGAAACAGTTGAGCTATCTACAAACCGTTGCAAACGATTTATAGATAGCTCAACTGGTCCAAATACAAATGCAAATACTTACCTAAACAAATAATGTTTTTATTCACAAAGAAAATTACAACTAATGCGGTAGATATTTACAATATTTACAAAATATGAAATAGTTGAGCTATCTACAAACCGTTGCAAACGATTAAGTACTTAAATATTTTTCATTTTCGTTCTTCATCTTTTGTTTGTTCAAGTAGCCGTCACGTCCCTGTTACGTTACGGAACTTGTAAAGGGCCCCCGTCGGTATGCGTGGATGACTCATACCGATTATAGTCTTCTGATGGATTGTTATACCTTTGATGGTATTAAAGTTTATTCAGAATTTATTCAATTTACAGTCTCATTTCTTGTTTAATTGCCGATAAATATATAATGAGAGAAATTATTTGCGAGTTTATTAAAAATTGTAAGGAATTAACATTATTTTTTATATTTCTAGAGATTTGCACAATCTTCTTCTTTAATATTCTAAATATATAGAACTCTTTTGAAGCTGACAGAGAATCAACGCACAGCCTAAACTATAAGTCCTAGAGGTATGAAATTTGGAGGGTAGGATCCTTATATAGTGTGGGGGCGCACTAAGAAAGGATTTTGAAAAGTCGCACCCTAACGCGAGCAACGCCGCGGGAGACGGCTAGTTTTTTATATTTCTAGAGATTTGCACAATCTTCTTCTTTAATATTCTAAATATATAGAACTCTTTTGAAGCTGACAGAGAATCAACGCACAGCCTAAACTATAAGTCCTAGAGGTATGAAATTTGGAGGGTAGGATCCTTATATAGTGTGGGGGCGCACTAAGAAAGGATTTTGAAAAGTCGCACCCTAACGCGAGCAACGCCGCGGGAGACGGCTAGTTTTTTATATTTCTAGAGATTTGCACAATCTTCTTCTTTAATATTCTAAATATATAGAACTCTTTTGAAGCTGACAGAGAATCAACGCACAGACTAAACTATAAGTCCTAGAGGTATGAAATTTGGAGGGTAGGATCCTTATATAGTGTGGGGGCGCACTAAGAAAGGAATTTTGAAAAGTCACACTCTAACGCGAGCAACGCCGCGGGAGACGGCTAGTTTTTTATATTTCTAGAGATTTGCACAATCTTCTTCTTTAATATTCTAAATATATAGAACTCTTTTGAAGCTGACAGAGAATCAACGCACAGACTAAACTATAAGTCCTAGAGGTATACAATTTGGAGGGTAGTATCCTTATATAGTGTAGGGGCGCACTAAGAAAGGCATTTAGAAACGTCACACTCTAAAGGGTCTAGAACGCAAGCAACGCCGCGGGCGACGGCTAGTTTTATATAATTTAAGTTTTTAATTGGATCTAGTTATGTTCTTGTGATTTTTCATCACTAAATTGTTTAATTATTGTTGTTTGTGTGTTCTAATTGTTTTTTTTCTCGTTTGTTTTAGGACGAAGTAAGTACCGGACGCGCTCACGGCAGACACGTGAGATAAATCCTATTTTTTCCGTCATTTTTTGCATTTTTATATTTACTTTCTTTTAATTTAATATTTTTATGAGAGCCAAAAAAAGATTTAACTCTGGACTCTTGACTCTAAATTATTTAAAAAAAACTGTTCTCTTAGGTGTACCTATATTCATATTGGTCTTCTAAAGCTGAGCTAACTAAAATGATTGCTAAATCTGTAGGGCTACTCTTGACCGCCGCCGTTCCACATTGGATCCAGATTTTGACAGATTTCGTGTCATTTTGTACTGAAAAATGACAGGACTTCTGTCAAAATCTATGGATCCGGATTGGAACTGTGGTCGAGAGTAACCCCCCTGTTGTCATCTCTTTTCATTGTCATGCAAGTGACAATGACAGAGAATAAACCACGGTAAAATTACAATTGAATATGAATAAAGGGGTCTAGAGTACAGTTTTTTTAAATTAATTTTATTTACGAGTCAGAATATCATTTATCTCTAAAATGCAGACATCAATTTAATTCTAATTGCTATTCAAAATCACTATCAACAAAAAAAGTAAAATCACAAATAAAACAGCTTAAAAACTAAGCGCAGGTAAAGCTGGTACTATTTTATTTTTTAATCAATATTTGTATTCAAAATATATCAATACATTTAACTAAAATATATTTTTTTAAACTTAAACTTCAACCTATTCTTTGGCATCAGAATCTGATGCACGATGCTTTTTAACATAGAAATTTTGTAGCGATTGAATATCGATTTGGTTGGAATTTAATTATAATTGTTGCAACATCACAATCTAGAAATAAATATTTTGTCTATTATGTTTTTTGTGAGTTTTTAATAAAAATGCTAGAGTATTTTCATTGATTTGTGTGTTTTTCCGCTTTTATTGTTTTTTGTTATAAGTATGTGTTTCACATATAAGTAATAATAATTGTATAGCTAATGCTTGTCTTGTCACACGCACACGAACACGTTTCTCCTATAAGCTTCAATACTTATTACTCAATGATTCAAAGAAATCCTTTATCTATTTCACGAAGGCGGTTTGGCTATGTTTGTGTGCGTGCAGCGGAGCACTCAGACATACCGTGATAGAAAGAGACGGAGCGTACAATTGGCGTATGTGAATGCGCGATCACATAGATAGCTAAACGGACTTCGTGGGATAGAACAGTAGTCAAAATACACATTTAATTTTGGGCAGTGCGGTGTATCCAGGTTTTGGTTATGAAAGGGTTTGACCCAGGACTTTAGTTTGAAGGTTTTGGGTTCATATCAGGGGTTTCCTTGACAAACCCTGGTCTACCCTTAAGGGGCCGTATTTTGATTTTGGCTCATTTAGTTAATTTTTCGAACTCAGTAAATGTAAAATTTCTTAAGACACTTAAGACGTAGTGTGAAAAAATAAATGTATACTAGCTTCGTTCCAGTTAACCCACCAAGCGGTCGGTGCAATATTTTGACCAATTTTATAAAAAACCGTGAATTGGTTAAGATATTGCATCGTTCGATTGTGTGGGCAAGTCATCGTGATAGCTGATTATCATCATCATCAAACTCAATCATTTCAATCATGAGGAACACTTTGAATCATGGTTATGTGGTTTTTAGTGGCGCGCTCTACCGCACAAAAGTGACAACTTTTTTCCCACTAATACGAGTACACTACAAAATATTAACAGAGGGCTTAGTACGACTTTTGGTGTGTAAGTCTGGTGTAAAACGTCTGACGCCCAGCACACCAGTGGGCGCTGATTTGTATGGAGACACTGAGCGGATTCTTTGAGAAACTTGGTCTACACCAAGCCGGTACTCGCATGTCGAGCGTCTCAAAGAATCCGCTCAGTGTCTCCATACAAATCAGTGGCCACTGGTGTGCTGGGCGTCAGACTTTTACACCAGACTTAGACACCCAAAAGTCGTACAAAGCCCTCTGGATGTGGAATGGAAGGACCACTAAAGCACTAGTCAGCCAAGAGCTTAATAAATACTTAGGGGAATGCTTAAAATGTGTTGTGTGCTATTATAATTATTTGTTTGGGATTCTATTTTATAACTAAACCATACTTAAATACAACTTTTTTTATACTGTGTGATTAATTTGTGTAATTCGGATATGATGTTGTGTCTTAGTACCTACCTATAGCTAATAATTTTACTTATCATATTTTTTGTGTGTTTGTGTATAGTTTTGCACGTTGTTTGTTTGTTAATTGATGTTTGTTTTTGTGTTTTGTTTATTTTTCTGTTTGTGCTTTATTTTATTATATTGTGTGTAAATTAGTTTTTGTGATGTTGCAACAATTTAACTACAAGGTTGAAATAATAATCACGTGGCTTAGGTATGTTATACATTTTTGAATCAACATTTCCGTAAAAAAATCAAGTGGCAATATTGAAACTGATATTTCCAAAAAAACCAAAAGACCAATAAATTATTGACGTTTGATATTCTGTAGCGATTGTAAAGCGTCAACTTAGCTAAAATGAGAGATTAGGATAAATATTTCAAAATCATACATTCGGAATTTTTAGATTTATATTTATCTGTAACCTAGCTAGCTAACTTTCCTAACATGACAGATTATGATAAAAAATTCAAAATCATACATTCAGAATTTTTAAGCCCAAGCCATCTAAAGTCAGGTCCACGATGTTTTCCTTCACCATTTAAGATTAGGATCTTTAGAATGTACGTTTTTTCCACACATTTTTCTTACAGGTCCACGTACTAGACGACCTAAGAAGCCCCCAGGAGAGACCAACCCTAACGATGAGAAACGACCCCGAACTGCCTTCTCTGGACCTCAACTTGCGAGGTTAAAGGTATGACTATAAACACACTGGTTTATTTTTACCCGACTCATCTATTGAAGATGATTTATACAGCGTCAGGAGGCAACCTATGCCTACACTTAACGACACACTGTAGTGCCTGGGACAATGTTTAGATGGAGTAGGCTTGTAGTACTATACCATCCTCTCAGCCTAGTCAGCCATATCCACAGGAAAGGAAATAAATAAGATCTTAAATTGAAAAAGAGACGTTTTTAAAATAACACCCTTGCAGTAGAAATAATGATAAATATTTTTGTCCCCAGCATGAGTTCGCAGAAAACCGCTATCTGACTGAAAGAAGACGACAGGCCCTGGCAGCCGAGCTAGGTTAGTACATGTTCAGTGGCTACCTCTGTCAGCAATATACTCTTTCGGTCTTATTCCAGAACGGGGACTAAGAAAGTCACGGTTTAAACGTGAAGGTTTATACAACCCGGCCGAATTAACATGACACCTGGCTCGGAACTCGATACTTCCCCCGCTACACCGCTTAATTCGGCCGGGTTGTATAAACCTTGACGTTTAAACCGTGACTTTCTTTAGTCCCCGTTCTGGAATAAGACCGTTGGTATTCTATGAGAAATCTAGATCCCATACTACAAGCTTGGCTTAGTTTGGGACTAGAGAGCATTGTAGGCGTTCATGAATAGTAAAAAAAAAGACGTTCAATACTAAGTAACTACAAGACATACAAGTAATCCTAACTTTTGTTCCCAGGTCTAGCAGAAGCCCAAATCAAGATCTGGTTTCAAAACAAACGCGCGAAAATAAAAAAAGCCTCTGGTCAGAGGAACCCCTTAGCTCTGCAGCTGATGGCTCAGGGTCTGTACAACCACAGTACAGTACCCCTCACTAAAGAAGAAGAAGAGCTGGAAATGAAGGCTAGAGAGCGGGAGGCACAGAACAGAGCATAGATAATAGAGTTTACAAAATATCAGAATACTTCAAACAGTTGAATAGGTCTATAACCCAACCATAGATATTGGGACTTTTTAACAGAAAGAGAGCTGGAATAAGGCTAGAGAGAGGCAGATTCAAAGCATAGACAATAGAGTTTACTAAAAAGTCATTTAAAACAGTTGAATAGGTCTATAACCAATATAACCATAGACATAAAGAGTATCTCTAACAAAAAAAGAAAAAGAGATGGAATAAGGCTTGGGAGTGAAAGGCACAGACAGCATAGACAATAGGGTTTACAAAAGTCAGTTGAAATACTTTGAAAATGTTATATTAGTCTATAATGAGAATCACACAGTTTTATATTTTGTCAGATAATTTGTTTCCATACAATTTGTATTGGTTAAATTTATTGTAAAAATTTACAATAAAAGTTAAAAAAACACACAAAACTTTGTAAAAATGAAAAGTGGTAAATTTTAATTTAATTTTGTTATTATTGTTATTATAATAATAGTAAGACGCTTTGTAAATAAACCTATTAAGTAATTAACTAATGTCAACTTTTGTAAAATATTAAGATAAATAATTTATCAGTTACAGCCATTGTAAAAACAATTAACTGCTAGTTTAAGTTTTTGTTAATAACAAAATTCTGACAAATAGTTTGTAAATTACAAAAGTTCCATATAAATAGTTTTGTAAGTTTAAAGTTTTTGTAAATATATTAGATTTAAAATTAATATTTAAATAATAATTTAATATTTAAGTTATTTATTGTGCAATGGTAGCAGTATTAGTAAATTATAAGATTGGTAAGAAATTTAAAAAAAACATCTCAAAATGCTTGGACGGGTCTCTGACAATTTTTTTTCTAAATATCATCTTAAATAATGACAATCTCTCAGGAGTCCACAGACTAAAAAGACAAAATAGTTTAACCTTTGGTCTGCTTTGTCAAGGCGCAGTCCAAAATATTAAAAACTCTAAAAGTAAAAAAGATTTTTAATTTGTTATCAATCTTAAATGTAGCGGTTATTAGAACGACTTGATTAAAAAAGATTGTGTCAATATGTTGTTTTACTTTTGAACCACCTATAGCTGAACACTCCACGACTTAAGCTTTGGTCTCCGATCGTAACGCACAACGCAGCGGTATGCGGCATGCGGCGCCGGACACATAATCGTATGCAAAACGTCTAGTATGGTCTCTTGTTACATCGCAGTCTGCGTCAGCGGCGAGGAGCAAACGCGGTACTCTGCGTTGAGCCGCACACCGCAGCGTTGTGCGTTACGATCACCGAAACGCTGCTCTACTAAATTGACTCTAAACTTCATTGACCCTTACGACCGCCGCGAGGTCGAAAATGCTGAAAAATTGCACTTTTTTGATGAATTCACGTTAGTTAAGAATCTTGTTAACAATTTGTAATGTTCTCGATAACACACCTTTGAGTATTTAACTTTTGACATTTCTGCGTGACTTCTTCTTCTTCTCTTCAATAATGGCCTGTGTCCGTCATTTCGACAGACAATTTTGCCAATGTCAAGTGTTAAAATTGTAATAAATAAGTCAAGTCAAGTCATTTGTCAAGTCGGCTGTCGTTGGTTTTGAAAAGAAAATGGTGGATTTTCTCTTCAAAACCTTACACGAATTTTCACATTCAGAATTATCTCGTCTTCAGAGAGGTACCACGAGTAGAAGTGTCAAAAGGACAATAAGAAGGCGCGTTTTATCCAAGACTACCCACAGATAATGCAATAGTTTTTTTTTATGATAAAAGTAATGGAACAAGCTGATAGCTCACCTGATGTTAAGTAGTAACTTCTGCCTATAACAATGCATTACCTCACAGAGCAAGTCCAATGAGGACATGCCCTGTAAGGCAATGCACTGCGTCCATCACTCTGAGACGTAAAGATCTTGAAGTCTCATGTGCGTGTATTTGAAGTTTAACCAACTTCAAAGAAGGAAAAGGGTCTTAAAAATTAATAACAGAGACTTAATACGTAATACTTATTTTTAAGAAACGTCTCTGGGTGTGGCTAATGGTTACTTATCACGAGGTTACATAAAACAACCCTTACATCAAAGCATTAACAATTACAACACAACATAGTATTATTTAATGATATTAGCTGTAATTATGAACCCTTTGGGGCTGTAATTATTTAGTGCATTGTTTGTACTATTATGAAGGGTTGTGGGTTCAATTCTCTACTAATTAGTACCTATTTAATTAAGTATCGTCCATCACTTTGAGACGTAAAGATCTTGAAGTCTCATGTGCTTGTAATTACACCGTTCTCAAACTGGTGCAGAATGCCTTCACTTGACAGGACTGTACGTACGTACACTCTAGGGGTTGATATAAAAACGTGTGGCGTGACAAATCGGGAATTCAGCTCGATTCAGCAACAATTTTTAATTTCGTTTCTTTGACACTGTTTTAAGGGGTTTTACGGGTTGGGGTTGTTTGAAGGGTTTTTTTGTATGTTTAATATATTTACAATTTTATACATTCAAATTATTTTATTTATTTAATAATAAAATAACATTGGAACATTGGAAGTCTATGGGGGAGACCTTTGCCCAGCAGTGGGACGATATAAGTTAAATAAAAAAAATAACATAACAGATTGCTCCAAGGCGTTGTTCTATTTAGGACTAGAAAATAATTATAAAATATTTACATTAAAAAGCACTTAAGTATACTTACAAATAACAGCTTAAAAATATTGGTAGGTACCTATTATAGCGTAGTCTACTCAAGATAACTTAAAAAAAAAAACTTATTTTTCAAAAAATATGGTTACCTAAGTACCTGTCTATCTATAAATATATCTGTCTGTCTCACTTAATTAAAACATAAAAATAAGTCGCATTTATACTTATACTAGTGAAAGTAACGTATAAAAGACAGTCTATTGACTTTGGCAAAACGTTTTGCGCGCGAAAACAACACCAAGAAAAATCCCTTCCCTCCTGTATCGAATCGAACGAGTCAAGTAAAAAAATAGTTAATTTAAAATGTTGGACGCGTGCTTCGGATTCCGAGGGATAAGGCACGGTTTACATGGCGCTGGAGAGATTTTTATACAAAATAAATATCCTATAGAAATTTAACACAATTCTACTTAATATAAAATATAATATTATGTGCCGTTGTCGTCAAGGAATATGGAAATTTTAAGCAATTTTAAAAGGTGTTTCAATTTGAGTGACTGAGTGACGTTTCAGTATTCGTCCCACTACTGTCAAAAGTTAATTACCGTTCTAAATAATGCCATCTCGTTTTACTTAGATAGAGAGTGAGAAATAGTGACAAAAGAATCAATCTAAGTTAATTAATCTAAGTTTAGAGGTGATTCTAAGTAAGAACAATAAAGATCGCGTCAATAAAATACTAAATAAAATCTATAGAAAGATATTTTCTTTTAATATGAACCAATTACTTACTATAATTTAGTTTTTTAGATATAAAGCGTGTTAAAAATAATCTATGATTTGTAGTTAAATAAATTTAATCTAAAAAAAAATTAAAGTTTACTTAATGAGAAACAACTCAAAATCAAAAAAATCAAAAAATATAATTTATAATCCCAAATCCATCTCCATGTAAACCCACCCCATCGTGACAAGGGGTGCTCCAAATTCCAGACGAGAGCAATAGTAGGTGTTATTTTTACAGTTGAATAAAATAGGGGTGTTTTTATTGTGTTATCGATTTTGTACTATTTGGTTATCTCTACCCTTAACATTGCAAACACTCCATTAGACAGTATAAAAAAACAAAATGAATTGTCCAAGTGGCTAACGTGTTTTTTTTAAATATCAGAATATAACAATGTGATATAACAATTAGGTACAATTATTCACAAAGAAAATTACAAGTAATACAGTATTTACAATATTCACAATATTTACAAAATACACATGAAACAGTTGAGCTATCTACAAACCGTTGCAAACGATTTATAGATAGCTCAACTGGTCCAAATCAGTAGCAATCGGAAGCGTGTACAAGACACTGGCTGCATAAGCAAGCTGAATAGCAATGCTGATTAGGTACAATACAATACAAAAAAGTATATTTCCAAAGAAAAGGTAGGTACAACATATTTAACATTACATGGGTACATAAAAATATAAAATATTTAATAAATACAAATATTAGCTAACGTTTCCTCACATTACTAGGCAAAATTCCCCTTAAAACCTAGTTTTCCTCTCCCAGTGGGGGCGGGAAGGGGGGGGATTATTGTCTCATAAAAACCTCCCAGATTTAAGCCTGGCAGGTTTTCTGAACTGTTTTCAATTTCATACTAAATCATAGGTATTCTGTGACTAAATAGTGATATTAGCGCGTTTCAGCGCGTTTTTTTTTCGTCAAAAGCTTCTTGTTTTCGTATATCTGTAGCCACGTCGCTTGACATTATACTGGGCAGCGAAAGCAGCTCAGAGCTCGCGATACGGGGGCAGGCCTCATCCCACCAACTCTAGTCATAAAGATTTTACAGTCATAAGAATGTCTTATCGATACGAGATCTCTTCCAGACAAAAAATACTAAATCACTCAAAAATTAAAGTAACACTCATCGAGAAAACTTAAAAAAAAACCGTTTGACACTGTCCAACTAAAATATCTCATAAAAAATAAAAAAAAACTTATAAAAAGTAAAAAAAACTTGATCTATCAATCAAGTAACAAGAACCTGAGACCTAAAAAACAAAAGTGTGACGAAAGATAAGGTGAACGACCTTTTGACGGGAGACCACCCACGAAGCGAGCGGAATTAAAGGATTTTAGGTTTCGCGTCATTGGTTAGCTCTTGGTCACTCAAAGTCAAAGTAAGGTTACTTAGTTAAAATCAATACTTATTACTTACTAGGTGCCGCCCGCGACTTCGTTCGCATCCCGTTGGATCCCGTTAATTTTTCGGGATAAAAAGTAGCCTATGTGTTAATCCAGGTCACGGACAATATATATTGCAAGTTTCATCCAAATCGGATCAGTAGTTTTAACGTGATAGAGTAACAAACATCCGTCCATCCATACTTACAAACTTTCGCGTTTATAATATTAGTAGGATGTGAATGTGAGTGAAAATTACAAATGTATACAAGCTATCACATGACTTTTTTCTGAAATGTCATTTTTTATCTTTTTAGCTAATGCAAATTGCCAAATTAGCTAAATTAGAGTAACTTTTAAAATTAGTAGAATATTCTATTATTGTCACCTGGCTGGTCAACGAAACCAGCCGACTTGACGAATGACTTGACTGATATCTTCTTCTCTTCAATAATGGCCTCTGTCCGTCATTTCGACAGACAATTTTGCCAATGTCAAGTGAGATATTTGAAATAATATAAGTCAAGTCATTTGTCAAGTCGGCTGTCGTTTGTTTTGAAAAGAAAATGATGGATTTTTTCTTCAAAACCTAACACGAATTTTCACATTCAGAAAAACCACTTTACACACATTTATTCCAATGGCGCACACTTTATGTTACGACCTAAGTATTATTGGTTAAAATTCCACCAAAATTAAACAACAATACTCACAATAACACAAGAAAAACTATTAAAATACTTGCTGGTCAACAAAACCAGCCGACTTGACGAATGACTTGACTGATATTATTTCAAATATCTCACTTGACACTGACAAAATTGTCTGTCAAAATGACGGACAGAGGCCATACATAAAAGAAGAAGAAGAACCGAGATTTTGCAAACAGATAATGGCAGAACAGTAACATGTTGCAAAAGCCATAAACCAAGAAGTTGGAAGTTGAAGAGAGATTTTATAGAACGAAGCCGGGAACGGAAGCATGTAACTATGAGTAAGTACCTGTTTAAGTAAAAATAAGTAAACTGAATAAAAATAATTCAATTCAATTCATTTATTTCTCAGATTTCAAGATCCATATTTTGTTAGTTCACGGTACATGTCGAATGGGTTAGAGTATAGAGATTATATTATTACCTATAGCTAGGTAATATAATGGAAAATGAATTGACTCTATAGCCTAGTGACACAGATTTTTTTTAATGATGAATTTACAGTTATTCAAGATTTGACAGGCGTCATGGCTCAGTCGGTAGTAGCACTGCCTTCCGTGCTGTGGGTCGTGGGTTCGATCCCCACCGAGAACAAACATTTGTGTGTTGTAAACATAGATGTTTGTTCTGTGTCTGGATGTTTCTATGTATTATAAGTATGTATTTACAAAAAAATGTATGTATGTATTCTATCAGCCATCTAGTTTCCATCGTACAAGCTTTGCTTAGAATGGGACTAGAAGGCGTTGACACGTCCGTGAATATTTATTTATTATTTTATTTATTTATTTCACTAACAATTTACCAAAAAGTGCAACATTTGTCTAAACTTAAGTTGAATAAGAAAATTATCAGGAAGTAACAATCATTTTGTTTGTATAAAGCGATCGATCGAGATCAATACGAGAAGGAATTTGAAAATAGAATGTGCGAGGCGCCAGCCAATCAGATTCTAGGGTTGTCACCTTATGCATGGGTAACAAGGTAAATAGTAATGGTGCGTAGGTTATTGAAATAGATATAGATTTTTTTTATTATGCCATTTTTACAAAATAGGTATTACAGAAATAAATTTTAAAATTAAAAATAAAAATGTTATGTCATTAATTGATGGTTATGGTCACTAATCGACATTTCTGTCGCTGACAGACTATTTCATGCCATGTTTGTATTGAAACAAATTTTGGGACGAAACAGTAATAGAAATATTAATAAAATTTACGTTATTGTTTCGTCCCAGTGGTCCGAAACTAGAATACCTTATTGCAACTATGGGGCAAATGCAATAACTTTTAGACCCGTAGCTCTTAAAGAAATCGTTACTCAAGCATAGATTTTTGTATGAAAACCTCTTCATACAAAAATCTATGCTTGAATCCAGATCAGTGCTTTAGCAGTCAATCATTATATCTGGGTTTAGTGGTTAGTTAAACAAACTAACAAACAGACATCCACACAAAACCCATTCCGTTATTCGATCAGGGTTTAAAAACACACAAAAATTATCATTGCAATCTATCATAAGTGCAGTATCCGATACACAGTGGCAACCCTAACTTAACGTCCAATCAGCGGCCAGCTAGTCTATCTATCACACGAGTCCAAATAAAATAAAAACGTGCCGCGTGGGTGGCCGATAATAATATAAATTTACTTAGATCGTAATCGCGTGTAACTCGCCTAGTCGTGTGCAAGTGCCCTTATTACAACTGCACACAGGTGGTGAGTAATGACACAAACTGTTTTATTAGCAGCTACATTGCCTTGCAGAGCACGTCCTCCGAAGTTTTGCCTTAATAATTGATCGAGTAAGCGAAGCGAACGAGATCTTAGTGACAACTTGGACAAAAATGCTTTGTATTTTTGTTCGACGAGATCTTTTAAACCGCTCATCCGATCTTCATAAAATTTGGTAGGTATACGGATAGTACTTTTAAATTTTACTGGTTTGTTAAATGAAGTAAATCGGTCAAGGGGTCGTGAAGTTATGAGGGTCCAAAGGGAGTAAAAAAAAGTCATGTAATAATATCAAGTAGGGTGTCATATGATAGAGTTTTGTTTAGACATTTCAAAACCGATTTTATTTTGATTCTAGGTCTAATAGTTTTTAAATTGTTGTAAAAAATACAAAATTGGCACACCCAGTATAACGTGAGCTACCATTTCTTGGAGTTTCAGTGATTTTGTAGTTCAAGTAAGACTGGCACATAGCTAGACGGCGATTTAGAAGCGATTTGCAAAGTTTATTACAACCATTGGTCAATAAAAATTGTTTGGGTTTTATTAACCTCCGACCATCACGAGATCTCAGTTCGCGGCGAACTACTAGTGAGTAGAGGGAGCGATATTAAATGATCTACGATGTTGAACAGTTACCTGAGCTTCAATTCTATAGATATGTCCATATGCTCTATAGCATGACTTCGGAGGACGTGCCCTGTGAGATAATTTAACTGTAGTTGGGAGAGCAAAATGATCTGACGAACTGATGCAGTTACCGCTCTGCTTTAGTCATATTATCTCGCAGAGCACGTCCATCACAGTCATGCATGCATAAATAAATAGAGGAAATGATCCACGACGTTGAGTGATTATCTCTGCTTTAAGTTACATAACCTCACAAAGCACGTCCTCCAAACTCAACCATGAGTGGAAAAAAAAGAGACACCTTTGACAGGCGTCACAGCTCAGTCGGTAATAGCTTCCTTCCGTCGTGGAAGGCAGAGCCGTGAGAGTCGTGGGTTCGATCCCCACCGAGAACAAACATAGATGTTTGTTCTATGTCTGGGTGTTAATATGTATCATAAGTATAACTACCTGGTCTATGTATTTACAAAAAAATGTATAAAAATATTCTATCAGCAATCTAGTTCCCATAGTACAAGCTTTGCTTAGTTTGGGACTAGAGGGCGTTGTGATGTCCAAGAATATTTAATTATTTATCTACCTATCTGATTATCTAAATACACAGTCTAAATATTGTGACGCGAGATAACATCTTGATTTGACATTGACAGTTGTGACACTTTGACAGGTGTCGTGACAGTTATGATGCGTGTGTAATCAATTATTCATAATAACCGTTCATTCTGTAGGCGATTCTGTCTTTTTTTGGGAGCAACATTGGCACTTTTCTTTTAATAGTTTTTCTTGTGTTATTGTGAGTATTGTTGTTTAATTTTGGTGGAATTTTAACCAATAATACTTAGGTCGTAACATAAAGTGTGAGCCATTGGAATAAATGTGTGTAAAGTGGTTTCTCTGAATGTGAAAATTCGTCTCCAAGTTTTGAATGGAAAATCCACCATTTTCCTTTCAAAAAAAACGACAGCCGACTTGACAAATGACTTGACGTGACTTATATTATTACAATTATATCACTTGACATTGGTAAAATTGTCTGTCGAAATGACGGACAGAGGCGATAAATAAAAGAAGAAGAAGAACGGTGGTGGTGCGGTGTGTTTGGAACAATTTGGAACTCTACAGAGCCAAGAACGGGTAAGAAACTACCTCACGAAACGATAATGAAGGAGTGATAACTGTGAATAACCACTAATAAATTTGGACCAGTTGAGCTATCTATAAATCGTTTGCAACGGTTTGTAGATGGCTCAACAGTTTCATGTGTATTTTGTAAATATTGTGAATATTGTAAATACTGTATTAGTTGTAATTTTCTTTGTGAATAAATGTTTAGATAAATTAAAAAAAAACTGATAAAGTCTGGATATGATTCTGATTGAATTTCCTTTGAGAATACTGATGAATACCAACGTCGTTTGCGATATCAATGAATTACAAAATTTACAAACGAAAGTAGCATACTCAAGGTTTTTAAGGACTTATTCTTGGATATCAATAGACAATAACCTGTGTAACTATTTGTAAAAAAGTCTACCAAGTATGTGATTGAAATTTAACTTTGATTTTCATTATTGTGATCCCAATTTTCTACTTTTTTATCGAAACTTGTACAAAGATTTAATTTTGTCTAGTTTTTGCATAATTTTTATTACAGTGCATTCGTTTGCCTGTAATTAGAAGAACGCTAGATATATAAGTAGGTAGGTACCTACTGCGTAAGATGAAATCTTTGTTATTTAGTGTATCTTGTGTTGGTAATCTTCTAATTAGATAAATTTATTTTGAAGCTGACTGACACTTAACGCACAGCCTAAACTATAAGTCCTAGGCTGAAATACTCAAACGTCATTCAAATTTGAGCACCACTTAAAATTGCTCTGCCTCTGTTTGACATTACTCTTTTGTAAGAGATGGCAATAATTTAGGCGTGACTTAAATTGAGTGGCGTTTGAATGGCGTTTGAGTATTCGACCACTAGAGGTATGAAATTTGGAGGGTAGTATCCTTATATAGTGTAGGGGTGCACTAAGAAAGGAATTTCGAAAAGTCACACTCTAAATGGTCTGGAAAGCGAGCAACGCCGCGGGCGACAGCTAGTTACAATCATAAGCCTATTAAGTTACAAAAAACTCAAAACTCAGAATCGAACGTCACGCCTCGGACTAAACTTTCCATTTATCGTTCGAATCTAATCAAATGACTGTCATGTCTCCACTCTATACTCTATGACCTGAGCGAGCGAGACAGCAATAACCACTCTGTGCACGTGCGAGGGAGAAGCAAGAAGACCACCCAAGATGTTGAGGCATTTCTACAATGCAATTTAGATTGGTCGCGAATGTCTTGATAGTTCGCTTTTTTGTATTTTTTTTTTAGTAATTATGATGTTTTTAAGTAATTGCGTTTTGTTTATGTTAATTATGATATTTATGTTAAGTTTGTTAATTATTTAACATTTTATTTTTATTTAAAGTGGAAATAAGATGATTTTTGAGATAAACGTGTTCCGTTATGGGACAGTCATGAATTTAAAAGTAAATTTATAGATAAGCCGTAAGTTTTTTTATTTATGAACTAGCCGTCGCCCACGGCGTTGCTCGCGTTCTACCATTTAGAGTGTGACGTTTCAAAATTCCTTTCTTAGTGCACCCCTACACTATATCTTTATATACTACCCTCCAAATTTCATACCTCTAGGACTTATGGTTTAGGCTGTGCGTTGATTCTCTGTCAGCTTCAAAAGAGTTTTTAATATATTGATAATGATGATGATGATGATATGTGAGTTTACGTTGTTTCTTTTTTTTTTATTATATAAAATTGCTCGTCTTTTCTGTTGATGCAGCCGACTAGGCTGAGAGGAGAATAGCTATAGTTACTACAAGCCATCGAAAAATGTTCCAGGCACTTAAGCGTCCTGTTCATCGAGGAATTGGTAAAAAACTTTATAGGCACGTCGTACTCCGACAGAGCTGACTCAACTCGAGTTTCGGCTCGAGTGAATGAATGAATGAATGAAAACACCTTATTGTACACCTTAAAACTAAATAACAAAATAATTACAAAATAAATATAGCTAAACATAAGTACAATAGGCGGTCTTATCGCTTAAAAGCAATTTTTTGCAGACTTCCGAGTGAAAATAGATCAACTCGAATAACCGACAGGCGTCATGGCTCAGTCGGTAGTAGCTCTGCCTTCCGTGCTGTGGGTCGTGGGTTCGATCCCCACCGAGAACTAACATTTGTGTGTTGTAAACATAGATGTTTGTTCTGTGTCTGGGTGTTTCTATGTATTATAAGTATGTATTTACGAAAAAAAAAATGTATGTATTCTATCAGCCATCTAGTTTCCATCGTACAAGCTTTGCTTAGTTTGGGACTAGAAGGCGATGTGTTCAGTGTCCGTGAATATTTATTTATTTAACTCGAGTTTGAAAAAACTCGACTTTTCACATCACCAAGCGATTGTAAAATGTTAGCTTGCAAGTACCAAGATTGTTAGTCTCCGCGCAGGTTGTTTTAAGAGTCGAGGAGTTTGCACCAATACATTTTTTGATCTGATTGTACTTGTACACTGACGATTTGGTTTAGAAAACACACGGGAATGTGTTACAAATTAGCGTTAAATGTAGATCAATATATATAAAACTCTTTTGAAGCTGACAGAATCAACGCACAGCCTAAACTATAAGTCCTAGAGGTATGAAATTTGGAGGGTAGTATCCTTATATAGTGTAGGGGCGCACTAAGAAAGGAATTTTGAAACGTCACACTCTAAAGGTTAGAACGCGAGCAACGCCGCGGGCGACGGCTAGTTAATTATAAAGATATTGAAAGTAAGGAATTATAAAACTTTATGGTGAAAGACAAGTTTGCTTGTATGGTCGTTTTACATCGATTTAGTCGATAATGCAACGTTCTGAGCGGTTATGGTGTGGAATCGTGGATGGGTGACTGAATCTACAGCGTGTATCTACAATGGCGACATTAAATGGACACACGGGTAGAGCTACTTAAAAGTATTTTTTTAAAAATAATTAAAGTACAGTCAGCTGCACTAGAATGTGTACAATTCGTGAATCGTACACATTCTAGTGCAGCTGACTGTACTTTAATTATTATTTTTAAAATACTAATTAGTAGCTATACCCGTGTGTCAATTTAATGTCGCCATTGTAGATTTACGCTGTATATAAAATAAAATAAAATTAATGTTAGTAAAACGCGTCGTTACCGCAGTATTTAGTTTTTCTTTATGACCTATGGTTTTGCAGAGATTACTGCTCAAAACCAAGCATGCAATTTTCTCCACACCTGTTTTTTATCTCCGAAATGTTCGTGTGCAAAACGCGACACTACCGCCCAGAATTCCCTCCCGTATGTTTCCATCCCAATGTTTGCACTACACTTCTCCTTAATCACTTACCCCCACTTCTTATAGTAAGTAAACTATATTTATACTAAGTATAAGTAAGTATACTTACTTTTGTGTTTGATTGATGTGGTACCTCTTCCGGTTTTCGGTGCTTTTGAAGTACTTATAGATGAGAAATATCCTACTAATATTATAAACACGAAAGTTTGTGAAGATGTATGAATGTATGTATGTATGTATGTATGTTTGTTCCTCTTTCACGCAAAAACTACTGATCCGATTTGTATGAAACTTGAAATAAATAATAAATAAAATAAATAACAATTATAATAAATATTCACGGACACTTAACACTACGCCTTCTAGTTCCAAACTAAGCAAAACTTGTACAATGGTAACTAGATGGCTGATAGAATACATACATATATTTTAGTTTTATTTTTTTCATATTGTCCGTGACCTGGATTAACACACAGGCTACTTTTTATCCCGGAAAATCAACGGGATCCAACGGGACGCAAACTTATTCCAAAGTCGCGGGCGGAAGCTAGCATCTTATAAACATTTTAACCATATTTCTGGCAAATAAACCATTTCATTTCATAATCTTTGAAATTTATAAATAACTAGCCGTTGCCCGCGGCGTTGCTCGCGTTCTACCCTTTAGGGTGCGACTTTTCCAAATTCCTTTCTTAGTGCACCCCTACACTATATAAGGATACTACCCTCCAAATTTCATACCTCTAGGACTTATAGTTTAGGCTTTGCGTTGATTCTAAGTCAGCTTCAAAAGAGTTTTATATATATTTAGAAAGAAGATTGTTTGTTTTAGTGCCCCTAGTTTGTATAATTGCTAAAAATCATCATCATCATCATCATCATCATCAACCTATATTGGTCCACTGCTGGACGTAGGTCTCTCCCAAGACGCGCCACTGAGCCCGGTCTTCGGCTCTTCTCATCCAGTGTTTGCCAGCTACATGTCTCAGATTGCTAAAAATAATTAAAAACTATTACAAATTAAAAAATGAGCGCGGTATTTTAAGCACTCACTCATCAGTTACTCGACTCATCACTCAAGCACAATGCGCACTCGGCGGTGGCGAGGCAAAAGCTGTTTTTTTTTTGTTTTTATTAGACTACTAATACAATGCAATAAAGCTAATTCGTTATTGGACAAAACCACACGCACGCAACTGCACAAAGATTTTTTTTTATAAATTTTGAATATGTTTAATTAGTGATGTGAAGAACACATACTTAATACCAAGTGTAAACTCTATAAATCATCATAATCATCATCAATATATATAAAACTCTTTTGAAGCTGACTAAGAATCAACGCACAGCCTAAACTATAAGTCCTAGAGGTATGACATTTGGAGGGTAGTATCCTTATATAGTGTAGGGGTGCACTAAGAAAGGAATTTTGAAAAGTCACACTCTAACGCGAGCAACGCCGCGGGAGACGGCTAGTACTCTATAAATGCTTACTTATATGATATATATGATTAGTGTACATTGTGTTGGTGTTCAATTAAATAAATAAATAAATAAGTGTTTTAGAAAAAAAAATGTTTGAAGTTAAGTTTTCTTGCTGGTAGTGAAAATAGTATGGGTCTAGTGGACACAGGCCCTTAGTCTCATACAAGTATAGTAAGTAGAGCATTGCATTACGAGACCACACACGTCGCGCCGCGTGCGCGCGCGCACAACATAACGTGGATATTCCTATACGATTCTAGTTGGAATAAAAAAAAATATTTACCTACTAGCTATTCTATTCTATTCTTGTCTATGGCCTTTGCAGTGTTGCCCGCAATTTCGCCAATGTCACGTTTTATTAGACCTTAGCTACCTACTAGCTGACCCGACAGACGTTGTCCTGTCATTCAAACTCTTACTGTCAAACAACTGACAGTTATTTCAAATGTGACATTAAAAAGTTTTCTTGAAAAAGGTTAAGGAAATTTCACCCCCCTTTTTAACCCCTTACCACCCTTTTTCCGGATTAAAAAGTAGCCTATGTCCTTTCTCAGGCTCTAGACTATCTGTGTACCAAATTTCATTCAAATCGGTTCCGTAGTTTTGGCGTGAAAGCGAGACAGACAGAGTTACTTTCGCATTTATAATATTAGTATGGAAGTATGGATTAGGATTGCCTGTTTGAACCCTTTTTTGAGAACATCACGAAATCTCAGTTTGAAGCAAAGTACTAGCAAGCAAGCTCGTGTGAGTTAGTGGCCAACTCTGTTGACGGAGTTTTTAGGCCGCCTTAAGGCCTCTGTCATGGCTTAACGACTGCTAAAGCCGGGACAGTTTAACGTGCACGAAGCAGGGAAGTTCTCAGATGTAAATGCCACCAACGGTCATCTATCCAAATAGTGACCGCGCAGAACGGTGCTTTACTTGGTTAATCGGTGAAGATTGACTAAGCAAGCAAGCCTAGCCACAAGCGCTTCCTACCTATGTATTTATTTTAAAATGTCGTATCCACACTTCACCTCCGCATTCTCTCGCTATTATCGTCCAGAAGCAATAAACGGCCGATATTAATAACAATAATACCACGATAGGCGACAGTTTATAATACCTGCCCGTGTCTGCCCATTTCTGCCTATTTCTGCCGACTTCTGCCACTTATGTCACTTCAAGTTTTTTTACTTCCAGAAAAGTACCTATCTAGCAATAATAATTTTACGATAGACAACAGTGTACCTAATATGATTTGCCTATTTCTGCCGACATCTGCCATTGAAATTTATTTTACACGTGCAAAAGTGTAATTTTTACATGAATTTTACATTTGAATTTTACATTCACATTAATAACAATAGTGATATTACGTCTTAGACATTACATCTGCCTATTCCTGGCAACTTCTGCCTACTTTTGCCATTTGAAATTATTTTACATATAAAAATGTCAAATATTTAAATTGATCGAATGAGCGAAGCCAACCGAGAAAGATAGATTGATAGATATTCTTTATTGCACACCAAGAAAAGAAGAAAAACAATAAAAGAGAAATAAGTTTTAAGTATGAGGTACAATGGGCGGTCTTATCGCTATAGCGATCTCTTAGGAGATATATATATATAACATCCCATGAAAAGGTGCGCTAAAAAGTATTTTCTTATCTTGGAAACGGCCGGCTCCACCAATTTTCACCAAACATGCCTATAAACATTTTTTGGTCGTGGTTTGCCTAGTTTAATAAAGAAAAATTCTGTATCATCAATCATCTATCATCATCAGTATATATAAAACTCTTTTGAAGCTGACATAGAATCAACGCACAGCCTAAACTATAAGTCCTAGAGGTATGAAATTTGGAGGGTAGTATCCTTATATAGTGTAGGGGTGCACTAAGAAAGGAATTATGAAAAGTCACACTCTAAAGGATAGAACGCGAGCAACGCCGCGGGCGACGGCTAGTACTTACATAAGGTGTTATAAACTGAAATTGGAATCAAAAGTAGGTACCTACTTGCTTTCACTCAGTAATTCCTTTTTTTTTAATCAAAAATCTCTTTGAAAAACGCCGACCGTGATCCAATACTTTCTACTTCCACTCATCAGTTTGTTTATAAGTATTCTAAACATCTTTAGCGCACTTAATAGTCATAATTGGAGGCGCAATGCCCAAATATGAACTGCTGGTATTCTTAGCTCGTGCCTCGAGCTAGTAGGATGGGTATTCAAGGCTACAAATTATTGTACTTAATATTCCTCAAGTCACCTAAGAGTATTTAAGTCTACGAAATATTATACTTAGACTAGCCGTCGACGCGGCGTTGCTCGCGTTCTACCCTTTAGAGTGTGACGTTTCAAAATTCCTTTCTTAGTGCACCCCTACACTATATAAGGATACTACCCTCCAAATTTCATACCTCTAGGACTTATGGTTTAGGCTGTGCAGTGTGCGTTGATTCTCTATCAGTTTCAAAAGAGTTTTATATATATTGATCACCTAGGTGACTTAGCCCTGCCCCCACATTATTAGTTCTGAAGTGCTTTCGCTGTCCAGCATAATGTCAAGTGACGTGGCTACAGATATACGAAAACAAGGAGCTTTTGACGGCAAAAAACGCGCTGAAACGCGCTAATGTCACTATTTGGTCACAGAAAATCTGCCAGGCTTAAACTTGGCAGGTTTTTATGAGACAACGATTGCTCCCCTGTCAGTCCCGGCTCTAGCAGTCGGTAAGCCATGACGGAGGCCTTAAGGCGGCCTAAAAACTCCGTCACAGGAGTTGGCCCCTAGCTCATACGAGCTTGCTTGCTAGATAAGTGTTTACCAAAAAAATTATAGAAAGTTCAAACAAAAATGCTACAGTTTAGAAATTAGTATCAATCATCGACTCTTGTTCAATGTTTATTGATCATGATCCCTTTAACAGAACACCAATATTGGAGGTTCGTCTTAGAACGGTGAAGGAAAACATCGTGAGGGTACTTGTTTGCTGAACTGTTTTCATAGATATTCTGTGAGTAAATAGTGACATTAGCGCGTTCCGCGCGGGTTTTTGCCGGCAAAAGCTTCTTGTTTTCGTATATCTGTAGCCACGTCGCTTGACATTATGCTGGGCAGCGGAAGCCAGTTCAGAGCTTGCCATACGAGGGTAGTATACCGTGCCCTCCGAAGCACGGACTTATCTAGTGAAAGTTCAAAGTCTGGATAGCTATGAAAAGCTTTAGGTATGATTCAAAATTACTCCTAAGAGCTGTCAATTTTGTTACAAAATAAAATAAATAAAAGTCATAGCCCTTTAGCCCTTTCAATAATCCAATTTACACGTCAACAGAGTAAATTAACAAGCTAAGTCTGGTGTAAATCATAACTTATGGGGTGTGGTGACGGATACTGTCTCGAGAGTAATTATAAAAATATAAAATTATCTATGAAAATTATATTCGTTTGTTTGTTTGTATAATAGATTAAAATTCATCGAAAATAGGCAATTTTTTTTTATTATAAATTTTTTTTGAACTCCATTTAAAAACACTGTAGTAAAAATGTACCTACTTACAATAAATGGATAAAAAATAATTAAGAATGATAAATTTTTATTAAAGTAAAACTTACTATAAAAAAAATATTGGACATTTCACACAACGCCTTCTATTCCCAAACTAAGCAAAGCGTGTACTTGCAAGTAAACCCACAGGCATTGCTAGTAGTCCATAAAAAGTACGCGCTGACATGTGAAGAGTAAATCTGTCGATAGGAAGCATCCATCGCGTAGTATTTATAGATTAATAAACTAAAAAAAGTATATCTTTTTCGAAAGTTTTCATTAAAACATTACTAAGTTGAAATAGCCTCATTGGAACTTTAGTATATACCTTTGTATGAAGGATCATAAATATATAAAACTCTTTTGAAGCTGACTTAGAATCAACGCACAGCCTAAACTTTAAGTCCTAGAGGTATGACATTTGGAGGGTAGTATCCTTATATAGTGTAGGGGTGCACTAAGAAAGGAATTTTGTAACTTCGCACCCTAAAGGGTCTAAAATTAGCATCAAAGATTATAACCAAATACTGCGTATGCTGCTACCACGCGAGCAAAGCCGCGGGCGACAGCTAGTAATTTATAAGTTTAAAAATATGAAAAACTGACTTTAATTTGATACGGCTTCATCATCAAATGAGGATGATGGCAGTTCATTCTTCTTCTCTTCAATAATGGCCTGTGTCCGTCATTTCGACAGACAATTTTGCCAATGTCAAGTGTTAAAATTGTAATAAATAAGTCAAGTCAAGTCATTTGTCAAGTCGGCTGTCGTTTGTTTTGAAAAGAAAATGGTGGATTTTCTCTTCAATACCTAACACGAATTTTCACATTCAGAAAAACCACTTTACACACATTTATTCCAATGGCTCACACTTTATGTTACGACCTAAGTATTATTGGTTAAAATTCCACCAAAATTAAACAACAATACTCACAATAACACAAGAAAAACTATTAAAATAAAAGTGCTATGTGTCGTTTCAAAAAATGTCAAAACTCGTGTCCATGGCAGTTCATGGAACTGTTCTATTGATAGTAAACACTGAAAAGTCACAGGAAAGCAAAATACGTAATGTCGTGTACGTGGATGACGTTTTTTTTTAGTTATTCTTATTTAACTGCTAAACTACTGAACCGAATTCAAAAAATATATATATTTTTCTGTGAATATTGAACCCACGACTCTCAGCAGCCAACTAACTGAGCTGTGAGCTGTTACATGATTGTTATTTATGGGGAAGGGAAGGCTAAAGTAAATTAAAAATTGCAAAAATATTTTCAACCAAATATATTTTTCTCTTCTGTCACATGACTCTATCAAACTAAAACTTTTACACCACCATCCGTCACTCCCCACTGAAGGAGGTTTGCATCGTCTACAATGATGATGATTAATATATTGCCTGAATTAGTACTAAGTACCCCAGTTATTAACAAAGATTTACGACTAACCTCTAGACAATTTGAATATGGTTTCCGAAAATAAACCAAAAATCTGTGCTATGCTTCATTTCTCCTTTGATATATTTACCGGTACTAATTAGAGACCAATTATAAGTGTCATTACAACTGACAGATGGGTACAGATGACACTGGCAACATTGTGCTAAGTTGAAATTCTATCGTCGCTAGAAAATCACTCCAGGGGGACACGAGTTTTGACATTTTTTGAAACGACACATAGCACTTTTATTTTAATAGTTTTTCTTGTGTTATTGTGAGTATTGTTGTTTAATTTTGGTGGAATTTTAACCAAAAATACTTAGGTCGTAACATAAAGTGTGAGCCATTGGAATAAATGTGTGTAAAGTGGTTTTTCTGAATGTGAAAATTCGTGTTAGGTTTTGAAGAGAAAATCCACCATTTTCTTTTCAAAACAAACGACAGCCGACTTGACAAATGACTTGACTTGACTTATATTATTACAATTATATTATCACTTGACAAAATTATTGTCTGTCGAAATGACGGACAGAGACCACAAATAAAAGAAAAAGAAGCAGAGAATAATTTCAGATTAGTCTGATACAAAAAAAATATTCTTTAGACTCAGTAGTTTGATTTTGAAATAAAAATAGAGAAGTCGAAATGACGGACAGAGGCCATTAATGAAGAGAAGAAGAAGAAGGCATTCTTTAGATCTCATAATATTCAATTGGTTTAATTAACAGTAAATATAAACCTAATGTAATACCTATGTACTTAAGCACGTATGTAGTAGACACTAAATCAATTTCCTCCCTACTAAATTGGTGTGTAATGGCTCATCCAGACAGCTTATGATTTAGTGCTTAGTACTAAGAAATACTCATCGAAATGGACTTTAAGTTGACACTTTAAAGGAGGTTTCAGAAGAGTTATAATTCATATCTCATTTTGAATCTATTCATCTGAAAATAACCTTAAAATAAAGTGAATTTACTTTTAATTAAATTAATGACAAGAGAGGCCTCGGTAGACCAACAGCTAGATGGGTATAGATGATAATCATTGCCGTATAGGAGAAGACCTGGATACAAAAAGCCCAAATTAGTCCGAAATTAAAATCACTCAATTTTTTTCCCTTAAAAATTATACCACTTTTATTTGGTCATTTTATCTATATTTTTTTTAATTCCTTTTAACCAATTTTTCTAAAAAATAATTTTTTCAGTCTTGTTTTTATCCTTATTTTCTGAAGATACCTAATTATTTTGTAATTATTATTTAAAAGGCTGTAATTATAGGAAAATAAATAAAAAACAATACTAAACAATTAATTATAATATATTTCTTTTAAAATCTAAAAATAGTAGACCTACCCACTAGTCGATTTTTATAATTATTTGTATTATTTATATTTACAAAATAAACTTAATAAAATGGAAGAAATAAAATGACTAATACTTTACACACATTAATTACAATTTCACAAAAATAAAAGTCACAAAGGTAAATTAAAAAAAAATAACTTTAAAATATGAAACAATATAAATACAAACGACTTCAGTGCAACTTTATTTTTGATCGAGTGAGCGAAGCGAACGAGATCTTAGTGACAACTTGGACAAAAAGGCTTTGTATGTTTGTTCGACGAGATCTTTTAAACCGCTCATCCGATCTTCATAAAATTTGGTAGGTATACGAATAGTACTCTTAAGTTTTACTGGTTTGTTAAATGAAGTAAATCGGTCAAGGGTTCGTGAAGTTATGAGGGTCCAAAGAGAGTTAAAAAAAAATCGTACAATAATATCGAGTGGAGTGTCATATAGGGTTTTGTTTAGACATTCCACAACCGTTTTTATTTTGATTCTAGGTCTAATAGTTTTTGAGTTGTTGTAAAAATTATAAAATTGGCAAACCCAGTATAACGTGAGCTACCATTTCTTGGAGTTTCAATGATTTTGTAGTTCAAGTAAGACTGGTACATAGCTAGACGGCGATTTCGAAGCGATTTGCAAAGTTTATTACAACCATTGGTCAATAAAAATTGTTTGGGTTTTATTAACCTCCGTCCATCACGAGATCTCAGTTCATCGCGAACTACTATATAGTTTAAAATAGTCGAAAAAAAACATGAAATTGACAAAACTTATTCGTATAGCTACGTAGTATTTTTTTACAAAGGTATTATGAAATTTAACTACATATTTTATTAATAACTTTAAATAACATATTTAGGTACTATTTATTGGTTATTTTTCGCATCGCATCATTAGTTACTATGGAATTGCAAATATTACAAATGTGAATCTTAAAATACAGACTAAACTAATTACTACGTTTTAATTGATATTTTCAAACATGATTTTGAAAAATCTAAATTGATATCACGCAAATGATTATATATTTTATATTTCTCATCATATTTCAAAATACCAGTCTGCGTGTCTCATTTTACATTATTTTTACAATATAAATAAATAGCTATATTATAATGTAACCTATTTACAAATCAGGAACTATTTTTTTTATAATTATCATAGGATTTATCATATTTCCTATAGAGAAACTAGAATCAGGCGTGTAACTATCTAGCCGGTGGCTTCTAAATATACAATTATTTATTTCATAGAGGATAGTATAGTACTACAAGTCTACTCCATCTAAACATTGTCCCAGGCACTACAGTGTGTCGTTAAGTGTAGGCATAGGATGCCTCCTGACGCTGTATAAAGGCTCGAACATATCTGTCCCACGTACGCAACGTACGCAACGCATTAAGAAATCTGGACAGTGATATTTGTATGGTTAGAAACGTACTTGTCATACGCAATGCTATCCCACGCAAGTATGTTTCTAACCATACAAATATCAGGGTCCAGATTTCCATAATGCGTTGCGTACGTGGGATAGATATGTCCTTACCTTAAATCATCTTCAATAGATAGAAGATTCAATCAATAAAAGGCCTAAGTTATACACTGCGCCTTCTAGTCCCAAACTAAGCAAACCTTGTACTATGGGAACCAGACTCCTGATAGAATATTTACCTATATACATTTTTTATTGTAAATACATACTTTAGAAGGAATGATGTACCATTTATTTCTTCCTCATCAGGCAGCACTATGAAGGATATTTTTCAAATGTTTTTGAAATGTTAAAATATACTTCTTTCAGTGGTTTAAGAGATATTCCCTCAACTATATGTATTTATATTTCTAATGGTATTATGGACACGATTAGCCCAATTCAGAGGAGACTGGCAAGGGTTGGAGAAGGCCTTAGACAGAAAATGGGCAACCCAAGAAAAATAAAATAAAAAATTGGGCCATTGTTCTATATATTGTGTGTTAAACTGCGGGTAACCCCAATAATAAACTACCTACAGAGTAAGACGGACGTTTCATATGTTAACCTACATACCATTTGGCGACGAGGATGGGATTTACCTACCCACAAGTTTTTTTTTGTGCGCAATGGCAATTGTAATTGTGGACTTAATTCACCTAGGTGACTTAGCCCAGGTGAATTAAGTCGACGGCACCTAAAAATGGAATTATGTAACATTGATTTCTTCCTCATCACTATCATTCGCAGTACTGTGATTGTACAGTCCCTGTGCCATGAGCTGCATTGCTAGTGGGTTCCTCTGCCCAGTAGCTTTCTTGATCTTGGCCCGTTTGTTCTGAAACCAGATCTTGATTTGTGCTTCAGCGAGGCCGAGCTCAGCGGCGAGTGACTGTCGCCGGCGCTCGGTTAGGTAGCGGTTCTCGGCAAACTCGTGCTGTGAGACAAAGATAATTGGTTACCAACTCGTACTTACTATAGGAACATAAAAAAAAATACAACCGAATTGAGAACCTCCTCCTTTTTTTAAGTCGGTTAAAAATGGGCCCGATTTTGTTGGTGGTTTGACAGCACTAAAATGATGGCTGTCTTTGTCGTTCACGAGTGATGATAACAATTTTATTGCTGTCAAATTCATCATCATCATCATCAACCTATATCGGTCCATGACGATCTCCGTCTGGATTGAGGGATCCTATACTCTGATAAAGATCAAAATTATGCAAGAAAATGACGTAGTTATAGGAAATTCAATGGTATTAATTACAAATAAGTGGAACATCCATGGAATGCGTTAGCTTTTCTAGTACGCAGTACATTACTAACTCAATGGATATTACTCATTATTCTGTGAGATAACAGTACGTGGTAGGTACTTACTTTCAGTCTGCCAAGCTGAGCAGCGCTGAAGGCAGTTCTTGGTCTTTTTTCTTCAGCACTGGGGCCTGTTTTCTTCACTCGTCTGCTTCTGGGGCCTGGGGACAAAAATAATTCTATTTTATTTTAAGAATTTCAGGAAAAAGGTTGCAAAGAATATGTAATACGTAGTTCCTACGTAAGAAGCGGGACTCCCATTCTAACAAAATTACAGACTGAAAATCTCGTTTTGTATGAAACGTGATTCAAATTTTGACCCCCGTTTCATACATTGTTCGTTTTTCGAAAGCACTAGTCTAGTTCGAGAGTTTCGCCAGTCTGATAGGTAGTTACACGGTAGGATAATGAAGATAATACAAGAATCTATAAAGCTTCAAGTACACTGTCACTGTCTATAAAGCTTCAAGTACAAGTCACTGACGGCCAATTAAAAGATTCCAAATTCAATTTAATTACGCCATTTTGAAAATAATAAAATAGAGTGATAGGCGGAGTGCAATGTATTACAGGGCACTTCCTCAGTGGATGTGCTCAGTGAGACAATGCAGAGCTTGTTAAAACAAGATCAACTTAAAACTCTACCCTCTGTCTAACGTTACTTAATTAAATAGGTACTATTAAGTAGAGAATTGAACCCACAACCCTTCATAATAGTACAAACAATGCACTAAATAATTACAGCCCCAAAGGGTTCATAATTACAGCTAATATCATTAAATAATACTATGTTGTGTTGTAATTGTTAATGCTTTGATGTAAGGGTTGTTTTATGTAACCTCGTAATAAGTAACCATTAGCCACACCCAGAGACGTTCCTTAAAAATAAGTATTACGTATTATGTCTCTGTTATGAATTTTTAAGACCTTAAAGGTCTTAATATTTTTTTTTTTTAACTTAAGACTTTAAGAAAAGGAAAAGTCCTTTTTTGAAGTTGGTTAAACTTCAAATAAGTGTAGCAAGTAACACAAAAAGTATTTATGGTATAACAGGCGTCATGGCGCAGTCGGTAGTAGCTCTGCCTTCCGTGCTGTGGGTCGTGAGTTCGATCCCCACCGAGAACAAACATTTGTGTGTGGCAAACATAGATGTTTGTTCTGTGTTTGGGTGTTTCTATGTATTATAAGTATGTATTTACAAAAAAATGTATGTATGTATTGTATCAGCCATCTAGTTTCCATCGTACAAGCTTTGCTTAGTTTGGGACTAGAAGGCGTTGTGTTAAGTGTCCGTGAATATTTATTTATTTATGGTCAAGAATTATACAATTTTCATTTGGAGAACCAAATCACGATTCCTTCTAAAAAACATAACTCAAAACCTAATTCGTGGTTCCGTATATTCAATTGAATAAGCACGTAACATAAAAACAATGAAATTACAGACGAAGGCAACAACTATTATTTCACACCATGAGTATGTTCCCTCCCCTTCTAATTAACCGAGGGCGATAACGATTAAGTGGTATTTTTTATAAGATATGACGTGTGCGACGCCATTTTAATTTCACGAAGCGAGAATGAGGAATGTTTTTTTGCATTTTGATTATGAAAACGTATACTGAAAATAAAAACTGGAGGGTTAAGGAGGAGACCATTTCCCAGCAGTGGAACAGTATAGGTTAACAAAAAAAAACACTGAAAATATTTTATAAAAAGACAGATATATCAAGTGAACTAAATACTAAATAAGTATACTTAATTCACCTAGGTGACTTAGCCCTGGTGAATTGAATCGACGGCACAAATCTTTTGACTTAAATTGTTTTTAAGTTTTTTTTAAATCCGCATACAACTCTAAAATATTATAGGTACCTACTTAGAAATGTAAGTGAAAAAAACCTGTGTTCATTCTGTGTATAGATATTTTCTATGAGAAAAAAGTATTTTCAACACACTTTCTCATAAAGTGGCTCTTTTGTCACCGCAATTAGGCACATAATGACACCCATAATCAAACTGTGATATAATCAATCTATAACTCACTAGTGAGTTATAGATTTTTTTCTTAATTTTATTGGTTGAGTTGCTTTGTCCTTAAAAAAGTTTTTATTCAAAAAAAAAAGATCGTGTTCAATAGAACAAATAAATTAATGTTCCTATTGCTTGCTCATTTCATGCAACTTCTTATTTAAATAGATAATTTTAACTCGTTACGTGTTTAATAAATAAAACTTTCACTCAAATATAACTTTTGTTTTCTCTGTAATAAAAAAAACTTTAAATTCCCCATTTTGTACGTGGCAGAATAGGCGCAACCGTAAGCGCGGAAAATTAAAAAAAAAACCTCATCTCTTTAGTCTGTGGCCGATCGCAATGCGCGCGCATAGGAAAACTGATTAGTTATTCCCGCCATAGCGAAACATTTTTCACAACTCGTTTTCACTGTTGAAATTATAGTTATTTTATTCTCAAGTGTGTTGAAAAACGTCGTATGATACACGTGTGTATTGATGATTACCGTCCTCGGCTCTCTTAAGACCCTCGCCTACGGCTCAGGTCTCAATGGCACCTCGGCGGTAATCACCAATGTTACACACTTGTACCATAATGTACTATTTTGCGTTTTTTTTTTTATTACTAAAAAAAGTTCTGTTCATTTTGTGTCTACTTTCTATGAAAAAAAAGTATTTTTGCGTTTTATTGCTAGTAAAAAAGTAAGTGTTACCTTCAAAAAAATTTCCAACAGTCAATCCCTTAATTAATTTTAATTTTTTAATAGATATCCACTAGGATAAATATCTATTTTGTTGTTATTTAGGTATCAAATTAGTAAAATGATTACTAGTAACGCCATCTATCCCTTTAGAATGTGAACTTATGTAAAAACGTCAATCATCGTAATAATAAATATGGCAGTTGTGTTTTTTTGTGGATTTTTCTTATAATTTTGCTTGGATCCAAATTCTCCACCGATCATTACTTCTCACCACCGGTCATTCTCCATCGTGCTAAGGTCTAACAAAACGTGACATTGGCGAAATTGCGGGCAACACTGCAAAGGCCATAGACAAGAATTGAATTGAATGGCAGTCTGTTGCGAACCATACCTACTGTTGTTTCTCTATGGTTATACTATTTGGCACCACTCCTTGCCAGTCTCATCCAATTTTCTGCCCGTCTTACTAAGTGCTAATAGCCCTTTGAATTCAAATAGGCTACTGTAAAATGCATTTAATTATACAAATAGTGTGTATTACATCACGACTATCGCTCCAAAGAGATCTTGACGTTTCGCGTGCTACAGAAAACGTAAACCAACCGCTATCAGAGGAAAATAACAATAAACACTTCTCCACCTTCCTGTGCTCGATTTAACACTTTAACACTGACAATAGAAGATCTAAATCAGGAAAACTTTTTTTAGCATATTTCAAAAAAGGAGGATTTTCTCAATTCAGTTGTATTTTTTTTTTATATTAATGTTTGTTACCTCATAACTCCGTGATATATAAACCAATTAAAAAAAAAAATCTGAAAGGGTCTTCCAAATTGGTCCTATAGAAAAATTATCAAAATAAGTTCAGCAGTTTGGGAGTTAAATTGGAATAACTGCAAAAACACATCATCCACGTACAGAGCCCCGAGTCTGTGCAATTGTTTTGACTTTCGACTCGAGTATAGCACACGCAAACGCATTCGCAAAGCGATAATTTTTGTTGGGAATTGCACAATTCCCAAATCTCCCGCTAGAGGCGCTTATCCGGGTTTCATACAAAATTTCTCCCTTTGCGAATGCGTTTGCGTGTGCTATACTCGAGTCGAAAGTCAAAACAATTGCACAGACTCGGGGCTCAGGACATTGCGCGTATTTTCCTTTCCCGTGATTTTTGAGTTCTTACGATCAATAGAGCATACCGAATGAACTACCATCATCATCATCATTTAATGATGAAGGTGTTTCAAATTAAACTCAGTTCCCATGAATTTCATGACAACTCCCAATGCCGAATTGAGAACCTCCTCCATTTTTGAAGTCAGTTAGAACCGAACGTGATTTTCAAACTTTGAATTTTATTCCAAAGGCGAAGCTAAGGAATTACGGAAGCCGTTTCTAAAGCAATGAATTTTGAGTTTTATCGCTTTCAGAATAGAACAGGAAACGGCTTGAGCGATCTTTTTGGTGTTTGAAAAATGTGGAACGAATTGCTTTATAACGCACGGGAAAATTTACTGTAGCGCTAGTGTTATAGAGGCTATATTCGCGTGCTCGTTGACTTTTGTGGCTGCAGCCGTTTATCACCAGATAAAATGGCCGGTTACTTTTTATTCGTGTTTTTAATTAAACAGGCGTCGCGCCGAAACGTTTGCCAGAGAATTCGAGAATTTTCCGTAACGAGGTGAGGCTTCGAAAAAACGCGGGGAAAAAAGAAAATATATTACTCTTACTCCTTTAGAATGGTCTTTGGCGTTTTGTTTTCTTAATGGCAACGCGTGAATTCTACTTTATCGTAAAAACAGAGTCACTTACTACCCTATTTATTGGTAGTGGTAGGTAAATAAAATAACAACATAAGAGTTAACCAACATAATAAAAAAAAAAAAAAAAACACAAGGAAAAAAAACATAATAGGGTAAACTACCCTAATCTTGGCACCCCACCAATTATTGGCACTTCTCTGATTTATCCTATTTACTAAGAAAAAGCCAGACCTCACGATGTTTATTATTATGTTAAGTTGTTGTTTATAATAACAACATCGTGAGGTCTGGCTTTTTCTTAGTAAATAGGATAAATCAGAGAAGTGCCAATAATTGGTGGGGTGGCAAGATTAGGGTAGTTTACCCTACGCATCCTTTTTTTTTTTTTTTTTAATCTTTATTTATTTAATGGGGTTTTGTCACACAGTGACCATGCCACCCCCGTACAGACTAAACATAAATACTGCAACACAAAAAAAGAAATCAACTAAAAACCTAACCTTAAATAAAGTTTAACCAGCATTTTGGCTTCCTCAGATAGTGGGGAAGCCAAAATGCTGTTACACATACCCACATTAAAATCAATACCTATAAATAACATTTCTCGGCGCAAAACCTCATTCCGCACACATTCCGTCAATACGTGATGCACGTCTTCCTCAACATCACATTCACAACAATTAGGCGACTCAGATATACGCATCAAAAATTTAAATTTGTTTGACGGGATGTGTCCTGACCGAAGCCTTAACATCGCGACAACATACCTCCTATTTATTGTTTGCTGGTCAAACCATGGGAAACGAGGAGGTTGACACTGGATAGTTCTGTACCATATGCCTTTTGTGCGTGAGCGCTCATCGAAGTATTCATGCCACAACTGTCTACATCTTATTTTAACCCCACACAATAACTCGCTATGTAATGGTAAACAAGCATAACTCATACCACTGCTTATTGCCTGTCTCGCGGCCTTATCAGCCTCCTCGTTGCCCATGATACCTACATGAGAGGGTATCCATTGGATGATCACCTCTTTGTTCATTGCACGAAGCTTACACATTGAATCAAGGATACTATAGGCTATCGGAAACCCTCGAATGCTCGAAGGTAACCGAGCCAAATGTAAAAGGGCACTTTTAGAGTCGGATAATATGACAAATTGACTGTAATCTAAAGATGTAGCGTAAGACAGTGCTTCAGAAATGGCTATAAGTTCACAGTGCATTATAGAAATATCAGCGCTAATACTAAACGCGACACTTGTATTTATCTGCGGGTCAAAAAAAGCTGATCCACATCCCGACTCATCCTTTGATCCATCTGTGTAAAGCTCATAGTAGTTATAGTATTTGTCATTCAGAAATCTGTTACACAAATTACGAAGGTTACTTACGCTAATACATTTTTTAGGACATGTTACTTGATCAATTGATGTACTGATATAGATTGATGCATTATACCTACTAATCCAATCGTTCAGAGAATATAGCAATAATTTCGAGTCAGAGTGAATAGGGAGGTTTTCATATTCATTATGTATCTGAATCAATAAAGGTAATTTCTTTCTTCTCCAATAAAGAAATTACCTTTATTTACTACGCATCCTGTATTTCAAATTGAAGAACAATTGAAAACTTCTATTTTCAAAATTGAATTTCCTAAAAAGAATTGAAGCACGTTATATCAATTTGAATTTCGAACCGTTCGCTTCCCGAACATGGATCGATAAAACTATTACTTGTATGGATGCGCACGTTTTACAAAACATTCGTCCGTCGAAACTTTCAAACTAGACTTGAATTTTCAAATGTATGAAACAGATGGTCATACAAAATTTCATACAAAAGTATATTTTCAGTAGGTACCTACATTTTTTTCTTACTTATATTAGCTTATGCAAAAAATGTAAGTCAATGAAATTACTAATTGGCCTGACTTCTGCTTAAATCGTAATATAATTAGGGTATAAGTATAACTAATAGTAAATATACGCTAACAAAAAAAATCTATTGGTAAGTAAAAGTTTTTCTTTTTGGCTTTTTCCTTTTTATTAGATATAGTAAGTACGTCATGTCTCTTTTTAAAATTAGTATATTTTTTGGTAAGTAGAAGGAAGTCTTGTGTTACATTTCTTTTTTTATTGCGAGTGCACGACTGCGGTTGCCATGTTCGTGCTAAAGTGTTGCTATTTTCACATCACGACTTCAAAAGTGTTACTTCGGTATTTACCTTGCCTGATTTGAGGTAGTTTCATGCTATTGCCACTACACAGCCGGATTTATACCTTCATAAAACACACCACCGAGAACAAACATTTGAATGAATGAATGAATGAATGAATGAAAATACTTTATTGTACGTAGGTACACCTTACAAACTAATATGCGAGACATACTAAATTACATTACATTACGTACAATGGGCGGTCTTATCGCTAGGGAGCGATTTCTTCCAGACAACCTTTGGATGGAGTGGAGCGTATAAATGGGAAGGTCGGCTAGGGTGTACTATTGTATAAGAAAATATTTTATTTAATAACGAGATTAAAATAGAATAAAAAATACTATGATTATACCTACTTACTAAGATAATATAATACTATACACAGATAAATACGAATATATGATATATAATAGAAACATTTGTGTGTTGTAAACATAGATGTTTGTTCTGTGTCTGGGTGTTTCTATGTATTATAAGTATGTATTTACAAAAAAAATGTATGTATGTATTCTATCAGCCATCTAGTTTCCATCGTACAAGCTTTGCTTAGTTTGGGACTAGAAGGCGTTGTGTATTTTATTTATTTATTATTATTTACTTTAAACTAATTTTATATATCGTTTTATTAACACCTGAATATAACACGCTTACAACTAACTTTATCTCCTACTAGCCGTCGACCGCGGCTTTACTCGCGTGGTAGCAATGCATTATTTGGTTAAAATCTTTGATTCTAATTTTAGAACCTTTAGAGTTTGACTTTTCAAAATTCCTTTCTTAGTGCACCTCTACACTATATAAGGTAAGGATACTACTTACATTACATACTACATACAGTAAATACATACTTATAATACATAGAAACACCCAGACACAGAACAAACATCTATGTTTACAACACACGAATGTTTGTTCTCGGTGGGGATCGAACCCACGACCCACAGCACGGAAGGCAGAGCTACTACCGACTGAGCCATGACGCCTGTCGTTCCCATTGTTTTGTACCAACAATGTACTTAACAGTCGTATATTTCCCCCAAATGGACAAATAACAGCATAATCACCAAAACTCACCAATTAACAAACATTATAAATCTAACAGAGAGATAATTACCAAAAACGTATAACTTTGTAATGGCAACTCTAAATAACTCCCAAATAGGGTTTAGAGTAAAATGAACTCTATTGCGATATGGTAAGATGTCACTGTCGCTTGATAGGTCACTTGATCTGTTCTTTATAATTTAATGTTTGTTTTATTGTGTCTTTGTTTGTGTTTTTGCGTAAAATATATATATAAATAATTTCTTTTTCTATTACTTTAGGCGTTACAGGCTCAGTCGGTAATAGCTCTGCCTTCCGTGCTGTGGGTCGTTGGTTCGATCCCCACTAAGAATAAATATTTGTGGCAAACATAGGTTTTTGTTTTATGTATGGGTGTTACTATGTATTATAAGTGTGTATTTACAAAAAAAATTATATAAGTAGGTATTCTATCAGCAATCAGTATGTGTTTAGGGATTCTATCAGCAATCTAGTTCCCATAGTACAAGCTTTGCTTAGTTTCGCACTAGAGGGCGTTGTGTTATATGCCCATAAACATTTATTATTTAATTTCAAATCACCGTACCAACAAACCATATTTTTTTGTACCACTCTTCACGTAAATATATCATTAATTCATTCGTTCATTCATACTTTAAATTATTCATTCATTCATTCGTTTGTTCGTTCGTTCATTCAATCATTCATTCAATCGTTCATTCTAACATTCAAATTTGTAATTTAATTAAAATAATACAAAAATTTACACGTATCGTCATATCACAGTGAAAGTGGTATAATCTACTTTTGCAACATTTCTCAATAGGTGGCACCCCTAACTTGGCACATTAACATTCCGTACCGACCCTAACGGGCTGGACAAATGAGAATGATAATTTATTTATACTTGTCGTAAGATGAATTCATTAGATTATCGACCGCGCGCGAATAAAGTCGTATAACTCGTGAAATAATAAAAACGCGATGCTAAATAATATTATATATATTATCATAAGAGGTTGACCAGTTGAGCTATCTATAAATCGTTTGCAACTGTTTGTAGATAGCTCAACTGTTTCATGTGTATTTTGTAAATATTGTAAATACTGTATTAGTTGTAATTTTCTTTGTGAATACAAGGTTTTCTGTTCGTTAAATTTGCAATTTTGATGCTAATTGTGGTGTGAAAACCTTGTCCGGAAATTATGTCAATGTATATTTGACATGTAAATATATTCAAAAGCTAAAAAGCTTATAAATATACAGGTTTTTTTTTTTTTTTTTTTTATAATAGTAATGGAAAAAGCTGATAGCTCACCTGATGCTAAGTAGTAACTTCTGCCTATAACAATGCATTACCTCACAGAGCAACTCCAATGAGGACATGCCCTGTAAGGCAATGCACTGCGTCCATCACTCTGAGACGTAAAGATCTTGAAGTCTCATGTGCCTGTAATTACATGTTTCCATATATCCTTGGACATTACTTACAACATGTATTCTATCAGCAATCTAGTTCCCATAGTACAAGCTTTGCTTAGTTTGGAACTTTGGGGCTAGAAGGCGTTCTGAAAAAATATCCATAAATAAATAAATATTCACGGACACTTAACACAACGCCTTCTAGTCCCAAACTAAGCAAAGCTTGTACGGTGGAAACTAGATGGCTGATAGAATACATACATAATTTTTTTTTGTAAATACATACTTATAATACATAGAAACACCCAGACACAGAACAAACATCTATGTTTACAACACACAAATGTTTGTTCTCAATGGGAATCGAACCCACGACCCACAGTACAGAAGGCAGAGCTACTACCGACTGAGCCATGACGCCATGAATATTTAATTCATTAATTCATTTATTTAATTACGTAGGCTTAGGTTACTAATTAGCGTAGGTTTTTCATTATGTGTGTCACCATTACTTCATAATTACATTTCGTATTCTGGCGGGTAATAATTACAGATTGTAAGTACGTGTTGGAGTTGACACGCGAAGTCACAATCACTACTACGTGGTACAACGTACATAATTATTGTGACGGAGTCGAGTTTTGACATTTTTCGAAACAATATATACCTAGCACTTTTATTTTAATAGTTTTTCTTAATTGTTAGTATTGTTTTTTAATTTTGGTGGAATTTTAACCAATAATACTTAGGTCGTAACATAAAGTGTGAGCCATTGGAATAAATGTGTGTAAAGTGGTTTTTCTGAATGTGAAAATTCGTGTTAGGTTTTGAAGAGAAAATCCACCATTTTCTTTTCAAAACAAACGACAGCCGACTTGATAAATGACTTGACTTGACTTATTTATTACAATTATATCACTTGACATTGGCAAAATTGTCTGTCGAAATTACGGACAGAGGCCATTAATGAAGAGAAGAAGAAGAAAAAGTAATTGTTGTGTCAAGAAGTGTTTTTAATATCGGTCGTTCACCCGAGGTACGGCAGCCATGTTTAGGAATTGATTTTAAACAATTGTAAAGTTTAATATGCATTTATTGAATGAGGTTTCATGTTACAATGTTTATATAATGTTATTTTGTTATTGTTATCAATGATTTTTAAACCGACTTTAAAAAACTGAGGTTCTCAATTCGGTTGTTTTTTTGTTACCTCCAGAACTCCGTCGTTTATGAACCGATTTGAAAAATTCTTTTTTTTACTGTAAGAGTATACTCCCAGATTAGTGTCATATAAATTTTATCAAAATCGGTTCAGTAGTTTGGCAGTTAAATAAGAATAACTGGAAAAAACACGTCAAACTTAGAAATTGCGTATTTTGCTTTCCTTTGACTTTTCAACAGTCTTTACGTATACCTACCTAGTGTATAAGTTTATATTTCACTAGCCGTCGCCCGCGGCGTTGCTCACGTTCTACCCTTTAGAGTGTGACGTTTCAAAATTCCTTTCTTAGTGCACCCCTACACTATATAAGGATACTACCCTCCAAATTTCATACCTCTAGGACTTATAGTTTAGGCTGTGCGTTGATTCTAAGTCAGCTTCGAAAGAGTTTTATAATATTGATTAGGATTTTGACAAATGAAAGGAATGGCTTGGTAAGTTAATGAATAAGTGAATTAATGAAATTAATTTTTAAACAAACGCGTAAATATAACACTGGATTTAGAAAACTCATAATATTTGTTATAAAAATGCGTTATTCTTGTGTAATTAATCATGCAGATAAGTTATGATTATTTACAAAAGTATGTTTCTTTCTCGGTTATGTTTAGTTAATAATTCATATTTTAGTTGTGTTACAGGAAATTGTGATTTCCGGAAGTCGTAAATATGTAATGTAAAAACAGCACAGTAGAATATATTCAAGATTACATATAATACAATAACGTAATCTCAAACAAAGCAAGAGTGCAACCTTAGAGTGCTCTAAATAAAGGCGTTAGGCCATTTCAGATCCCGATTTGCATACGTTTAGTTAATTTTTAGATTAATTTTGTTATTTGTAACTTCTGTTGGTTTTATCATGCAGTAGATGTCACGAAAACGCAAAATAAAGTAATTATTTTGACGTAAACACCTGTAAAACTAAAAACAACATTGAAAAGGACGCATATTTCGAAGTAAAATGTCTAATAACTAATGATTCTCGCTGGTTAATAATAACATTGTTACATTTTTGAAACTGCATTGTAAGTGTATTGTAACAAACAAAGTTCCTTCATTGCAAGTTTAGAAAAATCTGAGACCTGGGTTCCATCCAATTTACCCAAGACCCTTTAGTCAAACATCTTTGTTTTTTTTAAAATACAAATAAACCGTTTGACCACAATCTCACCTGATGTTAAGCAATGATGTGCTCGCCGATGCAGCACGGTTACATGAAGATATACCTATACTTAAGCGCAGGTGTTTTATTCGTTAGTTCTAAAAAAGAAGCGCCTTAAGCTACAAAAACCAGTTTAAATAAATCAACACAAACACTAAATTAAAACAGAAAATGTTTTGACAGAAAAAAATAGGTGTCATAAAAAAACCGAGCAAAAAAGACAAAGTTTACAAAAAAAAGTGATTAAGTAGTCATCGTTTGAAACCTGATACTGACATGTCTGGTTTTGGAGTTCCGTTTAATAGTTTGATGATTATCAAAGTGACAGACAGTCGGGATGGATTAGGATCAATTTTATCAATGTCTCTTTTTTTTTTTGTTTTTTTTTGTTTTTGGCGTCGCACATGTCCGAGGCAACCGTTACTGTAGACTTGGGGTCTGGGGATTTAAGATAAAAATAAAAATTTAATTATTTATTAATAGAAAAGTTTTTTAAATAGGTACTAACTTTATTGACAAGTCAAAATATAGATACTTGACGTTTGTTCTGTCTGTGTATATTAGGTATATTACTAAGACTTGTTTTATGTATTTTATTTACAAGAGAAAAAACATGCAGTACGAGTAATATCAGTTATCATTTCTTGCACAATATTTATGTACAGAACCCGTATATTAAAACATATTATTATATTCAAATGTATATTTATGTTAAAACGTATATTAAAACGTATATTTATGAACAGAACCCGTATATAAAAACAGTATTTCGCTTGACTTTAAATTAGTTACGATTCGCGAGTTCCTCTATACTTAAATTAAGTTATTATATTCATCTTATACGCCATTTATTACCAAAACCGGCAAAGCTTTTCAACTGCTCGTTTGCATATTTTGACTATCGATTCGACTCGTATATATTCTTTTAATTGTGTTTCGGTATTTCTAATGGCTATATTTTTGTAAACTGGCATGAATTAATGTATTTAGAATGAGAGCATTTGCTTTTGTAAATGAAATACTCCTACTTATAATATTATAAACGAGAAAGTTTATAAGCTATGGATGAATGTATGTAAGGATGTATGTATGTAATAAAGGATGTGCGTAAGGGTGTATGTTTGTTCCTATTTCACGCAAAAACTACTGATCCGATTTGGATGAAACTTGAAATATATATTATCCGTGACCTGGATTAAGACATAGGCTACTTTTTATCTCGGAAAATCAACGGAATCCAACGGGAAACGGACGTAAATAAGGTAAGAATTTGTAATTAATTTTTTGAAAGAATTTTGTTATCAGGAATCCAGTTCCTATAGTACAAGCTTTGCTTAGTTTGGAACTAGAGGGCGTTGTATGTAATGTCCAAAAATATTTATTTATAGGTATTAAAAAAAAAATATTATTCGACTGAGGTTACCGACATAGTATTAGAAGTGAATTGAATAAAAAAAAATATCTCCTAATAGTTTCTGAGATAATACGGTTTGTGACAGACGAACGGACGGACAAAGCCTCACCATAAGGGTTTCGAAACCCTACGGTATCGTAACCCTAAAACCACGTTTAACGAAACCACGTTGGGTTGGCTGGCAGACAATGCTCTCAGCATAAAGTCCATCCTTTGTAACAAATTTATAATTTTGTGCAATAAAGTATTAAATAAATAAATAAAAACATTTAATTAATTTTATCGTTCTCAATGCTGTCATCTTGTTAGCCATTTTGTTTTACAATAGTGTCATGGCAATTTAAAAAATAAAATAAACGAACACAATAACTTGTAAACTGAATATTAAACTGTACTTACTATTGCAACCGCAAACACCGAAGTGCAAATTATGTCAAATCGAATATCGTAGCTGACGCCTGGCTTTGCTCGCGTTGTAGCAGCATACTCATTATTTGGTTCAAATCTTTGATCCTAATTTTAGACACTTTAGAGTGTGACTTTTCTAAACTCCTTTCTTAGTGCACCCCTACACTATATAAGGATACTACCCTCCAAATTTCATACCTCTAGGACTTATAGTTTAGGCTGTGCGTTGGTTCTAAGTCAGCTTCAAAAGAGTTTTATATATATTTAGACTCTTTACTTAATAAATTTAAAATAATTTGACTTATGCGGTTTCTGCGGTCGCCGGCCGACGTTCTAGAAATGCGATGTGATAAAATGTTATGTTCTAGTTAAATGGATATGGCATTTTATAGTCCCGGTGACTAATAAGGCATGTGTTACATAGTTGTATAAATATGGTTCAATATATTTGCAGTTTTAATAATTAAATAAATATTCACGGACATTTCACACGGCATCTAGTCCCAAATTAAGCGAAACTTGTAATGTGGGAACTAGATTGCTGTTAGAATACTTATATTTATTTTTGTAAATACATAGGTACCTACATAAACACAGCAACACTTTTCTTAATGGGGATTGAACCCACGAGCCATAGCACGGAAGGCAAAGCTAACCTTAAGCTAATTACAGGCACATGAGACTTCAAGATCTTTACGTCTCAGAGTGATGGACGCAGTGCATTGACTTACAGGGCACGTCCTCATTGGACTTGCTCTGTGAGGTAATGCATTGTTATAGGCAGAAGTTACTACTTAACATCAAGTGAGCTATCAGCTTGTTCCATTACTTAGGTATATCATTTTTTGACTGTACGTTGACTGTACGTTGATTAAACATGCGCATTTAATTTACTTTTAATTTATGTTTGTTTCACGCCAATCAACACCTTTTTAAATGACTACTATGTGCTATAGATAATACAAACTTCTTACTAATAATGTGTGTATATCATATAATAGCATTCCAAGAATATAAGTACTCTAGTCATTACACGTGAGAAATATAGACGCTTTCCGTAAAAACCACAAAAAGTTTTAAAAGCTCTGTTTGAGCCTGTTTTGTTTTTATTACTTTGTCGGCTGTTATTGTGACATTGTGGTGGTCTGGATGCATGTGAACGAAGACGGCTTAAGTTTATCGTCAAAGAAGAGGTTCAATATCTTTTGACGTTGTCGATGGCTGTGTAATAAAAAAATAAAAAAAAAGATATGACCTTTTGACCTTTGGTCTGCAGTGAGACACAATAGGCTAAAAAAAAGAAACCTGTAAGTATGTAGGTACCTAAGTTTGAGCAACATGTCTCTATGGTTTGACTATAAACTATAAACACGGTTTAAAAAAAAAAAACAAAAAAAAAAGCAATTTAGCAAAAAACTCGGTCACATATAATAATAATTGGCCCGTGCACCTTGGTTAACTCCGGTTTACGCCTTAAACCGAGCAGATTAAATCTAGAACCACAATAATAATAATAAATATTCACGGACACTTAACACAACGCCTTCTAGTGCCAAACTAAGCAAAGCTTGTACGATGGAAACTATATGGCTGTAAAACTATTACGTAATTTTCTATTTCTCAAGGTGTTCTTTTCTTAAATAGTAATAAATACCGATGTGCTACTAACCACAACAACACGTACTTAGAAACAGCCGCAAAAATCAATTTCAAATGACCACCTATTATTTTTAACTGAGCACAGAAGTGCCGCATCACCCATTCCTAAATCAAAGTAACATTACGTATTCAATACGTGTACTTATTCTCTACTTCCCTAACCTGAGTTATATCAACTTTCTGTCTGTGGAAATAAGATCTACTTTCCTTTGTATTTTTTTGGTTCTTAAGTATGGGAGAGTTTGAATCATAACGCTAAGGAATACGGTTGTTTTTTGATTGTCAATAGCTAATGGTTTGATAGTAGGCAATTGATTTTCTTTGATTTTCGTGGGTAGGTTTTATGTTCGGAAATTATAGGGTGTGGTTGAGTTTTCTATTGTTTTTCTCTTTCGCTCTAGTGTACTTTTATATAGCTGTCTCAGCTTGAGGTAATGACGGCTTGGGTTGTACCATCTGTTAATAGTTTTTTTTTTTTAATTTTGGAAATGGCGTTAAAATGTTTGATCATTCTACTCAGTAATGGTTTATTTATTTATTATTTCAATTTGTCTATGACTTTTATTTCTTTTTCTAAACTTTAGGTTAGAAATGTTATCTATCTATCTATACTATTATAAAACTGTAAACATGCCAAAAACTAAAATTAATGATATGAATAAACGAAATATGCAGATCTACTAAATAAACGATTCTGATTCCGAAAATCGAGTTTGTCTGTTTGTTTGTTCGCGGATCACGCCTTAACCACTGGACCAATTTCAATGAAACTTATACCATTCAGAAGCCCTTTTTCCGGATTCAAACATAGGCTATATTTTATGGAAATCAAAGACGTGGATTCTTAGATACAGCTTGAACTCTCTAAACCAAAAGCAGCCATTTGCTGCGAGGTTCATCGTATGCTGGTTGACAGATACTTTGGTGGAAAGTTTCGCACGCGTACGAAGTCACGGGTACCAGCTAGTCCGTTATACAATATACAAACAATAGTAGGTTTTCAATAGATATTTCAATATGTACCTAAATACTATCCAAGTTTTAAATCGTACCTACTCTACTTACCAGGTAAGTGTAATGATATGTTTCTGAGTACCACTGCCACACTCAGAGACGTTAAAGATAAACAACTCTTATGGCCGAATACTCAAACGTCACTTAAATTAAGTTCCCGCTGAAATTTGACAGGCGTCATGGCTCAGTCGGTAGTAGCTCTGCCTTCCGTGCTGTGGGTCGTGGGTTCGATCCCCACCGAGAACAAACATTTGTGTGTTGTAAAACATAGATGTTTGTTCTGTGTCTGGGTGTTTCTATGTATTATAAGTATGTATTTACAAAAAAAAATGTATGTATGTATTCTATCAGCCATCTAGTTTCCGTCGTACAAGCTTTGCTTAGTTTGGGACTAGAAGGCGTTGTGTTAAGTGTCCGTGAATATTTATTATTATTATTTATTAAATTATTGCCATCTCTTACAAAAGAGTAATGTCAAACAGAGGCAGAGCAATTTTAAGTGGTGCTTAAATTTGAGTGACGTTTATTCCTACCTATAACAGCAATCGATATAAAAAAAAAAATATATGTGTAATCTCTGGTTATCTTCAAAATAAGTTGTTTATACCCACACATTGCAGAACTGTCAACAATATTTTTTTACGAATTCATATTGGAAGCTATTATACTTTTTTTTTAACATATGTATGCACCCACAATATGAATGCAATAAAGAACTTAAACTTGATATATTAACATTTTAAAATATAGTGATGTCTCTGGGTGTGGCAGTCAGTAAGTAGCTAAAAATACATTTGACAACAGTTAAACAAGCCAAATCAAGTTATTAGTACATTCTTCAGAACAAAAACAAACTCAATGGCCGTCTCTTAGTAATAGTGTCGTAACGATGTATCGATAAATAATTCATTATCGATGATTTTTTTATCGATTGTGGAAACGTGTAATCAAAAATGTACATTTATTTGAAGTACTGGTGCGGATATTCATTATTTTACGCTGTTTTTTATTATGAAACTTAATTATAATTAGTAACCTTACAAATAGTAATAATATAGGCCTTTACATCTTTTGAAGATGATTTATAGAGCGTCAGGAGGCAACCTATACCTACACTTAACGGCACACTGTAGTGCCTGGGACAATGTTTAGATGGAGTAGACTTGTAGTACTATACCATCCTCTCAGCCTAGTCAGCCATGTCCACAGGAAAGACAAGGTCAATACGTGCAGAGCTGACTAAGCCGCGGGTTTCCTCACGATGTTTTCCTTCACCGTAAAGCTCGTGTTAATGCGCATATAAATTTTCCGAACGAAAAATCCACTGATGCACGGCCGGGATTTGAACCCACGACCTTCGGATCGAAAGTCGAGGTGCAATCCCACTCGGCCAACACGGCTCATTACATTAAAAATAGTAATTAATAAGTACTGATAAGGTAAAATATCTTCATACCAACTAAACTATATAATATATTTTTTTCCTTAAAAGTCTCTTCTAGATTGAGATCGATTAATCTAAGACTTGTATTCTGATAAAAAACTCAATCGTTGAGATCTCATACAAAATTGGCAAAAAACTTTGACCATGAATGGGAAGAGTATGTACAATGAGTTTTAATCGATATTGATATTGACAGGCGTCATGGCTCAGTCGGTAGTAACTCTGCCTTCCGTGCTGTGGGTCGTGGGTTCGATTCCCACCGAGAACAAACATTTGTGTGTGGCAAACATAGATGTTTGTTCTGTGTCTGGGTGTTTCTATGTATTATAAGTATGTATTCACAAAAAAAAAAATATGTATGCTATCAGCCATCTAGTTTCCACCGTACAACCTTTGCTTAGTTTGGGACTAGAAGGCGTTGTGTTAAGTGTCCGTGAATATTTATATTTATTTTAATGTACTATATCGATATCGGTTAAAAATACAAATATCTATATTACGTTTTTCATTATGAATAGATAGATAGATAGATAATACTTTATTGTACACAAGGGTAAGGTACGTACAAATCTTAAAACTAACTTTGTATAGTACAATGGGCGGCCTTATCGCTGATAGAGTATGTACTCATCATCATCTTCATCATCTCCTTGCCCTTGTCCCAATTTATACGTACTACTAGCCGTCGCACGCGGCGTTGCTCGCGTTCCCCTTTAGAGTGCGACTTTTCAAAATTCCTTTCTTAGTGCACCCCTACACTATATAAGGATACTACCCTCCAAATTTCATACCTCTAGGACTTATAGTTTAGGCTGTGCGTTGATTCTAAGTCAGCTTCAAAAGAGTAATCGAAATCTTCAAAAGAGTAATAAGAAACCTATATCGATGAACAATACAAAAATCGATACTTTTTTATTATGAATAGGAAATGTACTATGAATTTTCATCGATATCGATAGAAAGAACAACACTAGCACTTTTTCTATAGAATGCAGTATCAGAAGTCGTCACATTACGGGATCCGGGAAGAAGGGGGCAACTGCCGTTTTATGAGTTCTGTGTCAATGGTTCTTTCTTTGTCACTCTGTGGGTATTTTTGGTTTGTGGCCATATTTATGATAAAACCTAGTTATAGCCACCATCTTTACGCGATTTTTTTTTATTTTACTAAGTAGTAGACAAACAGGCATACAGCCCACCTGATGGTAAGCGATCCCCGTCGCCTAGAAACACCACTAGTAAGGAGTATGGTCGGTGCGTTGATCCTGAAGGACTATAAGGACATTTTTCTTGAAGCGATTCATGTTATTGTGGTATGTATGTTACATGCTGTAAATGTTTGTTAAATTATGTTTTTTTTGTTTCCTTCGTACTCCGTTATTTATAAACCGATTTGAAAAATTCTTTTTTTATCTGAAAGGATACACTTCCAGGTTAGTCCTATAAAAATTTCATTAAAATCGGTTTAATAGTTTAGCTTTTAAATAAGAATAACTGAGGGAAAAAAATTCATCCACGTACACGACATTGCGTATTTTGCTTTCCTGTGACTTTTCAGTGTTTACGATCAATAGAACAGTTCCGATGAACTGCCATCATCATCATCATCTGATGGAAGCCGGAAGGTAGCCAAATTAGTAGAACTTCTTGTGAAAGAGCTCGTACGAAGAAGTACTACTTCTACCGCCAAACAATGATGCTCGCATTGCTGTGTAATGAGCTCTATCATAACTGGTTCCACGAATAATTAACATCAACAACCAACATAACAAGGCCTCCAAGACTATGGTTAATATCATAATTCTAAGAGCTCTACGTTAACTGGTTTTCTGATACATTAGTATAGAAATCCAGTGAAGTGAGAGCTCTGAAATAATTACACAAGCTAAAATCTTTCAATTAACACGCTAACTTCTTTATAAACGCACGGTACGTGACTATTTCTGCAATATAGTGATGGGACATGTACCTAACAAAAAAAAATTAACTTTTTTTGTGACTTGAGTTTTAACTCTTAGTTTACTACCTGTTTTGAGTCACAGTGTTTTTAAGATATATTTTTCTTGTTAGATATTTATGAAAAAAAAAAACGGACACACCCGAAAAATTTAATTCTGTTAGTATAAATTAGTATCGATGAATATTTTTACATTAGAATTTAAATGTTGCTAAAAACCATGAAGTGTTTTTTTTTTATACAATATAGGCAACCGTTTGACCACAATCTCACCTGATGTTAAGCGATGACGTGATCGACGATGTAGCACGGTTACCTAGAAGATACCTATTCACTCTACTCTTGAAAACTTCCAAATTATAGTCATTCGGGAACACAGACGCCGGCAACGAGTTCCACTCTTTGGCTGTCCAAAGAATTAATTAATTTGTGTTTTAAATTATTGCTTTTTTTTATCAAACACAATGCTTGCTTGCTAGAAAAGTGCTTGCTACAAAAAATGACAGAACTCGAATCCCCTTGAAAACAATTCAGAAATTCAGAATACTCTTATATTTTATCAAAACGTTCATGACGAAAAAATTGCACAATGAAAAATCACTTTTTTTATACAAGACTGTCAGTCTTTAAAATTCAAGACTCGGTCTTTCTAACTGGTACATCACTAGCATCTGTTCCCAGAACCGTCATTATCGCAACGAGTCTATCGTTACAACGTATCATTGCCGGCTGATTAACGAGGCCAGAGGAGTGATACAAACAGAACCAGGCTGGGTTCCGTATGCTGTACGTACAAAGTTGACGTAAACTATATTTTTTATATAGAGATTGAGCAGCGCCCCTAGCGGGTAGTTTACAAAACTGTTGATAAAAATACGCATTTTGTTATACGGTGCAATGCATCACCGGGCACGTCCTCAGTGGACGGGATCAGTGAGTCAATGCATCGTTATAGGTTACAACTTAACGCGTCTTCGTACACGTGCTAAACTTTCCACCAAAATATCTGTCAACCAGCATACGATGAACATCGTAGCAAATGGCTGCTTTTGGTTTAGAGAGTTCAAGCTGTATCTATGAATCCACGACTTTGATTTCAATCAAATATAGCCTATGTTTCAATCCGAAAAAAGGGCTTCCGAATGGTATAAATTTCATTGAAATTGGTTCAGTAGTTAAGCCGTGATCCGCGAACAAACAAACAGACTCGATTTTCGGAATCAGAATCGTTTATTTAGTAGATCTGCATATTTAGTTTATCCATATCTTTAATTTTAGATTTTGGCTTTTTCACAGTTTTATAATAGTATAGATGCAGTAATATTTTCCATCCCACGGAACCCTAACCACAGTTAAATGTACCACTGATCCGTACAAAGGATAACCAAATATGGAGTATTTATTGTTCAAGTTTTGAGTAACGGCTTATGGACCTATTTATAATTATAGCAAGTGCTTAGTCTTTTTCTGCACGTCCGTAATAAGTAGGTATATGTTACCTTTCGGCCGCGACTTCGTCCGCGTTCTTATTGGTCGATTTCGATACAATGAAATAGAAATTAAAAAAAATATTATGTACCTATAGTTTTTTTTAATTCCGTAGGTAAAAATTGTCTAAAAATTATGATTAAAGTCAATAATAAAAAAAACATGTAATACATACATTCAATTATATGATATAGACTCTATATATCAGGTAAATGAATGTCTCATCTATATGTAATGAATGTCTGTCTAAATGAACTCTATATTATAGAGTGTATGATTTGGAAGACGTCAATACATCCTGTGTTTCAACTTGTGAATGTTTACATTTGTAGGTATGAAAGGTCGGTAAAGTACTTATAAGTATAATATCCTAACCACTTATCTTATAAGACTTTTAATATATTTTACTTTTATTTTTAACTTTTTATTTTAACAACTTTTAAACTTGCCAATTATATTTTCAGATTTTAATTAAATATAAACTGTCAACTGAGAAGGCGTGCCGCCATTACAAGAACAAGATGGCGACCGGAATGAAAAAATTGGCGCGAAAGAATTACAACTAAATTGTTTCATGATTATCACCTGTCTGATACGTATAGCTGTTTCGTAGCTTATTTTACCGAAGCTCATAATTTAAAACGATCTTTAACACCTCGGAATAAAGGTCAGAATGGTGTGAAAAAACCTGCATGTCATTTAGAGAAAATATTCAGTTATCCGAGTGTGAAACTAATTCTTATCATGCGATTTTGCGTTTTATTTATGTGATGTTAAGGTTCAACGTAATAAAATGATAATTTAAAATAATTGGGTAATACCAACCGTAATTATGTTGTCAATTTTTCTTTAGTTTATTGCGTTTTTAGTAGGTTGGTAGGCTTGTTATGAAACTCGTTCTCTCGTTAAGGCACTCTGTATGTCATTATATTTTTATTTTAATATCACATTATTTTTTTATTTTGCAAATGCTGTCACTTACAAGAATAATAAGGTATTTTTAATAATATGTTTCTTTATAAGATATCATATTTTTATATTATGTAACTATCTAACTAACCATAAACATGTTTTAGTCGAAAAAATGTAGTATTGTTTTTATTCACTTTTCTTATTATGTTTCTCGCTTCGACATTAGCTTTAAAACCAATAGCGTAAACATGAAAAAACCAAAGCAATGAAGAATTAATACAGTTCCATGTACTAAGCGACGCCGCGTCACTCATACGTCAAAGTGACAGCTGTCATCGCAACGCGATCACCGTTCACGGTTGACAACTGACATTAGCGAATGACGTTACACACTAGCCGATACACTTGTGGTCGTGGCATAAAGTGTGAGCCATTGGAATAAAGTGTTTAAGGTGATTTCCTTGAAATGATAAATTTAGTTTTCAAGTTTTCGAAAGAAAATTCCACCATTTTCTTTTCAAAGCAAACGACAGCTGACTTGACGATGGCTTGACTTGACTTCTTCTTCTTCTTCTCTTTATTAGTGGCTTCTGTCCGTCATTTCGACAGACAATTTTGCCAATGTCAAGTGATAGAATTGAATAATATAAGTCAAGTCAAGTCATTTATCAAGTCGGCTGTCATTTGTTTTGAAAATAAAATGGTGGATTTTCTCTTCAAAACCTAACACGAATTTTCACATTTATAAAAACCACTTTACACACATTTATTCCAATGGCTCACACTTTATGTTACGACCTAAGTATTATTGGTTAAAATTCCACCAAAATTAAACAACAATACTCACAATAACACAAGAAAAACTATTAAAATAAAAGTGCTATGTGTCGTTTCAAAAATGTCAAAACTCGTGTCCATGACATGACTTATATTATTTCAAAATAATCACTTGACACTGGCAAAATTGTCTGTCTAAATGACGGACACAGGCCATATAGGTTTAAAAGAAGAAGAAGAAGCTGATATGTCAGTACCTCGAACAAAAATAATTGCGCCGATGTGAAAGCTTCTAATGCGTTTTGCACATTATAAGACACGGACACAAGACAAGAAAAAATTTGTATAGGCGTGTCTTAAACGATATAAGAAAAAATATCTTGTAAATTGTACGGTCTCATTTAAACCATCAAGCGGCTGAATATCTTATAAGATATTTCTCATAAGACACGAGACAAATATCTTATAATGTGTATCTTTATAATTATTATAAGTAACAATGTGTAATTTATTGTTTTATTTCTATATTATGCACTAGCCGTCGCCCGCCGCGTTGCTCACGTTTCAAAATTCCTTTCTTAGTGCACCCCTACACTACATAAGGATTCTACCCTCCAAATTTCATACCTCTAGGACTTATAGTTTAGGCTGTGCGTTGATTCTCTGTCAGCTTCAAAAGATAGAATATTCTTCATTGTATAAACCGTTTTATAAGTAAACCAAAAACATGAAAATAACAAAATTGCTAATAAAAAAAAAGTTTTAGGACGTAGGTACAATGGGCGGCCTTATTGCTTAAAGCCATCTCTTCCAGGCAATCTTTGGATGGACAGGACTTAACACACAAAACAAAGAGAGATTATTCTCGTCCAAAATCTATGCTTGATGTGCTTCAACAGTAAATGTGAGCATTCCGGATGCCTTCTACGACAATATCGTGTAGATGTCGTGTCGTGTCGTGTCGTCTAAAAGCATTCAATAGGTATAACTACTTTTTGTACTGTGTTCTTCATAATTATTGTCTTGAATCATCAATATCTATCTTCTATCTTCTTCTAAATATATAAAACTCCTTTGAAGCTGACTGACAATCAACGCACAGCCTAAACTATAAGTCCTAAAGGTATGAAATTTGGAGGGTAGTATCCTTATATAGTGTAGGGGTGCACTAAGAAAGGAATTTTGAAACGTCACACTCTAAAGGGTAGAACGCGAGCAACGCCGCGGGCAACGGCTAGTACTTTATAAAAACTTCATAGTGTTTAGACAGTGTCTCTATTTATGAAAAGAGAAGTTTTTTTGGTTTTATTACTCTTTTGTTGCCAACTTTGGTACAATCACTAATATTTTTAGTTATTGAACTATTGCAAATATCAAAGAATCTATTTATCATTAAACATGGAGATAATCTTATTATCTACACTTGAAAATTTAAATAATTAAGAAATAAAACAGAAATGTAAAATATGACGCGTGTTTAATTCTTTAACGTGAATCCAATTCGATTTGAATAGGTACGGGGCACAGCCGTGACCAAAACACATTTTGTTAGTATAATGAGTGTTGACATACAACCGTTTTGTATTGGAACTATTTTACAATTCTATTCCTCTTTAGGGTTCTGAAGTTCTTATAAGATAACTAGCCGTCGCCCGCGGCGTTTGCTCGCGTTTTAGACCCCTTGGAGTGTGACTTTTCAAAATTCCTTTCTTAGTGCACCCCTACACTATATAAGGATGCTACCCTCCAAATTTCATACCTCTAGGACTTGTAGTTTAGGCTGTGCGTTGATTCTCTGTCAGCTTCAAAACAGTTTTATATATATTGATGATGATGATGATGATGATGATGATGAAACGCTTACAGGCCTGAGGGTCTAATAGAAATAGAAATATAATTTATTTGCAACACAAGAAAAATTTAACATAAGTAAGGTAGCATTAGTAGGTAGACTAAACTAAAGCATAAGATATAAATAATAAATTAAATAAAAGAAACCAAAACGTAGTTAAAAGAATACCTAATTTATATTAACAAAACTAATCATAGTGCTGAAAAATGGATCCTAACTCAGCATAATGCGGGTTGAGAACAACCCATGCACGCTGGTCTTCCGCTAAGTACGAGTTTTGGTGCAAAACGTCCGACACCTTGTATACGGTTAAGCGCTGATTTGTATGAAGACACTGAGCGGATTCTTTGAGAAGCTTGACATGTGGCCCATATGCTGATTTACTACTAAAGGTGGGTCCACATCTGATCTTTTGTCCGTACCGTAACTCCGTATGTTATCAGCGTCGCGATCAAAGAACGCTAGTTGTTCGGTTACGGACGGTGGTACGGCGGCGTCCAAACTAGCGTTCTTTGATCGCGACGCAGATACGATACGGAGCTATACGGTACGGACAAAAGATCAGATGTGAACCCACCTTTAAGCACTGATCCGGACTCAAGCATAGATTTCTTAACAATTTTGTATGAGCATGTCCTGACCTGTTCGGCTGTAGCGTGCCAAGGATGAGGCGTCTGTTGAGCTCTGAATTCTTTCATTAATCTGATCGTGTAGTCACTATTATAAGCTAATGTTTACTTTACATAGTTATACTGTCTTAAAATGTAAGTACCTAATTTACCAATTTAGCTGGTGTCAAATAGGTTAGTTTGTACTTTTTCCTAAGTGCTCTTATCTCTAATATGTTTCTATCAGTGAAAACTTGTTATTAGCCTTATGTTACTAAATGCTTGTCTACTGTGTTTTTAAGAGCTGAAAAGAAGCTAAAGAATTAAAAAGAAGAAAATATTTTTTTATATTTAAGTAAACACGTTTTCTTGGATGAAGAACATTTGCTTTAGTTAATAAAATATTTACTTGGATTGAAACAATTTTTATGAGAATATTGGTATTCTTGGATTAAGATATCCTTTTTTTCCGTGTGTAAGTTTTCCTAAAATAAATAAATAAATGTCTCCTAAAATCTATTCTTGAGTCACTCTTAAGTCTAAGTTCTCTATCAGAATACGAGATTAAGTGAATTGGATTTAATCCTGTTAAAGGTTAAAGGTATCTAGTAGTAGTAGAGCTCTTTGTGAGAGCTCGTCCGGGTTCAGTACTAGCACCGTACCTATTTCTGCCGCCAAGCAGCGATGCTCGCATTGCTGTGTTCCGGTTTGAAGGGTAAGGGCGCCGGTGTAATTACACGCACATGAGACTTCAACATCTTTACGTCTCAGAGTGATGGACGCAGTGCATTGCCTTACAGGGCACGTCCTCATTGGACTTGCTCTGTGAGGTAATGCATTGTTATAGACAGAAGTTACTACTTAACATCAGGTGAGCTGTCAGCTTGTTCCATTACTACTATCATTAAAATAAAAAAAATCACACCGGAACCCCATGTGCGCGGCTGAATACGCACTTAACAGTTTATTCTTTATAAAATATGGTAAATTGAGAATTGAATAAATTGACATTTCATGAGATTGTATCTTTGTAGATTGATAAAGATATTATTCAATACAACCTACGTCTTGTCCGCAACTTTGTTTGCATTCCAAAAAAAACCTTTAAATTTTATTGCATTAAAAAATTGTTTTCCGACTTAATTTTTTTTTATTGCAAAAACTGAATAACTCGTATTGTTTCTATATTGGACTCGACTTTTTATAATAATGTATAACAATTAATAAATAAGTAGGTGGCCTATCATAAATTAGGCGGTTGTTTTAAACTAGTTTTAGTCAACGTATACAGGGTGTTTTGATACATTTTGTATGGAACAGCGTATTTTTTTTTATTCACTAAAAATGTTGCGAATGTAACTTTCTCAAAAATAACGTCTTTATTTATCAAAAAATAAATAAATCCTTGAAGAAGTCGCGGATTGCTATTACTATAAGGATGCGGCATTTATCATTTATTTGTCTTTGTATGCAAAGTTACTTATACATACACTAGCCGTCGCCCGCGGCGTTGCTTGCGTTCTACCCTTTAGAGTGTGACGTTTCAAAAATCACCCCTACACTATATAAGGATACTACCCTCCAAATTTCATACCTCTAGGACTTATGGTTTAGGCTGTGCGTTGATTCTAAGTCAGCTTCAAAAGAGTTTTAAATATATTGATGATGATGACGATCTCCTTCTAGATTAGAAATAAATAAGTTTCTAAAAAAAAGTCGATCAATGACCCTTTTGAATTAATTGGCATTTAAAAATACAAATATAAATCTTCAACTAAATACTTCCGCCGGCATTTGGCTAAAAGAACGATAATTTGATTGTTAACTTTATAATGATCACCAAATTAGTTTTGTTGAAACATTAAATAAAAACCTATCAGTAGTTCCAAATGCGGTGAGTGATGATGTAACCTCCTTGGAATGCCCACATAGTAATTTGATCAACCAAGCCAGAAACTCCATGGACCTACTTCTTCTTCTCTTCATTAATGGCCTGTGTCCGTCATTTCGACAGACAATTTTGCAAGTGTCAAGTGATATAATTGTAATAATATAAGTCAAGTCATTTGTCAAGTCGGCTGTCGTTTGTTTTGAAAAGAAAATGGTGGATTTTCTCTTCAAAACCTAACACGAATTTTCACATTCAGAGAAACCACTTTACACACATTTATTCCAATGGCTCACACTTTATGTTACGACCTAAGTATTATTGGTTAAAATTCCACCAAAATTAAACAACAATACTCACAATAACACAAGAAAAACTATTAAAATAAGAGTGCTATGTGTCGTTTCAAAAAATGTCAAAACTCGTGTCCTGGACCTACTTCGAGATTCTCCATAATATAGAAACCTTAGAAATCAGGCCGACAATCGCAGGAAAAAACAAATCATGTTACTTTAAAAAAAAAAGAAATAAAAATATTCATTGACCCATATTATTATGTAGCAGGAGGTTGCCTACAGCTAAAAAAAACAAAAAGACAAAAATATAATGTTCTCATTATTGCGGTACCTACTAGATAAGAGGTCAAATGACCTAAGCTGGTTCAGTATCCGTTGCATGCTAATTCGGAAGTCAATTTATATTGACTTAAAATTGTTTCAAACAAACTTTTGTCACGAATATTTTGAGTTGCAAACTTTAAGAAATCTATAGTCATTATACATGGAGATAATCTTATTCTCTTCACTTAAACATTTCAACAATAAACTTACCTGAGCTAGGTCGATCGCTGTATCGCGTACAATACACCCAAGCCGGCCATAACGAAGGATTTCCACTCTGACTGTTCGTGTCTGTACTGCCACAGTTAGAGACCGCGCCACTCGAGGTCGAAGACACCATTGAGCTCGCTGAATCCGGCCTCTTCTGCACCTCAACCACTTTAGGACTCTCCTTATTCTCACCGATTTGTGACACAGTTTGCCGCAACCCACCGAGCGGCGGCAACGGATTTAAATCATTCGTTTCCTTCGATTTCAAATAATCAAAGTTGTATTTGTATTGCGCGTCATTCTGCTTTGATAGGTCGTAAGGTTTGTAAAGTATGCTGTGGTTAGGAGCGACGGACTTACGCCCTTCTATTTTGTTAGTTTTTCGCAAGGCGTTTGAACCGAATTCTGGGTGCAAAATGTTACTAATTGAGAAACCGATCGGTGCTGGTTGCTTCGCCTCGAACCGCTGTTCGATCTGTGGTTTAACATCTGGGGTTTCAGGCCTGTAGTAGTTCTGGTATTCACTAGGGCTGGGCGGAGGCGAGTTCGGCTGGACTTTGACAATACTCATGTTCGCTCTTTCGTACCTTTTATCGATCGTCGTGCATGTGTACTGGCTTTGCGTCTGGTACTGCTGGCTCACGCCGTGCGGAGCTGGTACTCTCCCAGAAACCGGTCCAGGACTTGTCGCCTGGTTCGGGCTGCAGCGGTCCTCAAACGCCATTGCAACTCTCTCAACCGTGAAACACAACACAATTGTCTTTTAAATTCAATAAAGCAGTCTTTATACACGTTTATTTGAATGTCACAGTTTCGCATTAATATTTATCGATCAATTCGTTTCATTGCCATGATTTCTTAATGTCGCTATCGGGCGCACTATCTTCTCGCGTCTGCTGTCAGATTGAAACGTCAGTTTGACGTGTGACGTGCGACTGCGCGCGGCGACGGCGGCGGAGTGACTGCCTCGGAATGGAGACAGCCGAAACGCCCCTGTTCAAACAAGCTTTTTTCCCTTCCCTTCTTCTTTTATGGGCGGATCGGACCACACGCAGCGTCGGGTGAAGGAATACCGTCTCTTTCCGACTTGTGACAGTGTTGTTCCGTAGAAAGAGAAGGAGGTACAGCGATTGATTTAACTTATTGTGTATTTAGTGGGCTGTGTAGAGATTTGTAATGCAGCTGTAAATTGCTATGGCTCTTTTGCGGCTCGTAATGTATCAATAATACTGCTTTGAGCGTTTACAGAATTTCAATTTAAGTTTGACAGAATTATTATATTGATAGACAGGCCGCCATCTTGATGAATTATTGATCGAAACGTGTTTTTTTGTTAAATTATACATTAATCCAGTTATCAATAATTAAGATATGTTATAGATAATACCTATAGTGTTGCAAATGGCACAATTTTTTGTTTGTTTATATAAGTTATTGATATTTTTAATATTAAACGATGTTTGATGTTTTAAGTAGTTTTTGATGGACATGTCTATGGCTGATGAGAGCAATCTTGTGCAACGAGGTCGGAAATGTCTACGTCGAGGCTTCCTACGCGAAGTAATCTAACTATTTGATCTATAACTTCATTCGAATGCCTGGAAGCTTAGTTTAAGTTTCATTTATAGCAACTAGCGTATTAGAACGACCGTAGAAATGACAAAAACTTTTTTTTTTGGATTTTTGGATAATTAAATGATTAGTTGCCATAATTAGCGCGTCTTAAAATTATGAATAGATTTTGTAATCTCATGTTGCAAAACTTGCAAGGTTTATTGCTTGAAAAAATTACAAAATATCAAACAACTCTTGATAAATATAAAAAACGCAGTCAATGGAAGACTTGCCACTTGACACTACTTATTTTGACTGCACCCTGTACCTATATATATAATGAGTAATAAACAATAAAAAAACTAACTTAAATCATAAAAAAAGATAGATAGAAAATACTTTATTGCACACCTTAACCTAGGGATTACAATAAAATGAAAAACAAAAGTTAAATTAATTGTTCAATGGGCGGTCTTATCGCTAATTAGCGATCTCTTCCAGACAACCTTGAACCTATAAGTTTATATTTTTAGTACCTAGGTCTTTACGAAATCTACGAAAAAAAAACGACTGTAAAAATATGTTTACCGTTTTTTAAGCACTCAAGTCTAGCTCAAACTGAGACTATTATCTAGTTAAAGACTATACCTTGTTAGTATGATCATCGACTAAAACAGCATCAAATTTACATTAACATTTATATTGTTAAATAATTTATTTCAAAGTTTGAACGATAATTTTTAAAGATAAGCGCAATGGATTACAAACTGATAAATACTAAAGTTTTTTTTTTTTTTCATTTTAGTATTTTTGGTAAAGTTTGTAAAGAAACATAGTTTCTAGAATATATCATCTATCTATCTATAGTTTGAATGTTACACAATTTATACATATTACTCGCCGTCGCCCGCGGCGTTGCTCGCGTTCTGGACCCTTTAGAGTGCGTCTTTTCAAAATTCCTTTCTTAGTGCACCCCTACACTATATAAGGATACTACCCTCCAAATTTCATACCTCTAGGACTTATGGTTTAGGCTGTGCGTTGGTTCTAAGTCAGCTTCAAAAGAGTTCTATATATATTGACTAGTATTGATGATGATAACTAAGCAATTTTTAGCTTTTCATACAACTTTCTCTTTTCAGTTTTTTTAAATTTTCTCAAACAGTGATGGAGAAAATCTCGAGGAAACTCAGAGGCGAGCAAAAGTGACACAAAGCAAAAATAAAGTGTCCAACCTTAGGCGAGCAAAAGTGATATATAACAAAAATGAGTTTGACCTCGACCTCAGGCGAGCAAAAGTGACACAAATCAAAAATGAATTTATAAATAAGTAATTTGACCGTGAACTTTGTAGTATAGGTACGTAAAACGAACAAACTCTAGGGAAATTGTAGACGGAAGTAAGTACCAGCTACTTTGTCCAGCCTATGAACCCACGACCCCCGTCCACTGCACCGCAGAAGCCACAAAACCCATTTAATAATATAAAATGTAAATTGAAGGTGTTCGGTAGCGGACCGCAAGTACATTCGGGTTGCGTGTGCGCAGCGCTTAAGGCGAAGCTTGCATATCTGGTTACAAATTAAACACATTATTTAATTTTGCATACAGGTTCAGGGCTATACGTGGCTATACTTATAAACGCTGCATAATCAAACAGTTCTTCTTCTTCTCTTCAATAATGGCCTGTGTCCGTCATTTCGACAGACAATTTTGCCAATGTCAAGTGATATAATTGTAATAATATAAGTCAAGTCAAGTCATTTGTCAAGTCGGCTGTCGTTTGTTTTGAAAAGAAAATGTTGGATTTTCTCTTCAAAACCTAACACGAATTTTCACATTCAGACAAACCACTTTACACACATTTATTCCAATGGCTTACACTTTATGTTACGACCTAAGTATTATTGGTTAAAATTCCACCAAAATTAAACAACAATACTCACAATAACACAAGAAAAACTATTAAAATAAAAGTGCTATGTGTCGTTTCAAAAAATGTCAAAACTCGTGTCCAATCAAACAGTTAAATAAAATGTAGCTCTGTCACTCTTTGACATTGACAGGCGTCATGACTCAGTCGGTAGTAGCTCTGCCTTTCGTGCTGTGGGTCGTGTGTTCGATCCCCACCGAGAACAAACATTTGTGTGTCAAACATAGATGTTTGTTCTGTGTCTGGGTTTTACTAGGTATGTATTATAAGTATGTATTTACAAAAAAAATGTATATATCAGCAATCTAGTTTCCATCGTCACATACATTCCATCGGACACTTAACACAACGCCCTCTAGTCCCAAACTAAGCGAAGCTTGTACTATGGAAACTAGAAGGCTGATAGAATACATACATACATACTTTTTTTGTAAATACATACTTATAATACATAGAAACATCCAGACACAGAACAAACATCTATGTTTACAACACACAAATGTTTGTTCTCGGTGGGGATCGAACCCACGACCACGGCACGGAAGGCAGAGCTACTACCGACTGAGTCATGACGCCTGTCAAAGGTTTGGACCAATTGAGCTATCCATAAATCATTTGCAACGGTTTGTAGATAGCTCAACTGTTTCATGTGTATTTTGTAAACATTGTAAATACTGTATTAGTTGTAATTTTCTTTGTAAATAAACTATCAAGTTATTCTCATAAACTGTGTTATGAATAAACTCGATGTACGCTTGAAATGGCTTCTAAAACTATTAACTCCACACGTCGCCTTAACACGTAGATCGTAAACGCGGGACCACACACGTCGACTCAGAAATAGTTCTTCCGTTGCTAGTATTAACTATTTTACCTATACCTACTAATATTATCAATGGCTGCTTTCACACCGATACGACATGACTTCTTCTTCTTCTCTTCATTAATGGCCTCTGTCCGTCATTTCGACAGACAATCCTGCCAATGGCAAGTGATATAATTGTAATAATATAAGTCAAGTCATTCGTCGAGTCGGCTGTCGTTTGTTTTGAAAAGAAAATGGTGGATTTTCTCTTCAAAACCTGAAACGATTTTTCACATTCAGAAAAACCACTTTACACACATTTATACCAATGGCTCACACTTTATGTTACGACCTAAGTATTATTGGTTAAAATTCCAACAAAATTAAACAATAATACTCACAATAACACAAGAAAAACTATTAAAATAAAAATGCTATGTGTTGTTACAAAAAATGTGAAAACTTTGACTACCGCCGTTCCAAATTGGATCCGGATTTTGACAGATCTCGTGTCATTTTGTACTGAAAATGACAGGACTTCTGTAAAATTCCATGAATCCGGATTGGAACTGTCGTCGAGAGTAACCACGATATCGATGGACAATCCCCTCACACTAATAATACAAATGTCAAAGTTAAGGTGTTTGTGTTTCAATCTTGACTAATGGTCCGATTTGACTAGTTATTTTGAACTACTTAACGCCCGCGACTTCGTTCACGTCACTTCGGACCAAAATACAATGTCATGAGCACACTATACAATCATCAATATATATATAACTCTTTTGAAGCTGACAGAGAATCAACGCACAGCCTAAACTATAAGTCCTAGAGGTATGAAATTTGGAGGGTAGTATCCTTATATAGTGTAGGGGTGCACTAAGAAAGGAATTTTGAAAAGTCGCACTCTAGAGGGAAACGCGAGGAAACGCGAACGCGAGCAACGCCGCGGGAGACGGCTAGTCATCATCATTATCAATAGTAGGTATATATAAAACTCTTTTGAAGCTGACTTAGAATCAACGCACAGCTTAAACTACAAGTCCTAGAGGTATGAAATTTGGAGGGTAGTATCCTTATATAGTGTAGGGGTGCACTAAGAAAGGAATTTTGAAAAGTCGCACTCTAAAGGGTCTAGAACGCGAGCAACGACGCGGGCGACGGCTAGTATTATATTATCTGTGTATAGTATTATTTATCTGTGCCATAGACAAGACAATGACATCCAAACAGGGAATTCCAACATGGCGGCTAACGAGAGTTTCCCGCCTAAATACCTGTCAGCTGTCACTCAAACCATTGTCGACGGCGCTTTGTAAGTTGTTTACAATTTTGTAGCTCTATTTAGATTTAGGTCGATTGTGGCGCCATGTTTGCTTCTATTGACTAGTTGAAACGGTGGTGCGGGTTTGAACTCAGCAACGAGACGAAATAGCAACCCAATATCATCAATAGATAAGCCTAAAAACTGAAAATTAGCAGGTTTTTTTTTTTTTTTCAAACTAAATCTTCTATATACCTAAAAATTATTAAACGATGATAATAATTATGAAAAAGCGATCAATTTGACACTGTTTTTTTTATTTCTGATGAATAATTGCGTTCATACTAAAATCTACACTAGTGTGGTAAAACGCATAATATAGCAGCCTTATTTTTAAGTCGGAATATTAACCAACTTCAAAAAAAAAGGAGGTTCTCAATTCGGTTGTATTTTGTAACAAGATAAACAAACACACCTCTTTGGTTCTTCGAAGCGACACAATATTAAGCATTCTGTTCGGAAACAATACTAAAACAAAACAATGGCTAATAAGCATAACTGCAAGTGTCAAAGTGTTACTACTCCCACTTTGACACGTCGGAACTTTCTGACAGTTTACTGACATGACACTTTATAGTTTTTTTTTAGTTTTTTTTTAACATACGGACCTAGATACGCAATGCCGCCAGTGTCTTGTACACGCTTACGATTGCTACTGATTTGGACCAGTTGAGCTATCTATAAATCGTTTGCAACGGTTTGTAGATAGCCCAACTGTTTCATGTGTATTTTGTAAATATAATACTGTATTACAGTTGTAATTTTCTTTGTAAATATAAGTTATTATCCGATATATCGCTACTTTGGTTTTAGACTATTAATAATAATATCGATGTAAGCTAGGAATAATTACACCGTGTTTATCGTACCTATTCAACTTAATATTCGTCTAATAATTGAATAAATATTCTTGGACATTTCACACAACACCCTCTAGTCCCAAACTAATCAAATATCTATGGGAACTAGATTGCTGATAGAATACTAATTATACCTATACATTTTTTTTGTAAATACATAGTTATTACATAGTAACACCCAGGTATAGAACAAACCTCTGTGTTAGCCACACACAAATGTTTGTTCTCAGTGGGGATCGAACCCACCACCCACAGCATGGAAGGCAGAGCTATTATCGACTAAGCCTGTGACGCCTATTAATAGTAGTAATAAGAAGCGACGACAAAAACAAACAGAATATTAAAACATGGTATTTAAGTTAATTATAGTGCAGTTAGTATGCATGCATAATTATGCATATGCATACGTACCTAATAATATGCACATTACACATTGTACTAAGTAAATGATCTAGGTAAAGCTAGCAAGCTCGTATGAGTCAGTGGCCAACTGTGACGGAGTTTTTAGGCCGCCTTAAGGCCTCCGTCGTGGCTTAACGACTGCTGGAGCCGGGACAGTTGAACGTGCACGAAGCACGGAAGCGCTCGGATGTAAATGTAACGGTCACCCATCCAAATAGTGACGCAGAACGTCGCTTAACCAAGATAATCGGTGAAGATTGACTAAGCAAGTCTAATGATCTAGGTAGAACACCCGAACGCTATTTCTAACCGACTCAAAAAAAGGAGGTTCTCAATTCGACTGTATTTTTTTGTATGTATTTTACGCGATCATTCCGCCAATTTTATTATGAAACAATTTTGATGATTTTTTCTTATATTATTGTCCCCAATATTTAATAGTTGTCACGTGACTTTTCGTTCAGAAATATCATTTCCATGAGTTTTATATTCTCTGTCTATTGCAGAATTATCAGTATTAACGCTTGCTTAGGGGAATACTAGGTCTCTACTTAGACAATAATAGCACTTACCTAAATACTGGTTTGTATGTCCTTTTCATACTAATTGACCTCTTTGTTGCTGCGATGCGCGCCGCCATTTTACATGTCAGAGTGACAGATGTCAGATTTCCCGCGCTTGTTAGGTTCCAACTGAATCTCTTTTGTGTTTTCAGTTATTTTTATTTTTTGTAACAACATTTAGCACTTTTATTTTAATAGTTTTTTCAACACACTTGCTCATAAAGTGGCTCTATGGTCACCGCAATTAGGCACATAATGATACCCATAATCAAACTGTGACTTTTTCATAGATTTTTTTTTAAATTTTATTGGTTGAGTAGCTTTGTTACTAAAAAAGTTTTTATTCAAAAAAAAGATCGTGTTCAATAGAACAAATAAATGAATGTTCCTATTGCTTGCTCATTTCATGCAACTTCTTATTTAAATAGATAATTTTTACTCGTACGTGTTTAATAAATAAAACTTTCACTCAAATATAACTTTTGTTTTCTCTGTAATAAAAAAAAACTTTAAATTCCTCATTTTTAAAAAAAAAAAAAAACCTCATCCCTTAAGTCTGTGGCCGATCGCAATGCGCGCGCATAGGAAAACTGATTAATTTTTCCCGTCATAGCGAAACATTTTTCACAACGCGTTTTCACTGTTGAAATTATAGTTATTTTATTGTTATTTTATTCACAAGTGTGTTGAAAAACGTCGTATGATACACGTGTGTATTGGTGATTACCGTCCTCGGCTCTCTTAAGACCCTCGCCTACGGCTCGGGTCTCAATGGCACCTCGGCGGTAATCACCAATGTACCACACTAGTACCATAATGTACTATTCTTGTGAGTATTGTTGTTTAATTTCGGTGGATTTTTTAACCAATAATACTTACTTAATGTCGTAGCGTAAAGTGTGAGCCATTGGAATAAATGCGCGTAAAGTGGTTTCTCAGAATGTGAAAATTTGTCTCCATGTTTTGAAGGGAAAATCCACCATTGTGCTTTCAAAAAAAATGACAGCCGACTTGACGAATGACTTGACTTACATTAGTTCAAATATCTCACTTGACACTGGCAAAATTGTCCGTCGAAATGACGGACAGAGGCCAAATAGAAGAGAAGAAGAGTATGAAAAGTGGTCGTTGAGTAATAACTAACAGTGCCTTGATCACGAATAAATATGACAATCGTAAACGTATCGCAACGCTAGCGTATCCGAGATACACTGCGCGGTGACACTAAAACCGTTGGCAATCGAGCTGGCAGTGACGCGGAATATAACTCGAATACGTTAACGCGGCGACTGTTAGATTTTTTCGTGATAGAGAGCCTGGTTTTTTTTGCTGAATCTTTTTCAGGAATTTTTACCTACGAAATAATTTAAACAAATCGATATTTTTGTGTAAACAAGGTACCATCCAGTTAATAAATAGGGGTACATTAGTACACAAAGGGATGAAGCGCGCAGGGGGCGGGTCGGCAGCTATTGTGGACACCTGGCTTCTCTCATGGTGAGTAGAGCGACCACGGTTTACCTATACCATAGTATTTTGGCCTCTGTCCGTCAATTAGACAGATAATTTTGCCAGTGCCAAGTGATATATATTCTAATCTAGGGCTTCTCTTGACCAACGCCGTTCCAGATTGGATCCGGATTTTGACAGATTTCGTGCCATTTTTTTACTGAAAAGTGACAGGACTTCTGTCAAAATCTATGGATCCGGATTGGAACTGTGGTCGAGAGTAACCCACTTATGGTCGAATACTCAAACGCCACTCAATTTAAGTCACGCTTAAATTATTGCCAGCTCTTACAAATGAGTAATGTCAAACAGAGGCAGAGCAATTTTAAGTGGTGCTCAAATTTGAATGACGTTTGAGTAATTCAATTCAATTCTTGTCTATGGCCTTTGCAGTGTTGCCCGCAATTTCGCCAAGGTCACGTTTTATTAGACCTTAGCACGATGGAGAATGACCGGTGGTGAGATGTTTCATCCATAGATTTTGACAGAAATCATTATGTCATTTCAAAATAGTTCAAAAACTAATGGAAAATCATTTTGACAGAACTAGTCGACAAATACAAGTATCTCGCGTGCGTATCCCTCCACGACTTAATAACAATAATTTCCCGAATATCCCTAACTTCATAGTCACCCTACCACACCCTTAAAATGGCGGAATCATATTTTATAATCCGACAAACATTCTTCATAATCTATTTCGTGGGTGCGGCTAACGACGGGGTTTGGGTTTCTATGATTTGTTTTATCATAATGGGCTCAGCTTTTCACATCTATCACGGAATAGAATGTAGGTTTCAGCATCTGCTTTTACCCACAGTACAAAGGGCCTTATGATGATGAAGAAATCGTTACTCAAGCAGAGATTTAAGTAGAGATTTTCATACAAAAATCTATGCTCGAGCCCGGATCAGTGCTTGAGCAGTAAATCAGTACACAGGCCTTAGAGGTGTTTTTTTTAATATTTGCCAAGAAAATAGAGGTCTTGTAGTGGCAATAGGTTAGCCACATAGCTTTAAAAGAACTGTTATTAAGGTGTCCCGTTAAGTGTAGGCATAGGTTGCCTCCTGACGCTGTATAAATCATCTTCAATAGATGTAAAGGCCTAAAAATAAGGTAAAATGTTTCGTTTTGGTGCGAAATTAAAAAAAACACGCAGATTTTAATAGTTTCTGCCTTTCTTTGGTAATAAATAAATAAAAATAATAAATAAATATCCTTGGACGTATCACACACAACGCCCTCTAGTCCCAAACTAAGCAGAGCTTGTACTATGGGAACTAGCATCACCTCTGGTGTTGTAGGTGTCCTGGGCGGCGGTGACTACTTTCCATCAGGTGGCCCGCCTGCTCGTCTGCCAGTTATAACATTAAAAAAAAAACTAGATTGCTGATACCTATTTTTTTTTATGTGATTATCAAAACTAGGTAGGTACTTATAGTTATACGACTTTTGTGAACAATTTTGTATGACTCAGTGTTGCATTGTAGAATATATATTTTAGTATAAGTACAAATAAAATGAATGCATTAAGATTTTAATCTCCGGAAAGCATTAATTTTAAGTTGTTTGTCTTTATTAATAATGAACAGATGTTTATTATAAAACTACAGGCAAATACAAATGAGATGGAAGTAAATAATGATGAATAAATATGATTAAGAAGAATGAAATGAAGTATATGTAAATGAATGAAGAATAAATATGAATAATGAATACGAATTATCTATTTTGTGGTAAAAGAAAAACTTTTAACGTTTCAAAAGTGAGATATTTAGATTATTTAGAACAAGCTACATAAAATAGATTCCGAAAAAATCTAAAAATGGTTAGCTCAACTGTTTCATGTGTATTTTATAAATACTGTATTAGTTGTAATTTTCTTTGTGAATAAATAATATCGATTTAAAAAAAAAACAATTAAAAAAAAACTGGTTAACTAACTTTAATCAAAATGTCTGACCTAAATCGGGCGACCATTTATCGGTAAAACGCTTCACCCAGGCACAAACCCTAATTTATTTATTTACAAATCTCTTTAATCTTTTCCAGACATATTTATTACAATAGATTACTAAAGCAGAAGCCGAGAATTGATAAAATCGCCATTTTCCGAAATGACTTCGAATGTAAAAAAGGTTTTTTTAAAAAAAAAGGTATTAAGTATGTGCCGACCGGTGCTGGCCGAAACACTGATAATTAAAAAAAAATCAGGCATCATGGCGGCTCCCAACGGCCTTCGGGGTCGATTATAAAAAATAAAAAGTTATTAGTGGCGAGAAGTGTTCGCGCCTTAGGAGTTCCGTATAATATTTAAACCATAATCCCGTATGCCGATGCAGAAATCGTTACTCAAGCATATATTTGAGTAAAGATTTTAATACAAAAATCATACTGGCATTCGACTAGAGGATGTATTCCAGATATCCCCACTAATGGGGACCTACCAGTGGGGATTTCTGTTTATGATTTCTCTGTTGCATTCTCTAAACAAATAAAATTAAAGCTAAAAAAATACGATTCAAATAGGAAATTTTTGATAAAATCTCGTTTATCGCATCAGACTTTTTTACAGATTTTTCTACTAAAATCGCCAAATAATGATAAATAATAAGAAAAGTTGAAAGTCTAATATTACACAGCTATGACAGGCGTCAAAGCTCAGTCGGTATGATCTCTGCCTTCCGTGCTGTGGGTCGTGGGTTCGATCCCCACTGAGAACAAACATTTGTGTGATTGCGACATAGCTGTTTGTTTATTTAACTCTTTATTGCACAAAATTAACATAAGTACAATAAGGTGGGCTTAATGCTATAAGCATTTTCTACCTGCCAACTTCACAGGTCGGGAGAATGGTTGGCGTGTAAACTTAAACTTAGACAATCATGTAGATGTTTGTTCGGTGTCTGGTAATTATTGGTCATACAATAATACTAATAATAAAACAGGATCATAGGGCTTTTATTTAACTCCAAGGATCCCTAAAACCGATTCCAAATTCAAAACAGCCGCGGCGGGAGATGAAAAAGCAGAACTAATTTCATGCGTTGACGCGGAGCCAAAATGACCCTTGTTAGAGAGAGACACCACTATAAGTTAGAAGGAGATGATATGATGAGATGATAATAAATGTATTAATCGGCTCATAATTTTTGGATACAAGTTTATGTCTTTTAATATGTGGAGATTCAATTCTGAGAAGAATTTTGTACAAAATGTCAGCAATACGTTTGTTATGGCGCGTTATAATAATATAATGACCATATAATATAATGATATAATAAAATAAATATAATGACAGTACCTTGCCAGTACATCTATGAAAACTTATTGTATGTTAAAAAAAATATAAATCTATTCAACAAAAAAAGTGATAATCATAATGTTAACACTAGAAACAAAGACAAACTCGCTGTTCCCACCACTAGGCTCTCAAAAATTAGTAAATCTTTCAAAGGGCAATGTGTACGCTTCTTTAACAAAATCCCAAGTGATGTGTCTCAATTGTCGATTGGCAAGTTCAAAAACGTAATAAAACAAAGACTTATTTCAAAAGCATACTATAAAATATCAGATTATTTAGAAGACAAACAAGCTTGGGACGAAGTAGCTCCAACTCATCCAATAAAAAAAAAATTTGTAATCATACCTAATCATACAAAACGTAATGACGATTCAAAGTGATCAGTGAGATTTTATTGAATAAAAGCTTTTTGACTTTTGACTTTGACTATAGCTAATTAACCCAGGTGCACTAAGTAGACGGGCATTTATTTGCTTATAAAGTAACACACAAAATACACCTGCAGAACTAAACTAGCAACACTACAAAGAAACAAAATTATACAGAATGAAAAATGAGATTAGTGGATTGAGTAGGTAGCTACGTAAGCTGGCAAGTGTTTGTGTGCTGAGCCCGTAGTCTGTGCATTTGTTTTACTTTCGACTCGATTATAGCACACGCAAACGCATTCGCAAAGCGAGAAATTTTGTATGAAACCCGGATAAGCGCCTCTAGCGGAAGATTTTGGAATTATGCAATTCCCAACAAAATTTCTCGCTTTGCGAATGCGTTTGCGTATGCTATAATCGAGTCGAAAGTAAAACAAATGCACAGACTACGGGCTCTGCTGCAGCAAACGGGTTTCGACTCAGCGTATGCCTCACCACCCAAAGGTAGTTAGGCGCTGTTATTCTGTCGAAACCATCAGCCAATAGACCCTGTGAAAAACCATTGTGTAGTGTTCATGAAGTAATGTGTGTTGAGTACGTTACGTAATTTATTTATCACTAGCCGTCTCCCGCGGCGTTGCTCGCGTTAGAGTGTGACTTTTCAAAATTCCTTTCTTAGTGCGCCCTTACACTATATAAGGATACTACCCTCCAAATTTCATACCTCTAGGACTTATAGTTTAGGCTGTGCGTTGATTCTATGTCAGCTTCAAAAGAGTTTTATATATATTGATGATTAAAAAAAACACATAACTTATTTTGTACTATAACACTAAGGAAACCACAAGATTTATAACTTAACAGACTTGAAAACCGACTGAAGATGAGATCGGGTGAATCAATGGGCCGTTATACTTAATTCACCTGCAGTAATTCACCCAGGTTCACTAAGTACACTGCTTAACAGACTTGTGAACCGACTGAGGATGAGACCGGGTGAATTGCCCTAGCTAAATGAATCAATTGGACGTTATACTTGATTCACCTAAAGTAGTTCACCCGGTTGCACGACAAAATTTTAGCAATACGTTGTTATGGTGCGTAATAGCTAATTCACCTGGGGTAATACACCCAGGTGCACTAAGTACACTACTTAGCAGACTTATATTGCCACAGGTGAATATACAGCTCTTTTTGTACACCTAACTTTAACATGGTTACTAATTCTTTAATGTAGTCAAGTGTACAAAAATATCTAAATTAAGCCGTGACTATACGTATTTTTTATTTTTTTGCAAAATGCAAAAAAACAACCAGTGTTTTTTACTCTTTGCCTATTTTTCTGTTGGAAAACTTGTTTTTTGGTCGGAAAACTTATTTTTCTGTCGGAAAACTTATTTTTTTGTCGGAAAACTTATTTTTTTGTCGGAAAACTTATTTTTCTGTCGGAAAACTTGTTTAGATAAAAAATATATTTTTACTGTTATTTGAATAATGTTTCGCAACGCGTGCGACTTTCAACTCTCATATATTGCTCAACCACTGATCTGAACTCGAGCATAGATAAATAAATAAATAATAAATAAATATTCACGGACACTTAACACAACGCCTTCTAGTCCCAAACTAAGCAAAGCTTGTACGGTGGAAACTAGATGGCTGATAGAATACATACCAACATACATTTTATTTTTATTTTTTGTAAATACATACATACTTATAATACATAGAAACACCCAGACACAGAACAAACATCTCTGTTTGCCACACACAAATGTTTGTTCTCGGTGGGGATCGAACCCACGACCCACAGCACAAAAGCAGAGCTACTACCGACTGAGCCATGACGCCTGCTATAAGGCATGCTCTTGTTGAAAAAAAAAGCATAGTGTGAACTTAGCCTAACCATCGGAAATTAAGTTTTTGAACACAAGACACTTTGAACGAACAATTTCTGAACGAAACAAGATGGCGGCTTCGAATGTGTTTTTTGTAAACGTAATTAAGGAGGCGGGCTGTCTATGGTGATTTAGGTTTTTAATGCGTAGATTTGGGAGTGTGGAGAAATAAATAATTATATTTTGGGTTTCGAGAATCACGAAACATGCCTTATTTATAATCGTTGCTGTGACTCTTATGATATTCCAACAAAATCGTAGTGATATTTAATGGTGTTCAAAACCATGATAGTTTTAATATATAGTTTTTTTAAACAAAGAAAACTACATATTATTTAAAAGAAAAGAAAAAAAATTTCAAGAAATTGATTTGTCTAACATAGTTCGCTACGCCGTAGCGCTACGAATGTCTACGAAGCGTAGCAACCTCTACGAGACGAAATATCTATTATTTATAGATATTTTTTTTTAAGACAAATTAACTTTTAAACGTACGTATTTATTATTTCGATATAAATTTCTTTTTTAAGTTATACAAAAAATATGCAAAAATCAAAATATTTATTCATAATTAAAAAATAGGTACCTACTAAAGATCTCAACGCGTGACTTCACAACATCATTCAAATGAAAAGAGTTTTTTTTTTAAACCAATAATTCGTGATCACGTACAAACGTGTGTAATCACGAGCAGGCTTCGATTATAAAAAAACACTCTATGGCTACGCATAAATTAATAATGTCATCTCTTGCTAAAACTCATTACTACCAAACAAACCAAGTTATCTAGACCCCTTTCTCTGAACTGGAAGTGAGAGAAAGTTCGCTATCCGAAGGCTTTTCCCAAACTGGTGGTTCGGGCATAAAAGCGGGATAGGTATATGTTTGTATGTTACGCGCGGTTTGTTACGCTCGCGCCTGATTGGTTGTTATTTCCCGCGCCGAAGGCGGTACTGGCTGGTTGCAATAAATTGAGTTGTTGACACATTAATAACCTCAAATGTTTTAATTTTTTTTTTTTTTACGCGAGGCAAGGCGCGCGAATTATAAGCCTTGAATATAATGGTACCCAGTTATAATGAGCGTGCTGCGTGTGTGGTCCGCTTTTCATAATTAAACTGTTTTGGTTTCTGAGGCTATATTTTTATTCGGTTTTACAGCTTCGGCTCGGTCGGTGATAGCGATTTTATTAAACACTGCGGGGAATATACGCGGTTTTTGACGCACGTTTTATTTTGTTAGTTCAACTTGTAGCCCAGTGGAACGGAATCTTTACAACACTTTGGTTATTATTTTTTATTTTTTTCTAAGTATTCAAACAAGCGTACGGCCCGCCTGATGAGAAGCGGTTACCGTAGCCTATGGACGCCTGCAACACCAGAGGCATCACATGCGCGTTGCCGACCCTTGAAGAATTTTAAAACACCCTTTTTGAAGTGCCCCATATTGTAGTCACTAGGGTCACTAGGGTCACTAGGGTCACTAGGGTCACTAGGGTCACTAGGGTCACTAGGGTCACTAGGGTCCCTAGGGTCACTAGGTAATTTCTACAACTTTCTGTCACCATGGCCGTTAGTGGAGCGCTTCCGTGCTTCGGAGACCTAGCACGACGAAGCCATGACGGAGGCCTCAAGGCGGCCTAAATGAATTTTTAAATCAAAAATCTACAAAATAATCTCAGCGTCAAAAACGCCCGTCTTAAAACACCAATAAAACATTTACAGCGTATTTTAATTGCGTTTTCCGATTAGTAATGTTATTTGTTATTCTACGTTCTTATTTATGGTGAAATAGGTTTTATGTTAGTTACGAGAAACTGGGTGAAATTACTTTATTTATAAACTTAATTTAATTTTCTTATACTACGTACAATAAGCGATAATAGAAATCATATTTTCCTAGAGGCTACGCGGGGCAATTTGGTTTGCCAGGTTCAAGCCTGGCAGGTTTTCTGAACTGTTCTCATACTAATTTGACAGGCGTCATGGCTCAGTCGGTAGTAGCTCTGCCTTCCGTGCTGTGGGTCGTGGGTTCGATCCCCACCGTGAACAAACATTTGTGTGTTGTAAACATAGAGGTTTGTTCTGTGTCTGGGTGTTTCTATGTATTATAAGTATATGTGTTTACAAAAAAAAAAGTATGTATTCTATCAGCCATTATGCTGGGCAACGGAAGCAGTTCAGAGCTTACGATACGTAGAGCGAGATATCTTCTTCACTTCTATCTATCTTTTCTAAATATATAAAACTCTTTTGAAACTGACTTAGAATCAACGCACAGCCTAAACTTTAAGTCCTATAGTTATGAAATTTGGAGGGTAGTATCCTTACATAGTGTAGGGGTGCACTAAGAAAGGAATTTTGAAACGTCACACTCTAAAGGGTAGAACGCGAACAACGCCGCGGGCGACGGCTAGTTTATTTATATTTTCCTTGTACCGATATCAAGTTCAAAAATCAATAATGGGCACGCGTAACGCTTAAACACAGTAGTACTAACAAAAGCATGGAAAAAAAACAAAAAGTACGTCACGAGCAAAAAGTTTTCAACAAAGCAGTCCGAGGTGAAATAGGTCGATTCGCGACGCTGTAAACAAGCATTGTCTATGCCCAGGTGACGTGCGGTGACAGTTCTGCGATCTGTCAAAACGGACGTCAATATTTTGGCGCGATTCGTGACGCAGTGGGAAGACTAGTGTTGGGGCACGGAGAATCCGTACACGAAAAATATTCGTATTAATTTAATTAGTTGAGTATTGTTTTGGATTTAGTTGTGTGTGAATAAAAATATACATGATACTTGATGTCGCCCGCGGCTTTGCTCGCGTGGTAGCAGCATACAAAATCTTTGATCCTAATTTTAGACCCTTTAGGGTCCTTTCTTAGTGCACCCCTACACTATATAAGGATACTACCCTCCAAATTTCATACCTCTAGGACTTATGGTTTAGGCTGTGCGTTGATTCTAAGTCAGCTTCAAAAGAGTTTTATACATTAAGAACAATTGAAGAAGATTAAGGGTTTTTTCACACAGCGCCTTCTACTTCCAAACTAAGCAAAGCTTGTACTATGGGAACTAGATTACTTACACTAGATACTTATAAATATAAAGTAACACCCAGACACATAACAAACATCTATATTTGCTTATTTAGTTTACGTAAATTGTTAAAATGAACTCAAACCCATCTATAAAGTATCGTATTTCAAAAGCCCAATACTACTTACCTGCTTAATAACCTCAAAATAATCACTCTATTTATTTAAAATAGACCTTATTCCACTGAAATAAACGCGTTTTGTACAAACTCAAAGGATTCCTTACACAATTAGTCACAGGTGCCGAATAAGTCACGCATTGCTAATGAATTGGGTTTTCAAACCTGTGGTTTCTTAACAAATTCTTTTTTTCCGTACAAAATCAACAATGACTAGTAAAATTACTTAGAGGTAATATTTAAGAGGCCGGCGACTTACGTTTGCAATGTCATTTTACGTAAAATAGTTCATGTACCGTAATACCGTAAAAAATATGAATAAAACTTAGTTTTTTTTCACTAACATATCTGTCAACCGGCAGTACGATAAACCTCGTAGCAAATGGCTGCTTTTGGTTTAGAGAGTTCAAGTGGTATCTAAGAATCCACGTCTTTGATTTCAATAAAATATAGCCTATAATGTATACATCCGGAAAAGGGCTTCGGAATGGTATAAGTTTCATTAGAATTGGTCCAGTAGTTTAGGCGTGATACTCGAACAAACAAACAAATAAACAGACAAACTCGATTTTCGCAATCAGAATCGTTTATTTAGTAGATCTGCATATTTAGTTTATTCATATCATCTCTAATTTTAGTTTTTGACCTTTTTACAGTTTTATAATAGTATAGAAGATAGATAGATAATATAATCCAAAGAATATCACAATATTGTAGAAATACTCCACTCCTCATGAACTGAATAAACCGACTACTATTTAAGTAATCTGTGGTAAACGGTGTTGGTGCCACAATTAATAAATTAGTCTTTAAGAAAACACTTTATTTATATGTATTGAGGTACTGTTTGTTTACCCAAAGAAATAAAAAATTTAAAAAAAAAATATGTTAAAAATTACGTTCAAACAGTGTTTTACGTTTGTATCGGGTTATTTCCAGTCGGCCTCTTAAATGCAAGTATGTTGCAGTTTGCTTACATTTTTACGGTAAAATTGATTATCAGTTGTCGTTGTGGTAAAAGTTTTTTGCGTGCATTCATGCAAAGTGTGTAATTAAGTTATGGCGTAAACATTTTAACAGTCTAGTGGTTGATAAATTTAAATACAATGTATTTTTAAGTAGATAGATAGAGAGAGATTGAGAAATATTTATTTGGCACACAACACAGGTACAACACAGTAAAATAATTACACAATGAGACAACAATACGAAAAAAAAATAGAACAGATAAGTAAGTAATGTTGTGTTCACACTATGCCGCAGTCGGCAGGGACTTGGGCAGGGAAATGGGCACGTGCATAGTGTGAACACGATAATGCCTCTGTCCCGGCTGCCGGCCCAAGTTCATGCCCTTGCTCGTAGTGAGAATAAAGGCGATGTTGCTGTGGCAATAAGTCCGCGGCATGGGCATAGTGTGAACGCGGTATATAATGTTTATTTTTATTGTCTCTGCTTGTAGGTTTGTTTGTTTGTCTTTTAAAACATAGATATGGCTTTGGTGATGAATTTTGAATTGTAGAAAATTGGTTTTCAAATTATATCCTATCCTATTATTAAAAGTAGGTAAAAGATTAGATGTTTGTTCAATCACGTTGCAACTACTGATCCGATTTGGATGAAACTTGAAATATAAATAGTTCGTAACCTGGATTAACACAAAGGTTACTTTTTATCCCGGAAAATCAACAGGATCAAGCGGAACACTGACGAAACCATGGGCGAAAGCTAGTATTATTTTGAAAACATTTTAAAACTCTTATTTATTTTAATGACAAGATTAAAACTCGCGGATTAAAAAGTCACGCGAGAAAAAAAACTAGAAACAAAAAAAAATTATAATAATTTGGTTCTAAATTCATAACCATGTTACAAATACAAAGCCGCATTAAAGTAGGTTGATACACGCAGGTTTTATTCATTCTTTTATATAGGTTCGTATTAAAAAAAACTCGAGTAATTGGTATGGACATATATTTGTCACCATAAGGGTTTTGATACCCTATGGGAGCGTAGCCCTAAAAACCATGAGAAAACCAGTGAAATTGTTTGACTTTTATCGTCTGAAATCCGCCGCCCATAGGCCGCGGTTTACAAAAAAAAATGAAATTAAATACATTTATTCAACCCATTGGGTACAAACACACAGATACAATAGAGAGAAAATAAAGTAAGTCAGACAGGAAGGAGCAGAACAGAGTAAGTGGTAGGACAAGTAGGTACAAAAGTATAGCAAATAATAAGTATCAGAACACAAAAAAGAAAATAAAAATGATGCTAGTTAGTCCTGTCCTGTTCTTTAAGTACCTTTGTGCGGTTGGAAATGTTGTTCTCAGCATGTGCTGCCCCACATGCATGAACCATGACATGGAGCAGCGCTGGTACAACCAGCTAGGAGGATTTCATGGGCAAAAGATACATATTTATATAAATAATAGATATTAGATATGTAGGTAGGTAATATACGGCCTATTGACAAATCCAGGACTGCCTAGTAGTGCCTAGGTATAGATTATGTATTTACTCAGTACCTATTTCACGTTACTAGGAACTTTAGGTTAGTACTAGATATTGATAAAATCTAAGCACTAAAACACGTGTAATAAATATTTCAATTTGCAATAAAAACCATAGAACATTACTATGCAAAATATTTCAATAAACATAAAATTTCAATCGAAATTTCAAATTTTGAATGTGGCAATACCGACAATACTGGCAATACCAATCTTACCACCCCAAGAGCTAATTAGGCATACGTCAGATATACAAAGGCTGTGGAAATAATCTAAGGTTCGGGGCTAGGATGTTGTCATAGGACGAGCGATAAGCGTTAGCGGGACAAGAAGAATGAGTCTAAGGGCCGTATGCTGGTTTACTGCTCAATCATTGATCCGGACTCAAGCATAGATTTTTGTATGAAAATCTCTACTGAAATCTATGCTAGCATACGGACCTAATAGCCTCCATATAGTGCTTTCGCTGCCCAGCATAATGTCAAGCGACGTGGCTACAGATATACGAAAACAAGAAGCTTTTGACGGCAAAAAACGCGCTGAAACGCGCTAATGTCACTATTTAATCACAGAATACCTATCATTTAGTATGAAAACAGTTCAGAAAACCTGCCAAGCTAAAACCTGGCAGGTTTTGGACACAACGATTGCCCCTGCCGTTACTAATGTAAAATTACAATACCCAGGAGTTTCTGTAAGGTGCCTTCTGGTAAGATCGGCGTGATAGTAAGTCCGGATGCGAAGCAATTCTGCGATATTTTTATATGATAATTGCTTAGTTACGTGATTTATCCGGACTTCCACTTACGCCGATCTTACCAGAAGGCACTATACCTATAAAAAACTTTCTAATTAAATTCAAACAATCTCACAGTATCCTCACCCGAACCCCAGCGCGGCATGTGGCCAACCATTTTGAAAACAGCCATTGTGTTATCTGTCAAAATATTTTATTTTTTCGTTTTTTTTTTACATCGAAAACCAAACATTCTGCCGTGTCGGGGAATTATAAAGATGGTGGTTTTCGAGATAAAACTGTTTTTTTTTTATACGAAATATTTAAATACATACTTACCTACATCTAGTTTCCATCGTACAAGCTTTGCTTAGTTTGGGACTAGAAGGCGTTGTGTTAAGTGTCCGTGAATATTTATTTATTTATTTACCCATAGGTACCTATTGTATTAGTAGAAAAGCAATCTCGCCTACCGATCTTAGATCATTGGTTCGAAATTAAAATGTATTGTTTTTTTTTTCATCTGACAAATAATTATGCGCATTGCCCGTTAAAAAAGAAGATTCTAAATTCAAATAACAAACTTTTTTATTTGAAAATGTATGCATTGCCAGCGATGAAAGAAAAGAAATAGAGAAAACTCATAAATCCATAAATATGTGAAACTGTCAAAGTGCGTTTTTTTTTATTCTACATTACTTTTTAAATAAAAACACATAACCAACCATCTTTTTTATCTATATGGGTACATATACAATAATTCCGATAACATTTTACGCTTATTAGCTGCGCTTGGGCATGCTTCCTTTAATAGTATAATTACGGTGTTACCAGTAATTATCGTAATTATTCATTAGTGTTGCCATTATCTTTATGCATTTTTAATTAAATCTAAAGATATTTTATATTATTAGAGTATTTTCAATAGATCTTGTAGTAGGTACAGTCAGCAATTTAAGTTGTTTTTTTTTTATATATTGTGTTGTTCTTTTGGCTTGGCTTGGTTTTTATCAGCTTTCTTTGAAACTATAGTAAACTATACATTGGTAACATTTTTAACTTAAAAAAATAGCCTTTTTAACTTATCAGGCCATCAGTGTAGTTTTTTGTTGGCATCGCAATATATTTGGTATTTAGAATATTTAGATCTACGAAAATCATTTTGAAAAATATAATACCAGAGTTACGTAGTCCACAAAAGAAACCATGAAATAATCAAATGGCACAGTGCTGCCATCTACGGTCAAATTGATAAACTTTATAGTTTTTTCCGTCATAATTCAGTACTTATTGGACGATTACCTTCGATTATAGGCTAATGGACATAGTTATAGCCTATTAGTCACTTATATCGTCTTTTATAGACTCACTAGCTTTTACCCGCGGCTTTAAACATGAATTTTTCATCGTATTTTATTATTTATGATATTTTTATTTATAAAACTACTTGTTGGCGTGTTTATGCTTCCTTACATCTTGTTTTACACGAAAAATTGCAAGTAAAGATGATTGAAAATGAATAAAAATGTACGTTCGTATGAGGCCAACTTTGGCGAGGATGTTTTTAGGCCACTTTAGGCCTCCTGTGTGGCTTAACGACTGCTAGAGAAACATTCAATATTTCTTATTCGATATAATAATGAATGACTGATTAAATGAATGAATGAATAAAAACTCTTTACTTACAAACTAATAAAAAAGTACAAAAAAACTAAAAATTACAAAAGTATTTATTTATTTAACTCTTTATTGCACAAAATGAACAAATGTAATAGGTGGGCTATTATTGCTGTAAGTATATGTACAATGGGCAGTCTTATCACTAAAAGAGCGGACTTCCAGACTACTTTTGGATAGCAAGCAAGCTCGTAGTGGCCAACTCTCTTGACGGAGTTTTTAGGCCGCCTTAAGGCCTCTGTCGTTACTTAACGACTGCTAGAGCCGGGACAGTTTAACGTGCCCTCCGAAGCACGGAAGCGCTTAGATGTAAATACCACTAACGGTCACCCATCCAAATAGTGACCGCGCAGAACGTTGCTTAACTTAGATAATCGGTAAAGATTGACTAAGCAAGCCTAGCCACGAACGCTACCTTTGGATGGAAGACTTTAATTATGATGTGCGTTTTTATAACAATAGTTCATACAAACGTACAAACATTAAAATTATTCATGTTAAAGAATTAACACGTTGAGTGTCATAAATGTCGCTACTGATTGATTTACTATTATTAGTTTAGTGAGCTATCTATAAATCATTTGCAACGGTTTGTAGATAGCTCAACTGTTTCATGTCGTATGTTGTAAATATTGTAAATACTGTATTAGTTGTAATTTTCTTTGTGAATAAATTATGTTTAGTATTCACGGACACTTAACACAACGCCTTCTAGTCCCAAACTAAGCAAAGCTTGTACGATGGAAACTAGATGGCTGATAGAATACATACTTACATTTATTTTTTTGTAAATACTTACAATACATAGAAACACCCAGACACAGAACAAACATCTATGTTTACAACACACAAAATGTTTGTTCTCAGTGGGGATCGAACCCACGACCCACAGCACGGAAGGCAGAGCTACTACCGACTGAGCCATGACGCCTGTCAAGACGCAAAATGTTTATATTATGTCTAACATTAGACAGATGCGTATATGTAATTAATCCGGGGTGCTGGCAGCCAAATGCCTAAATATTTTTATAAATAAATATTCTTGGACATTACACACAACGCCCTCTAGTGCCAAACTAAACAAAGCTTGTACTATGCGGGAAGTAGATTGCTGATAGAATACTTAAATACGTTTTTTTTGTAAATACATACGTAAAATACATAGTAACACCCAGTCATAGAAGAAATATATATGTTTGCCACACACAAATGTTTTTTCTAAGTGAGGATCGAACCAACGACCTACAGCACGAAAGGCAGAGCTTATACCAACTGGGCTGTGACGCCTGTCAAATTATATTGATAAAATACTCTTTATTGCGGACAATATCACAAAAGAACAAGCAAAAAACTTATAAAATTGGTAATTATAAACATTATTTATCTTCATCATATAAAAAAGTATTTCAGAGAATTGTTTAATTATACGTTGCAGTAAAACTAGGTAACTTTAATCATCATCATCATTATCATCAATATATATAAAACTCTTTTGAAGCTGACTGAGAATCAACGCACAGCCTAAACTATAAGTCCTAGAGGTATGACATTTGGAGGGTAGTATCTTTATATAGTGTAGGGGTGCACTAAGAAAGGAATTTTGAAAAGTTGCACTCTAACGCGAGCAACGCCGCGGGAGACGGCTAGTTAAATATAAATAAAATAAAAACAAAAAATAATTGCTAGAAAATTCTACGAGTAGGTACACTTGTATAGACTAAAGAACTTGTTATGGATTGATTACCACTGTAACTCAAACAGTGGTAGGTACCAATTATATAAAAAAAAATTGTCTATACATTCCTACAAGATTATATACTTTTTACACAGTGGATTGTTTCGTATAATGTTGTAGATTATTTTTATTCTGATTAAAATAAACTCGATGTAAACTTGGAATAGTTTTATCTTTGCATTGTTAGAAGATTCAAATTCAAAGAGGTTACGGTGTAACTATTGCAAGCTTACATCGAATCTATTAATAACAGAAATATATAAAACTCTTTTGAAGCTGACTGAGAATCAACGCACAGCCTAAACTATAAGTCCTAGAGGTATGACATTTGGAGGGTAGTATCCTTATATAGTGTAGGGGTGCATTAAGAAAGGAATTTTGAATGGTCACACTCTAAAGGGTCTAGAACGCGAGCAACGCCGCGGGCGCCGGCATAGTAACAGATATAGGTGTTTAGAAACAGCAATTTATAAACTAATGAAAAGTTCTTCTTCTTCTCTTATTTATGGCCTTTGTCCGTCATTTCGACAGACAATTTTGCCAGTATCAAGTAAGATATTTGAAATAATATTAGTCAAGTCATTCGTCAAGTCGGTTGTCGTTTGTGGATTTTCCCTTCAAAACCTAAAAACGAATTTTTCACATTCAGAGAAACCACTTTACACACATTTATTCCAATGGCTCACACTTTATGTTACGACCTAAGTATTATTGGTTTAAATTCCACCAAAATTAAACAACAATATTCACAATAACACAAGAAAAACTATTAAAATAAAAGGGCTAGGTGTTGGTTTCAAAAAATGTCAAAATTCGAATCCCAATCACAAGTTATTTGACTCATAATTTGACACTTCATAATCAAAACATGGCAACTTCAAACTAAACCTTTCATACACTTTCAGCCCCAATTAACCGCCAAAAACATTTTCAATTTTTAATGCGTACCATGGAAAATTTAAAAAGCTCTATCCTTTCCAATCTCCACTTTATATCTAGTAACCTAAAGTTGAAATTCGATTTGAACCACAAACCGAGACCACACACGTCGAAAGCGGCGAACGATTTAAAAAAAAAAAAAAACACCCCGCGCCGTTCGTTACCTCATCATCGAGTTTTTTTTTTACAAAGGCTAGTTTTATATACAGCCGCGTTATATGAAAAAAAAGAAAATACTTATAATGTTGTCTATTGGTTTCGGATTCAGGGTCCGAGGCATAAATTAGACTGTTTTAGTATAAGACGGGGCTTCTAAGAGGGCCGACGTCAGCGGGGCTGTAATGTTTTTGAAATATTCCTTCGGTAAAACCAAGATTAGTTTGTTATCGATGGGTAATGAAGGTATAGCTATATTTTGGTGAAGGCTTCTTTTTATTGGACAGTTACGGTCAAGTGTGAGGAGGGCTCGATAATTAAATGCTGGGAGGTTGTTTTTTTTTTTTAGAACCTTTATAAAGATGGGATGATGTAATTTATTTGAGACGTATTTTGGTGATTAAAAAACTAAAGATTACCACTAAAAAGTATAGGTGCTTTTGGTAAGTATATTTTATAGAAAAAATCATTTTATACATGGTGTGTAGGTACAGGTACAATAAATACTGTTTATTAAGTATTTGCGAGGTATTTAAATTTTATTTTATAAAAAGTTTATTAAGTTAGTACTTATTTACTTATTTTTACCATTTTCTTAACCGATAAATACACATTTTATACACATATAACATTTTTGTTTCCATTTTTTCTGTATATTTCTCTTTTACTCGTGAAAACCTTTTATTGGCCTACTGTTTCCATATATGTACCTAATCTACTTATGTTATGTGCTCGGTTTTCCTACTATTAAATAAATCAATAAAAATCCAAAGAAAAATGTTATTTTTTTTAATTAATATTGGTTCACTTCAAAAACAGTCAGCAAAATAAGTTTTTTTTTTTAACATTTTTCCTTTCGCGGAACCCAACAACAATGTCCTAGCGTTCACTTGACGGGTTCTTTTTTGAAACACGAAACCGAATACTGTGGGAAGCCGTTGCTAAGGACATAAAAGGATTGAAAATTTATTTCCTATTATTGTGACGTTGACACTGACATAAGTTTAGGCGGCAAAGGGAAGTTTCAATAACGTTCTATTTTTAAAAACAAAATATTTTTTTGTTCCTCCACCGATCATTACTTCTCACCACCGGTCATTCTCCATCGTGCTAAGGTCTAACAAAACGTGACATTGGCGAAATTGCAGGCAACACTGCAAAGGCCATAGACAAGAATTAAATTGAATAAAACAGAATAGTTTTTTTTTACTAAGTACGTATACCCTGGCGAAACTCTCGAACTAGACTCGTGCTTTCGAAAAACGAACAATGTATGAAACGGGGGTCAAAATTTTGAATCACGTTTCATACAAAACTAGATTTTCAGTGTGTAATTTTGGTAGAATGCGAGTCCCGCTTCTTCTTACGTAGGAACTACGTATTACATTATTCTTTGCTAAACACAAGTTTTCATTAGATTAGTTTAGAAATATCTTTATTACATTTAAAAAAATCGTACAGAGGAAAAAATCGTCATTCATCAGTTTTGGTATAACAAAACATGAATTTTAAGTCGCAGGCCCCTTAAGAGTAACAATTCTTACCTACTTAATAAACTAACTGAATTCCCTCCCTATAATGTCACGCCCTAATTTAATGCCCTGATATTTAGTTACAGATCTTCAGTACCCTCGCTCCCTGAGGGGGTAAAGGTGGAGCCACAGTCCTAGCGAATTATATACAAATACAAATTATTTATTCTACCTTCTAAGAAAGCTACGTTCTTTTTATTATTGAACTATAGCCGTGGCCCGCAGCGTTGCTCGCGTTCTACCCTTTAGAGTGTGACGTTTCAAAATTCCTTTTTTAGTGCACCCCTACACTATAAGGATACTACCCTCCAAATTTCATACCTCTAGGACTTATAGTTTAGGCTGTGCGTTGATTCTAAGTCAGCTTCAAAAGAGTTTTATATAATAATATATTGATGAAGATGATTGATAAAAACCTCCACGCGGTAGTTATTATTTCTATTTACTTTGAAAGAATGAACTAAATAATATATTAATAAAATGAACTCTGATTTCCACCTGTTGATAGTTACATGTAAAATACTGTTTTCTTAATAAAATTTAGTGACAATATAATTTGGAATACGTTGGGTGGGGATGTCAGAAGTCACCAAATGGCAGCCAGATCTATGTCTTTAATGAGATCCCAACCAAATTCTAATGATATTTTGACTATGATAAATGGTGTAGACGATGCAAACCTCCTTCAGCAGGCGAGTGACGGATGGCGGGGTAAAAGTTTTTTTTATTGTGGAGTCATGTGACAGAAGAGAAAAAATAGAGTACTTTTTCATTTTTCAAAGTAAAATTATTGCAATTTAATTTGTTACTTCAGCCTTCCCTTCCCCATAATTAACAAATGGGAAGAAACATACGTTTAGGAAGCATTTTTTGTGCTTAACATATTCACATCTCAAAACAAAACCTGCCAGGTTTAAGCCTGGCAGGTTTTCTGAACTGTTTTAATAACTTAATCATACGTATTCTGTGACTAAATGTGACGCGTTTCAGCGCGTTTTTTGTCGTCAAAAGCTTCTTGTTTTCGTATATCTGTAGCCACGTCGCTTGACATTATGCTGGGCAGCGAAAGCAGCTCAGAGCTACGGGGGCAGCCCGCTCCCCGCTCCGCTACCATCCCCGCTACAACTCTACCCCCACCTGGGTAATATGAGGGTAATTTGTAAACGCGTCAGTTAATTGTGTCCCACTTGGCCTAGTTGTGGGCACAATGCGTGGGATGATTTACTAGCGTTGTCAATTGCGTGTCTCAATGGCAGTGGGATTGGGCATATCGATTTTTAGATTAAACTTTTATATAAGTTGACAGGCGTCATGGCTCAGTCGGTAGTAGCTCTGCCTTCCGTACTGTGGGTCGTGGGTTCGATCCCCACTGAGAACAAACATTTGTGTGTGGCAAACATAGATGTTTGTTCTGTGTCTGGGTGTTACTATGTATCATAAGTACCCATGTATTCACAAAAAAAATGTATTCTATCAGCAATCTAGTTTCCTACAAACTCTGCCTAGTTTGGGACTAGAGGGCGTTGTGTGTAACGTCCAAAGATATATTTATACTTTTTTTCCATAAAATCATCTGATTTATTTCAATATTTTTCCCCAGTGGTAAAAAATAGGTTAGAAAAAACATCTGATTAGCTACAGAGGCCGGTTTTACCCGACCACGCGGAGCAAACAGAAAATTATTTTTCTAAGCAAAGCCACGTGAACTCCTTGTATACCTACCTGTAATATATTCGTGACAATCAAGCCCCGCGTGCTCTATCTACAGCGACGAACAAAATATCAATTTATATGTTAATGTCGCCATTTTGAGCCGGGTCGGGAGGTAACAAGCTGGGTTGGATTTTGAGGCATTTTAAGGTTTGGGTTCAGAGATTGAACCACTAAAACCTAGCGGGTAATTCTCTGAATGAAGTGGCCACAGATATACGAAAACAAGAAGCTTTTGACGGCAAAAAACGCGCTAAAACACGCTAATGTCACTATTTAGTCACAAAATACCTATAATGATTTAGTATGAAAGTGTTACTATGTATTATACAAAAAAAATGTATATAAGTATTCTATCAGCAATCTAGTTCTCATAGTACAAGCTTTGCTTAGTTTGGGACTAGAAGGCGTTGTTTGCAATGTCCATGAATATGAATGAATGAAAATACTTTATTGTACGTACGTAGGTACAAACTAATATGCGAGACAGATTATACAGAAAATAAGATACAAATACGTACAATGGGGGGTCTTATCGCTAGGGAGCGATTTCTTCCAGAGTAGGTATTTTATGAACAAAAGACGATAAGTACCAATACTAAAGTCAAATAGTTTTATATTACAGCGCCTCCGAATATTAGTTTCCTTTATATTAAAACCTTCTTTTGACATTCGATAGTATTAATGTCGCCACTGTCGCCTGGCTCTTTTGAAATTCGAAACGGCGGTTTCCACACTGAGATTTGAAATTTGCGTATACTCTGTGGCATGGGAATACCGACATGACGTATATTGATATATTCCACAAATCCCCACTCATAAATCTCCACTAGTAGGGAGTGTTTTTTTTTCAGAAATCGTCCCTAGTTTGTTCAAGCTTTTTTGCTAATTTGTTACCTATAATGGTTTCTGATATCTCTTAAACTTTTATTTATTCACAAAGAAAATTACAACTAATACAGTATTTACAATATTTACAATATTTACAAAATACAAATGAAACAGTTGAGCTATCTACAAACCGTTGCAAACGATTTATAGATAGCTCAACTGGTCCAAATCAGTACCAATCGGAAGCGTGCCCAAGACACTGGCTGCATTGCCGCGCTAAAAAGAATCTCTTAAACTAACTTAATTATGAACTTTATTTGTGTTGCTATTACTCGTTATTTTTGAAAAGGTGAACAATAAAAATAAATGGTATAAATAAATGATAGAACTTATAGAACACACATTCAATTTCAATTATTTATAACTATTGTATTTATACTAAGAATTAATTTTATTTCACCTTTGTAAGTATTTTTATAGAGCTCAATTATTATTAGTTCAATGTCTGGACCTAGTTACTTAAGGCTTCGACGTCTTATACCTGCATGCATCCGCTGTTTGCGGTTTTAATCTTTCCATATTAAAAAAATAGAAATAAAAAAATATTGCTACCATATTAATTAATATTATAAAAAATAAAAATTAGGTACCTATATCGTTCTTGACGTATACGGAAAACAAAAAATATTAAGAAGATATATTTTTGTAGATAATAAGTGATAGAAAACTTTTCGTTGTCACTTTTTTATATTAAATCAATTTTTAAATTAATCGTTTAATTTTTTTTTATAATAGGTGTTCTAAAAAAGTCAAATTAAGTATTTTATTCATACAATTTTTGTGGTAAAAAATTAAGCATACCTATAGATATTTTTGGTATATTCCAGCCATCCCCACTAATAAATCCCCATCGGTAGTTTTTTACAGAAATTGCCACTACTTCAATTCAAATCTGTTAAATCAAACAATTATTATAGAAAAAAAACTAAATTCTTTACAAAAGCCGCATGAATTGCGACGTGGTGCTTCAATCTTCACATTTATTATAAAAAAAAACTATGTAGTTAATTAAACACGTACTATTTATTGCATTTCCGACGCGGCGAGGTGCAAGTCGGGTGACCTTATTAGTAAATACTTGATGACCGCTTAATACTGGCTATTATAGTAATTTATGTGTTCCACTGACTTTTTTCTTTTTTATTTATTAAACTTGTTTTAATTTTTTTTTTCCATGAATTTTTTTTTCCGTTTTTGTTTTATAAAATAGTGAATTTGCGTTTTGTTTATGGAACTGTCCGGTTATTAACCGTTTTACAAACTTTTTTGTGTATTTTATGCTGATCTTTCCTCCTCGTTCAAACTTTATCATTGTAAAACATTAACTACCTATAGTTATGAAATATTTTTCATGTATGAAAAAATATCGACAGGCGTCATGGCTCAGTCGGTAGTAGCTCTGCCTTCCGTGCTGTGGGTCGTGGGTTCGATCCCCACCGAGAACAAACATTTGTGTGTTGTAAACATAGATGTTTGTTCTGTGTCTGGGTGTTTAAGTATGTATTTACAAAAAAAAAATGTATGTATGTATTCTATCAGCCATCTGGTTTCCATCGTACAAGCTTTGCTTAGTTTGGGACTAGAAGGCGTTGTGTTAAGTGTCCGTGAATATTTATTTATTATTTATTTAATATATAGTAGGTACTTGTTAATAATTTGATCATTAATATAAAAAATATATTTTCTTTACCAATTATTTTACCTACCTAACCATTGTAAGTATCTACTATTGAAATATATTTTTTGCATATTATCAAATTTTACTTTACCTTTTACAAAACCATGTAAACTTCATAATTATTTAAGTTTTCTAAGGTCTTCGCTGAATACTACAGTTGAAAAAGTAAGAAAAAAAAGAACTACATACAAATAAAACCCATACAATTTTTTTTTTTTTATTAATTGGCGTCGCACTGTTTGTGCATTTGCCATTTTACGTGAAAAATTAGGGAAACAATATTATATTATAAAAAAGCGCGGGATCTGACATGTTATTCACATTAAATCATCTTAACACCATTATTTACCACAGACCATACATAAAACATTAATCCCAGCCCATAGACAATACTAGAGTATTACGAACATGACAGATGTATGTAATGTGACCGCCATTTTACATCAGCCAATAGAAACGCGGCTTTTTTTTTTCATAAGCGGCAAACAACAGCTGCGGCATTCTTCCACATAAAAGCATGTTATTGCTAGTTTTTGTGGTAACATCCCCTATGAAGGGATGTTTTTTTTTATACATGATTTGTGATGATGATGTAGCGATAGGAGGATTCAATTTTCGAATGTAATAATGAGTTTGATAGCCATCTTGAGTTTTGGATGTTTTTTCTTTAATAACTATTCAGATCGGTGTTCATATTATTTAAAGTGGCTATTTTTTAGGCTAGTTACTGTTGATACATGAAAAAACACCTAAAAATAATGAAGAAGATAATAAATAATAATAAAAATATTCATGGACTCTTCAGTACATAATGCCAGGGGTAATAGACACAGAACGAGACCTTGGTATCATATCAGCGAACGTGCTCTGTAAGGTCACATTATTCTAGTAGGTATACCTATCATAGTTTTCATTTTGACAGTAGTTGAGTCCTTTTAAGTAAAATACCTAATTAGTCACTTTTTTTCATACAAAAAATATTATCCCGAACATTACAACTCAAATTGATCAAAGAACCCTAAAAGTAAAAGACCCTACCGTCCAATAGCATGCTGTGTTTACTATATATTAGAAACTAGCCGTAGCCCGCGGCGTTGCTCGCGTTCTACCCTTTAGAGTGTGACTTTTCAAAATTCCTTTCTTAGTGCACCCCTACACTATATGAGGATACTACCCTCCAAATTTCATGCCATGCATGCATCAACGCACAGCCTAAACCATAAGTCCTAGACTTATGGTTTAGGCTGTGCGTTGATTCTCTGTCAGCTTCAATAGAGTTTTATATATATTGATGATGATGATTACACCGAAAATGATTATATTACAAAATGTGTTTTAAGTTAAGTTAGTGTATATTTTAAGTTGTAATACCAAATAATTTAAAAAAAAAATTGCTGGTTTTAAACACGCAGTAAACTCAATTTATACTCATAATCATGTCTGTTGTGACTGTACTTACAGCTTATAGCATTTTGAAGTAGAAATCAACCGTTAAATTGAAAGAAAAGAGGTTTTAATAACGTTAGTACCATTACTGTAGTGTAGAAATTAATATATCGAATCAAAAATCGGAGTGTTCCAAAATCGAATCAAGAATCGAATTTTTATCTCATAAAAACCGGCCAGGTATTCAGTATTCAGGAAGCCTGGCCGGTTTTCTGAATAGTTTTCATACTAAATCAGAGGTTTTTATTTTTGTTATTGGCGTCGCACTAAGGTCATAGGTATTCTGTGACTATACAGTGACATTAGCGCATTTCAGCGCGTTTTTTGCCGTCAAAAGTTTCTTGTTTTCGTATATCTGTAGCCACGTCGCTTGACATTATGCTGGGCAGCGAAAGCAGTTCAAAGCTTACGATATGAGGGCAGGGATTCCATGTATCTTGTATTGCCCATAGGCTCCCTTGTTTTCCGTTTAATTTTGACATTAAATTTTAATTTCGATGAAATATTTTTTTTATGTGGTGTATGCCTTCTAGGGTAAGATTGTACTGGGACCATTACCTACCTATATGATTATCACCACCATTGTAACACCTTCATTCTAGCAAATAAATGATTATGAATTAATTTGAATTTGTATACGAAAGAAATACTCGCCAAAATGCTGGCTAAACTTTATTTAAGGTTAGGTTTTTAGTTGATTTCTTTTTTGTGTGTTGCAGTATTTATGTTTAGTCTGTACGGGGGTGGCATGGTCACTGTGTGACAAAACCCCATAAAATAAATAAAGATTAAAAAAAAATAAAAAAATACTCGTATAGTTACATATCGACTCGCCAGCTAAGCCCGATTACAAACTTTGAAATCAATTTCTCGCTTTTGAGATTGAACTCAGACTCGGCCTATTATTTTATTGAATAATTATCAAATTAAAAAAAAATCAAGTGTAAAATTACGATGAAGAAAGATATTGTGCTCCATGACTTTTATCATAAAAAAAAAATATGGTCCAGACTGGCGAAACTCTCGAACTAGACTCGTACTTTCGAAAAACGAACAATGTATGAAACGGGGGTCAAAATTTGAATCACGTTTCATACAAAACGAGATTTCCAGTGTGTAATTTTGGTAGAATGGGAGTCCCGCTTCTTCTTACGTACGAACTACGTAGGTAGGTATTACATAATTTTGGTTGTCTATGTTTTTAATTTTAAGTGTAAATTGTTCAGATATTATAAAGTTTTTATAATAATCGTAAAATTATTGATTGCGTGAGTCGATGATGAACAATAATATTTACTTTATTTTTCTTATTAAATAATAAACTCTCGCGTTTAATTAGTTAATAAACTTTTCATCTCAAAATGGTAATAAAATTTGTAGAAACGTTTTCGTAAGTTGGTTAATATTTTTTTTTTAAATACAACCGAATTGATAACCTCCTCCTTTTTTGAAGTTGGTTTAAATGTACAATACTTACAGGGTCTACCAAAATAGCATAATATTGGTGGTTTGTACAAGTAAAATAAGAAATACTTTCTTATATTTTTTTATAATTGAATATTATTAAACTTTTGTGAAAATCATACCTATAGATTTTAATGATCAGATTTTTTATGGTTTTTTATATGTACCTACTTAGATAGGTACATATTTGTTTTACAAAAAATACTTATAATATATAAAATGGTGGATTCCGTAAGTAGTTTCCGCACGTTTTTATACAATTACAAATAGTAAAAATAAACCTTAAATTGAAGTTTAAAAAAATATGGCCCTATAAAATTTTACTCGTCATTTTCTTTCGACGAATACAATACATTTATTTATTATGCGTATAATATTAGATATTGTTTTAAACCCTATATTAATTTATTTATGAAATTCCACTATTAAACATTAAACATCTTAATAAATCTTCCTTTTACATTCAATCATCAAATCACTGTTTATATCCCATAAAATAAAAGATAAATCGTAATAACCCAGCTGTTACAACGTGAAAATAGCCATCTTGGAAAACAATAACCGCCATTTTGACGCCACATTTCGCCAATAGCTTTCCCGCACTTTGTCTATGCCCAAGTTTCTTTTTTGACACTTGGCAAAGGCAATATTGGATTTTACCGCTGACTCTGTCCAAGTAATATTGAAAATGTGACAAGTATTTACCTACATAGAATGATATTGAAACTTTTAGTAGCAGCGCACATCAGAAACAAGACTGAAATCAGTCTTTCTAAAGACTCAAAAACATGTGTTGTCAAAGATTTTTACTTAGAAGATAGACAAAGTATTTTTTAGACCTATTTTTTTTTTATTCTGGCGCTGGAGGGTAGTCCTTTTTGCCAAGTATTTTTATGTTTTCTAAATAATTTTGTCACTTGCCTATTACACATTCACCTTGTTTTGTGTTTTGTTTGTTTTTTCTTCATTGATGGGAAGTATGCAAGTATGCATAGAGTTGCCATGGTAACTTATTCAAAATAAGTTTCGTAAGCTAACAAGGTACAAGCAAACCAAAGAGGTTTCTTAATCATAAATCATCATAAATCATTTTATTGTTTGTGAATCTAGGTAGGTACAATAAAGGTGGTAAGTAAAGAAAAGAGAATCTCTAGATCCTGCTCATTAGCGTACAAACATTTAAGAGGTAATTATTATAAGATAAGTAGGTAGACACTAGGTTAGATAAAATAGGCATGTCAATTAAGTTAATACAAACAATACAGCACCCAATAGCAATGAACAAATGCTTCGGAAAAATTATTATTGCGGTCAAACATCACTGTCTCTTAAAAACTCGTCAACTGTATAGTACGCTTGTGCGTGAGGTTTGTTGAAATCTACATACATTCTGTGGAAGAAATAAGACAAGATTGCCATGACGTTGATGGGCGCTCTCCTTTATTGGATGTAATAGTTTGTGTGAAGAAATTTCTGCTGATGTCTTTTCTGATATAAAATATTTGCGAACTTGGATATGACTTCGATTTGTTTTACGTGTCCCTACATAATCCAATTTTTAGTAAGTAACCAAAACTAAGTTGGTAGGGACATCATCATCATCCACAGCCTGACTTCACCCACTGCTGAATATAGGCCTCTCCTTTTTGGTACCACTTTTTGGTCCTTTTTGGTTTTCGGAGTGGTACCAAAAAGGAGAGGCCTATATCCAGCAGTGGGTGAAGTCAGGCTGTGGATGATGATGATGTCCCTACCTACTTAGTTTTGGTTTGCGATTTTGCTATGAAAGTGGAATCGACGATTATAACAAAAATCAATTGTACCTACCAAATTAGTTCTGAGAGAAATATTATGAATTTTTAGCTTAATTTTAGTTAAAAGTGTCCCAAAGGATTGCAACAAATACTAAATTTGTTATAGATAAACAGTTATAGGTATTGTGTTAATTTTGTTCTAAAAGTTTTTTTTTTTGTTAATGTTATAACTAGCAGACGAGCAGGCGGGCCACCTAATGGGAAGTAGATCTACTTGCGTATCTACTTGCGTACCTACTTAGGTACCTACTTAACTAATTAAAAATAACAACTCAAATGCACTTAGATACCTACTTCCTTAAAAGTAACAAAACGGGTGTTGATGGTATATCTCGCTCTTGTTGCACAATACATTCACAAACCCGTAAAAAAGCAATCTAAAATTGTCGAAGTAATTTTGCCAAATCACAAGCAAGATTATAAATAATAAAGAAATTAGTTTCACACTCACTAACATACCTTTTGAGAGTAACACTTATGCAATCAAAACCCAATGATGCATTGAAACTCGTTCAAAAATCCAATTCCAAATTTGAACGACAATTTTCCACTATATTTAATCTAAAATCCGATTACTAACAGAAAGTCAAGTAACAGACTTACCTACCGCACTGTAAATGTATGTCAAACGCGTTAAAAAAAAAAAGTTGTCTATGGTCGCAAAAAGTTTACAAAAGCCATTGAAAGTTTCGGCGGGCACTTTGACACAAGGCGGCGGCGCGTAAACATCTTGTTAGTACACACCAAATACGAAAAATGTATAAATATAAATAAGGTGAGTGCAAGGGTGGTAGGGAGGAGACAAGTCAAGGGTCTTGTTCGAAACAGACTTGATAAAAACAAGACAGCTGAATGTTTGCGTTCAAAAGACACAAAAATAATACTTTATTGTAAAAAATCAAAAAAGTACTATAGCTTCCTCCCGCGACTTCGTCCGCATCCCGTTTGATCCTGTTGATTTTCCAGAATAAAAAGCCGAATTATATTTATATACGAATTATATATACCTATTCCAAGTTTCATTCAAATCGGACCAGTAGTTTTAACGTGATTGAAACACAAAAATCCAAAAACTTTGACAGTTATAATATTAGTGGGATACGTAAATTCAAAGCTGTTTTAAACAGCATAAGAATGTGAATACTTAGTCGTTGTATATCTATTTAGGTAGGAAAACGCGTCTATTGTTCAGATATACTTAATTTAATCAATGTAACTGCGCTGGGGTCTACAAAATCTCAAAACACAACGATAGCGCGTGCTAATTTTGCCTGTGGCGCCATCTAGTTTGATTTGTGGTAAACAATGCAAATCAATAGAGGAAATTCAAAAACAGTCGTATACTTAGTAAAATAAAGACTGTTTTAACCGAAAACAAGACACCACAAACATTATCCCATCCCTAAAAGATATAATACTTTACAATACAATGGGCTAACAAATGTTCCGCTCCGTAACTTGTCACTTTTTCTATGTAAATTGCACGAGTAATTTGTGATTTCGCCATTGTAACCATTCTATACTCTGTATCTGTTACCATTTTATAATCTGTGGTGCTTTTATAATCTGTAGTGGTTTTATAAATAAAATCTCGCTTGTGCAAAATTACTTTGATAACTTTTAATAGCTTTTTTTACGGTTTTGTAAATGTATTTTGCAAAACGAGCAAGATTGAGCATCAACATTGAAAAAACATTTTATAATTTTTAACCGACTTTTAAAAAGGAGGTTCTCAATTCAGTTGTATTTTTTAATATTTGTTACCTCAGAACTCTCTCATTTATGAACCGATTTGTTTTTTTTTATCTGAATCTGGGTACCTACCTAGGTGGATATTATAATAATATACTTCCAGATTGATTCCATATTTTTTTTTTATCAAAATTGGTTTAGTAATTTGGCAGTTTAGTAGGAATAACTGGAACAAACACGTCATCCACGTACACGACATTGCGTATTTTGTTTTTGTGACTTTCTGTGGTGTTTACGATCAATAAAACAATAAATAAATATAAATATAAATATTCACGGACACTTAACACAACGCCTTCTAGTCCCAAACTAAGCAAAGCTTGTACGATGGAAACTAGATGGCTGATAGAATACATACATACATATTTTTTTTTTGTAAATACATACTTATAATACATAGAAACACCCAGACACAGAACAAACATCTATGTTTACAACACACAAATGTTTGTTCTCGGTGGGGATCGAACCCACGACCCACAGCACGGAAGGCAGAGCTACTACCGACTGAGCCATGACGCCTGTCAACAATCCCAATTAACTGCCATCATTATCATCACTTGATGATGTATTTCTACTATTTTAACTTATAAATTATGTTTGTAAACAACCATACTCTAGTTAATAAAAAAAACTATAAATACTTTGTGGCATACAAATAAACAATGATACAGATTCTATCTCAAATCTCCCCCAAATCTCACGCAAAACAGTAGTCATAATCCATAATCCCTCGAAACACCCCTAACAATAAAACAATAACCGTGGTTACACATCCAATGAGTAGATGAACAAAATGTCCCTGTAATGTTAACACCCTCTCGAGGGATGATATTAGTTATTTATTCTATTAATTCTAACGAGGGGTTGGTTTATGAACTGTTGCGAGGGCTTTATCTAAACTGCTACAGTTTTTTTTTTGACGAGGTTTCTTTTTTATTTCAGACATTATTTTTCTTTTTCTAATGCGACAGTTTTTTTTGTAATGACACGGTATTTTTTTTATTTCTGTCAGTAACTTTCTTTTTTTGATTCGACAGTTTTTTTTTAATGAGTATTTTTTTCGGACAGTAACTTTCTTTTTTAGATTCGATAGTTTTTTTTTAATGACTCGGTATTTTATTTTTTCGGACAGTCTTTTTTTGCATCTCTTTTTAAAAAGAACAAAAAAGTTCGTTATTTATTTTTTAATAAAGAACGAAACAAAAATTTATTTTACTTCTTTTGTTTATGACCTCTGTCCGTGATTTCGACAGACAATTTTGCCAGTGTCAAGTGATATATTTGAAATAATATACCTAAGTCAAGTCATTCGTCATATCAGCTAGATTTTAATAAATGTGTGTAAAGTGGTTTTTCTGAATGTGAAAAATCGTTTCAGGTTTTGAGGAGAAAATCCACCATTTTCTCTTCGAAACAAACGACAGCCGACTTAAAAAAGACTTGACTTGAGTTATATATATAAAATTCATCACTTGACACTGGCAAAATTGTCTGTCGAAATGACGGACACAGGCCATATAGGGTAAAGAAGAAGAAGAACACACAGTTTAGTTAGGTATTTTGGTTTTGGAACGCACCTCAAAAGCTTGACATTCTTATTTCTAAATTGCTAGTCCTATATTTTTCTTGTACTAGATATCTAATACCTACCTTCATAGCTATGTAACTATCTATAGTCTGTATTGAATGAATGAGTAATAAATAAGGCAGTCTTGAGGCAGCCATCTTGTTGTGTACACATGCACTGTGTTTACTTTACTTCATTTCTATGTATGAGAATACCTAAGTAGGTAGATAAATTAACAAAAAAAAGTTTTTAACATAATTAGGTACCTACTAACTTTTAACAAACAGACAGTTACATTGGAAGCAAACCAAAGTCATAATGGAGTTTAAAAACAAAACAATTTTCCAGGAAAATCTGAATTAAACTAAAACTCACCGCACCCTCATACAGGGTGTTAACAATAAGCTGTTTACGAATCCCTCGGGAGCCACACCCTGTATGTAATGGATTTTCCTGTTGTATGGTGTAAGATGTGAACGCAATGATATACTAAAAAAAATTTAAGAAAAATTACTTACGAATCGTTAAGAACCAAAGGATCTAGGGCAAAAATGTGAGAAGCCCATTCTTTTTTTATAACTCAATATTTTGTGTAGGTATTAGATCTCTGTCCATCCAAAGGTTGCCTGGAAGAGATTGATGTAAGCAATAAGGCCGCCCATTGTACCTAACTCCTAAAACTTGTTTTTATTACCAATTTTGGTATTTTCGTGTTAGTTTGTTTACTTGTGTGCACTGCACCTGCCGATTTCGATGAAACTTGAAATATATCATACTTTGTAACCTGGATTAACTAACACATAGGTTAATTTGTATTTAAACCCACTTAATTATCACAAATTTGTCAGAAATTGCACCTAAAAAATCTTATAACCAGCAACAAGTTGATTTTAGAACTTTAACTTCGGCCATATTTAAAAAACAATGTTGCGGCAACACAGCCTAAATCATAGCAACACTGGTTAAAAAAACCGAAACGCTTTAGTCTATGACATAGACTTGCAATGCCTATGAGGCGTCAACACTGTGATTGTTAATATCACAGGTCCGCCGACTGCCGCCCCACGTGTTCTGAATAACTTATACTAGGGTGTGCTTTGCACTTGGCATGTTTCGCCCTACACCATGGTTCTTAACACTTCCTTCACTGGAGAACAACACCAATAAACAGACTATTTGGAGGGTGTCCGCTAGTGGCATTTGCATCTGAGCGCTTCCGTGCTTCGGAGGGCTGTCGGTCCCGGCTCTAGCAGTCGTTAAGCCACGACGGAGGCCTTAAGGCGGCCTAAAAACTCCGTCACCAGTTGACCACTAACTCATACGAGCTTGCTTGGTTATGGAGAATCATCAGTTTTGTAAAGTACCCGCTAGGGGCGCTGCTAAATCTCAATTCCAAAATATAGTTTACTTAAACTATGTAGTCTGACCAAAGCCGCGGGTTTTCTTACAAGTAGTCATGTACCTATTAGTACACCGCATTCACACATGCCCATGCCGCTGCCCGAATTATTGCCGCGATTAATTCCGGAATTATTGCCACAGCAACATCGCCAAGTTCATGCCCTAGCTCTTTGGTGAGAATAAAGGCGATGTTGCTGTGGCAATCATTCCGGAATTAATCGCGGCATTCATGCCGGGCATAGTGTGCACGCGCTAGTAGGTTAGGTACCATGTTCCTTACCAGGTTCCCCTTTACCCCTTGAAAACATCACAGTAATACGATTAACATTCAAATATGCACCAACAAAGATCTTTCTCTTAAAATAAACAACACCGGTAGCCAAAATCTGATTATTTATTCAAACACTCAAAAGACTTGTGTATCATTGTTTGTCAGACAATTGAAAAAAAAAAACAAAAAAAAGGTTTACTTACACCTCCGCACGCGAGAGACAAAAGCAACAGCTAATATAACAAGATCTTTACAATCCTTTATGATGTTTGCAGATACGGTTCAACGTTAAACGGGTGACAGTTGTCCGTTTAAAAAGCTCCGAATGTTGCTTTGTCAAAACTCGAAATCGTGGAACTGTTTTAACTTGAGCTCTCTTGAGTTTAACATTCGGAGGGTAGTCGAGGTCTGACGATGCTGGTTTTGTCATTGTTTTTGGACAATAACAATACAAAAATGGCAGTATTGTGTGCGAGTCATTACATTGGTCAGTTTGCGGTTGACAGCTGATGCATGTCCGTTTGTTCAGGATTTAAAAAAAAAAGAATTTACCTTACATTTAGCTTTCTACGCGCCAAGGCTTTGACGTTTCCCGCGCGGGAAATATGACAGATGTCAGGATGGACCATAAATTGTTTTTTTTTTCTTAGGTAAATGTAAAGTGGTCAGCCATATCCTGTTGTAAGTATTTGTTTGGTATTGTATGTGTTATTTGAACACGTGTTACGAGGTAATAGTATGCCAGGTGGAGTTTGAATAAAGAATAGTTTGTTGGTCAGCTTGTGCAAAAGTTTGTTAATTTTTCTTTTACAAAATTACAGTTTAAGTCAAAAAGCTTTTATTCGATAAAATCTCACTGATCACTTTGAATCGTCATTAGGTTTTGTATGATTAGGTTTTTTTTTATTGAATGAGTTGGAGCTAGTTCGTCCCAAGCTTTTTTGTCTAAATAATCAGATATTTTATAGTACTCAAAATCAATGTCAACAATTATAATTATATTCTATATAGAGAAAAATCATTGTTTTTTTTTCAGAAAACTACCTAGGTATACAGGAAATAAAAAAGTCTTTTTGTTGATTCTTATGCTCTTTGTTTGAAAGCAATTCAAAAATGTAGTTTTTTAGAGTATCAAATAAACACACGAAATTATTCTGCCCAATAATTTCCATACCCTTTTCAATCCCTAACTAGACTCCAGACGGTTCCAATACCTTCTTCTCCACAAATCACGCCCCATAATTACCTAAGCCCATTAGACTCTTTACAAAACAACTCAACTGTGCAAAAATAAAAAAAAAATTGCTCAAAAAGTGTTCGAAATCCACTTTTACGGTTCGGCGTTCGCAAAGCAGAGCCCCCGGCGAGACTCGTTCTTATTTTGAAAATATTTTGACGTTAATAGCTGTCTTTGTTAGCGGCCAGTGACGTCTAGTGACATATTGTCTGTGGTGTTTTTTTGTACCATAGAGTAGATATTATTTTGTGTGAGTACGCGGCAATCTCAAAGGTATTGTAAGTAATGTTGAAAGTATTGTCATTGGGAAGTATACCTGAGATTTGTGTGATGGTGGTCTAGAAAAAGTAAGTCTAAATTATGATTGAAGGTTGTATTTAGGTTAATTGACAAAGTAAAAAGGTTGCGTACGTTAGCCAGTTTACCTATAATTATTTTGATATAACTGAAACTATAAGTAAGTAGGTACATCATTGTTTTTTGTATTGCTAGTCGTCATCATCAATATGTATGAAACTCTTTTGAAGCTGACAGAGAATCAACGCACAGCCTAAACTATAAGTCCTAGAGGTATGAAATTTGGAGGGTAGTATTCTTATATAGTGTAGGGGTGCACTAAGAAAGGAATTTTGAAAAGTCGCACCCTAAAGGGTCTAGAACGCGAGCAACGCCGCGGACGACGGCTAATAATATACATACACAATTAATTCAGAATTGTGTACATTATTTAGTTATTTTAAAAGTTTAAAAGATAAATACCTGCTTATCTAATGATCTATTTGAATGTTAACCACATAATAGCTACATTCACAAAAAAATGCAAAACACGAAATAATTTTAGTAATACACATTTAGATACGCTATCACGCAAACAAACATACGTTCAAATAAGCATAATCGCTTATTTCATTAAAAAAAAGAACCTTTGTCTATGATTATTCAAAAACCACTACTGAACCGAAACAATTTCGTGAAACCAAGCCGGACGCAATAAAACATTATACGCCGATTATATAAAAAAAAAAACTTCGTACTTCCGGTTCCAAAACACATTGTGACACGAATATAAATGCTCGCATTATGTTGGTACCGTTTTGATTTTATTCCAACCCTAATTGCGCCCATAAAAAGAATAGTGGTTTAAAAATAAACCCTTTATCTGTGGTCGCAGGAAAGCGCGCGAACTTGAATGTCAGCGTGACATTTAAACAAAATGGCGTAGGTATTAATTACTTTATGTTCTCAAAGAATAGGGCTGTATTGCACAAATTTGAAACGAATGGGTTTTTTTTTTAATTGAAGTTTCCTATGGCTCGACTTAAATAAGCATATGCCTAAATAAAATTTTCTTAAATTAAAACGCTTTTGAAGCTGACTGACAATCAACGCACAGCCTTAACTATAAGTCCTAGAGGTATGAAACTTGGAGGGTAGTATTCTTATATAGTGTAGAGGTGCACTAAGAAAGGAATTTTGAAAAGTCACACTATAACTAAAGGGTCTAGATCGCGAGCAACGCCGCGGGCGACGGCTAGTATCAAATGATTTCACGATCAATTCTTATTTATATACAATATTCACCACTCAAACTTTTTCGAAAGAAATAATGTAAACTCGGTTTTTCCAAATGATCACGTAAATGCCACTTCTCGAAACTCGACTCAATTTACACTTGACTCGATGCAGATTGAATTTTAAAATCTGAATTTATATTGCCTACTTCGAGTTGAATTGAAATTGATACTTTTTTCCACAGGTTCATTTGGATTTCAGTAGCAGTTTCTTGTTTCTTAGTAAAAGTATATGTAGTATGTACCTTTATAATTTTTTTTTTATGGAAAACTTATTGGCTAAGCTTAAAGTAGGAAAAAAGAACAAACGATTTGGTTCTATTGACTACTTACCTCTTGCTTAGTCAATCTTAACAGATTGTCTATATTAAGCGATGTTCTGCGCGGTCACTATTTGCATGGGTGACCATTAGTGGGTTTACATCTGAGCGCTTCCGTGCTTCGGGCACGTTAAACTGTCCCGGCTCTAGCAGTCGTTAAGTCGTGGCTTAACGACTGCGGAGGCCTTAAGGCGGCCTAAAAACACCGTCAACAGAATTGGCCACTAACTCATACGAGCTTGCTTTCTTAATATGTATTTTTAATACCGTTATATGTAAATGAATTCCGTCATATGGAAGTAATATTTAGATGTATTTTTGATTTGCCATAATATTAATGACTAGCTGACACCCGCGACTTCGTACTTCGTACAAAACTTTCCACCAAAATATATGTCACCAGCATACGATGACCCTCACAGCAAATGGCAGCTTTTGGTTTAGAGAGTTCAAGCTGTATCTAAGAATCCACGTCTTTCATTTCAATAAAATATAGCCTATGTTTCAATCCGGAAAAAGGGCTTCTGAATAGTGTAAGATTCATTCTAATTGGTCCCTGTAGTTAAGGCGTGATCCGCGAACAAACAAACAGACAAACTCGATTTTCGCAATCAGAATAGTTTTTTAGTAGATCTGCATATTTAGTTTATCCATATCTCTTATTTTAGATTTTGACTTTTTCACAATTATATAAAATAGTAGGTACCTCCTTAATATTTATTTAATATTAATACTTACTAATATTTATTTTATTTTCATCATTAACTATATGATGAAAATAAAATAAATATTTTTATTTAATAATTTATAAAAAAAAAACTTACCAGTGTTACCACCTTATACGTGTGACAATACAAACTACTTCGGATCTGTGTACGTGCCAGATTGCATATTGCGTGCATTTGCAACGTGTGCGGTCTGCATGCATTCAAATACGTACTTATATCAAACAAACTGATTGATGTGTTTTTTAATTAAAAAGTTAAGAATAAGAATAACAATAAAAGACATTTATTTGTGACAAATAAGGTAGAATACAAAGAGAACACACTACAGAAAAGAGGTAATGAGTAGTAGAAATAGCATACAGATAACAGATGAGCATACAGATAACAATGATGGCGGATACAGATTGATTGAAACTATTGCTAGAGCTACAAACGAAACAATTACAATGCTAAAATTAAAATTAAAGTTAAACTATAAGCGTCAAACCACATCAGAAGACAAGACAAGACAAGACAAGAGTTATGGAGAGAAAATATTTTTTTTTTTAAAAGCAAGTTGTTTTAAGAGATTTTTCGTTACAATATGCTTTTTCTTAAAAGCTTTTTCAGTTATAACTAAAGCAAAACGGTATACAAGTTACAAACGAAAACAGCTTATGAAGAAAAAATAACGAAAACCCTCTTTTGAAAGCATGCTTTTTAAAAGAATATTTATTTTCATGTCACTACGGACACGACAACGACGTCTTGTCGTCAGGTGTGCGCCAACGCTAATACTAAGATTTGTTTTTTAAATAAATATGTCCGTCTATATGGCCTCTGTCCGTCATTTCGACATGATATCGACGGACAATTTTGCCAATGTCAAGTAAAATATTTGAAATAATATCAGTCAAGTTATTCGTCAAGTCGGCTGTCGTTTTTTTCGAAGGGAAAATTGTGGAATTTTCCATTCAAAATGTAATCTATCATTTCAAGGAAATCACCTTAAATACTTTTATTCCAATGGCTCACACTTTATAAATAAATATAAATATTCACGGACACTTAACACAACGCCTTCTAGTCCCAAACTAAGCAAAGCTTGTACGATGGAAACTAGATGGCTGATAGAATACATACATAATTTTTTTTTTGTAAATACATACTTATAATACATAGAAACACCCAGACACAGAACAAACATCTATGTTTACAACACACAAATGTTTGTTCTCGGTGGGGATCGAACCCACGGCCCACAGCACGGAAGGCAGAGCTACTACCGACTGACCCATGACGCCTGTTTATACCACGACCACAAGTATTATTGGTTAAAATTCCACCAAAATTAAACAACAATACTCACAATAACACAAGAAAAACTATTAAAATGAAAAAGACGATATTTCCCCTAAAAATGACAGATTTCGTTGAGCTATCTATAAATCGTTTGCAACGGTTTGTTGATAGCTCAACTGTTTCATGTGTGTATTTTGTAAATAATCTAAATACATACTTGTTTTTTTTATACTACTAGCTGATGAAACAAGCAGATGGCCCACCTGATGTTAAGTGGTAACCATCACCTATAGCAAAACATACTGTATTAGTTGTCATTTTCCTTGTGAATAAAGCCTATTTTAATTCAAAAAAATTACAGAATTCGAATCCCAAGTATTCAGTTCCTTCGTTTACAAGTTTGTCAAGAATTCGGCCAGAATTAAAACCGTGAACGCCAAAAACATTCAAACGTGTTTCAAATTGAAAACTTGAGCCGCAAAAATCCTCACCACCACGCCTGACCGGAACGTCTCGATCCGCGGCCTCGCATTCTTGAGGACAACAATTGACTTCATACTGAGTATCTAAACATTAAAAAAAAAACTATTTGACGATCGATTTGAGATTTTTTTCAGACTTCTAGGTCTTCTTTTTCTTTTAAACCTATATGCTTAGCTAGCTCGGGAAAAAAAAAAAAAATGGCCTGTGCCCGTTATTTCGACAGACAATTTTGCCAGTGTCAAGTGATGAATTTGAAATAAGTAATATACTTAAGTCAAGTCAAGTCTTCTACCCGCGACTTCGTTCTCGTTTCGTTGGATCCCGTCGATTTTCCGAGATAAAAAGTAGCCTATGTGTTAATCCAGGTCACACACAATATATATTCCAAGTTTCATCCAAATCGGACCAGCATTTGCAGCGTGATTGAAGCACAAACATCCAAACATCTAAACATCCAAACATCTTTGACATACCTATTCTTCTTCTAAATTATATAAAACTCTTTTGAAGCTGACTTAGAATCAACGCACAGCCTAAACTATAAGTCCTAGAGGTATGAAATTTGGAGGGTAGTATCCTTATATAGTGTAGGGGTGCACTAAGAAAGGAATTTTGCAAAGTCACTCTAAAGGGCGCGAATGAACGCGAGCAACGCCACGTGCGACGGCTAGTTTATAATATTTGTGGGATAAAAACGAGTCCATTCAAAAGTTTGAGAGCCTCTGCTCCAGATACGTATCTTCGGGCACCTAATGTCCTAATGGGCCATTGTCTCCCGAACAAGAATTTGATTCTGTCCTAAATTTAATTACACCCATTTTTACGGATGTCACTTACGGAACGAGCTTTTATTTTTTTTTCAAACAAGTGAGTTTGATATGCATTTTGACGTGGATATCTTTGCTAAGTTTTATTTTATCTGTGGCATTTGTTTTTTTTTCTAATCTGTTAAACTGTTGCATAGATCTCGTTATTCCAGACTGGAGAAACTCTCGAACTAGACTCGTGCTTTCGAAAAACGAACAATGTATGAAACGGAGATCAAAATTTGAATGACGTTTCATACAAAACGAGATTTTCAGTAATTTTGGTAGAATGTGAGTCCCGCTTCTTCTTACGTACGAACTACGTATTACATATTCTTTGGTAATTCTTAATTAGATAAATTCGTTACTAATATTGTAAATGTCAAAGATTAGATATTTTGATGTCTGTACTTCAACTTCAACTTCTTGGTTTGTGGCTTTTGTGGCTAGTTGTCACAATTCTGCCAGTGTCGAGTTCGCTAATGCTAGTGTCTTAAACAAGAGGGGAGTGCGGATAAGAATATGGTCAGTGTACAAAGGGAGGTACAACTAAAATTTTGACAATGAGATTGATCTAAAACAAGAGACAGTACAACGTTAATGTTTTGTACCTAGATAAGTCGCGTTCTTCTTCTTCTCTTCAATAATGGCCTGTGTCCGTCATTTCGACAGACAATTTTGCCAATGTCAAGTGTTAAAATTGTAATAAATAAGTCAAGTCAAGTCATTGCAACAAACGACAGCCGACTTGACGAATGACTTGACTTGACTTATATTATTACAATTATATCACTTGACATTGGCAAAATTGTCTGTCGAAATGACGGACAGAGGCCATTAATGAAGAGAAGAAGAAGAAGAACTCTTATTAGTCCAATTTATATGAAACTTGGAATAGGTAATTAGGTATACTATACCTAATTCGTATCATGAATTGACTTATACTTTTTATCCTGAAAAACCAAAAGGATCTCAAAAGATGAACGGGACGCGGCCGCAGTCGCGGGAGAACGATAGTATAATAACATTAGGTACGAGTAGGTACTACCGTACATACTTCATAATTATATTGATCTTAGTTTTATAAAACGAACTTCAAAATTACTTTTTGTACTTTTTTTCATTTTCACTCGAAAGCCATTAAGATCCGAGTTTATATGACACTGGTCACCTAATCCTTAATGAAGCGTATGAAGCTTAAATAAAAAAGAATTATCCGCCATTTTGAAACGGAATTATAACAAAAATGTTATCAAGAAAAAAACAAGTTCAATTAGCTCAAGAAATGCCGCGTAAATTAAACCAGTTACTGGCCAGTGACTTAAAGTAATTAAAAAAAAGAAAATAGGTGTTCTTATTTCAAAAGGGACCAATGAAAAATCGCGGCTGATACGCGTAATGCCCTACCGGGTATTGAAATCGGAGACTTTTGAAAACACAAAATGTGTGGAGTAGAGTTTCACTCTTTTCTTTCAGTTTTTTTTACTTATAACGAAGAACATTTTTCATTGGTTTATTTATATAGTATTTTTGAGTGGGGTTATTTATACTTGAACCGCAGACGTATTAGGTTGGAAGTTAAGGTAGTTACTGCCATAAATAAGCCTCTTTGGACGTATTATGTAACTATAATGATACACATAGGTTAACTGGTAGAAAATGCTTCCTAGCATTAAGCTCACTTTTGTATACGACGTATTTTTAAATAAATAATAAATTAAAAAAAAAATTAAAAATTGTTATCCTCACTATCCAAAGGTTAGCTGGTAGAGAATGCTATTTTAGCATTAAGTTCGCCTGTATACACTACTTTAAGGTGTGCAATAAAGAATTTTCTATCTATCTATCGATTTTTTGTAAGTACACTAAAGAATTTTCTATTTATCTAAATCATAAATATAATGAAATAGCGAGCGCATGGCGCTTATAACTTTGAAAATTGGTTGGATTAGGATAATTTTCTTAAAACAATGTAAGTAAAAGAATGCTTTAAATCCATTGAGGGTGGTAGAAAAGTCATTGTAACCACTCACGCTATCGCTGTCAATCGATAGTATCAACTCACGGTATCAAAAAAAACTCATACTTATCGGATTTCAATTAATTTTAGAACTCTATTTCCCATGTGATTCCGGTTTGAAGGGTAAGGGTGCCGGTGTAATTACAGGTACTTGAGACTTCAAGATCTTTACGTCTCAGAGTGATGGACGCAGTGCATTGCCTTACAGGGCACGTCCTCATTGGACTTGCTCTGTGAGGTAATGCATTGTTATAGGCAGAAGTTACCACTTAACATCAGGTGAGCTATAAGCTTGTTCCATTACTTTTATCATTAAAAAAAAAAAAAAAAAGTGTGAGAGCCTAATTTTTTCTCCACAGAGCAAGAAAGTAAAATAATAAAAAATAGTTAAATAATCGTGTCCTGTGGTTCTTAATTCAAAAATCTTTAATCTGAAATTCGTCTCCATTCGTTCACTAATCGTACAATACTGCTTATAAAGGATTCAAATCTCCCGGCGAAGTATAAATTCGAGTTTTTTTTTTTTCAATAATTTAAGACGACGCTTAAGTTTAGCCGATAAAGTGTTTACAGACTTATTTTCGACCAGTTTCATTTCTTTTTTTTTTAAATACCTTTTAAATAAAAAAGAGTTTGGTTCTTTTTTGTTTTTAAAATACCTTTAAATGAAAAAAAATAGGTTGTTTTTCTATACTTTTTTTACGTAGTACCTAGTTTTACGTAGGCCTTTTGAAATCTATACGTTTAGATAAGTATTTTTTTAAAAAGTAGGTACCTTCGTAGCATAAGGTGTGCTAGATGTTACAAGTTGACTTACTACTTTTTAATATGGAATATTATTTTATTTCTTGTAACATTAATAAATACTTAAATATAGGTAATGTTTTAGGAATTGGAAGATGTTGAGGGAGACCTTTGCCCAGCAGTGGGAACAATTTATTGACTTTACTACTGAAGATCTTATAATACAGGCTGTCTAAGAGACCCCTTTAATATGTCCAACCAAAAATGTCCATTAGGTAGGTAAAATACTTCTATCTATACTATTGTCAAACTGTAAAAAAGCCAAAAACTAAAATTAAAGATATGGATAAACAAAATATGCAGATCTACTAAATAAACGATTCTGATTCCAAAAACCGAGTTTGTCTGTTTGTTCGCGGATCACGCCTTAACTACTGGACCAATTTCAATGAAACTTATACCATTCGGAAGTCCTTTTTCCGGATTGAAACATAGGCTATATTTTATTGAAATGAAAGACGTGGATTCTTAGATACAGTTTGACCTCTCTAAACCAAAAGCCGCCTTTGGCATGAGGTTCATAGTATGCTGGTTGACAGACATTTTGGTGGAGAGTTTCGCACGCGTACGAAGTCGCGGGTATCATCAATCATCAATATTATATAAAACTCTTTTGAAGCTGACATAGAATCAACGCACAGCCTAAACTATAAATCCTAGAGGTATGAAATTTGGAGGGTAGTATCCTTATATAGTGTAGGGGTGCACTAAGAAAAGAATTTTGAAACGTCACACTCTAAAGGGTAGAACGCGAGCAACGCCGCGGGCGACGGCTAGTGTATGCATAAAATCATGAATCAATTTTTGATTTGTTTCGTGCAGTAAGTAGATAAGGTACTCCATATACCTACATCTAGTAGGTAAATATATTTATTCACAAAGAAAATTACAACTAATACAGTATTTACAATATTTACAAAATACACATGAAACAGTTGAGCTATCTACAAACCATTGCAAACGATTTATAGATAGCTCAACTGGTCCAAATCAGTACCAATCGGAAGCGTGTACAAGACACTGGCTGCATAAGCAAGCAAGCTGAATAGCAAGTAGTAGGTATACTTTTTCCTACGAAACTTTCTATTTATCTTCCACGTTTGAAAAGAAAACAAAAAAGTATCACAGAAAAAAAGATCCAATCAACATCTTACTCGTAAGTCATTCCGAAATAAAAAAAAACAATAATGACACTATGGTAATAAGCAAGAAGGTTCGCCCCGAAAAACCAATTATCTATGGTACATAAAAATGTTCCCGTGTCGTAGTCACACGGTATTCTTACACGTAGCTATAAGATTATTAGAGAAATGTGTGTGGGTTCTGCACCAATTGAAGATTAAATTTATTTACAAAGAAAATTATAAATAACTAGCTGTCGCTCGCGGCTTTGCTCGCGTTCTACCCTATAGAGTGTGACGTTTCAAAATTCCTTTCTTAGTGCACCTCTACACTATATAAGGATACTACCTTCCAAATTTCATACCTCTAGGACTTATAGTTTAGGCTGTGCGTTGATTCTAAGTCAGCTCCAAAAGAGTTTTATATATATTGATGATGATGATGATGATGATGATTCCACAAAGGAACCCTAATAAGTATCTAAGGCCATAAATAAAAACATTACCTTGCGCTTGTGTGCGTGATACACCGAATTATCACGTCTGTTAGCTCTCGGCACATACAGGATGGTCTATTATCTTATTCTTATTCTTATATAAATATATAAAACTCTTTTGAAGCTGACAGAGAATCAACGCACAGCCTAAACTATAAGTCCTAGTGGTATGAAATTTGGAAGGTAGTATCCTTATATAGTGTAGGGGTGCACTAAGAAAGTAATTTTGAAACGTCACACTCTAAAGGATCTTGACGCGAGCAACGGCGCGGGCGACGGCTAGTTTTCATAATATTTTGAATTCGAAAGAAAACTTTTCTTAGAAAAATATTTTATTCCAATAGCAATGGTTATTTTCTTAAATTCAGTCTTTAGTTTCGGCGCAAAGAAACTAGTTTTGTAAATGTTGTAAATACTGTATTAGTTGTAATTCTCTTTGTAAAAAAAAATAGAAAAAGCTAGCTTCTACTTACAATAAAAACTGCATAAAAAAACTTAAATAGTGAAAAATTTTATTAAAATCTCTGTCACTGTTTGACGTAGCCTGTCAGTAAGAGACAGCAATAATAATTTTGAATAAAGTTATGCAACGATTATAAGTAAGTAGGAAAATATTTAGTAGGTATATATACATTTAAATACTTGACGTCAATTTGTCCAAATTAGTTCGGATATTGAGAATCACGAAATTTTATAACTTTTGAAAAAAAAAAAATCGTAGGTTCATTCGGGTATATACTCGTGTATATAATATATTATACATATATACATATGGCTCCAAAACCAGACTTCTGTATGACACTATTTATTGTAACACCCTGTATAGTCCCCAAACAATAATCACTAAACAAACGCCGCCCATACGGTTCAATACAACAAAAATATATTTTCAATCTCTTTCTAACTCGCACTAATGAATATCGCTATCTCTTTCACTCACCCCAAAATGTTCGAGCACACTAAATTATTAAAAAAACCATTCTAAAATGGCCCCTACATCTTTACTATTAGGAAATGGAAATTATATATTTTATAATTAAGATTGTACGTTTTTATGGAAACTAGAAACTTGTTTATATAATTAAATGTAATAATGTTTAATTATTAATATAAAAAAAAAATTGTTGGCACGCTACGGTAGGTCCATGGTATACTAACATTGCACAAATCATTAAGTAAGCTAATATGAGTTTTTAGGCCGCCTTAAGGCCTCCTTAAGGTCTGTTCCCGAATGACTATAATTTGGAAGTTTTCAAGAGTAGAGTGAATAGGTATCTTCTAGGTAACCGTGCTACATCGTCGACCACATCATCGCTTAACATCAGGTGAGGTTGTGGTCAAACGGTTGCCTATATTGTATAAAAACAAAAAAAATCACATATCCACACAAAATGTTCTTGTAACTTAAATTTGTTTTCGTTTATTTACACAAAATTTATTGAAATTTTTCGTAAATTTTTTATTTTATTTTTATTTGATTTTATTTTAATATTTTTTGGAAAACTAACAGCTAGGTATTTATACAGTAGGGAATATAGACATAATGCAGTACACTGAAGGCCAATTAAAAGTTTCCACAGATAAATAGACTACAAGAAATTACAAATTAGAGTTTTGAAGAGAAATTTAAATTAAAAAAAAAGCATACCTACCTACTAAATAAAAAAAACAAGAAAAAACTAAACATTTTTCACTAGTTAAAAAAAAAAATATTACGCGGGTTACATGTATTAGAAATAGCACTGAATATTATAACAACACTTTCAAATTTTGTGTTTCTTTTGTTGGCTCAATAAATAAATAAAAACAATCGCTTAGGTCACAATCGACAGGCGTCATGGCTCAGTCTGTAGTAGCTCTGCCTTCCGTGCTGTGGGTCGTGGGTTCGATCCTCACCGAGAACAAACATTTGTGTATTGTAAAAACATAGATGTTTGTTCTGTGTCTGGGTGTTTCTATGTATTATAAGTATGTATTTACAAAAAAAAATGTATGTATGTATTCTATCAGCAATCTAGTTTCCATCGTACAAGCTTTGCTTAGTTTGGGACTAGAAGGCGTTGTGTTAAGTGTCCGTGAATATTTATTTTATTTTTAATCATCAAAAATCGTGCAGTTCAACTTACACTGGTCATTGTTTCATATTCCGTAACTTTCATCTGTGTATGGCTATAATTTACTCGGGTACAATAATTATCCCTAGACGAGCTGTGTCAGAATTGGGACAGGGTAGCCATGCTTTTAGTAACACGCCTATAATATTACAAATAAATAATAATAAATATCCTATTATTTATTTATTCACAAATAAAATTACAACTCATACAGTATTTACAATATTTACAAAATACACATGAAACAGTTGAGCCATCTACAAACCGTTGCAAACGATTTATAGATAGCTCAACTGGTCCAAATCAGTAGCAATCGGAAGCGTGTACAAGACACTGGCTGCATTGCCGCGCTGAATAGCAATGCTGATACGCTGGCCTAGATAATCACCAGCCCTCGGGTCACGCGTCGCTTCGACTAGACGACTTATATAATAATAACTAGCCGTCGCCCGCAGCGTTGCTCGCGTTCTACCCTTTAGAGTGTGACATTTCAAAATTCCTTTCTTAGTGCACCCCTACACTATATAAGGATACTACCCTCCAAATTTCATACCTCTAGGACTTATGGTTTAGGCTGTGCAGTGTGCGTTGATTCTCTGTCAGCTTCAAAAGAGTTTTATATATACCTATTGATGATATAGTTCGCACATAAGTAGATTACATTTTAACAAGACCAACGGTAGGTACGCGGACGAACTCGCGGAATCTATAAAACATGAAATATATTGTAAAAAAATCAATAAAATTAAGGTTACCCTACTAGATTAGGCGGCCATTGCATTTTTTCAACCAAATTACTATCCCGGCTTGGGATGACTTTATATAATCTATGGTCAACGATGACTCTAATATTATCTATGGTTTTTCTACACTACTTTTTTATTTTTTTCCATCTACAAATCATATTCGGCTCAACACGCCGCGGCGTGTGGTTTGATAGTTAGGTAGACGCCTATTTGGAAGTATGAGAGATGATTTTTTTATACCGACTTTAAAATTGGTAGAGGCTCACAATTCGGTTGTATTTTTTTTAATGAAAGAGATTGCATACGTACCTACGTAAATACAAGACAAAGAGAGTTTCTTGGACTGCAGTATAAGCTTTGGTCTCGCGATCGTAACGCACAACGCTGCGGTATGCGACATGCAGCGCCGGACACATAATCGTATGAAAAACGTCTAGTATGGTCTCTTGTTACGTCGCAGTCTGCGTCAGCGGCGAGGAGCAAACACGGTACTCGGCGTTGAGCCGCACACCGCAGCGTTGTGCGTTACGATCGCGAAACCAAAGCTCTAGAGGGCCAAGTTTCTGAACAATATTTGACAAATATACCTACCATAATATTTTTTTCTTTCAAATAGAATATTTTATTTAGTAAAAAACAGCCCTGCAGAGAAAATGTACAGCTTTACGTGAAAGAGTAACAAACATCAATACACACAAACTTTCGCGTTTATAATATTAATAGAATAGGGTTTTTAATCTCACCAAATAACTGTCACAATATTTTGCCCAACAAATTGACAAAACATATTAATTTATCAGATCTTTCACAATAACCTTTGCATTTTGTCCCAGGCGCTACGTGGACCACCCAAATGTATTATGTTATCGTGCCAAAGAGTTCCGACATCAAACCTCCTTGATTTATCTAAACAGGTACAGCCGAAAAAATGGTACAAAGTCACCGCAAACTATAAATTTAGTATTGTTAAAGAGACGACATGTCAAAACATTGTATCAAGTGAAATAGACATTTTTTTGTGTGAATTGTTTTTTCTTGGGTGTTGTATCGAAAATGGCAATTTCACGTTTAGAGTATTGTAGCATTTTGTGTGCGATTGATATCTGTCAACTGGAGCGTTTTTTTTAAATGGTTTTGACTTTTGAACGAATTATTTTTGGTTTGTTCAGCTTTTTAGTTTACATTTTTAGCAAGCTCGTATGAGTTAGTGGTCAACTCTGTTGACGAAGTTTTTAGGCCGCCTCAAGGCCTCTGTCATAGAGCTGGGACAGTTTAACGTGCCCTCCGAAGCACGGAAGCGCTCAGAGATGTAAATGCCACTAACGGTCACCCACAAATACCTACCTAGTGACCGCGCTGAAAATGTTTTTTTTTTAACAATTTTTTGTCACCAATACGGGTTATTCCATCTAGTCCTACTAAGTAGTAGTTCGATTATCTAACTGTTTGGACAAAAATATACGACATCTGTTTTCTGCATAAATCGATCCAATTTTACAATACTAACAGAGGTCCAAGAAATGCAATTTATCTAAAGACTGTAATTTGATAATTTTATCTTTTAGGCGCGTAACACACTGCACCGTAAATTTACCGCATCGCTACAAACTCACTTAACATTATAGATTACGCCATTTTGGAAAAGCTTCATACTGTAGTCACTAATGAAGCCGTGTTGGCCGAGTGGGATTGCACCTCGACTTTCAATCCGAAGGTCGTGGGTTTGAATCACGGCCGTGCATCAATGGATTTTTCGTTTCGGAAAAGTTATATGCGCATTAACACGAGCTTACCGGTGAAGGAAAACATCGCGAGGTAACCCTTGGCTTACTCAGCTCCGCACGTATTGACGATGTCTTTCCTGTGGATATGTCTGACTAGGCTGAGAGGATGGTATAGTACTACAAGCCTACTCCATCTAAACATTGTCCCAGGCACTACAGTGTGTCGTTAAGTGTAGGCATAGGTTGCCTCCTGACGCTGGATAAATCATCTTCAATAGATGTAAAGGACTATTATTATTATAATGAATAAAAGCTCTTTGACTTGGTCTACGGCGTATAAGTATTAGGTATGCTGATTTACTGCTCAACCACTGAGTATCGATTTCGGACTTGAGTATCGATTTTTGTATCGGCATACTCAAGTAGGTAGGTACTTCTTGCTCGTCCTGCCCGGTGTCGTGTGTAAAGGGGCTTATCAGTAGGTATGTTTGGACTGTTGTAAGGAGGTTGTGGTTTGGTCAGTGTATGTCGTCCGAAGATAATGATATGCCTGAACCGGAAATGTCATCCGGTCAGTCTGTTTTTTTTTATATATTTAACTATGCACAGCAAAAGACATTGAGGGCGGTAGGTATACCTCTCTCATTGTAAGTTGCTTCAGTATTGCTTGAGCATTGATTTGAATCGAGCTTTGATTTAAGTAGACCCTAAAGTTCAGTCAAGTTTGATAACGATACTCAAGCATTGAAATCTACTTGAGCATAGATTTGATCTGACATTTTTGTAAAGAAAACGCTTGAGTCGAGATTTTGTTCTTTTCGGAAAAGAACGTGAGTTGAGTATCGATATTTGTCTGAATCTGTGCTCAACTAATCTGACTCTAAATCGTATATAAAAAATGGCATACAAAAGCTAGGCTTGCTAAGCCACAAAAGTCGTAGGTAGCTAGGTATACACACCTATTGTTTTTTTTTTTTTTTTTTATTCTTATATTTTTAAGGACTTTGAGTCGCTTAGCGACTATGTCAGCCCTGTTATAGCTTAAAATAACACCTATTGATAATTTTATTTTAAATTCTGGGAAGGTAAAACGCATTTTAACTGTTGTTACAATTCAAAGTTTAGCGGTTAAAGTACCTACCTCTTTGGTTAAACAGAATAACAAAAGAGTGTATACTTTAACCAATAAATTAGTAGCCAATTACTGCAAAAAACAGTAAGTAGGTTTACTTACGGTATATCGGTAGGAAGTTGGTAGCCGACCGCAAAAAGCGGGCTGTGGTTTGTGCCATAATTTTGGAATTTTTGGACATCCTGAATGTCTCGAAATTGGGCTTAAAATCTCTGTACCTACTCATTAATAATGCTTGAGTTCTTTATCAGGATACTAGCCAGATAGGAACTTCAGGTGTGCATCTACTAACTAGTGTATCTTCCGTAGTCATTTGTTTTACAATATAATAACCAATCATTTCACGACTGCTACTGCCATCTAGCGAAAAGTTTTAGTTTTAACGACGCGCCATCTATTGTTCAGTAGCTGTACTAAGTATGAGGTACCGAATTTTTTTAAATAGGATTAATAGATGGCGCTGTTTTTAAATGCTCTAATGCCATCTTTTGTTGAGTAGCAGTACTAATTACTAAGTATCAGTTTTAGAATGTAACTCCTAGATGGCACTTCTTGCTAAGTATGTTTTAGAAAGTAATTACTAGATGGCACTTTTCAGCAAATGTGTTTAAACCTACTACGCACTAGAACGTAACTTCTGAGTAGCGCTAATAGATGGAGTTAAAATGCTATCTATCAATTGAATTCTTTAAGAGATTTTTGTAACAATAAATCAAAATTGAGTGCAATATAAGATAAAATATATTTCTTACAACCTAAATACATACAATATTTGTAGTACATTTTAAATATATCTATACTATATGTATTAATCTAAAATGCACGCCGTGGCCGCCGCTCCTTCTCACAAATATCTTCTATTCTCCATTACACAGGGTCTAAGACATAATTTGAAATACAAGCTCCATCTAATCTACTAAAGGAATGTATTGATAATTTCAATGATTTTAAAAAAATCATACCTTAAATAAATATACTTTGTATGATTAATTTTACCAATAAGTACTTCTTAGTACTAACATCAATTACAAATTCTACTAAGTACAGTGCCTTCTGGTAAGATCGGCGTAATAGTAAGTCCGGATGCCAAGCAATTCAGCGATATTTTTATATGATAATTGCTTAGTTACGTGATTTATCCGTACTTAATATTAGGCCGATCTTACCAGAAGGCAACCTATATAATATCAAGTTTTATAACAAACACACTATCCGCCAACTCTATGAATAGTAGGTAAGTACACAAAACACCATTACGACACAATAAGCAAAAAAAATGTACTCTTTCGGACGCTGTATAAATCATCTACATATATTACATGCCCTGCGGGCCTAAGATGCGCACGCGAGATATTTGTCATGTCGTTCTGTCAAAATTTAAGCATTTTGTACCAGTTTTTGAATTTTTGCATTATCTGTGGCAATGTTGTCGACAAAACGCGCCTTGATTCTTCAACTTTTGACATTTCTGCATGACTATTATCTCGTCCTCAGAGAGGTACGACGACTAAGAAGTGTCAAAAGTGTACAATAACAAGGCGCGTTTTGTCGACAACATTACCACAGATAATGTAAAAGTTCAAAAACTAGTGCAAAATGCTTACATTTTGACAGAACGACATGACAAAATATCTCGCGTGCGCATCTTAGGCCCGCTGATTTCTATTATAGGTTTATAGATAAACTATGGCAGAGATATCCGACAGAGAACCAAGGTGGTCGACATAGCTCAGAGGATTAGTAAGCTGAAATGGCAGTGGGCCGGCCATGTTTGCCGCAGAACCGACAATCGTTGGAGCAAACTAATACTCGAGTGGAGACCGCGTTTAGGCAAGCGTATAGTGTAGGACGCCCTCCGGCTAGGTGGGGTGACGATCTGAGACATGTAGCTGGCAAACACTGGATGAGAAGAGCCGAAGACCGGGGCTCAGTGGCGCGTCTTGGGAGAGACCTACGTCCAGCAGTGGACCGATATAGGTTGATGATGATGATGATGAGATAAACTATGAGTTATCTTCCCAAATTTCAAATTCAAAAGAACCTTAGGTGCCTCTCCATGAGCGAGAGAATCGCGGCGATATTATCGTCCTGCCACATATTTCTATACACTCTCTTAGAACGTGTCTCCACACGATGTTATGATAAAATTTGTATAGAAATACGTAACATCGTCGAGATTGACTCTTCTTCTTCTTTTAAACCTATATGGCCTGTGTCCGTCATTTCGACAGACAGTTTTGCCAGTGTCAAGTGGTGAATTTTAAATAATAAAAGTCAAGTCTTCGTCAAGATTGACTCTCACCACCGGTCATTCTCCATCGTGCTAAGGTCTAATAAAACGTGACATTGGCGAAATTGCGGGCAACACTGCAAAGGCCATAGACAAGAATTGAATTGAATTGACTCGCTCGTGGTGAACGACAGCCGGGACACGAGTTTTGACATTTTTTGAAACGACACATAGCACTTTTATTTTAATAGTTTTTCTTGTGTTATTGTGAGTATTGTTGTTTAATTTTGGTGGAATTTTAACCAATAATACTTAGGTCGTAACATAAAGTGTGAGCCATTGGAATAAATGTGTGTAAAGTGGTTTTTCTGAATGTGAAAATTCGTGTTAGGTATTGAAGAGAAAATCCACCATTTTCTTTTCAAAACAAACGACAGCCGACTTGACAAATCTTGACTTGACTTATTTATTACAATTTTAACACTTGACATTGGCAAAATTGTCTGTCGAAATGACGGACATAGGCCATTATTGAAGAGAAGAAGAAGAAGAGAAGAAGAAGAAGACGGACACAGGCCATATAGGGTAAAGAAGAAGAAGTAGCGCCTTAGTGTGACTTCTTCTTCTTCTTTTTAACCTTTTTCTTGCGCTCATTATACCCGTCATTACTTCCACTCAAATCCTGATAACCATCTGTACGCCTACTTTCATATTCGGGAAAGTTAACCCCATCAGCCTGCTGGTAGTTTTCAGAGAATCCCTCGTTGAACTTCGCGCTGAGTACTTCAGAGCCGAAGAATTTGTTGGTTAAGTCCTTGTGCTGGGTTATTTCTTTCTGGATGCTGGTGTATTTGTCTTGCGGGTAGATCGTGGAGATTATATTGGATGCTAATGCGGCGGGGGCGGCAAACGCACCCGGTTGCGTTGGTCAGAACTTCAGATCCTGAAATAATATCATTGAAAATAAATATTCATAAACATCTATCATCATCATCATCAATATATATAAAACTCTTTTGAAGCTGACAGAGAATCAACGCACAGCCTAAACTATAAGTCCTAGAGGTATGAAATTTGAAGGGTAGGTTCCTTATATAGTGTAGGGGCGCACTAAGAAAGGAATTTTGAAAAGTCACACTCTAACGCGAGGCCATAGACAAGAATTGAATTGAATTGCCTTCCGTGCTGTGGGTCGTGTATTACCTTGATAGCCTGCGGAAGGTCGGGCAGTTTCATATCTCTGAGCTGCTGTGGTAGATTCATGCTTTTGACAGCTGAAACAGCGCGCGCTGGCGCCGCCGATATCCCCGCCTGGAATATAACGAGATTTTGCAATCTAGATAATTTATTTACTAACTATATTTATTAGTTTATACAGCATGTATCTACAATGGCGACAAAAAATTTACACACGGGTAGAGCTACTTATTAGTATTCATAAAAAAATTATTAAAGTACAGTAAGCTGCACTAGAATGTGTACGATTCGTAATTTTCAATGTAGGGCCGCAGGCATTGTTATGGACTTTGACGGTCCCAATACTAAATAAAGTAAAATAATCAACTGTGTTCATAATTTTTTAGTTTTTATCCTGTAAATGTCTATTGCAATACGGTGACACTAGTTTGAAAGTTACGAATCGTACACATTTTAGTTCAGCTGACTGTACTTTAATTATTCTTTTATGAATACTAATAAGTAGCTCTACCTGTGTGTAAATTTTTTGCCGCCATTGTAGATACATGCTGTAGATGAGCCGCTTTTGCTGATATGTTTACGTCACAATGCTATTATTTTGTATACAGTGCCTTAATCACGAATAAATGTGACAATCGCAAACGTATCGTAATGCGAGCGTATCCGAGATACACTGCGCGGTGACACTACAACGGTTGGCAGTCGAGCTGGTATTGACGCGCAATATAACTAGAATACGTTAACGCGGCGACTGTCAGATTTATTCGTGATCAAGGCACTGTTTATACTCACCAGCGGACAAATAAAAAATTATCTTATCTCACCTCAGCTTTCTGCATCTTATTCTGCTCCTGCAGTCGGCAGAGTATATCAGCCATGTTGGTCTGCAGCACCATGCCGCCCATAACCAGTTCATCGAGCACCTGGTGTGCTGCATCCGCGTGGAAGATCAGATCCAGCTCGCAGACGTTCTCGAAGCATTTGTCTAGGGTTTCCACAAACACCTGGAATTTAGATTTGAGATTTGGGGATGTTTGTGTTTCAATTACGCTGCGTCTGATCCGATTTGGACGAAACTTGGAATATATATATATATACGTATATAGTTCGTAACCTGGATTAACACATAGGCTACTTTTTATTCCGGAAAAACAGCAGGATCAAACGGGACGCGGACGAAGTCGCAGGCATAAGCTAGTTAAAGATAACAGATTGATTGTTGTATATCTAGTGCAGGCATTTATCAGGAGTGCTTTGCTCAACTAAACAAGATTTTACAACATACTTCTGAGCATTTAAGTTCAGAGCTATTAAACCACGCCTGTGCATTTAAGCTCTGTACCAGGTACCTGTACCCACCTGTATCAGATCTAGTATCCCAAGCTCACTTTCGGAGGAGTCCACGCAGAACACGAAGTACAGCGTGGCGTAATGTCGGTAAATCAATTTATAGTCTGAACCTCCAATGAGACTGGAAAAATATAAAAATATAAAAATTCATTTATTTAGCAAAAGAGAACCAACATAATCCTACCATCTTCTCTTCTAAATATATATATAAAACTCTTTTGAAGCTGACTGACAATCAACACAGAGCCTAAACTATAAGTCCTAGAGGTATGAAATTTGAAGGGTAGGGGTGCACTAAGAAAGGAATTTTGAAAAGTCGCACCCCAAATAATGCGTATGCTGCTACCACGCGAGCCAAGTCGTGGGCGACAGTTATTTATTTATTTATTAGTTTATAGACGAGCAGCTTTCGCTGTTATGTCTACGTCACACAGTGTTGAAATGTCTTTTTTAGTCACTTTTTTTAAGCACTGTTTTATTTATTCGTAGCCAGTTGTCGAGTTTATTTTTGAAGGCATTTATGGAGTCGGCAGTAACAACGTCCTCAGGCAGCATGTTCCAGTTGTGGACCACTCTGTTGCTGAAGAAGTCATGTGCAACGTGTGTATTAGTAGTATCACGAACTAATTTAAGATGATGGCCACGTGTTGCTCTGTCTTCCTTTCTTCTGAGGATATCCTGTATGTTCGGCAGATTATATTGGTGTGTCAGGATTTTGTAAGTTTCGATGAGGTCCCCACGAAGACGTCTTTCTTCCAGAGTAGTGAGGCGTAGCAAGATTAGTCTTTCATCATAAGACTTATAGTAATATTATAAACGCAAAAGTTTGTAAGGATGTATGGATGTTTGTTACTCTTTCACGCAAAATCTACTGATCCGATTTGGATGATACTTGTAAATATATTGTAAATGACCTGAATTAACACATATTCTACTTTTTATCTAGGACGAACGAAATCCCGGGCGGAAGCTAGTGGTTTTTAAGTCTTTGGAAACTTTTGCCCACCATTGAGAGAACTTAATCCTAATTACCTTCCCCCTTCCAAGAAATTGCAAACATTGTCATCCCGTTTGGAAACCAATTGGAACGTCTCCTTGATGATCTGCTGCTGCATGTCCTCGTTCTGAAAGGTGGAAGTGGAACTAATAAGTAAATCTTCATTCATGTTGTGTCATGATGAACTTGGAACTTATTAGAAGATTCTACTACTAGGCAGGTACATTATGTAGTCGGTACCTATTATGTATTTAGGTAGGTATCTATTATTACTGTTTAAATTAGGTACTTATTTAGCTAGGAGGTACCTACTTAACACGAGCTTTACAGTGAAGGAAAACATCGTGAGGAAACCCGCGGCTTAGTTAGCTCCGCACGTATTGACCTTATCTTTCCTGTGGATATGGCTGACTAGGCTGAGAGAATGGTGTAGCCTGGGTAAACCTACTTCAACAAATGTCCCAGAACCTACAGCGTTTCGTTCATAGGGCATGAAAAAAGGCAGCCTCTAATAATCTAGATTAGATGCAAAGGCCTGGCATTTTTAGGAAGCTAAAATAAAGAGAAAGCACGTCTGATTTCCATGGAGAAGTCTGTCAGGAGTTTTCTGGTTTCAGTCGAGTGGAAATCATGAAGTAATTCCAGTTATATCTACGGTTTTTCATATTCTATGTAAGTAAAACCAGTTGATCGATCAAACAAAATGTGTGAAATAGACGTTCCACTTACGAAGTACTGGTAGAACTTGGACAGCCGGGGTTTGCCATGGTTGTTGAACACTAATATCGCTTTGATCATTTTGACTAAATTATTGCATTGGTCAGTAATTTCACCTGGAATTCATTGTTTTCTCAACGCACGAAAACTACGAAATAGCAAGCAATTCAAGCAAATGCAAAATCGCCACAACTTCAACTTCTTGGTTTGTGGCTTTTGTGGCTAGTTGTCACAATTCTGCCAGTGTCGAGTTCGCTAATGCTAGTGTCTTAAACAAAATCGATCGAATTTGTGACTTTGACATAATGAAATTGACTGACTTTGACATTGCATTGACTGTCTTACTTACACAGAGTATAATTTACAGAAACTGGTCACACCTTATGTATTTTCTAAAATAATATTGACTCTGGCAATATTACTTGTTTACGTAAAGTGTCAACCAAACGCAAAGCGAAACGCAACGCAACGTAAACGTCGTTTCGTTTCGTTCGTTCCGCGCCGCAGACAGTCGCTAATGCCGCGCGCGAGTGTCATTCGAGAAATTCATAAAAAACACTTTGAAATTGTGTGAAATAAGCATTATTTATAAAAATCCACGTGTTATGCTATGTTCACGTCTTCACGGAAGGGATTTTGCTAGCCGCCGACAAAGTGAAAGTTGAATACAGGTCAGTAAACGTCTGATGGACACGGCAATATTTTGTTGTCTTATTTGGTGATGCCGGATCTCCAGTATCCAGTATCAGCAGCGTAGTACGCTCTCGATTAGTATAAATACACAACATCAGCCGAGCGTGGGAAAAAAGAGTTGTATTTACGTAGAAATTTGGTCTACAAACAAACGTTTTGTAGGTTTCACACTTTATTGCGATTCTACAAGTGTGTTATAAGTAATAAATTAGCGAGAAGGTAAACTAAAGCGTCAATAATTTAACTATCATTGTATTATTCGTGGGAATGTGTTTCTTTTAGAAGTTACCTACCAATAAGTAGTTATAGGTTCTAAGAAAATGTTTTGGATTGGCTCAGAGATGTTTGTGTAGTATCTATTTACTTAATTTTAATTCAGACTGTTTAGTAGGTCAATACATTCATAATATTATAACTTCCTGTAAATCCCTTGACAGATGTAACCTCAATAATAAAATCCTGGAATTTAACAAAACGATTGTCCGCTGAACCTACATACATTACAATATAATTAAGGCTACCCCAGAGTGTTGTCTCAGGGTACCCTGAAGCTGTTGTAAGGCTTGTAAGGCGGAAGTGCACAAGCCTGAATTGAGAGACAAGTTTTTTGACCCATTCTTATTTAAATGTGTCCAAAAATCCACTGCGGACCCACAATACCCCTGGCGATACCCCTGGTGGTATCGTGGGTCTTTTAAAATCAAACGATACCCCCAACAAATAGTGTTGCGACTCTAATTAATAAGAGCTTTATCATATCTTGAATTTTATATTTACAAAAAAAAAATTTATGCTTGACTTAAGCTTTAGCTTGGGATATCGAACAAACTAACACGATTACTGTTATAAGCTGGTCCAATCTAAGTACCTACATATTTACATGTTTATAATATACACAGCACAGCTGTTTACTTTCACTAACAGCTTAGTATTCTCCGTTCATTGACAAACAGCAATAGAATAAATAAAGACATGTAAATTAATCAGGTTTGACCCTGAGATGTCTACTCTTGTCAGTGTTTAATACTAGGTTACCTAAACCATGTGTTAAGAATATTTATTCACAAAGAATATTACAACTAATACAGTATTTAGAAAATACACATGAAACAGTTGAGCTATTCTACAAAACGTTGCAGACGATTTATAGATAGCTCAACTGGTCCAAATCAGTACCAATCGGAAGCGTGCCCAAGACACTGGCTGCATTGCCGCGCTGAATAGCAATGCTGATACGCTGGCCTAGATAATCACCAGCCCTCGGGTCACGCGTCGCTTTGACTAGACGCCCTGAAAGAATTTTGAAAGGAAGGCCTCGGTACCCTCGAACCCAGAGTCTCAACTCCAAGAGGGACAAATTAGTAGTCACTAGAACATCCTATGAATATTATGCGAAAGTTTGTGAGGATGTATGTATGTATGTATGTTTGTTCCTCTTTCACGCAAAAACTACCGATCCGATTCGGATGAATCTTGGAATATATTATTGTCCGTGACCTGGATTAACACATAGGCTAGGTATTTTTTATCTCGGAAAATCAACGGCATCCAACGGGACGCGAACGGAGCCGTAGGCGGAAGCTAGTGTTAAGATAAACTAAAGTACTCCCTACATCTAAATCTATCGTAACAATATTAGTTCTGCCCGAACTGAGATCTCGTGAGGTTCTCAAAAAACGCAGACATTTATTAACTATGGCTGAGATAATCGTCGCAAATCGCATCGATACCACGACCTAGTAAATTGCCAGTATTACCTGAACTATAAAATCATTGAAACTATTACAAATGGCAGCTCACGTTATACTTTTACTTGGAATATATATGTAGTTCGTAACGTGGATTAACTAACACAAGCTACTTTTTATCCCAAAAATTCAACAGGATCAAACGGGACGTGGATGAAGTCGCGGCCGAAAGCTAGTATAACATAATTTGCATGCCAATGTGTTTCGTGAAACTTACATAAGAATTTGTAACCATATTTCTAGCAAATAAACCATTTCAATTCTGCCAGATGGAACATTACGTAGACACGGTCAGTTGACATTGGACAAAACCCTGACATAGCATCGAGGTCACCATTCGGTAGATAAAGTATTCTTAATCATCTGTGATATTGATTTTATACGGTTTTAGTTACGATTATACATAAATACGTACGTAATAGTATTTAATTCTTTATATAACATCGCTTTGAAAAGAATTTTCCATTGCTGAGAATCCTCCATGTATTTGTGAATAAGCAAGCGAGCTCGTATGAGTTAGTGACCAACTCTGGTGACGAAGTTTTTAGGCCGCCTTAATGCCTCCGTCGTGGCTTAACGACTGCTAGAGCCGGGACAGTCGCTCTGATGTAAATGCCACTCAGGGGCCATCTCCACGAGCGAAAGAATCGCGTCGATATTAATAGTATTATATGAGCAATCTAGTTCCCATAGTACAAGCTTTGCTTATTTTGGGCCTAGAGAGCGTTGTGTGTTATGTCCAAGAATATTTATTTATTGAATTCCTCTCATTCTTCAGTCCACTGCAGTGCCGGCATGTGCACCCATAACAGGCCTTCTCAGGCCTATGTCCAGTACTTCGTCAGGCTACCGAACGACCTTACAAGCCCTTCTTGCCTGAACATTAGTATTCAACACATTTTTGATCCACTTTCCTGTCCTACAATACGCCTTACGTAGGTATGAAGTAAGAATAGTGACCTCCAGTGATGGAGGTTATTGTTTCTCCCGAAGGTCGTTGTCCACAGAAGAACGCCCGTCTACTTCCATTGATTCACCCTTAGTTCGGCCCTGGGCCTCTACTGCGAATAATGATTACCGAAGATTCGGTAGTGACGTTTGTGCTACACTGCGCAGTAACGCTGTGACTTGGAAAGAGCCTAGACCATCGCTCGAGGTGACCGCGCAGTTTAACACAAACGTCACTACCGAATCTTCGGTAATCATTATTCGCAGTAGAGGCCCTGGATTATTTGTTGGGCTGCTGCTATTTGGCTGCCAGTTTCAGGCTAATTTCTTATTTCGGTTTCTTTTTGACATATACACAAGTACATACCTACACGTGTTTTCCATAGCTTCAGAGGAATATCCTCCTAACACTCAAGTTGTGGAATAATCATGTTGAGGTTATCTCTGGAGATTGCAGAATGGGATTCAGAAATGGCATTTGGAAATTTCTCAAGATAACATTCGTTCAGCCTAAAAAAGCCTTGTCTCATCTCCAAAAGTTACTCATCTCATGAACGGGCCCATAGCCTATTTAAAATATTATTTGAAGAGAGATTTCAACTTCAACTTCTTATGATGATGTTTATGATTTTGAAGAGAGATTTGAGAAGGCTAAAGAAAAGACAGACTGCGTGAAAGAAGACATGAGTAAGAAAGGAGTGAACTACGAGATGACGTCTAAATAGGCAAGTGTGGAGGAGGAGATATGTTGTACTGACCTCACCTAGCGTGGGATAAAGTCAGGAATGACGATAGTGAATCCCACTACAACGAATCTATATTAAGATCCCAACTGCATCTATCAACATTCTATTTCAATCGCTATATTCCGGCGAAGTTCGTCAACATCAGCAATTCGAGCGTGTCATCAGAATTTGACACTATGATATATTACACACTTGTGAGTGACCCAATCGGCGATATGCCAGCACTAGTCATGCCAGATATTAGTGATGCTTTCAATAATTTCTTGAATGGAGAAACTAGGTGTACAAATAGTGAGAGCGTGAGCAGATCACCTAGCAACGCAAACAGTCTACAATCACTAGAGAAGTTGTACGAATCGTTCAAATGTAACACTGTTACTATAGGCGGAGCCCTAGTAACTTCTAATAATTTATACAAGACGAAAAACTAAAAATTTAGACACGCAGCCGAAAGAAGAGAAACGATGGAAATGTATGGAATTAGTCCTGTGACACCTTGGTTCAGAAATGTCATTTCCCATACACATTATACACTGAGAAGACATAGACATAGACATTCATTTATTTACTACTTGGCACACAACATACAAAACATATAGATAGGTACATGAAACGCTTGTGTGTTGTAAACATAGATGTTTGTTCTATGTCTGGGTGTTTCTATGTATTATAAGTATGTATTTACAAAAAAAAGTATATATATTATCATCAGCAATCTAGTTCGCAAAAGTTTTCCTTAGTTTAGGACTAGAGGCTGTTGTGTGTAATGTCCATGAATATTTAATTGTCTGTTACAATTGTATTACTGCACAGAGCACGTTTAACGCGCCCTGTGTGGCATGCCATTGAGCTGCATCTATCATTCTCAGACTTAAAGGTGTAAGCAAGCAAGCTCGTATGAGTTAGTGGCCAACTCTAGTGAAGGAGTTTTTAGGCCGCCTTAAGGCCTCCGTCGTGGCTTAACGACTGCTAGAGCCGGGACCGACAGTTTAACGTGTGAACCGCTCAGATGTAAATGCCACTAACGGTGTCATCCAAATAGTGACCGCGCAGAACGTCGCTTAACTTAGATAATCAGTGAAGATTGACTAAGCAGGCCTAGCCACGAGCGCTTCGCACTTAAAGGTGTTAAGTCTCGTGTGGCCGTAATTGCACCGGCACCCATATTCTTCTAATCGGAACACAGCAATGCGAGCATCTCTGCAGATATACTTCTATGTGGAAGTCTCCGACAACATTAGATTATGGTGGTTACACCGGCTAGTGGAGCAGGGCAAATGAGATCATGTATAAATAACTATATCTCCGGCAACGTGTAAGATATCTTGGTATTCCAATCGTCTAGGTTTATGCAACAGGTGGTGTTCACGGACTTACCATGCAATGATTCTAAGACCGTGCTCACTTTGGAAACGTTTTATCGGAATTTAATTCGTACGACTACGCACGAATGATCCCGACCTTCCAAGGACTATGGGAGCGCTCACACTGCATGCGATCAGTCGTACGTATACGTACGTTTACTTACGACGTCCGAATACAATCCGAACTTGTTGAGACTTATCACGCAGTCGTACGTTCAGTTACGCGATTTGCACTGCCTATTTGACGGACAAAAACGTATTCAGTGTGAGCACTCAATTCGTACGAACAGTACTCGTACGTTTACGTACGAACAAATTCGTGTCCAAAGTGAGCACGGCCTAAATGATCCTTGTCATTTAAATGCATAAAAATGTGTTAACTTTCAGTTTACGATCTTCTTATATTTTGTTTGTGTTCTAGCTCAATATGGATAACTAGCTGTCGCCAGCGGCTTTGCTCGCGTGGTAGCAGCATACACATTATTTTTGATTAAAACCTTTGATCCTAATTTTAGATCCTTTAAGGTGCGATTTCAAAATTCCTTTCTTAGTGCGCCCCTACACTATATAAGGATACTACCCTCGAAATTTCATACCTCTAGGACTTATAGTTTAGGCTGCGCGTTGATTGGCAGTCCGCTTTAAAAGAGTTAATGTTACATACTTAAATGTACCTACCTACATAACTAGCTAAAACCATAAAGTAAACGTCTCTGACTGAATAATGAAATACGAAAAAAATACTCTGCTTTCTATAAGAACGAGGCTCAAGTGACATAACATATAATCAAATCTCTTAGTCCCTGTCGGCGTTTAAAGAAATAATCTATTACTATTTGTGAAAAAAATACCACAACTTTAACCAAAGCTTACGATATAAGATTCAAACATTTTACCTACCACAGTAGAAACTTTTATATTATGTAAATGTAACATACCTCAAAACACTGCGTATAGGTATTCTTTATCACAAACCAATCAGTAAAACAACTACCTATTAACTCTCACATTTTCTATTATTGGTGTGGTGTCCCACAAGGGCGAACCCTGGGGTTAATTTTGTAAATTGTTTTCTTTTTCTATAATATATTAAAGTCACGAACTGTTCAAACCGCAATTACAAGTCAAGACACAACTTGAATTGATATCCAAATCCTAGAGGTAATGGATGATAGAAAAAACTCGCTATTCGTGTTAATATGACAAACTTTTTCTAAATCAATTAGAAAAAAAACTACAATAGAGAGCACAACAAAAGGGCGGCAATTTGCCTAACGGAGCGTTCGAAATTAAATTTGCAAAAACGCATCCTTCCTTCTTCCGTATTAGTTCGTTTTTCCCGCGGTTTTAATGTATAAAATCAAGGTTTTCGTGGTTCTGTCCTCAGTCTTGGGGTGTCTGTCATCCCTTGAGGTTGTGTTGTGTGATCTGGATCGAATTGATTACATTTTCGGTAAGTCTAGCTTATACTCATTGAGAAATTATCTTTAATCTCATCAGACCTACGACTTTCTTTTGTTTATCTCTTTATATGAATCTTCTTCATATCCTTTCGTCTAAAATTTCAACCAACGATGACACAATATCCACCGTATCGTATAACAAAATGCCTATACCTTTATCGGACACTTACAAAACTACTAAATGGTGGCCAAGACATGGCTACAGAAACAGAACAAAGACTAATAATTAATTATTGAAAAGACGGTGTAAAGGAAGTTTTCTCTACAAATACTAACTAGCTCCAATCTCCTTTCTTGCCTTCTCATCACGGATTGTTACAGTTACACAAACATCCATCGCTGTCTCGATATTAGTAGGGCAGGACTGCAATCTATACCCAATTTGATACAACTCGATTAATTGATACCAATAACCAATAATTATGGCCAATTTGATGTACGGATCGCACGCCCACTGTGCGCTATTATGTTTTAGCTCCATGTTTTCCGAACACTATAATAATATTTGGAATATTTTGGGAATTGTAAGCAGCTTTTAGCGAGTACGCCTACGACAAGACTACAATTAAGTAGGTTACTTTTCATCTATATTTTATCTTCTTTCATTATGTCCCCTGTCCGTCATATCGACAGGCAATTCCCCAGAGTCAGTCTCCTGATTGTCTATCTTTTGATACCATCCAGAATCTCACGAATTACAAGCAAATTGTCAGTTTACCGATCGCTGATTCGCTGAACTATTTGATTGTAATTAGTCAGATTTTGATGGTATCAAATCTAAATAATTCTAAATCCTATCTCTAGCATATGGCTAGAGACAGAATTTAGAATTCTAAAATCACATCTTCAAGACAAGTCTTCTCATTGATTGAGTCAATTATTTGATCGATAGAAAATGACAGAATCATTTTATTTCGTTTTTTACTAGCAGCGTGTCTTAATTATGCGTTGTTCTGATATTTACCACTACAATAAAGGGAATCTTAGGTTTTATAGAATTTACAGCATTAAGTGGTTTGTTTTCTATTTCTTTAATTGTTTTTACATTTAACTTTCCGTACATTTTATTTAAAATTCGTACGTAAATCTTAATTACTGATATGGGATGTTAGTATTTTGCAATCCTCTATAAGTTCACTGTAATTTCTCGTTGCCTCAGCAAAAGATCGAGTTACGCTCGTATTTGCCCAACTAACATAATACTAGACGGGGTCGATGCACTGTCTCGCAATGATCCAACGTTTTTGCCTCTTGAAGGACAGACTGGACTTTATGTAACTTTGTGACGATTGAGGAAGTTCTGAACTTTGATTTGACTTTTTGAATTTACTTGGACGCAGTAAATAATCAGAATTGAATCACAAAATAGTCATCTTGTATCTTCTTCTTCTAAATATAATAAAACTCGTTTGAAGCTGGCTTAGAATCAACGCACAGCCTAAACTATAAGTCCTAGAAGTATGAAATTTGGAGGGTAGTATCCTTACATAGTGTAGGGGCGCACTAAGAAAGGAATTTTGAAAAGTCGCACCCTAAAGGGTCTAAAATTAGGATCAAAGATTTTAACCAAATAATGCGTATGCTGCTACTACGCGAGCAAAGAAGCGGGCGACTGCTAGTAAATAATAAATAAGGTGGAACTTAGCATACTAAAAGTTATGGCTAAAGTTTTTTCAGTTCCGTTACAATTACACTTGCTGGTAAGACCGCTGCTTAGACAGTTCTGATCATTTAACACAGTATTTTTCCAATTGTAAAAATACAAAATAATAATATCAATTCCAAAACTTGTAAATAAAACATCTTTGTAGGTATGTGATTGATTGGCGGTATTGGAGACGTCAATCACATGGTCAAAGAGTAGGTAGCAGATAAGACAATTCGTTACGATACTGACAGATGGTTCGATTTTGATAACTAAATAATTATGGCTTTGGTAGCAGTGGCAATATTTGCATACGTGTTCGCATTCGTTCAAATTCAAATTATTTTATTTTGCAAAACACAGGTTGCAATGTCAACTGTAAGGATAGGTCAGCTACGGTCATAATCAGTTTGAATAGCATGAAAAAAAACCACAAGTTTCAGTTTTTAATTTAAATAAGCTAAATACTTATTAAGTTAGGTGATTGCTTTTTAAACATTTGACTAAAAAAAGAGGAAGGCTCATTAATTATTTATCCAGGGTATGATGATGACCAGAGAAAGATTAATTAGATGTAAGGGGTTATTCAGTCGGTTTTATTAATTTTGTACATTCTTCTATCGTTTCTTTTCCATAGTTATTTTAACCATTAAAATCCCTTCACAAATTGACCTCAAAACAACGATTAAAGTGACTTTTGATCATCCTGATGACCTCTGTGGCGTAACTGGCGACAAACCGGCTGCGAGACATCCCATGGCAGAACAAGTTTGCATCTGCAATTATATGTTGAACTCGACACAGCATGTGATTCGTTACCCAAGGGACACATTTTGAATGGTGTCCCATTTGGAGGAAAAGATTTTGGAATGGGGTGAACTAGGGGACGCCATTCAAACAAAAAAAAATGCAATGTTGTGAAATCATAGATATGCTGAATGAAAGAGTTTTAATGTTCAGTTCTAAATCAATAACTAGTAAATAATTATTCCTGGACCTATTACAACTCTCTCTCTAGTCCCAAACTAAGCAAAACTATATCGTATAGAAACTAGATTGCTTATAGAATACTTATATACATTCACTAGTTTTTCCTTCGTCTAAGAATCCTTAGGCGAGCGTCTCCTGACTATCAATAACTAGTAAATAATTATTCCTGGACATATCACACAACGCCCTCTAGTAAAACTTGTATACTTGTATATATTGTAACTAAGCAAAACTTGTATTATAGAAACTAGATTGCTTATAGAATACTTATACATTCTCTAGTTCCTTCGTCTAAGAATCCCTAAGCGAGCGTCTCCTGGAGTGTCAGTCAAGAAGGAAATAAGATTCTTTGAAAATCATACCATAACTTTCATTGTTCCATTCTATCCAAACAGGAATAACGCGATCATTTCTTATAGGATCGTTCTTCATCGGGAGTTTAGGATTCACCTAAACTAAGAGGGATTCTGTATGTCAGTAGGAGTTAGTTAATTCCAAACATATTCAGTGTTTCACGTCATTTTTATTGGCATCTAATTAACCTCTAAATTCTTAAACAGATGTTGAACAGTCCGCCAAACCATTTCAACCAGTATTCCCCTACCGCATGAACCCGCCTCTGGACGAGCCTCTACATCGTCTATGAATTCGAGAATTCCCTTATCTACAATCTACATTATAAATACTAAAGTTGCAACACAGTTTATGACGAGAACGCTGAGCCAAAGTGTATTTCCGTCTGGTGCGCAGGCGCAGACAAAGTTATAAATAACTCGCGGGTGTGACAGAGTTAGAAAAAGAGTTCTGTGCAACTGTGACGGGTAATTGACCTGCTAATAATAGTACAATAGATATGCGATTGGTGTAGCTTGCACTCTGCAATGGCTTTTTCCTTCTATATTATGTCTTATTCTGTCTTTTTTTCTTTCTTTCGATTTTACACTTTGTAATGTTGCTAACGGACATTTTCTTTGTTTCATTCTTTCGTTTTCTCCTTCTCTTTCTTTCTTGGTACATTCTTTCGTTTTTAATTTGTTTCTTTCGTTCACTCTTTATCATTTCTTTCTATTTTGTCTTATTCTTTTTCTTTATGTCCGTTAGCAACATTACAAAGTGTAAAATCGATTTACACTTTGTAAAGTTGCTAACAAACATTTTCTTTATTTCATTCTTTCCTTCTCTTTCTTTCTTGTTAGATACATTCTTTCATTCTTAATTAGTTTCTTTCGTTCACTCTTTATCTTTCTTTCTTTTTCTATTCCTTATGTTCAACCTCTGGTTTTGCCTTACCAAATATAGATTACCAGCAACTTAATATTTAGGCTATGTTGCTATTAATTGCTAATTTTTGCTACTAAAATCTAGAGCAGCGATTCCAATCTAGTCTTCAGTTTTTTTGTAATATAATAACTATTAGTATAGTTTGGTATTTCCCGACGGACACCCTTAATTTGACAGCAAAACAACACGCGTGTACTCGTGTCCTATCTGTCGCAATCTCTCAACTCTCTGACATGACATAACACAGAACGACAATCTTTTTACGTACATTAAATAAATTGGCGTGTGAACAAGCTGGACTTTTTTTTCTTCATTCTATGTTTTATTTACACTAGGTAGCATTAAGCCCACCTATTTGTACATTTTGTTGATTTTGTGCAATAAAGAGTTAAATAGATAGGTACTTTCCAATTTTTAAATGGGTTTTCTGTATAAACTCAAGCGCTTATGTACATACAATGTAAACCTAATTATTTTCTAAAAAAAAAAACAATTACTTTTTAGGTTTTTCCCTTTTAACCTAATTATTTTCTAAAAAACCAATTTTTTTTAGGTATTTCCCTTCTATCCTTCCAACTCTATGACGGCTCGTTAATAACGTAACGCCGTGCGTTATCGCGCGATAGCGTTATCGGTAGCGGCGTTGGCGACTCGTGCGCACACGTTCCAAATTCGTATATTGCATTACGTGCGATGACGTAAGCACCAGTACTAGCCGGTGCAGTTTGCTTTTAATTTTTGTTATTAGTAGTTTTGAATTGGTGATTTGACCGACTTGAAGGTTTGCGAAGTTTTCTCAGTTTTATGTGAGTACTGTCGCCCGCGGCTTTGCTCGCGTGGCAGCAGCATACGCATAATTTCTTTAAAATCATTGATCCCAATTTAAGACACTTTAGGGTGCTACTTTTCAAAATTCCTCTCTTAGTGCACCCCTACACTATAAGGATACTACCCTCCAAATTTCATACCTCTAGGACTTATAGTTTAGGCTGTGCGTTGGTTCTAAGTCAGCTTAAGTCCTAGAGGTATGAAATTTGGATGGTAGTATAGTATCCTTATATAGTGTAGGGGTGCACTAAGAAAGGAATTTTGAAACGTCACACTCTAAAGGGTCTAGAACGCGAGCAACGGCTAGTACTATTATAAAACTGTAAAAAAGCCAAAAACTAAAATTAAAGATATGGATAAACTAAATATGCAGTTCTACTAAATAAACCATTCTGATTTCAAAAATGAGTTTTTCTGTTTGTTCTTTCGCGGATCACGCCTAAACTACTGGACCAATTTCAATGAAACTTATACCAATCAGAAGCCCTTTTTCCGGATTGAAACATAGGCTATATTTTATTGAATACAAAGACGTGGATTCTAAGATACAGCTTGACCTCTCTAAGCCAAAAGCCGCCTTTGACATGAGGTTCATCGTATACTGGTTGACACATATTTTGGTGGAAAGTTTCGCACGCGTACGAAGTCGCGGGTATCAGCTAGTAAGTTATAATCTCAGTAATCTCGGTATGCAAAGTTAATAAAACAACTTTCAACGTTCCATGAAACGGATTCTTTATAAGCTAAACAACGATTCATTCATTTCAATGGAAGATCACGTCGTACGAATAACTCGGTATGATTTATTTTTACCTGCGGCCACAGAATAAGTAATCGTACAATGTACAGATGGATCACTTCGTGATGACATCTAAATAAATAGCATTTTTGATTAATGATAGTTTTTAAGGGGTAAGCAGATGGCCCACTTGAGCCTGCAGTCTTGGGTTTTATTTTGTTTAACTCCGAAAAGCGAGAATCGAGAAACTCGCAGTTTTTGTATGGAGGAAAATCGTTTGCAAAGCTCCCGCTAGAGGCGCTAAAATATCTCGCAAGTCGCTTTTCGATATTCGTTTATTAACCAAACTCAGACTCGAGCCTCTGACCCGAATTTTCGCTCGAATCAGTGCTTGAGCAGTAAATCAGCATACGGGCCTATACCTTAAGTGCAGAGTACGTCAGGCCACTCAGGCCTACTGTGACGTCTGTCACATGACATGACAGAGAGATATATTTTACATATATCTCGGAAACAGACAGTCGTTTGTTTGAGATTTTATCAATAACCTTCATTACTGTACTGAAGTGTACTGACTCACGGTGGCTGACGGTTTTAGAGGATCTCGAAACATCTTCAGAGTTTTAGTTTTAGGCTGATAAAGAGATCTTTACTCAACCATAGATTTGAGCAGAGATTTTCATCAATATATATTAAACTCTTGAAGCTGACAGAGAATCAACGCACAGCCTAAACCATAAGTCCTAGAGGCATGAAATTTGGAGGGTAGTATCCTTATAGTGTAGGGGTGCACTAAGAAAGGAATTTTGAAACGTCACACTCTAAAGGGTAGAACGCGAGCAACGCCGCGGGCGACGGCTAGTTAGAGATATGGATAAACTAAATATGCAGATCTACTAAATAAACGAATTCCTTTCTTGGTGCACCCCTCTATATAAGGATACTACCCTCCAAATTTCATACCTCTAGGACTTATAGTTTAGGCTGTGCGTTGATTGTGAGTCAGCTTCAAAAGAGTTATTACACACGTATTGTGCACGTGCCGAACACATAAATATTAATTGCATATTCAACTCAATTTATCTGCGGGTATATCTATAGGTACATATAATATAATCTAAAGGTTTCACCTTCTCAGAAGGCATTGTCAGATGATCCATCATTGGTATCATATTTTATGATGACCATTGGTGGTCTTATGCTAGTGACATGACATTGGACCTGTATTTACACTGCAATGGGTAATTAAAATATAATCAGTGTATTTTGTGAAGATAATTTTGATACATGAGTTTTTTTAACACAATACACTCTGAATAATAAATATTCATGGACATTTTACACAACGCCCTCTAGTCCCAAACTAAGCAAAACTTGCACTAAACTGATAATTCATTTTTTTTTTTTGTAAATACATACTTATAAATATATAGTAACACCCAGACATAGAACAAACATCTATGTATGCTACACACAAATGTATGTTCTCACTGAAGATCGAACCCACGACCCGTGTAAACGTGTTCTGAGCAAACATGCCATTTTTTGTTAAAAACAATTATTCCCCATACAAAAACTAACCACCATTTCAATAGCAGAAAACTTCCTGTAACGAGCAACGACCGCTAGATCGTTAGAACGCCAACATGTTTGAACATGTTTCAATTCTTTTCCTTAATTCTCTGAAGCGTGAATCAAATATGGCTCGTAAATAGCGGCCGTTGTAACGAATAACGACAGATACGTTACAGTCGTTGGGTGCATCGGTTGTGTTGTTAGTCATAGTGACGGGCGTCATGGCTCAGTCGGTAGTAGCTCTGCCTTCCGTGCTGTGGGTCGTGGGTTCGATCCCCACTGAGAACAAACATTAAAATTTGTGTGTTGTAATGTTTGTTCTGTGTCTGGGTGTTTCTATGTATTATAAGTATGTATTTACAAAAAAAAATGTATGTATGTATTATATCAGCCATCTAGTTTCCATCGTACAAGCTTTGCTTAGTTTGGGACTAGAAGGCGTTGTGTTAAGTGTCCGTGAATATATTTATATTTATATTTATTTGAGTCACTTAAAAAAGGCCGGTGAGTTATTTAAAGTCACTTAAACTAGTAGTTCGCTCTGAACTGAGATCTCGTGGTCAGTCACGAGGTTTTAAAGATGGGAGGGTTAAAACGGAATTAAAAAAAAATGACGTACAAAAGTATCACTTTGGTACGACTTTATTTTTATTTAATTTCTTTATGAGGATATTCATCAGCTCTGAAGCTAGCAAGCTCTTATGAGTTAGTGGCCAACTCTGCTGACGGAGTTTTTTGGCCGCCTTAAGGCCTCCGTCGTGGCTTAACGAATGTTAGAGCCGGGACAGTTTAACGTGCCCTCCGAAGCACGGAAGCGCTCAGATGTAAATGCCACTAATGGTCACCCATCCGAATAGTTTTAAGGAATCTCAGGCATAATTGCAGTTTGAAACATTTAGTTCATCTCAAAGTATATGATGAACTGGAGTCCATACTCGAAGGTCTGATGATGACTAGCAATGATGAAGAGGATCTAAGGAGATTTTCATGGTCGGCTTTCATTCTTTTGTAAATACATATAACAATTTTTTCTGAAAACTAATTTTTTTATCTAGTCAAGTTTTATTCCATCTATACCATACACCATGCCAAATCACCATGCTTACGTCAGAGGTTACCTTCTCCCTCGCACACACTATTCCACCTACCCTGCTATCTCTCTCCCACTCGTTACGTTCCGTTACAGTATGAGTCACGTTCTAAACATAGATACGCTAAAAATTGCAGTTTCCTTTGCAAAGTTTCACACGATTTTAAGACTTATAATTGTAGACTTTAAGGTTAAATTGGGGTGATATTGAAGTGAATTTTTAGTACGTGTTTGCTGAATAACTGAAATGAGAAGTCGTGGTTACTTTTGCCAAGATTTTGAAGTTCAAAGCTTTTTTATGGCTGTTTCTAGAAAATCTAGATTTAACGAGTGACTTTTCAAATGCTCTTTTTGACTGACTACTAACAACTAAATATTGAAAAAAAATTAATACCCCCAATTATAAAAATCTGGCAAAAATTTATGAAATAATGGCCATTAATAGCACAAGATAGGGAAACTTGGAAGGGGGGTAGGGAGGCTTTGCGAATGCGTTTGCGTGTGCTATACTCGATTCGAAAGTCAAAACAAATGCACAGACCACGGGCTCTTTTGGCGTCCGAGCGGTTCATCCGACTGATAATGGAGCTGATGAATATCCTCATAACTTGGAAACGGCTGCACCAAATTCCACAAAACATAGATAGATAGATAGATAGAATATTCTGTAGCGCCATCTATCTCGCTACATGAGAACTATCCTAGATCGCGCAAACGAAGTTATCACGGAGTTTGAACATAAGTAATACTACCGAATACCATCCATTGGTCCTCGGACCCCGAGCCAAAGGTCGCTCGGCGTGGAAGATCTTCCCTTTTCGTAGGAGGACACATATCCTACAATGTTCTCCTCATTGGTGACCAGCCGACGTGATCCAGCCGTCAACCACTACGGAACAGCTGCCGAAGCCTGACGACTGGAGTTTCCTGAACACGCACAACCTTCTTCAACCATCAAGCCGATCTAGCCGGATCTATATACTTTCTCTCATCCTCCCAGCATCTATCAGACCATGCAGCAGCAGCAGCAATCATCAGCCAGCAGCCTCCGCAGTTCCATCGCAGCCGCATCAGTCAGCTTCCTGGACCTGCAGGCTATCGCGACATCCTCATCGTTGCTACATCCAGCACATGAATCCCAGCACCTGTCTCGACTCACCGCAGACCCGCCAGATTCACGCCAACAGCAACGCACCGCACCGCTTCGTCTCGACTCACCGTAGACAACAAGCGCATCTCGTTCCGTCTCGCGACTCACTGTGGACAATGAACGCTTCGCATCGCATCCGCTCACCACGTCTCGACTCACCGTAGACAATGAGCAACGCTGGCACAACTTGGCTTTCATCAACGCTGCTACCAACGGATCGACCTCCGGTCTGGAAAGGGAGTGATGTAGCGCCATCTATCTCGCTACATGAGAACTATCCTAGATCGCGCAAACGAAGTTATCACGGAGTTTGAACATAAGTAATACTACCGAATACCATCCATTGGTCCTCGGACCCCGAGCCAAAGGTCGCTCGGCGTGGAAGATCTTCCCTTTTCGTAGGAGGACACATATCCTACAATGTTCTCCTCAATTCTTTATTGTACACCACTTATAAGTAAACAAAATAACATGCAAATACCAAAATTGGTAATTCAAACAAGTTAAGAACCATACGAGATGGGCAGACGATGTTGCGAACATCGCGGGCAGGACGTGGATGAGATCGGCACAGGACCGTGAGGAGTGGCACAAACAAAGGGAGGCCTATACTCAGCAGTGGGTGAAGTCGGGCTGTGGATGATGATGATGATGAAGAACCATCCCAGATAAATCACTTTTCTTACAAAAAAACAACTTTCAATCAGAGCCCTACTTTGTATCAGACACGTAAAACTTATAACACCTGTTCTGTAAGGGCCAAGGGTTTCGTCCAGTTAGACTTACTTGTACCCTTACAGATGAATGTTGTTGATGTGGCACTCACTAGTATCACGAGCACTCACTTGATGTTAAGTGTAGGAGCACGGCAAAGTAATAACACACGATGTTCACAGGTAATTAGTTTATTTAAGGGACAACAAGGTAAAGGTTGGCGAATCCTTCCTTGGTGTTTGCGTGTTCCCTGTTCGCGAGTTAAAACCGTACTCTAGTGTATAAATGTAAATGTTAAAAATGCAGCGCGTGCAACCTAAACTAAATTGCCGCGTGCGCAATTGCCAAATGTCGCGGTGAAACCGTACATGTTCCGTTTACCGAGGCACGTCAAGGGTTAAAAAGAAAATGTGGTTTTACAACGACCTACTTTATCGTTGTTTCAAGTATCTTCTCTAACGCCGTATAACGCCGCTATCGAACACTTATCGCTACGATAAGATATTATATAAATGCTTGAACCGTTTCACTATAGATACATAGATATTGTTTTATTTACTAGGTGTGTAGTGTTAACTAGTACATTAGCCTGGAAAATTGATTTTATTCTCTCAGTAAGTAAATAAATATTGTTATACATTTTATACAACGCCCTCTAGTCCGCCATTTTCTTAGTGCACCCCTACACTATATAAGGATACTACCCTCCAAATTTCATACCTTTAGGACTTAATAGTTTAGGCTGTGCGTTGATTCTCAGTCAGCTTCAAAAGAGTTTTATATATTGATGATAGATGTGTACGTAAAATTGGTTTTTTTCAATCATTAGCGTTATATAGAAGAAAAACAAGCTTGCTACAAAATTACTCCAACTCGTTCAATAAAAAAAAAACAGTGCGAGCGCAAAAAAATATGACCTAATGTTTTCGTGTGTAGTTTTATGACACTCTGTACAAAGACATAGATATTACGTAAAAATACAGATAAAATGTATTCGCACCCAAAAACCAACAATAACATAACACACCTATATCCACTTCCTATCAAAATAGTGTTTTGCAAAACACACCGAAAAACATCGAAAGTGATCCGATAAAAAAAACAAACAATTTGTCAAACTTTTTTTTAATCTAATCATTGATGGACCAGTTTTTTGTGTTCTCATCAATCATCATCATCAATATATGAAACTCTTTTGAAGCTGACAGAGAATCAACGCACAGCCTAAACTATAAGTAATAGAGGTATGAAATTTGGAGGGTAGTATCCTTATATAGTGTAGGGGTGCACTAAGAAAGGAATTTTGAAAAGTCGCACTCTAAAGGGTCTAGAACGCGAGTAACGCCGCGGGCGACGGCTAGTTCTGAATAAAGTAAACTATGAAGTCGCGTTTTAACTGCGTGTTTTTACTGTACAAATTCGCGTAGCAACGCTTTTTTAACCGACTTCAAAAAGGAGGAAGTTCTCAATGCGGTTGTTTTTTTTTAAATATAATTTATGGTTCCAGTATGGTCCCATAATTTTTTTATCATAATCGGTTCAGTAGTTTGGCAGTTCAATAAGAATAAATGAAAAAGCACGTCATACACGTATTCTTGAAATAAATCACTCGTATGACTCAAATGTTCGTGACTATTGCCAAAATAAAAGTAGTTAAACTGTAGGAAGCAGACTGCCGGCACAGATATCTCCACATTTGCTGCAGGGCTTTGAAAGGGCAAGGTCACGGTCTTGTTTACGTAAAGGTTGGGTTCAGGCAATTGCATGCAATCCAATTTTAGAGCTTCTAAATCCAGCGACTTTGATCTTCCTTACCGCAAAGTAAAAAAGAATAGTTTCGTGAAATCTACAATGTTTTAACTTGATTATAATACCCATGACTACAACAAAAAATAAAATATTGTTGTGAAAGATGTCATTCATTTTTTTATTTATAAAACACTAGCCGTCGCTAGCGGCGTTGCTCGCGTTCCAGACCCTTTAGGGTGCGACTTTTCAAAATTCCTTTCTTAGTGCACCCCTACACTATATAAGGATACTACCCTCCAAATTCCATACCTCTAGGACTTATGGTTTAGGCTGTACGTTGATTCTCTGTCAGCTTCAAAAGGGTTTGATATATGTACTAGCCGTCGCCCGCGGCGTTGCTCGCGTTCTACCCTTTAGAATGTGACGTTTCAAAATTTCTTTCTTAGTGCACCCCTACACTATAAGGATACTACCCTCCAATTTTCATACCTCTAGGACTTATAGTTTAGGCTGTGCGTTGATTCTCTGTCAGCTTCAAAAGAGTTTTATATATATTGATGATTGATGATGATGATTGATGTACAACTCTGTGAAGATATCGATTTGCGTTTCCACTGCCAAACTTTGTGCATGTTTGACATTTTGAATGTTGTGCAGGTGTATTTTCTTGTATGTAAAAACAAATCATTTGTAAGGATTGTGTTGTAAAGGTTTTATTGTGAACTAGGTGCCGCCCGCGACTTAGTTCGCGTCCCGTTGGATCCCGTTAATTTTTCGGGATATTAAGTAGCCTATGTGTTAATCCAAGTCACGGGCAATATATTCCAAGTTTCATCCAAATCGGATCAATAGTTTTTACGTGAAAGAGTAACAAACATCCATCCATCCATCCATACTTACAAACTTTCGCGTTTAACAATATTAGTAGGATGTTTTTAGTGGATACACACAGTTATGTGACCTAATACTGAGTGCGTGACGGATTCCGTTACTTCGCTTGCCAGTTGCCACACATGCTTCATATCGTCGTTCTAATTGGTACTTGTTTAGCGTCGTTATGTGGGGCACTTCCATCTCAAGTTGTCACAGTTAAACTATTTGACTACTTAGCTCTTCTTTATTGTCATCTATCTATCATCATCATCATCATCATCATCATCAATATATATATTAAACTCTTTTGAAGCTGACAGAGAATCAACGCACAGCCTAAACTATAAGTCCTAGAGGTATGAAATTTGGAGGGTAGGTTCCTTATATAGTGTAAGGGCGCACTAAGAAAGGAATTTTGAAAAGTAACACTCTAACGCGAGCAACGCCGCGAGAGACGGCTAGTCTATCTATAGTATTATAAAACTAAAAAATCCAAAAACTAATATTAAAGATACGGATAAACTAAATATTCAGATCTTCTAAATAAACGATTCTGATTCCAAAAATCAAGTTTGTCTCTTTGTTCGCGGATCACGCCTTAACTACTGGACCAATTTCAATTAAACTTATACCATTTGGAAGTCTTTTTTCCGGATTGAAACATAGGCTGTATTTTATTGAAATCAAAGACGTGGATTCTTAGATAATAATGACGAGATAAATAGATATAATCCTTAGTTTTGTTTTGGCAACGTCAAACAGTGGAGTAGTTACCCTTCCACGTTTGTATGAAAAGGTGGGCGACTAGTTCCGCCGAAAAGTGGTTCATTTGTGAGATACTTTTAGATTTACCTTCGCGTTCACTCCATCTCGTTCGCTCTCTAAGTTTCCACGTAGTTACGATATCATGGTGTCAAATAAATAGAGATCAAATTGATTAATTTCTTATAAATTTTTTTATTCACAAAGAAAATTACAACAGTATTTACAATATTTACAAAATATACATGAAACAGTTGAGCTATCTACAAACCGTTGCGAACGATTTATAAATAGCTCAACTGGTACAAATCAGTACCAATCGGAAGCGTGCAATTAATTTCTTGGTTTTAATTAATATATCAAAATATTTGGGTACTAACCACCTGAAGTTTTTGGGAGTAGTCTTTATAGTGCCTTCTGGTAAGATCGGCGTAATAGTAAGTCCGGATGCCAAGCAATTCAGCGATATTTTTATATGATAATTGCTTAGTTACGTGATTTATCCGGACTTAATATTAGGCACTTACTCCGTTTTGAAAGTTGGTTGGAGCTAAACGTAATAACCTAGCCACAGAATTAGGCTTTAAACCCTGGAGGGAAACAACGATACTATACTGTCTCGCCTGTCCAATAATTATGTGGCACAAGGTCAGACAAAAACGGAATAATTTGAAATAAAATCGATGAGTGTAAGGGCTTAATTAATTTAAGTGTATGGTATGTATGTATCTTCTTATAAATATATAAAACTCTTTTGAAGCTGACAGAGAATCAACGCACAGCTTAAACTATAAGTCCTAGAGGTATGAAATTTGGAGGGTAGTATCCTTATAAAGTGTAGGGGTGCACTAAGAAAGGAATTATGAAAAGTCGCACCCGAAGACTCTTGAAAATTAGTACATAGATTCCTCAAATAAATTTACTCGACACGTGATTCAAAGAATTTCAAAACTGTTTGTATGCTGTTATAAATAAATGACAGTCGAACGATAAAGCATTAAATCAACGGCTTATGGCCGAATACTCAAACGCCACTTAAATTAAGTTCACGCTTAAGTTATTACCCTCTCTTACAAATGAGTAATGTCAAACAGAGGCAGAGCAATTTTAAGTGGTGCTTAAATTTGAGTGACGTTTCAGTATTCCGGCCTTAGTGTGGCTAATGCCACAAAGCCTAATGTACATCTCACTTGTTATTCGTACACAGTACTTTGGACAGCTGTTCATTTCGTATTGTCACAGCGATTATCTCCGTTTCTATTGTGATCGGCACAATGCGTTGATGTAATTAGCATATTGTATAATACCTAGACTAATTATCTAGACTAGATTACTAGACTAGGTATTAGTATTTTATTTTTAACGTAACGGGGATTAATGAACTTTTTAGTTCTCTAATCCCCGTTGACGCCGATGCGAACTCGTAACGGGGATTAGTGGAATAAGCCATCTAGTCCATGAAAAAAAATTAAGTATTATGGTTATGACTAATGACGTCTATTGGGACAAGGGCAAGAAGATGATGATGATGATGATGATGACGTCTACATTAATTTATAATTTAATTAATACGTAGAAACTAATTACTTTCATGGTGATAAAGTTAATAAAACGTATAAGTATAATGAATATCAAGGATAAATAAAACTTCCTTAATTCAAAAAGATTTGTACTAAGAGTTGTTATTGACGTCTTTTAAATTAATTATTAAAATTAAAGTAAAATAAATAATTTGTTTAAAACAAAGAGTGATAGAATTGAAAATATATATTTTGTAATATTTTAACATCAAAGAAAATACTGTAAGCGTATTTTATTTTCAAAATCGTTTATCTTTCTTTTACTAAGAAATTACTTAAGTATTAGTTTAAATCATTCTCGTAATAAAATCTAGTAAAACCACGGAATATTAGTACAAGCTAAAACTATCATTGCTATTTTGTTGTGTTCTCAGAAAGTCAACTAAATAGTAGTGAAATGGTTCTTTTACGACATCCCAATGTTATAATTTCTAGATTCTATCAAGAGACCCCGCATTTAAAATTATACATACTAATTATGTATTCTCTTTGTCCACAGATACCAAGCTATGGTTTAAGAGACTGGACTCCTAATATAAGCTCAATAGTAATAAGTTCAAAATGTCGCACCATATAGTAACAGTTTGTATGTTCTGCCTACTGTGCGCAGCGCACACTTGTGGCTCTCACATCGATACCAAAACTGAGGACGTGCTCACGTACCAGCCTAAAATACCAGAAACAAACCATCACATACTCGAAGACAAACGAAAGATAGACTCAAAGCTAAGATACCATCAAAAACTACAAAAGATACGAGGGAGAGACAGAACGAAACGGGAAGTTAAAAATGTGAACCCTGATGCGTATATCGCCCAGATCTTCCAGCTGTATGGTGATACTAATACCATGACGATGAACCTGGCAGGGTTCAATAGGATGCTGGCGGGGCTGGATCTGAATGATCTGATAAAGGGAGGGCAGAAGAATGAAAGCAGGCCTTATTTCTACGGGCAGAAGGATGAAGTTGTCAATGTAAGTTTATAATCTTTGCTATTGTAGCAGGCCGGTACATTATAACTTTAGCTGTATGCATACATAAAGTTAAAAACACTTAACAACATAGAACTTTGGAATGGACTACCCTCAAATGTTAAAGATTTCAATATCTTCACTTCAGAGCCAGACTAACACCATTTAGTGCCTACTAAAGATTCTTAAAATGAAGAAGAGGGTAGTCCGAGAAAAGTCTCAATTTTTTTAATCCCATTTGCGACTCAGGTTATTATTTTAGAAAAGAGGGTAGTCTGATAGCTTCGCAGTCACAATTTCTTTTTAAAACATGAATTATTTTATCTTTTCAGTGCGTAAGCAGTGAAGAACTGATCACAACAGTAAACACTAGATTAAAACCACACGATCATGATCACGGTCACGCTGATCACACACACAACGAAGACCCCGACACACTTATATCCCAAAACACACTACAAACTATATGCCCCATCCTTCTTTACCAAAAACTTGCTAACACCAGCGTAGAACGAACAGGTTGTGTCAAAGAAACAAACAACAGACTCATCCGAAGCACAGTGGAGACTGGAATAGACAAACATGAGAATGCATACTCCAAAAACATGTACGCAGTATGGTTATACTCGTCCTTAAGCATAGCAGCGATCAGCGCGTGCGGATTGCTGGGAGTTGCCGTCATTCCCATAATGCATAAGACTTATTACAACCATTTGTTGCAATTCCTAGTAGCGTTGGCTGTTGGGACGCTTTGCGGTGACGCGTTGTTACATTTAATGCCTCATGCTATGAGTCCAATGGAGCATGATCACGGGCATAGTCATGAGACGGAAGTAGAAGCTAGAGTGTCACATGATGATGGCATGTGGAAGGGACTAGCTGCTATGCTTGGGGTCGTATTCTTCTACTTCACAGAGAAAGGTTTAACTGTGGTTGTCGAATGGAGGAAACGAAAGCAGAAGCTTGATGATGATAAACTACCTTCTAGAGTCAGGGTACTTAAAGATGACACTGATTGCGGAGGGTCGAAAGCGCCAGCTACAAACAACACGTCAAATGCTCTGAAAAAGATATTCAAAAGAGACGATAAAGGCGATCCGACGACTAAAACATGCAAGCATAAGTACTCGGAATACCCTTATTGCTACGATGAAATAGATACGGATACACACGATGATCATCACATGAGAGACGGGCAGATCCCTCCAAGTCCTAAAGCGAAGAACCATAACAATTCCGTTAGTGTTGTCTCGTCGAATGCTTTGAATACGGAGGGGAAAGAGGAGCCTTCTGCTAGGGATTGGTTGTTGAAGTCTGAAGCGCCGGCGATTGTGGAAATGAATAATATAAAACATAAAGAGGACGGTGTTAAGGATTTGAAGGATGGGGATAGTTATACGGTTATATTGAGGTGAGTTGCAGTTTTATAATATTAAGCAAGCAAGCAAGCTCGTATGAGTTAGTGGCCAACTCTGAGTGACGGAGTTTTTAGCCCGCCTAAAGGTCTTCGTCATGGCTTAACGACTCCTAGAGCCGGGACAGTTTAACGTGCCCTCCGAAGCACGGAAACGCTCAGACGTAAATGGTACTAACGATCACCCATCCAAATAGTGATCAGGCAGAACGTCGCTTAACTTACGGACGGAGGCCTTTAGGCGGCCTTAAAACTCCGTCACCAGAGTTGGCCACTAACTCATACGAGCTTGCTTGCTTTGTTTCACCAGATCTTTCAGTTTAACGATGTTTGTGTGTTTCTAGAGAGCATTCACGAGCACACCACGGCCACTCTCATTCTCACGGGCACGTCCATGCGCCGCCCTCGTCGATCGCGTCCGTTGCTTGGATGGTCATTATGGGGGACGGACTCCATAACTTCACTGACGGCATGGCTATTGGTGAGTCTATACAATTATAAAACTGTAAAAAAAAGCCAAAAACTAAAATTAAAGATATGGATAAACTAAATATGCAGATCTACTAAATAAACGATTCTGATTCCGTAAATCGAGTTTGTCTGTTTGTTTGTTCGGGGATCACGCCTTAACTACTGGACCAATTTCAATGCAACTTATACCATTCAGAAGCCCTTTTTCCGGATTGAAATATAGGCTATATTTTATTGAAATCAAAAACGTGGATTATTAGATGCATCTTGAACTCTCTAAACCAAAAGCTACCATTTGCTGCGAGGTTCATCGTAAGCTGGCTGACAGATATTTTGGTGGAAAGTTTCGCACGCGTACGAAGTCGCGGATTTCAGCTAGTTTGTTATATAAGTTCTTTGATGGCTAATGATAATATGACAGGCGTCACAGCTCAGACCGTAATAGCTCTGCCTTCCGTGCTGTGGGTCATGGGTTCGATCCCATGTCCAAGAATATTTATTTATTTATTTGTGTTATTCTAGGCGCGGCATTCGCTTCGAACATCGCTGGTGGCTTTTCAACTGCTATTGCTGTGTTGTGTCACGAGCTACCACATGAATTAGGTGAGTTCATCATCATCATGATGATGAAGCTGTATGAAATTGAAGTCGGTTTTTTCAAGTTTTTAATCTTATAAAATTATTTTTCCAGGTGATTTCGCCGTCCTCCTAAAAGCAGGCATGTCTGTCAAACGTGCAGTATGCTACAACATCCTATCATCCGGCCTGTGCCTGGTGGGCATGGTCTGTGGTGTGTTAGCCGGACACGCACCTTCCGCGACCCGCTGGCTGTTCGCGGCGGCGGCTGGCATGTTCCTTTACATCGCGCTTGTTGATATGGTGAGTGCCTACGACTGTTGGGACATTGGCTTTTGGATTTTTGTTAAGCGTTTGATATGGTGATGTATGGGTACGGTGTATATTATAGTGGTGTTGTACAAGGTTTCAACTTTGCTCCAATTTTGTTGCTACATTATAGCTTTTGTACGAACAAAACTATACAATGTCACATATTAAAATGTTATAAGTATGCTTCCTACAACATTCTGTCATCCGCCTAATACCTGGTGGGCATGGTGTAGCACCCAAACCCAAATATCTATATTCATCACACAAATGTTTGGTCTGTGTGGAAATCGAGCCCATAACCTATATCGCAGGAAGTAGATTTATACCGACTAAGCTAAACCCATAACCTATAACGCAGGAAGATTTAAACAGACTGACCTGTAGCTAAGTCATTGAACTCTACTAAATCATCATCATCATTATCATTATTCACTTTACTATTCATATTCCAGATGCCGGAACTCAGTACTTCCCATAGCAACGAAGGCACGCTATGCCAATGTGCTCTGCAACTAATGGGCCTTGCGACTGGAATCGGAATTATGCTGGTCATAGCCCTCTATGAACATGACCTTAAAAACCTCTTTGGTGAAGGATTATAATACCCTAAACAAGTGAAGTGATTATAGTCTAAACAGATAAAGTGAAGTGATTAAACTGAAAAAGTGATCTGTCTTATGACGACCAAAAGAATTTAAAGTACTTAGGTACTGTGAAACACTGCCGAAGTGTTGGTAAATAGGAAGTGATCTGGTGAAAATTGCAAAGATATACATAAGATTCGATCAATGAACACATCTACTGAAGTGTTTCAATTACTTTGAATAGATAAAGTGATTGGATTATAAAAAAAATACAATTATATGCTGTCTAAACCAATAATATCAATTTAAAGTGACTATAGGCATTTTGTTTTACAAAACATCGAATTGCAAGCAAAAAAAGCAAAAATGCCGGTCATATTAATACAAATCTAAAGTGATATTCAGATCCACTACTTCAACTGTTGCTATTCTATTTAGTGAAAATTATAATCCATTTTTAATCACTTTTTAAATTTATAACTATACATATATTGAAAAAGTGATTAAAATAAGTAATTATTTTAAAAATGGTGACAAAAAAACTTATTATTGATCACAAATATACTATAAAAGGCATTAGCAAAAAGTTTAATGGACAACCAAAAAAGTACTTAAACATAGAAGTGATTAAACAAAACACAATATAAATGTACTTAATATTGATCACTTTGAATTTATATTACTTAAATAAATAAATACAAAAGTGATCTGTCAAAAAAAATATAAGATGGTACTTATTACTACACTCGTTACACTCGCTAAATAATTTATTATTATAAACATACATGTACGCAGTCCTGACTGTGGTTGTGAAAACTTCTAATTATAAAAACACCAAATGTTAGGGTATTAGAATGTCAACTCAGCATCTAAATCCCAATTCGACATCAAACCCCGAATGTGGGGTATGAAAAACCCCAACACTGCGTATGAGGTACCATAAACCCCAGTTTAGGCACCCCATCCAAATCTAACCAGTGCTAAGAATGGTGCGCAAATTGTGATGACTGTGAAAATACTATTCCAACAGTTTTAGTGAAACTAAAATTAAGCAGACTCGTAAATCATAGTTTTTAAGATACTTGGCGAAACCCAGGTAATGAATGATCCTATATTTAGGTACTTAACTTTTTAGGCTGTATACAAATTTGTCTTATTTTAATAAATAATTTAAGTTATTTAGGCGCAGTCTGGATACTAGCCTCGGTATTGCATGTACAATCAGTTTCCCTACTTGAATATTAATATTAAGTTATTATAAGTATTCAATAAATTGTATAAATAAAAACTTTTTTTTTTCTTGCCAACGAAAATAATGCCCCGAGCTACCATACATAGACTAGGTAGGTACCTAGGTACTCTATTTGTAATTTTTTCATGTATGAAAACAGATTTTCATGATTGTGAGATTTTGAACGTATATACTGCTATAAGAATATACATAGAACGCGAAGTAGATAGGCCTTACAAGAAAATTCTCTAAATTTTTCTGAATTCAAAAGTAAAATAAACCTATTTTACACTACATGCTGTATCTTATTTAGTTTTGTTATACTTTAGTCTTTCACAACGATGGATTCACGTTTGTTCTTCCATATAGTTACGATGTATAATTAAATCAAGGTGATACTATAAGCAAGTCTTTCATTCCGTTTATATTCCACATTAAGAATCTCACAGTGAATTCTGAAAGCGCCATCTATAAGTTACATTTTAAACTAAATAGGTAATACTGGAGTTACATTGTTAAGTAAGCTACCTAATAGATGGCGCTCAAACCCGAACAAATGAATCAATCAAATCAAATTACTGTCAATTTCAATTAAAACTATTATTGTCACTGTCATGTCTGTTGTTGACTCAACCTAATGCAACCTAACCTCAAAAGTATGGCGAGTGCTTTACCAACTACGAAAATAGCGGTACTTATGTGTGCGTTTAATGTATGTATACATGCATTTGTGTGCGTGAACACATTTCATGTGAATTAGTGTCAAAAAGCGGATATAGCTGCTTCATAATCTATGAGTCTATGAGCTGCTTGCTTCTGATTGCAATTAAGTTTGGGTACCTAGGTAAGATACATAACCTGTATAAGTTGAAAAAGTATTTTTAAAGCCAGCTACCTAGGTAAATAGGTAAGCAAGGGTGTTATTATTCTAAGTAAGCAAGGTACTTATGCCTAAGCTTTTTAGTGGGTACGTAGGCTACCTACCTAAAAGTTATCTATGTATGTGTAGGTATGTATCTGATTCGAGCTACACGGGTAGGTAGGTAGGTACCTATCAAGTTCTCTACGTGTTTCTCGGACTTCTTGGTAAGTACCTACCTACATAGTATCCTATAGGTAACCTAGGTAACTTATCCTACATTGAACAGCTTCAGACTCCATCAGGTAGGTAGGTAAACGTACGCTATGCAATGCAGTAAGTAGGTAGGTAAGTATAAAATTATGTAAATAAAAATAAACATTCTACTTGTAGTCAATTGTGACTATACTTGAATCTGTGTCACTAGAAGCACCTCGGGAAGCTTGTACCAACTTTTAGATAATCTTACGCAAAATGTAAGTGCAATAGTAACTACTAGTAGCGCATTTCAAAATAATTCATTTCTTACTTACTTTTTCATAGACTAATCATTACTTTGACCCGTAGATTTCAGCATCCGGAGAAAAAAATGTTTGCTAATGTGGTTTGCTAACATCATAGACTAAAGTTTTTTTTATCATAAAAACCATTTTTTTTTTAATCCAAACACGTTGTTCGGTTATCAGTTGGGTTATCAGCGCCGCAAAATTATATCAAAATCGGCAGAATGTTTTGTTGATTTATCAGTTTGCCGTATTTTCTTATTCTCAAAGTCTGAAAACGAGTTATAAAAACACAGTGGTGTGACCTATCAAACTATCCACGTGAGTTAAATGCAATAGTTCTATTTTTGTGATCTAGGACACTGCAATTTTTGAACCTCGTTAAAAATGACGCAAACATTTCGAAATATAATCTTTTGCTAACGTTTGTATAGATCAGCTAATACACGTTAAAGGCTGTGCGTTGATTCTAAGTCAGCTTCAAAAGAGTTTTATATATTTAGATAAGAAATTGAGGATATAAACATGTAGTTCGTGAGTTATACGGTAAAAACCCGGTTTCTCATAGGTAACGTTTTTCCCATTCCAACTCAAAGTCCATCTAGTAAAGAGGTCACAATACAATTTAGGAAGTAATATGATACTTGTTGAATAAATAGCCTGGTTGAAGAACATACATCTCGAATGAAGACCACACTGAGAAGAGCACAAGGAATAGACTCCCAAATCTCAACTAGATGGAAAGTCAAATAGGTAACCTACAGGTCGTAGAAGACCAGTTGGAAAAAGGCAGGGCACTTGTGTGGCTTTTATGCTCAGTTTCATGCTATTTTTGAAGCCAGTGAATAAAACTGAGTGTTTCTATGTATTTATAAAAAAATAATTATGTATGTATTCTATCAGCCATCTAGTTTCCATCGTACAAACTTTGCTTAGTTTGGGACTAGAAGGCGTTGTGTTAAGTGTCCGTGAATATTTATTTATTTATTTTTATTTAACTTAGCAACTAAAAAATATACAAACATACGTACCTATCTACCTAGGTTACCTACATTATAAAAATATTGTTTGGTAGATACAAAATGGTAGCAACCGAAGAGGCTATCCAAGGAGGTGATGCCAGCAAAAAGGCGGCGAAGAAAGCAGCTAAGCAGGCTGAGAAACTCCAGAAGAAAGCCGAGCATAAGGTACTAACTTGCAACCCAGTTTGCTTTACCACACCAGAGCCATTTCCTCGAGACCAGGGGCCTTATGGTTAGCTCAACAGAGATTCTACTCTAATAAAGACCACATCATATCTTTGCCGAAAACCTTTCAACTTCGGTTACAATTCTGCCAGTGTCTGTTTACTCTAGTGTGAAAACCATTTCACTATGTTGGATGGAACGAGTTTTAGACATCATTTTAACTTCATCCCTGTTAGAGTAAAATCTCAGTGGAATTGAGTATAAGACCCCAGAGCCTAGAAGACCTCTAATTCTAATTTGTGGAGGTTGAATAAGATCTGCACTGATGTTTTTGGGGTGTATTATTCATTGTCTCCCGCTGAACTGCCTAGAAGACCTAATGTACCTACTTTTTTAATATATTCAGGTTTTACCATTCAAAATTCATCAAAAAATTTAAGTACCAACATAAGAATAATGAACTTGTGTTTATTTTATTATTTCCTTAAAAGTGGTGTACAATAAAGAGTTTTTAATCTAGTTATTTATCTTCTTTCTTTTCTTGTGGCTGTTCAGTGGCTGCCACGAATTTGCCAATGTCAGTGTTTATTGGTGTTTACTAATCTTTCAACAAAAGGCGGAGATCTGAGTAGAAATACCTACTTATGACTAAAACACTTAGTTACGCTACATAACAATCCCTTACAGGCAACCACAGCCCAGCCTCAAGTAGAATCAGAACCGGATTTCTCTGAAGGTCTCTATGGGACTCTTAAACTGATCCAATCAACCGGAGAACATCGGGAGAGGGTATACACTGATGTTAAGGACTTGGAGGGCAAAGCGGGGAAGGAGGTTTGGGTACGAGGTATGTTTAATATGTTTACACTGGAAACATCAAATCTTTTATTCAGTAAAATCAAGGATGATTCAAAATTCGTAGTCTAAATGAATATGGGAGATTCTAATGGATGGTTTCGGGTGTTAAATCACACTTGCCTGTAATAGAGACATCGACAACCTTACTGTAGGTTTCCACCAAAAAACATTCACAATAAAACATGCACAACTCTGAAGATATCGATTTGCGTTTCCACCACTGTTTGTAAGGATTTTCTTGTATGGATTGTGTTGTACAATACGTACAAATCTTGCAACACTTACTAGCAAACAACGCAACGACAAGAAATCCTAAGTACCCCTAGGTCACTTCTCCAAGCCTGCGAAGCCCCCAGGAAGCTTCTGTGCTTCTGGGAGGAGTTAGGCTGGCTGCATGGTTAGCCAGTTCACCCCCCCACGTATAATGGACCAACTTTGAGTCTAAATGCGGAAACGGGAGTCCAACTAATAATAATAATAATAACACTTACTAGCTGTTGATGTTTACCGATCTAGCTGGATATCACGATTATGTATGGATTGTGAAACATTTTGTGCTCCGGTGGAAACGCAAAGCACAACAAATCGTTAGATCTTTATATGCAATCCTCACTTGCTAGCCCAATAAAACGGATCGTTTGTAAGGATTGTGTTGTGAAGATTTTATTGTGAATGTTTTTGGTGGAACCTTCAGTTACAATCGGAAGGCAGGGTTGCTACCACTAAACCACCAGAGCTAAATCTACAACCAATATAACAAATAAGTACTATATTTGGTTAGTATCGGATTGTAATTATGTATTTTTATTTCAGCCCGATTACAAACATCCCGAGCGAAAGGCAAGCAATGCTTTGCAGTGCTGCGTCAGGGCTCCAGCACAGTACAGCTGTTAGTGAGCGTTAGCGACGAGAGGAAGGTCAGCAAACAGCTGGTTAAGTTCACTGGCAAGTTAGTATCAACTAGATAGGCCATCATCAACCAAATAAGCCACTTACAGTTCCACAAAATAAGCTATCGTTCATCTAATCCGTCAAAGCCACCAATCCTATTAATTCACCCAACGAAGCCATCATCAACCTGCTAAGCCATCCTAGTGACCTATAATTCTAAGTGTTTATAAGCTACCGTTCATCTAATCCGTCAAAACCACCAATCCTATTGATTCACCTAACCAAACCATCATCGACCTACTAAGCCATCCTAGGGACTAATAATTAATTTATTTTTTAAACTAACCACGTTGTCTAAGTCACCAATTATACTAATAATTCACCCAACCAAGCCTTTATCAACCTGCTAAGCCATCCTAGTGATCAATAATTCTAAGTGTTTTTTTTATTTTACAGCATCACCAAAGAATCAATAGTAGACGTTTTCGCAACTGTTGTCAAAACCTCGTCTCCGGTAGAATCGTGCACAGTGAGTTCGGTGGAGCTCTCCGGCAGTCAAGTGTGGCTGGTGTCGGCCGCCAGAGCGCATCTGCCGATGCAAGTGGAAGATGCTGCTAGAAGTGAGAAGAATGACGTAAGTAGTTTTAGCTATGAGTTTAGGAGTTTCCAATCGATTAGGAACTCATTTAACATATTCAAACTCAAACTTGCAAAACATATTTAAGAAACAAACTCCTAAAACTTAATTTAAAGTTGTTTGAATGCGTTAGATGTGTGCAGATTATTGAGTAGGTGATTATTACCTACCTACTTACCCTGTTACAATCGGCATAAACTATACTCTAAGTCTTACATACACTTATGGTGTACAGTTCAACTGACCAAGCTATCAAAAACGATGTAGTTCAACCAATTAAGCCATCTAAGCTATAATCTGAAATTTATTGCAAATAGCAAATTTCTCTTTTAATCCTTCACAGACGAAGCCGCAGGCACCAGCTAGTTTTGTATAATTAAGTAATGATTTCTTACAGGACCCTGAAGCATTAAGAATACGGGTGAATCAAGACACACGTCTAGATAACCGCGTGTTAGATCTCCGTACGCCGGCCAACCAAGCCATATTCAGGATCGAAGCCGGCGTTTGTCGCCTCTTCAGAGATATACTTACTCAGAAAGGTAAGTACAGCTACCGGCACGGTTTAATAGTGCTGACATTGAATGCGATATCTGTGCCGGCAGTCCGCTTTCTACAGTTTAGTTAGCTTCTTTTATTTTGGCAATAGTCACGAACATTGAGAGAGTTCAAGCTGTATCTAAGAATCCACGTCTTTCATTTCAGTAAAATATAGCCTATGTTTCAATCCGGAAAAAGGGACTCTGAATTGTATAAGTTTAATTGAAATTGATCCAGTAATTATAGAATTAGAATCATTTATTTAGATCTGCATATCTTTAACTTCAGTTTTTGGCTTGTTTACAGTTTTATAATAGTATAGATTAAATAAAACAAATAAATATTCACGGACATTTAACACAACGCCTTCTAGTCCCAAACTAAGCAAAGCTTGTACTATGGGATCTAGACGGCTGATAGAAAACATAATAGGCTGCCTTCTGGTAAGATCTTTTTGTAAACATACTTATAATACATAGTAACACACAGACACAGAACAAACATCTATGTTTGCCACGTACAAATGTTTGTTCTCAGTGGGGATCGAACCCATGACCCACAGCACGGAAGGCAGAGCTACTACCGACTGGGACTGTGTCGCCTGTCAAATACAGAATAGAATAGAAGATGTTTATTTTGTGCCATAAAAAGAAACATGAATAGGTACAGCAAAGGGATAAAAATAAAATTAGTAAATAAAATTTGCAGGTTTCGTGGAGATACACACGCCGAAGATAATCTCAGCGGCTTCAGAAGGCGGCGCCAATGTCTTCACAGTTTCCTACTTCAAGTCGTCTGCATACCTCGCCCAGTCGCCGCAACTTTACAAGCAAATGGCCATTGCCGCTGATTTTGATAAGGTTAGAACGTTGCTCATTTTTAACCGACTTAAAAAAAAGGAGGTTCTCAATTCGGTTGTATTAATATTTTTTATTTTTTTTATATACATATTTGTTACCTCATAAGTCCGTCATTTATGAACCGATTTCAAAAATTCTTTTTTTATCTGAAAGGGTTGGTTTACTTCCAGTTTGGTTCCATCAATTTATCAAAATCGGTTCAGTAGTTTGGGAGTTAAATTGGAATAACTAGAAAAAACACGACTGCTTTCACTTGCTTTCCTGTAACTTTTCAATGGTGTTTATGATCAATAGAACAAACCCAATAAACTATCATCATCATCATCTGATGATGAAGCTTTGGTTCTTTCAGGTTTTTAAAGTTATAAATTATCATATTTGCGCACGTGATTTTTACTTTAGAATAAGAATTATATACCAAATTGTATCAAATTATCATGGCAAAGTTACGAGTATGTATGGAACGAAATATGACAGGCGTCATGGCTCAGTCGGTAGTAGCTCTGCCTTCCGTGCTGTGGGTCGTGGGTTCGATCCCCACCGAGAACAAACATTTGTGTGTTGTAAACATAGATGTTTGTTCTGTGTCTGGGTGTTTCTATGTATTATAAGTATGTATTTACAAAAAAAATGTATGTATGTATTCTATCAGCCATCTAGTTTCCATCGTACAAGCTATGCTTAGTTTGGCACTAGAAGGCGTTGTGTTAAGTGTCCGTAAATATATAAAAAAATGGTTAAATAAATATCAAATATTACGGTTTTAAAAATCTTCATAAAAACTTACAACATAAATGACAAAGTTCTGAGGTAACAAACATTCAAAATACAAAATAAAAAGAATATATTTAAGTAGACATAATTGTCTGTTTACCTACAGGTGTTTACAGTGGGCGCGGTGTTCCGTGCAGAGGATTCGAACACGCACCGTCATCTCACTGAGTTCGTGGGTTTGGATCTCGAGATGTCGTTCAAACACCATTACCATGAGGTCTTGGACACCATTGGTGAAACTTTCACTGATATGTTCAGGGGATTGCGTGATCAGTGAGTAATCCTATTAATATTATAAACGCGAAAGTTTGTGAGTATGGATGGATATTACTCATTTGTAAGAGATGGCAATACTTTAAGCATGAACTTATTATAAGTAGCGTTTGAGTATTCGGCCGTAAGAATATTATTTATCAATATATATATAACTCTTTTGAAGCTGACTGAGAATCAACGCACAGCCTAAACTATAAGTCCTAGAGGTATTAAATTGGGAGGGTAGTATCCTTATATAGTGTAGGGGTGCACTAAGAAAGGAATTTTGAAACGTCACACTCTAAAGGGTAGAACGCGAGCAACGCCGCGGGCGACGGCTAGTTTATCAATATATATATAAAACTCTTTTGAAGCTGACTGAGAATCAACGCACAGCCTAAACTATAAGTCCTAGAGGTATGAAATTGGGAGGGTAGTATCCTTATATAGTGTAGGGGTGCACTAAGAAAACATTTCGAAACGCCACACTCTAAAGGGTAGAACGCGAGCAACGCCGCGGGCGACGGCTAGTTTATTATAAGTATGGCCTTTAATTTACAGATACGCGTCCGAAATAGCAGCAGTTGGTCAACAATATCAAGTGGAGCCGTTCAAATTTCTCGACCCACCATTGAGGCTAGAGTTTCCACAGGCTATACAAATATTGAAAGAAGCTGGTAAGTTACATCCTATCCTACTAATATTATAAAATCGAAAGATTCTAAGGATGTATGGATGTATGTATATCCTATCCTACTAATATTATAAACTCGAAAGTTTCTAAGGATGTATGGATGTATGTATATCCTATCCTGCTTATATTATAAACTCGAAAGTTTGTAAGGCTGTATGGACAGTTAGGACCCTAGCTAGGGTATATAGCCGATACCCAAAAGGGGTCCTAACTAATTTAAAATTTAGTTATTTTAATATGTAGGAATAAAAGGCTTTTTTATTTTATAGGGGTGTATATAATATATGTTTGTTACTTTTTCACGCAAAAACTACTGATTCGATTTGGATGAACTTATGTAGCGCCATCTATCTCGCTACATGAGAACTATCCTAGATCGCGCAAACGAAGTTATCACGGAGTTTGAAAATAAGTAATACTACCGAATACCATCCATTGCTCCTCGGACCCCGAGCCAAAGGTCGCTCGGCGTGGAAGATCTTCCCTTTTCGTAGGAGGACACATATCCTTCAATGTTCTCCTCACTTGGAATGTATATTGTCCGTGACCTGGATTAACACATAGGCTACTTTTTATTCCGGAAAATCAACGGGACGCGAACTCTTCAGTAACGCCTAGAATATTTCGCATAGCAAATTGCACTTGTAATCCTGCATTGACGAAGTCGCGGGCACCAGCTAGTGAATAAAAAATAATTAATATAAACAATTGTTTATAATTTACTAGCTGTCTTTGTTATTTGATTTGGTTAAAATCTTTGATCCTAATTTAAGACCCTTTAGGGTGCTACTTTTCAAAATTCTTTACATAGTGCACCCCTACATTATATAAGGATACTACCCTCCAAATTTCATACCTCTAGGACTTATAGTTTAGGCTGTGCGTTGATTCTCTGTCAGCTTCAAAAGAGTTTTATATATATTGATATTGATGATGATGATGATGATGATGATTGATTTTCAGGGGTCACTATAGGAGAAGAAGATGATTTATCAACCCCCGATGAGAAGCTCCTAGGGCGTTTGGTGAAAGCCAAATATGACACTGATTTCTACATATTGGACAAGTATCCATTGGCAGTTAGACCGTTTTACACCATGCCAGATCCTAACAATCCTGTAAGTACTTGCTTTGAATGAATGAAGGAAATGAATGAATGAAAGAATGAAATGGTTTATTTGCCAGAAATATGAAGTCGTGGCTAGGCTTGCTTAGTCAACCTTCACCGATTATCTAAGTTAAGCGATGTTCCGCGCGGTCACTATTTGGATGGGTGATCGTTACATTTACATCTGAGCGGTTCAGTGCTTCAGAGGCTAAACTGTCCTGGCTCTAGCAGTCGTTAAGCCACGAGCCCCTGAGGCGGCCTAAAAACGTCACTCAGAGTTGGCCACTAACTCATATAAATCTACCTACCTAGTACAAATTTTAGCCCTGTTATTAATACAGTCACAGCCCAGTCGGTAATAGCTCTGCCATCCGTGCTGTGAGTCGTGGGTTCGATCCCCACTGATAACAAACTGTGTGTGGCAAACATAGATGTTTGTTCTGTATCTGGGTGTTACTATGTATCATAAGAATGTATTTACAAAAAAAAAATTATATAAGTATTCTATCAGCAATCTAGTTCCCATAGTACAAGGTTTGCTTTGTTTGGGACTAGAGGGCGTTGTGTGAAATATCCAAAAATATTTATTTATTTATACTAAATCCGAAATTGTATGAGTATAATGAGTATATCAGGGGAAATGTGAAAGTGGCGCCTGTTTTTGAAAAGATGAGGAGTGGTAGATTAGCATGGTATGGACACGTAATGAGGAGGGATGAAAGTCATATTACGAAGAGAGTTATGAATATGAGTGTGGCTGGGTATGCAAGTAGAGGAAGTCCGAAGAAGAAGTGGTTTGATTGTGTGAAAGAGGATATGAATGTGAGAGGAGTAGATTCAGAGTTGACGAATGATAGGAGTGAGTGGAAGAAGAAAACATGTTACGTGGGATAAGGGCAGGGAAATGATGATGAAATCCAAAATTGTATTATTTGTTGCAGAAAGCTTCTAACTCGTACGATATGTTCATGAGAGGTGAGGAAATCTTGAGTGGAGCTCAGAGAATACACGATCCTGATTATTTGACTGAAAGGGCGAAACACCATGCCATTGGTACGTATCAACAAAATAATCATTACCGGCGTCTATGTTCCCGAATGACTATAATTAGGAAGTTTTTAATAGTAGAGTGAATAGGTATCTTCTAGGTAACCGTGCTACATCGTCGACCACGTCATTGCTTAACATCAGGTGAGATTGTGGTCAAACGGTTGCCTATATTGTATAAAAAAATTGAATTAATAATAAATAAACTCTGCTGATTCCAATTTCTAATTTAATCTACGAATATAAATCATAAGAAATGAGTGCAATAATTTTTTTTTCATCCCACCATCTCGGAAAGAGTATTTTTAATCTTCAATATCTGAGTGGAAAAGCCGTTTTTATTCTCTAGAGGATAAAGTAAATTGAATTTAGAACATCGTGTGCACTAAGTTTGTGAATTAAAAAAAAACATTAAACCTATTTACTGCTACCTCTATGGTGCCGAATATATCATACAACTTTTTTTTAATTTGTTAAAAACTCAGTCTCGGAACCTTCTTGGTGTTCTTTTTTCAATTTGCTTTTTTTGCATTTAGTCATTTCCTCGCTGAGGTGGAATGAAAAGTTACGTGTTTGCACTCGAGTGCAAAGATTTTTCACCTCGTGCTCTTTTGATTCCCTCGCTAACACTCAGGATTCTAATTTTGAATCACTCGCTGCGCTCGTGATTCAATTTTAGAATCCTTCGATTGCTCGGTCATCAAAATTGAACACGCGGTTAAAAAGCAACTTTGCACTCTTGTGTAACAAATAACTATTTCCTTTATTTATTTAACTCTTTATTGCACAAAATGAGCAAAATGTACAAATAGGTGGGCTTAATGCTATAAGCATTTTCTACCTGCCAATCTTACAGGTCAGGAGAGGTTTCTTTCTTTCTTTCAATATTTTTCATTTTATAATTATTGTAATCTGTTTTGTGAGTTTAATAAATAAAAAATAAATGAATTCCTTGTCATTAAGTCAAAATAAATAAAATTACAAAGATTTGTCAACGGGGATTAGTGGAATAAGCCAGAAAAAAACTATTAAAAAATAATTTGTAAGTTTTATTTGTATGAAACGCATTTCAAATTTTGTCATTTTTTTCTCAGATATCAGCAAAATAGCTGCTTACATCGAATCCTTCAGATTAGGATGCCCACCTCATGCAGGTATGTTTAAAAATAATTAAATAATGTTATTATATGCAGATCTATTAAATAAACTATTCTGATTCCGAAAATCAAGTTCGTCTGTTTGACTTTTTATCTGTTTGTTTGTTCGCTGAACACGCCTAAACTACTGGACCAATTTCAACGTAACTTATACCATTCGGAAGCCCTTTTTCCTGAATGAAACATTGGCTATATATTATTGAAATCAAAGACGTGGATTCTTAGATACAGCTTGAACTCTAAACCAAAAGCAGCCATTTGCTACGAGGTTCATTGTAGGTGACAGATCATCATTTCCCTGCCCTTATCCCACGCTAGGTGGGGTCGGCACAACATGTTTTCTTCTTCCACTCACTCCTATCATTCGTCAACTCTGAATCTACACCTCTCACATTCATATCCTCTTTCACACAATCAAACCACTTCTTCTTCGGCCTTCCTCTACTTGCACACCCAGCCACACTCATATTCATAACTCTTTTCGTAATATGACCAGTTATTTTGGTGGAAAGTTTCGCACGCGTACGAAGTCGCGGGTATCAGCTAGTAAATAAATATGCTTGTTTTTTCTAGGAGGAGGCATTGGCATGGAGCGTGTGGTGATGCTATATCTCGGATTGGACAACATTAGGAAAACTTCCATGTTCCCTCGAGACCCTAAACGAATCACACCATAGATAAATAGCTGTTTTTGTTAAACAAGTAGTCCTATGGCCATGTCACATGAAGGGAACGTATCTTAAATAATGTAGATACAAAAGGTAAAATTCCATGGACTTCTTTTTATTTAAGATGCTATGTTATATGGGAAAAAGAATCCTTACTATTGAACCTTTTGATCGGTATCATAAAATAACTTTTGTGTTTTATTATTGTTTGTGATTATTATTATAGGTGATTATTCAAAATACTTTAAATGCAGTTTAAATTGTTTTTAAAATCAAAATAAAGTCTTCTTTCAGTAAAATTTTCTATCTACATTATTTAAGATACTTTCCCTCCATGTGGCATGGCCATGGGACGCCCTGTATAAAGTTTTTTGTTTTTAAATAACGGCTTATTGATCTGTAAATTATATTCTAAGCTTTTTATGAAAAAATAAACGAAAATAATAATTTATACAAACTTTTTTCAAGCAGACTTTAAATAAATATAGAATACTTACCCTAACATTTTTTATTTCATACTAGCTTCCCAGACTTCGTTCGTGTCCCGTTAGATTCCGTTGATTTTCCGGGATAAAAGTAGCTTATGTGTTAATCCAGGTCACGGACAATATATATTCCAAGTTTCATCCAAATCGGTTAGTTTTTGCGTGAAAGAGGAACAAAGATGCATCCATACAAACTTTCGCGTTTATAATACTTGTTTTTTAAAGGCGCACAAAGCTGTCACAAATACTCTGTCACGCATGATTGATAACCGATTTAGTAGCCATTTTAGTTAGCGCAACTATAGAAGACCAATACGAATTTACCTAGATTCTGCTAATTTCTCCCAGATTTATTAATAGGTACCAGAATAGCTTACATACTATGATATCTTCATACGATTGCTGTGTGTATGTAGGTAGGGTAAATCGTGTATTCTGATATTTTAGTTGGAAACTAGGTACGGTAAATCGTGTATTCTGATATTTTAGTTGGAAACTAGGTAGGGTAAATCGTGTATTCTGATATTTTAGTTGGAAACTAGGTAGGGTAAATCGTGTATTCTGATATTTTAGTTGGAAACTAGGTAGGGTAAATCGTGTATTCTGATATTTTAGTTGGAAACTGGCTGTTCCGTGAGTTGCTACTATCTTTTATTCGTACAAAACTCTGTTTTTAGACTTACTAAAAGTGTGGAAGTGGTTTCAGGTAAGTAGGTAGGTAATATTTAATAATACCTACCTACTTACCTGAATTAGCTAGGCAGTATCTAGGTAGGCACCTATCTAATTTAGATACCTACCTATATCAGGCGTATCTATAGATACGCCTAGCTAATTGTATTAAAAAGTATTCTGTGTACCTATACTTACCTAAACCTACCGGATGGTGGATAGTTACCTACCTAGTTCCTACCTAAGTTGGTACCTACATAAGTAGGTATACGGCACTAAAACACACTCTTAGGTAAGTAGGTAGGTATTTATTTCAAATTCAAAGATTTACCAGTAGTTCGCCCCGAACTTACATAACTTTGAAACGGCTTCACCAATTCTCACCAAACATGGCTAAAAACCATCCAAGACATGATCCAAAGAAGGTAGGTAGGTATGTACCCATGCATGTACCTACGCAGGCCGTACCAATACCTAGAATAAAATGAATCAAGAGACGAACAAGGAGAGGACGATCTGATCAAAACCTTCGACACTGAAAACCTCCATAGATCCCATCGAATTACTATTACCTACTAGCGTATAATACCTCAATGATAGATCCTAGTGAGTGTTAAGCTGAGAAAAACTGGTATAATTTCGGGGTGGCAGTTGTAATAAAGTCCTGAAAGAATGGCTAAGGTTCAAAAGAGACATGGGTAGACCAGCCATGTGGGTGGATAGCATTACATTGCTGTGTACAGGGGAAAATCTAGATACCTAGGTATATGCAAAAGATCCGAAACTGACTAGAAAAGCATTTGATGAATGAGGCTTGGGTCCAGCAGTCACAATGTCACAATACGTTGTATATTAATATGAATATGATGGATTACAATCAAAGAAAGGTAAATAAATATATTTGTTTACTTAGATATTAGGAATGTTGTTTAATAATTTAGGCCTAATAGAGGCAAGGTAATTAGGCACTTGAATCATAGATTTGTACTAAGACTCAATATGGTGCGCAAATAAATACAAATAACAATGCCCTGTGCAGAAAATAATCATTTCTTAACATAAGAAAAACCTAACATAGCTCCTTTAAAATAAAACACTTAACAGCGATGCTTATAGTGTCTGACGGGGGATAGGGATTTATTAATACAGTACCTTACCTACCTACCTATTAAAAAGCTAGATAATTGTCAAAATTATAAAAAGACTCGTTCTTATTTTATAAAATATCGTCAAACTTCATAAAATCAATCACAATGAAACATGTCGACAAAACAAAAATAGCACAATGATTATCACTACTATAAATGTAGGCCCAAATCACATGAATAATTTATACTACACGCCGCCATTTTGATGACGTCACTCCGTGAAGTCATTATATCTATAGTCGAAAATCATCCTTAGTATCTCTTCATAAAGTTTACAACAAGTTGAAACAATTCTTTTCAAGACACTGTGGTCAATTTTTCTATTTCAAGACGAAAAAAACAACTATATTCGTCTCTTTCCAACTCAAATAACCTAATTATAAACAAGAAGGAGGTAAACCTTCGTTTGTCTTGCTGCGCCTATATGACTATGGTATAATAAGGTCATGGAACGTGTTTGAATTTCGAAACACGTTTTATCCAATGCCGTGCATCGTTTGCGAAGCTTGTATCATTGGTTAAGCCCGGCTTGTACTATAGGTGTTTAATATTTCTTTCAACTAATGAAAAAAACGAATAAAAAAAAATAACAATATCATTCGTTAAAAAAAATGGCGATGTTCGAATATTTTTAATAACACATGTTATTTCACTTCAACACAAGGTGAACGTATGTAGGTAATATTTTTATTATTCACTTTCTTTACTGCATTGAAATTTGAACCTACGCTTGCTAGATATAATGAATAATTTTATAACTCACCACGAAAATTATTCTTTCATTTTAATGCATTGAAATTTGAACCTACGCGTCCTAGAAATAATGAGTAATTTTCATATTTTCATTAGAGTGACCGGCCTGAAGGTATTCTTTCATTTTAATGCATTGAAATTTGAACCTACGCTTCCTAGATATAATGAGTAATTTTCATATTTTCATTAGAGTGACCGGCCTGAAGGTAGTGCTATGTGCCGGGAAGCGGCCGTTTAATTTCATTTCCGGCTTCATCTGCATTTTTGTCTGTGTACTCTATTATCTATGAGATAAAGCTCAATATAGAATGAACCACTACTTACGATAATTAAGTCGTTTAGTGTATATTTAACAACATTGATCTGCATTCAATTGTATGCTTTAAGTTGGCTAAAATAAAACACAATATAATTTTTATCCAAGGATCATGAATACAATTGTTATTTTTGGCAAATGAATGACAATGATTGAATGAATGAGACCTAAGAGACGAAAATTTATTTAGACTTGCGATTTGCATTTTTGCGCCATCGTTAGATGGAAGAAAGTGTTTGTTTCGAAGTCGTATTATGTGAAAAATGCCGAGAATAAGTTCGGATATATGGAACCATTTCGATCAATGTGCGCGCCGATGCGCCGGTACATTAGAATAGAATAGAATAGAATAATTTTTGGCAATAAAAATTATTCTATTCTATTCTATTCTAATGTACAGGCGCGGCGGCGGTGGCGTCGCAAAGTTGGCTACCTGCAAATACTGCAAGAAAAAGTTTTAATTTTATTGAAATATGAAAAGTAAACCTGTGTAGGATGCCCTTATATTTCTTATCTGTGGACCGTTCGTGTGAACGGTGAATGTTTTTGTCTATGAAAAATTGTCTGTGCTCGCTCTCTGCTAATATCAATCATTCACTCATGCGTATAAATAAATTTATCTAAGCGAGTTTATCGAATATTTATTCAAATAAAATTAATCATTAAAAATAACGATATATTTTTTTATCGTTATAACATTAACTAATAAAAAAAATTAACCGATATTGACACCTCTAGCTTGTACTATGAAAATGGCGGCCCGTAAAATCAATAGTAGGAACGCGAGGTTTTGAAGCAGTTTAAGCAATACTGTCGTTATTTGCGTGTCGCTTGGTGTTTTGTAGTAGAAGGCGCACGGTCTGTGTCAAGCAAGACCTTCATATTATTCGCGCAGCCATGTCTGGAAAGATGTCCGTCCGAAGCAGTGAGCTATTTTGCTAAGAATATCCGATTTTGGGAACGTCTGACGTGTGATAACAGTGAGGGTAAGTTTTTTTGTTGTTTTTTGTCGTCCTGCTGTGCATGTGCGAGTAATTTGTAGCGAACAGCGCTCTTTATCGACTGAATCATTATTTTGGTGTGCGCTAGGGTATTAAAATGTAGAGTTACTATCATTTTGTATGTGACATCACGGTTTGTTTGAATATTTTAGTTGTTATAGGTAGGTACCGTATGCGACTGTTTTTTTTTATAACATGTTATGCTGTATAGTAAATGTTTATGACTAAATATGATGAGTAGATATAATTTGATAAGATGTTTATTAGTTTATGTTCCTGACTTGAAATTAGATCTCTGTTGTTATAATCGCTTCTCAGTAGTCACTGTTGCTTACCGAGAAGCTATAAGGGTCAGACAGAATACGTTTTTGCAGTTTTTGGTACAGAATATCAAAATAATGGTTTTCTATCTCTTTCTAACAACATGGCGGATATGCTATGCTCTCCCTGTTACTCTTGTGTGTATTTATAGATATCTCCGCGACACGGGGTTTCGGAGCGCCCTAATTTTATAATAGTGATGGGAAACATACAAAAGACGCTGTTATCATTTATCGATATCGATAAAATTAAGAAATTGCAGGACACTGATACCTACCATCTTGTCTTCAAAGTAGATAGGTACTAATTAGTATTAGAAACCACGTTAATCAATGGTTAATATAATTTACACCCTTGGTAATGTAAACAACCAATAGTCTAAATTAAAAAGTTTGAAATAAATTACATTAGAAATGAATAGTTTGGATTGAAGTTCTTGTATAATATTGTAATATCTTTTATGTACAAAGTAGGTAGGTACTTATTCTATTTAGGTAATACAGAAAAAAAAATTGCCAACTAAGACCTAACATATTATATTCCCCTTTCGGACTTATAGACCGAAAAAAACCGTGTATAAACGGTAAGCAATCAATAAATTAATATGAATATTAATTTTGAAATAATACGCGTTTTTAATTTGCTATAGTTAACAATTGACTGGGTACCTTTCTAAATTGCCTAGATTATAATATCACTAGTTTCTGAATCGAATTTAGGTAGTAGGTATCATACTAGTAAAAACCTTAATAATAATTATTACTGTAGGTAGACTGCAATAAAAGTACTTAACTTACTTAGTACTTACATAAAGCACTCAGTCTAATCTGAATCCGGAACAAAAATAATCACTCTACGTAGGTACCTACCTACAATTATCTGCTAACTTATCATAAGTAACGATATAATAACTCATTCAAATCATCGACATTATCCCATCTCTTACAAACGAAATTTCTTTTGCAGCAAAAAATAAAATAATCTGCCGACCCCCAACACACCCGAATTCGACGGCTTACAAATTTGCCTTTCAATCAAATTTAAACTTTATGTCACTGAGATTAGTATAAATTTTGCATTGATTATGCGACAGCTAATGCAAATTCCACCTACTGTAATGATATACTACAGTTGATATTTCTTTAACAGATCAAAATCAACTGGTTTTATAAACTTGTTTCAAGGGTATCCATTGATTTATGGATCGGCGAAGGGAGAGTTTTAGAAGCATCAAAATGAAATAATGGAATGATGTCTGATTTAAAAACAAAACTGTTGAGCAATTTATGATACTTGCCTGTAGGTAGGTACTGCATGGAAACCATCGTATGAAATAACAAAAGTATCATAGTTAATATATAAAAAATATAATTAAATATAATATAAAATATTTATAATTTAAAAAAAAAAAAAAAAAAAAGTAGCTTTTATTCACAAAGAAAATTACAACTAATACAGTATTTACAATATTTACAAAATACACATGGAACAGTTGAGCTATCTACAAACCGTTGCAAACGATTTATAGATAGCTCAACTGGTCCAAATCAGTACCAATCGGAAGCGTGCCCAAGACACTGGCTGCATTGCCGCAAATTTTCTATTATATAAATTTTTATATAATTTAATATAATTATATAAAAACTATTATATTCGTTGAAAAAAAATATTACTAGTAGTTCGCCCCGAACTGGGGGGGTTACTCTCGACCACAGTTCCAATCCGGATTCACGGAATTTGACAGATCTCGTGTCATTTTGTACTGAAAAATGACAGGACTTCTGTCAAAATCTATAGATCCGGATTGGAACTGTCTTCGAGAGTAACCCACCTGAGATCTCGTGACAACTTGGGCAAAAATGCTTTGTATGTTTGTTCGACGAGATCTTATAAACCGCTCATCTGATCTTCATAAAATTTGGTAGGTATACGGTTAATACTCTTAAGTTTTACTGGTTTGAAAAATAAAGTGAATCGGTCAAGAGGTTGTAAAGATACGAGGGTCCAAACGCAGAAAAAAAAATTTCGTACATAAATATCACATGGGGTGTCATATGATAGGGCTTTGCTTTTAGACATTCCAAAACCGGTTCTATTTTTCATCATCATCATCATCATCATCAACCTATATCGGTCCACTGCTGGACGTAGGTCTCTCCCAAGACGCGCCACTGAGCCCGGTCTTCGGCTCTTCTCATCCAGTGTTTGCCAGCTACATGTCTCAGATCGTCACCCCACCTAGCCGGAGGGCGTCCTACACTACGCTACGTCCTATTTTTATTCTAGGTTAAATAGTTTTTGAGTTGTTGTAAAAATTGTTATTAATCGGCCGATAAATGATAGTTTTATTATTACTATTTATTTGTTATCTTAAATAATATATTTTTCGTCTTGTTTTTAGATGCAGCCTCCAAGTCAAGATGAAACACAACCTGCGATCCAATTCTCGTAAGTAAATAAATATATAGGTAGGTACCTAGTTTGGTTAAGGAACTAAGTTACCTACGTAGGTATAGCATGCGTAGGTAAGGTATACCTACCTAGGTACCTAAGTAGCTCTCTACTAAAAGTCGAGGTCAAAATGCTTTTATTCAATAAAACCTTTGGCGAAGTGGAAAGACGAGGTGCCAAATAAAGCGAAGTGGAAACAAAAAACAAGGAAAGCAGATCCCACCATCAGGAAGGAGGGCTAACTCTTGACCACCGCCGTTCCAAATTGGATCCGGATTTTGACAGATTTCGTGTCATTTTGTACAAAATGACAGGCTTCTGTCAAAATTCGGATCCGGATTGGAACTGTGCTCGAGAGTTAACCCACCCAGATGGGAATAACAAATGCTTAGGAGAGAGAAAGAGATAACGATTTTCGAAGTGAAAACTTCTTCAGCATCGTTGTAATTTGAAAGTCGATGAAACGAAAAAGCGACAGTAAAACAGACACATAAATTCATAAGATTTAACGTGGGAGAAAATGAGATAGGAAGCATTATACAGTGTTTCTTATGATCGTGGTTCTTTTTTTTTTATATTTTGTGCTTGTAAGTTCCGAACAAGTTCTGAACCGTAATCGATGTAGTACCTACATTATTGTTTTTTTTTGAACTGTTAGAACGACCAAAGGTTCTTGAAGCCAAAATTTTTGAAGGTTTCGCTTCTACCACGTGTGATTTGCACACTTGTTTTTTTTTCAGAAACCAGCCACAATACCAGCATTTACAACCACAAATGATGATGTGCCCTGTCCAGTTCATTTACGAGCCCCAAATTATCGTACCACCAGGTAAAGACATAAATATAACAGAATATATTTTTCAGAGAAATAATGTTGGAACAGTTTAATTCCCTGTGAAATGTACTATAGTTATAGAAAAGTATACATAAGTATTTTATTAGCAATCTAGTTCCAACCAACTCTCGCTAAGCCGTTCCACTCCATACAAGCCCACAAATGGACATTATTTGACATTGTCTTCTCCCATAGACTTCCAGGAAGAATGATTTTTAGTCTTTCTTCTGCATCCATCGAACTCCTGGGGCCGGGAGATGCTATGTTCTTCGTGAAACCTGTATTCAGTATAATCCTAGCTAGCGCTACTACTTTTAACCGACTTCAAAAATGAAGGAGGTTCTCAATTCAGTTGTATTTTCCTGCTTTTCTATGGTGTTTAGGATCAATAGGACAGTCCCAATGAACTGCTATTATCATCATCATCATTTGATGATGAAGGCGTATCAAATTGAAGTCAGGTTTTCCAGTTTTTTAAACTAATAAATTATTATTTATTTCAGACGAGCAAGTTCCTCCAAGTCCAACCCCAACATACCAAAACCAAGGGTATTTACTGAACGTACAGAACACTCCGCCATGGATCCAGAACAGAACCAACATGGTGTACATGCCGCCCGTGCAGATGAACAATATACAACCTTACATACACCAGCAGATGGTACAGAATGCTATGTACAACTACCAGTACCAGCCGATGATAATGCACGATCAAAGGCATATCCCGTACATGAATCAGAGTGTCATGCAAAACCCACAGATGATGCAGAATGTGGTGCAAAGTCCACAGAGCTCATCGCAAAATGTGATGCAAAACCCCTCAAACCAAAACTCAAATGTTATCCCACAAAATATCATACAAACCCCGATGAAGTTGCAAATAGAGCAGAAAGAGACACCGGCACCAAACCAGATGATACAAAACAATGCGCCGAAACAAACGCAAAGCCAACAGGACTACATGTCTCCAATGCAGATGACAAGGCCGCAGTACCAAAGCATACGACCCCAGATGATAATAGTAAACCCAATACAGATCCACACGTGTGCGCGGGCACAGAACGAGATCCAACCCCCTGCTACAACTGAAAAAACGTCTGATGTCCCACTGCAAGTACGCAACCAAGTACCTCAAGGACTCAGCGTTAAAACTGTGTTTAAAGTACCAGCTCCAGCGTTGGTGAAACCACCTGAGCCTGTGCAAAACATAGCTCCTGTAGACGATGCTCATCCAAGAGTATACCCGAAACCAGTCATCAAACCTCCATCTAACAGAGACCCGCAAACAAACTACAAACGGAAAATACAAGAGATCACAGAACAAAACACCAAAGATGAAACTGAAGTTCTTGCATTTAAAAGAAACTTTCTAATCAATAGACCAGATGGGACAAATAAACTAAATACTACAGTGATAACAGTGAGGACTATACCGATAGCAAACACTTTTGGGGCTCAGAACTTAGGGCCAGCATCTAATCGACCACAAAATGATCAGATGCAGTTACAGCAAGATCAGGCCACGTCTATAGATAGACTACAAGTAAAAGATAAAATGCTAAGAAACACGGTCTATGTGCAAGCTCGGGGTATAGTCAATGAATCACCTAAAAATGAAATGCAGAATTTAAGTATAGCAAAAAATCATAATAGCATGATAAAAGTAAAATTTGGTGTTCCCATTGAAAATAAACAAGAAATTGCTAATAGTTCCCCTGCTCAAGATAATTCTGTTAATAACTCCGCTGTTGAGACAGCTCATGCTTTTGAAAATAATAATCGCAACGAGAATATACAGATGTCACAAATTGTTCTTTCAAATGGCAAGAGTTATATATACAATGATTCACAAATGACTGAAACTCTGCCTATTTATGACTCTAAAACAATACAAGATGGCGCAGATATACGTGCTTTACTAACTAAAGAAATAGATGTAACTATCACACGAGATAAGCCACCTAATCAAACTTTACCATCTACTGATGCCGATGCAATTCGGGATAATTCGAAATCAGCTCAGCTTTCTAATATAGCCGAAAGCGATGATGCTAAGCTTCAGAAAACTCTGAAAATGACTGAACTTCAACATCATAATGATGTTAATAAAAGTAAAAGTCAAGATAAGTGTAAACTGACTCTGTTGTCTCATGACAACGAAAGTGATGATACAAAGGTTCGAAAAAATCTAAAAATCACACAATTTCTACATTCAGATGACGCAGATGGTACTTTAACTCGAAACAACTCAAAAATGACCCAGATTCTACTATCCAAAAACGCTGATGGTAAAGTTAAGCATAAAGAGCCTAAAATGAAATCAAAGGAGCTTAAAATAGCTCAAAAAGAAAATAAACGAAAGAAGCACAAAATAGACAAGATGTCCGACGAAAATGTTTTAAAAAAAGAGGAATCTGAAATGTTTGTACTTACACACGTTCTGGACGGTTATATTATTCAAGAATCGAATGTTCCTTTCGTTGTAAGTATTACCCAAACTACTATTTACCTATATTTACCCAAAACTCCTTAAAAAAGAAGCATCTGGACATAATACTTTTAAATTTAATATTTTGACATTTCAGATAACAAAGCCTACATTAACACGCAAAAAGTCAACTACCACAGACGATATAACTTCAACTAACAACGTAGAGACTGAACAAGCGAGTGTAGAAGTCAGTGAAGATTTAACTGAAGCTATAGAAGTAACAAAAGCTACTGAGATAATAAACCCTGAGGCTTTAAACGAAAAGACTGAATTACATACAACAGAGACTGCAGAGGCTGAGAACGACATAGAACAAGTTACAGAATCTGAAATGACTGAAGGAAGTGAAACTGCTGAACGAAACGAAGGTACCTACCTAACTACATATTTAATACTAGCTGGTGCCCGCAACTTCGTGTGCGCAGGATTAGAATTGGAATATGCTATGCGAAATCTTCTAGGCGTTTCTGAAGAGTTCTTGCACCGTTGGATCCCGTTGATTTTCGGGATAAAAAGTTGCCTATGTGTTAATCCAGGTCACGGACAATATAATATTCCACGTTTCATTCAAATCGGATCAGTAGTTTTTGCGTGAAGGAGGAACAAACATCCATACATACATACATCCTTACAAACTTTCGCGTTTATAATATTAAAAGTAGGATACTTAGCATATCATCCTAGCCATTGGGAAATAGTTTCCGAGTTGCAACGTTGCGCTGCGTGAAGTCAATGCGCGCGAGAAGATTTTCATAGCATTTAGCATACGCATTAATTTTTCTGAGCTAACAACATATCTACTAAATTAAAATAAAATAGATAGATAATTTATTTAACAAACACTAAACACGAAATCAGCGTAACAAATCTACTGCCGTCCTATACCTAGTACCTACCCGATTATTCATTTAGTTAGCAGAACAAAACATACTTACACCTACTTACTTACAAAAAATTTAGATCAATTTAGACAATTTTAAAGTCATGTTAAGTAGGTAAGCATCTAACGAATATTATAAATGCGAAAGTGTTGATATTTGTATGTTTGTAACTCAGTCGCGTGGCAACAACAAATCAACAACTATTTGGGATCATCAACTTTTCCTTAGAACCAGTGTTAGCGGGACTAAATTGCAATTTTTTTTAGTTTTATTGATAGACGATGAATACTTAAATTGTGCAGATCTTTTTACATAAAAGAACATTGATTGGGTTCTTAATGGAGTCACCATTCTATTATGAAAAATGTCAAAAGACAACTTTTAAATATGACGTTTTTACGCTTGACATTAGAGAGTTTGTCACACATTTTTAAGCTAACATGTATTTTTTCTCTTTTTTCAGATGATCCTTTTGAACACCTCAGCATGGCTACCGTCAAATCTTGGACAGTAAGTATTCTTATTTAATTCTTAGTAACAGACGGCTGAACTACCAACTGAGATGTAATAGACAGGCTTCACAGGACAGTCTTCGTGCTCTGCCTTCCGTTCTGTGTGTCGTGGGTTCGATCCCCACCGTGAACCAACATTTGTGTGATGGATGGCACAAACATAGATGTTTGTTCTATGTCTTGGTGTTATTATGCATTATAAGTATTTATTACAAAAAAAAGCTTTTATATATTTTATCAGTAATCTATTTCGACTAGTTTCCATAGTACAAGCTTTGCTAAGTTTGGAAGTAGAAGGCATCACCTGAAATGTCCATAAATTTATTTATATCTTTCTGTTTTCAGGGTGCTGATTTGTCCACTTATCTGATGGATTACGATGCCTGGCAAGATACCGCCCAGAAGCTGCTCGAAGAAGAAATTGATGGAGAATCCTTACTCCTGGCGAACAAGGAACAACTGATCCAAATCGGTATTGGTGAGGATCACGCAGACGTTTTGAGCGCGTTTTTGGAGCGAGAGGAGTCGAAAAATGGATAAAGTGAAGTTTTGGATATCAAAAAGTGATGGCTGGTCTCAGAAAAGTGAAGAGGTTTCCGCAAAGTGATAAGAAACTAATGTGGGGACTTGATGCTCATAAAGTGGGTTTGGTACTTTGGTATGACCGTGGTTTACGTGAAGGCGTTTTTCAAACCGAAGCTCATGCTTTAAAAACTGATATAACCGGGACCGACAGTTAAACGTACCCTACGGCAAATAAAGGAGCTTTGAACGCGGTACTTCCCAAAAATGCCACCTGGTTCGAATTTTAATGAAAATAAAAGACTTGAAATTAATGTCTCATAGAAGTGATGGACATAATAAAATGATACTCACACTTATAATATTGAAAGATGCTAGTATAATATCTGTCACTGCTATGTGACGAGATACTACGTTTAGACCCCGACACTGTTTAATAGCTTTTGGTAAATTTGGAGGGGAATATCTATATCAATTCTATCCTATATCTCTTTCGCTGCAAAAAGCATCAAAGTGCATAATAGGAGTTGGTTGACAGAAGCCGAAGTGTGTTAAAGTATTGAATACATGAGTTCCGGAAATGTTTTAAGAAAATGAGGTTCAAACCTCAGTGTAAGAAGAATGGATTAAAATGTTTCATAAAAGTGTAAGATGGTCTCGTAAAAGTGTATCATCAAATCGATTGATACTTACGATCTTATGCTAATAGAATCTTTACGACATTCTTTAACAAATCAATAATATTTTCATAAAAGTGAAATACAGTTTCGTAAAAGTGTATCCAGCAAAGTGGTGGACACTTTCCATTTTACTATAATATAATTTGTAAGAGATTTTTGTGTCAATTGATGTTAAAGTACAGTGAAAATTATATTTTCATAAAGAAGTCTCATGGAAGTGAAAGAGGGATTGGAAAAGTGTCTCATAAAAGTGATGGACACTTACGATCGTATGATGCTAGAATCTGTAAGGTATTTTATGATAATAATTGATGTGGACCGAAATGATGTTTGTGTAACAAAGTGTGTGAAGTGTCTCAGAAAAGTGAAGGTTAGATTCGTAAAAGTGTATCCAGAAAAGTTATACAAATTGATGTTAAGATAGGTTCAGTGAATGATATTTTCATAAGTCTCATGAAAGTGAAAGATAGCTTCGTAAAAGTGTATCATAAGAGACAAAGAGACCCGATCTTTGTGAAGGATCTGTAGGGCTACTCTTGACCACCACCGTTCCATTTCAAACTGGATCCGGATTTTGACTTACAATGTGTCTTCTTCTTCTCTTCAGTAATGGCCTGTGTCCGTCATTTCGACAGACAATTTTGCCAATGTCAAGTGTTAAAATTGTAATAAATAAGTCAAGTCATTTGTCGAGTCGGCTGTCGTTTGTTTTGAAAAGAAAATGGTGGATTTTCTCTTCAAAACCTAACACGAATTTTGACATTCAGAAAAACCACTTTACACACATTTCTTCCAATGGCTCACACTTTATGTTACGACCTAAGTATTATTGGTTAAAATTCCACCAAAATTAAACAACAATACTCACAATAACACAAGAAAAACTATTAAAATAAAAGTGCTACGAGTATGTGTCGTTTCAAAAAATGTCAAAACTCGTGTCCCAAAATGTGTCGTTTTTACTGTAAAATGACACTACTTCTGTCAAAATCTATGGATCTATATTGGGACTGTGGTCGAGAAATTGTCAAGAGGTCTAGAGTAACCCTACTGATCGGTCAAACATTTTTAAAAATAATTGTATGCTTAGATACGTACGTAGGTAAGGTAGTGATGTTTTACACAAAGTGTCTCGGAAAAGTGAAAGTGTTTTGGATCTATCTTGAAACCTTTTTGTAAATATTTCGATATCTTCTATTTTCAAACCCCGACCGAAAAACGAAAGACGATAAGATTGACAGCGTTGTCTGTAAAGCTTCGATTTGAATGCGGTTTATTTGTAAAAAAAGCTAATGTGTTTGGTAAAAATTGGTAGAGCCGTTTCCAAGTTTTTTATAAATGAAAATTCATCAGCTCTTTAAACCAGTTTTAAGTAATCGCAGTTTGAAACGTTTAGTTCATCTCAATGTATTCAGATTTGACAAACCGGAGTCCATACTCCAAGGTCTGATGATGACCAGCTATGATGAAGAGGATCTAAAGAGTTTTTCTAGTCTGGGTTTTTTTTTAAATTAACTTGTTAAATAAATGTTACCGGAACAACAGGTCAATGTTAAAATTAATTAAGACATAAGTCCTACCTATGTGTAAGTTAGTATCTGATCTATATCTAACTAGTCTTAATCTATATCTAATTGTACTATCTATAATCATGGACTAATAATTACAAATAGACCAAGGCACAATCCCTTAGAAATATAATATCCAGTTAAGTAGATAGATAGATAGAAAATACTTTATTGCACACCTTAACCTAGGAATAACAATAAAATAAAAAACAAATCTTAAATTAACTGTACAATGGGCGGTCTTATCGCTATGCAGCGATCTCTTCCAGACAACCTTGGACGGAAAGGACTTTAAGATATAAAACAAGGGGTGCTGTATAAAAATAAAGAGATAGGAAGAAAAAAAAATATTTTACACACACATAGTTTTAGGGCAGAAATATAACAATAAATTACACATTCTTACTTATAATATAACACACAACGCACGCAAAATAATAATAATAATAGTATAATAATATATCCACATACATATACTATAATGTATAGTATATGTATGTGTATATTTTATTTGTAATTAATCTATATCTAATTGTACTATCTATAATCATGGACTAATAATTACAAATAGACCAAGGCACAATCCCTTAGAAATATAATATCCAGTTAAGTAGATAGATAGATAGAAAATACTTTATTGCACACCTTAACCTAGGAATAACAATAAAATAAAAAACAAATCTTAAATTAACTGTACAATGGGCGGTCTTATCGCTATGCAGCGATCTCTTCCAGACAACCTTGGACGGAAAGGACTTTAAGATATAAAACAAGGGGTGCTGTATAAAAATAAAGAGATAGGAAGAAAAAAAAATATTTTACACACATAGTTTTAGGGCAGAAATATAACAATAAATTACACATTCTTACTTATAATATAACACACAACGCACGCAAAATAATAATAATAATAGTATAATAATATATCCACATACATATACTATAATGTATAGTATATGTATGTGTATATTTTATTTGTAATTGTATTTGTGCCTATGGACCCCCCGTGTCTGCAATAAAGAATTATTATTATTATTATTATTATTATTATTATAATATATACAATATATACTTATACATATATATACATACCTACATATGATTTAAAATAAATACTACTTAAGGATCAAGCAAGTGAAGTCAGTGACAACAAGATAAATAGTGTTCCTTGATCATTGATTTAAATATAGGTAGTGACTTGGCACGTCTGACAGCAACAGGCAGAGCGTTCCATAGGCTGGCAGCCTTCACTGTAAAGGAATCTTGAAAGTATGAGGAAGAGTGTACAGGCGTTTTAAGTTGGAGGGTGTCAGAGGAGCGCAAGGATCCTGCTAAGGGAAATGTGGTTGGGTGTTACAAATCCCACTAATATTATAAATGTCAAAGTTTAGTTACCTAGATGTTTGTGTTTCAACACGCTGTAATTACTGATACGATTTACCTAGATTAAAGTTGGAATATAGTTCATAACCTGGATTAACTCATAGGCTTGCTTGCAACAGGATCAGACGCGGACAAAGTAGTAGGCGGAAGCTAGTAAGGTGCCTTCTGGTAAGATCGGCGTAACTGGAAGTCCGGATGCCAAGCAATTCTGCGATATTTTTAATATAATAATTGCTTAGTTACGTGATTTATCCGGACTTCCACTTACGCCGATCTTATCAGAAGGCACTATAATAAAAAAAACGTCGCATACCCTACATACATAATTAATTGAACCCCTGGCTTTGGTTTTCAAGTCTTTGTAATTATTAGTCAATGATACAATTTTGCTCAGTAGATATTTTTTTATAAAAATAATGTTTTTTTTTATGTTAATGTTACATTACAGGGCTCACTCAAAAGTGTAAAAAAATACTGTTACCTACCAGCTGTGTTTCAAAAAACAATAAGTATTAAGCATTTAGTTCTAAATAGGTAGGTAACTATTTTGATATGACTATTTGTGTATAAGTACCTAGGTACCCTTAAATGACCCCTATAATGTAAATAATATTACTCTTTATGTATGTGGCTTTCAACCCCCGAAAAACCTTACTAGGTAGGTATTAAGTTGGTATTAAGATAGATAGGTACTTCTGGAAACATTAAAAGTAATTGCGAAAGTTTGTCAGTATAATATTTAGAAGTTTACAGTCTGGCTGGAATAAAACATAGGTTGTTGTTTTTGGTACGTAGGTATTTTTGATTAATCTCTTTGTAGTTTATATACATATAGCTACAATTTCGACTAGTAGAGACGTGGATCTCATTATTTATCGGTAAATAGGAAGTGGGTACCTAGGTGTTAGCTACCTTGATGGGTTTTGATTAAATAAATAGTCGGAATTACTATGATTGAAAACGATTTTTATTACTTTAGAAACTACAACCAAATCTACCATTAGACGCAATCAATCTGCCAAACATTATCTGTCAAACTTGATTGACGTTTGACGTCTGACAGTTTTGAATTACTAACATACCTACACTATATAAGGATACTACCCTCCAAATTTCATACCTCTAGGACTTATAGTTTAGGCTGTGCGTTGATTGTCAGTCAGCTTCAAAAGAGTTTTACCTATATATATACAGGGTGTTACCAGACCACTTCCGAAAACGAAAGGGGAAGCTACAGCACACCAAAACCCAACCAAAAAAAAATCAGTTATCCTGAAAAATCATTATAGCCGGAGAAAACAATGTTTAAAGATTTGTATTTATTTCGCCAGCCCGCAATGTACGCATTCACGTAGGTAAGGTCGAGGCGTAGTACTATTATTTATTCTGTGTCGTAAGTGCCTACTAACGTAGGTAGGTACTAACGTAGGTCGCTCGCACGTCGCGTACTTGAATGACCCGCGATGAACTCTCAGCTGTTCATGCTGTAGTAGACGTAATCTGCGTGCTGCGTGTACATTGCTGCTTTATTTATTTTATTTGTTTTTTTGCTTTTTTAAATGAGATAATTAGGTAGATATGTCTTATTATGTTGTACTGTGTGTATGTAACTAGAAAAAAAATTGAAAAGAGATAGTCAAGTAAATTTTTTTTTTCGCGATTTTTTTCTCTTAATGTTTTCAGTATCATGGTCTGATTGGAACCTCCAAGTTTTCGGAAGTGGTCTGGTAACACCCTGTATATTGATGATGATGATTGATGATGGTTCTTAGCAATGTTTGGCAAAAATTGGTAGAGCCGTGTCCAAGCTATGAGGATATTTATCAGCTCTGAAATGTTTTGAGTCATCTCAGGCAGTTGCAGTTTGAAACATTTAGTTCATTTCTATGTCTCAACTGGAGTCCTTATTTCAAGGTTTGATGATGACCAGCAATGATGAAGAGGATCTGAGGAGATTTGTAAGGTCAGGATTTTTTTTTGTAAAATTAAATTATTGTCGTTTAAGTCATTTAGATACAAATATGAATCATTTATTTAAAGGGGGCAATATTTTTGGTACCTAGGTACCAAGGTCTTGTATATCAACAAATTGCTGTGTCCTAACAGGGTTTATGTTTGGTACACTAACTTTTGTACAACATCTTTAAAACAACATAAGTGCAATAAACGATTTGAATTTGAATTTGAAAAATTTCATTTTCAGGTAGGTAGGTACACTCTGTTAATTCAAAATTCAAAAAACATTATAAGTAGGTACTAATCTTGTTTCAATGTTATTTTTTTTATTTTAATTTTTTTTCTACCTACCTAATGGGTAGGTGAGTAGATGTTGTAAATACGAAATCGATGTACCTACGTAATTAATTGTTGTTTGATGTACTTATGAATAAATATTATGTACCTATACCTATCGATATAGTTTTTACTTATACCCGCGCGTCTCGATGAACGTGACCTCAACGTCATCGTCCCAGCAGGACACTGAGTGTGCCTCGATGAACGACGCCTCATCGTCCCGGGACAATGAGTGCGCGTCGATGAACAGGGCCTCATCGTCTCGGGACTCTGAGTGCGGCTCGCTCGATGAACAAGGCCTCAATGTCGTCCCGTGACTCCTTAGATTTGTTTTGTTTTGTTGTCAAAAGCGAGAATTGATAAACTCTTAGTTTTTGTATGGAGAAAAATCGTTTGTGAATCCTAGAGGTGCTAATTACCCGGTTTTCATACAAAAAACAAAACAACATACAAGACTAGATACCTACTTACATACGGGCTCTGCAATGAACGCACTAAGTAGTGCTGTAGTGTAGGTACTAAAAGCATCCTTAAACCTTTTATAGGTAGGTAAGTATTGGCACAGATCATACCTAGGTACCTAATACTATAGGTAATACTTAGTAATACTAATACTTAGTAGTAGTTGGGTAGGGTTAATATCTTGTTGCCTGATTATGCGTGGGGGAGTGAGCGCCAAATAAACTAAGCATGTGATTTTTTCTCTCACTTTATCCAAGTATAGGTACTATCTTCTTTTGCTTACGCTTGGCTATAGCTGTCTGAAGGGTAACGCTCTGCAACACCTAAGCACCTCGGAATAGTCTCGCTTAGTTTTTTATAAGATCACGTGATTTTTTTTTTCCGTTCCAAAATGTCGGACTCAGAATCAGATATTGAGTTAAAATCAGCTCTGCCCACAAAAAAACAGAAAACAGCTCCAAGGAGTCCATCAGAAGATCTGAAGACCAAGAAGGTTACCACTAAACTGATGATAGTAGACGCACTCACCGAGCTAAAGACAAGAAAAGGCGTCTCATTGTACGCTATCAAGAAATATCTAACAGAAAAGTACAGCGTAAACACAGAAAAAGTCAATTATCTGATTAAAAAAAGTATCAAGGCTGGAGTTGAAGATGGAACGTTCATACAAATGAAAGGAATTGGCGCTTCGGGATCTTTCAAACTCGCAAACGTAAAGGAAAAACCAAAAGCAAAGAAAAAACCAAAGAAACCCGAGAAAACAGCGAAACCTGAGAAACCCGCGACAAAACCAGAGAAAAAGGAGTCAAAAACAGAAAAAATCAAGGAGGCGAAGAAACCAAAAAAGATGGAAATAAAGAAAAAAGAAAAAACCGAAGAAAAAAAAACTAAAAAGAAGGTTGCTGTTGAAAAACCAGAAAAGACGACGCGGGAAGAAAAAGTGAAAACCAAATCCAAAGTCAAAATAGCTAAGGGGTTGCCAACAACTCCGACCAAAAAACGTGCTGCTCTTATGAAAAGGAAGAGCATAGGATCTATTATAAAACCGCCCAAAATGAAGCCGGCCTAAATATATTTACCTAGTTGATTATTTATAGATATTAAAATGATTTGATAAATAAATGAATGACTGTAATTAACTTTTGTTTCTATTATGTCAACCATTAGGGAAAAAAAAAAACACAGGCACTGCAGCGGTTTTTTTTTAATATAAAAGTAATGGAACAAACTGATAGCTCACCTGATGTTAAGTAGTAACTTCTGCCTATAACAATGCATTACCTCACAGAGCAAGTCCAATGAGGACGTGCCCGGTAAGGCATTGCACTGCGTCCATCACTCTGAGACGTAAAGATCTTGAAGTCTCATGTGCCTGTAATTACACCGGCGCCCTTACCCTTCAAACCGGAACACAGCAATGCGAGCATCGCTACTTGACGGCAGAAATAGGTAGGTAGCGTCCCGTACATCGGGGCATGGGTAAAAAAAGTGGCTCGTAACCCTCTATAAATCATCTTGATTAAATACAAAGGCCTCTTGGGAAGAATTCAGTTAGAAAGTACAATACTTAGGCGTAAATAGATGCATAGCACTCAGTACATAAATAGGTAGGTACCTCTACCTACCCGTTTTTCTCACGCCTTCGTCTACCAACGTTAGGTACGTAGGTACAGTCAAGAATCCCACAAATCCTAGTAGGTATTCTAAATTTAGATGTTTGTGTTTCATTCACGCTGCAAATGCTGGTCCGATTTGGTTGAAACCTGGATTAACACATAGGTACGTAAGTACATTGAGGAAGTATTACTAGCGTATAGAGAAGCTATACCAAACCAAAAACGTGTCGCAACTTGAGGCGAGCGCGCCCCGCCCAAAGACAAGTATTTGCTGCAGCGCTAAAAGATTAGATGTCGTCTAACCATACTATCAAAACATGCAGCGCTAGATCGCTAATAGAGTATAGTTTTCTCGCGACCAAAACGTCGTAAGCGCCGTGAATTTCGGGGCGCTTACGCGTTTCGTTCAACATAGTGTAACAACATGTCGCTCTCATAGATTTTTTCACCGCAGAAGGGACACTTCAGACAGCTTTTGTACATACAAAACTGAATTTTAATGCAGTACCTATGAATATTATATTTCAAAACGTGAAAAAATGTACAGTAAATTAAAATGAATTGTTAAGCGTTTAAAATCATTGGCTTTAAAATAAATTGGTATGTTATACAAAAAGTAGGTACATACCTACATAGGTACCTATTTGCACTAACTAGACCCCACACCTTATCTCACTCTGCCATAGCATTAAAGAAATATAGGTATAGTAAAGCTTTATAATGACGATTTCAAAAGATAGCTACAGTACCTACTACATATTACTGATCAGACAGACGGCATAGGCCGAGTAATATGAGTTCAAAATAATTAGTTAAACCTTAGTCACCAACCCTTAGTAGGTATCCTAAACATCCCATCTGTACGATGCACTTTTCATAATCTATGATTTTCAAACAAAATGTCCGTACAATAGAAAATAATCTACAAAAATTAATTTTGGTTAGTTCTAGTTGATATTCTGTTTACTTACCGATGATAAGTCACGCCACTATCTTTTTTTTTCACAATCGATTGGTTTTTACACGTTTTTAAAACGCAAGACGGCATTTTGAATTACTTTTTATTCGCATGCGGTCACGATGGTTGTTGGCGAGCGACTAAATGAGTTGTTGCCGGTCGGCAACAACTCATGGCGCAAACTTGTTGTTCGCGGCGTCTGTTCTATAGGTGTTTAATATTTCTTTCAACTAATGAAAAAAACGAATAAAAAAAAATAACAATAACATTTGTTAAAAAAAATGGCGGTGTTCGAATATTTTTAATAACACATGTTATTTCACTTCAACACAAGGTGAACGTATGTAGGTAATATTTTTATTATTCACTTTCTTTACTGCATTGAAATTTGAACCTACGCTTGCTAGATATAATGAATAATTTTATAACTCACCACGAAAATTATTCTTTCATTTTAATGCATTGAAATTTGAACCTACGCTTCCTAGATATAATGAGTAATTTTCATATTTTCATTAGAGTGACCGGCCTGAAGGTAGTGCTATGTGCCGGGAAGCGGCCGTTTAATTTCATTTCCGGCTTCATCTGCATTTTTGACTGTGTACTCTATTTTCTATGAGATAAAGCTCAATATAGAATGAACCACTACTTACGATAATTAAGTCGTTTAGTGTATATTTAACAACATTGATCTGCATTCAATTGTATGCTTTAAGTTGCTTAAAATAAAACACAATATAATTTTTATCCAAGGATCATGAATACAATTGTTATTTTTGGCAAATTGAATGAATGACAATGATTGAATGAATGAGACCTAAGAGACGAAAATTTATTTAGACTTGCGATTTGCATTTTTGCGCCATCGTTAGATGGAAGAAAGTGTTTGTTTCGAAGTCGTATTATGTGAAAAATGCCGAGAATAAGTTCGGATATATGGAACCATTTCGATCAATGTGCGCGCCGATGCGCCGGTACATTAGAATAGAATAGAATAGAATAGAATAATTTTTGGCAATAAAAATTATTCTATTCACTTCCTAGATATAATGAGTAATTTTCATATTTTCATTAGAGTGACCGGCCTGAAGGTAGTGCTATGTGCCGGGAAGCGGCCGTTTAATTTCATTTCCGGCTTCATCTGCATTTTTGACTGTGTACTCTATTTTCTATGAGATAAAGCTCAATATAGAATGAACCACTACTTACGATAATTAAGTCGTTTAGTGTATATTTAACAACATTGATCTGCATTCAATTGTATGCTTTAAGTTGCTTAAAATAAAACACAATATAATTTTTATCCAAGGATCATGAATACAATTGTTATTTTTGGCAAATTGAATGAATGACAATGATTGAATGAATGAGACCTAAGAGACGAAAATTTATTTAGACTTGCGATTTGCATTTTTGCGCCATCGTTAGATGGAAGAAAGTGTTTGTTTCGAAGTCGTATTATGTGAAAAATGCCGAGAATAAGTTCGGATATATGGAACCATTTCGATCAATGTGCGCGCCGATGCGCCGGTACATTAGAATAGAATAGAATAGAATAGAATAATTTTTGGCAATAAAAATTATTCTATTCTATTCTAATGTACAGGCGCGGCGGCGGTGGCGTCGCAAAGTTGGCTACCTGCAAATACTGCAAGAAAAAGTTTTAATTTTATTGAAATATGAAAAGTAAACCTGTGTAAGATGCCCCTATATTTCTTATCTGTGGACCGTTCGTGTGAACGGTGAATGTTTTTGTCTATGAAAAATTGTCTGTGCTCGCTCTCTGCTAATATCAATCATTCACTCATGCGTATAAATAAATTTATCTAAGCGAGTTTATCGAATATTTATTCAAATAAAATTAATCATTAAAAATAACGATATATTTTTTTATCGCTATAACATTAACTAATAAAAAAAATTAACCGATATTGACACCTCTAGTCTGTTCCATACGCTAGTAATATTAATTCTATGCGTAAGTAGGCTAATTTTATCCCGAAAAATTTACAGGACGAACGGACGCGGTTCAACCGCGTCCGTTCGTCCTGTAAATTTTTCGGTCGCAGGCGGAAGCTAGTTCTCAATGTTTTCACACTTCGCGCTTGCCCGCACTGTCGCTAGATGAGAAGCATCGCGTCCTTGCCTTGAATTCCAGACCATTTTAGTCCGAAAAAAAGACACTTCATATTCGCCCTACGGATATACCTAGAATACCTAGGTAGGTACCTAGGTACCCCTACGCTCAAATACTGAAACGTCACTTTTTAAGCACCACTTAAAATCAAACTGGCGAAACTGTCGAACTAGACTCTCGTGCTTTCGAAAAACGAGCAATGTATGAAACGGGCGGCAAAATTTTCATCACGTTTCACACAAAACGAGATTTTCAGTGTTATGTAGGTATAATTTTGGTAGAATGGGAGTCCCGCTTCTTCTTACGTAGGAACTACGTATTACATTATTCTTTGCTTAAAATTGTCCGACCTCTGTTTGACGTATCTACTACCTACCTACCTACCTACATGTCATTGTTAAGGATCATTTCAGCAAAGAGTTATTAGGTTAAAACCAAAGTAGGTAGGTATAAAACTTACAAATTATAAAAAAAAACCACAGATCCGCAACTAAAAATAATTTAATTTAAAAAACAATAAGCACCTAACATTAAAAACATTTCAAAACATACACTAAAATCACCAATACCGAAACACATCATCTCTAAAACACAATACTAACTCCGTCGTGTTTTGCCCATGAAGTTGACCACGTTGGCAAAAGGGGCGAACTTACCGCGGCGACTTCGCTTCTTCATGCCCAACTCTTGCAAAACGTCGTCTGGAAGATAATAGTCAGTAAGTCACTGTGTATAATAATCCTATTCTCACATCCTATTTAAAATTATAAATGCGAAAGTTTTGTGTGGTTGTATGTATGTATGTTTGTTCCTCTTTCACGCAAAAACTACTGATCCGATTTGGATGAAACTTGGAATATATGTTGCCGTGACCTGTGCCTTGATCACGAATAAATGTGACAATCGCCAACGTATCGTAACGCTAGCGTATCCGAGATACACTGCGCGGTGACACTACAACGGTCGGCAGTCGCGCTGGCGTTGACGCGCAATATAACTAGAATACGTTAACGCGGCGATTGTCAAATTTGTTCGTGATAGAGGTACAGGATTAACACATAGGCTACTTTTTATCCCGGAAAATCAACGGGACGCGAACGAACTGGCGGGCGGAAGATAGTAGGAACATAAAAATAATACCTACTATTAGGTAGGTACCTAATATTTTATACGACTAAAACCGAATATGTACATAAGTAACAGTTTTTATAATGAGTGGAGTTCCCGAATTGAATAAACAGAAGAAAATAATAGTCCTCGGTACTTTCAAACGTTCGTATGCTTCTATAAGCCTAAGATTTTAATATGATATGGATGACGTCATATCACGGCCAAAAATTTCGTTCCACCGGTGGGGTCAAACGAGTTTTCGACTGAGTTATGACGTCATTCCTATTATAGTAAAATATTTACAGAACTGAGCATTTGGGCTTATTCAAATTTGATCGAAAGAGACAAAACACTGCGTAACTATTCTGTTACAAAGACTGTAGGTAAAAACCATGGGCTTCATAATTCTTAGTTATTAATTCAGGGTGAATAGGGGATGTCAGGGTTTTTTACATTGGTTTCTATCATGTTCTACTAAAATACTTAGCATGCAATATTAATATTAGGTACATTAATCAATAAAAACTTCAACCAGATCCTACCTGACTCTGCTATCGAAGAGTCCATATTCTTGGAGGCGATTTCTTCCGAATAATCCTCACTTTCATTCTTCTCAGTCTCAGTATCTTCTGCAGAAGAAAAAATGGCTTAGTTAGACTCAAAAGCATAAAAATTCGCATCAAACATTACCTACGATTGTGGGTTTGAATCACACTTGATTTGTAACTTTTGAAATACCTAGGTAGGTACCTACTTAGGTAATAAATATTCTTGGGCTTTACACACAACGCCTTCTAGTTATAAATCCAAAATAAGCAAAGCTTGTACTATGGGAACTAGATTACTGAAAACATAGTTATACCCAGACATAGAACAAACATCTGTTTGCCGCACAAAAATGTTTGTCCTCAGTGTGGATCGAACCCACGACCCACAGCACGGAAAGCAGAGCTATTACAACTGAGCTGTGACGCCTGTCCAGATCTTTATACTTACTAAGTAGGTATCTAATCTACTCTGCACAACAATCAGTCTAATGTTGTAAAATTGACGTCAAAAATTCCATTCACCGGTGAGTGTAACCAGTTTCCGGCAGAGATATTATGACATCGTCTTTATTAGAATAAAATCTCAAATGCCGCGTTCACACTATGCCCAATTGCCCAAGCCGCTGCCGGCATTATTGCCGCGGACTTATTCTCATTAGAGAGCAAGGGCATGAACTTTGAACTTGGGCCGGGAGCCGGGACAGAGGCATTATCGTGTTCACAATATGTGCGTGCCCACTTCCCTGCCCAATTCCCTGCCGACTGTGGCATATACCGCGTGTACACTATGTCCATGCCGCTGCCGGCATTAATGCCGCGATTAATTCCGGACTTATTGCCATAGCAACATCGCCTTTATTCTTATACCGCGTTCACACTGCCCATGCCGCTGCCGGCATTAATGCCGCGGACTTATTGCCACAGCAACATCGCCAAGTTCATGCCCTAGCTCCTTAGTGAGAATAAAGGCGATGTTGCTGTGGCAATAAGTCCGCGGCATTAATGCCGGCAGCGGCATGGGCATAGTGTGAACGCGGTATTATTAGTGTTAACGCAACATAGCGAAGTGAGCATTAGGCTGTACCTACGATGTTATTACTAATAGAACTTTACCTGCATACTTATAATTAATTTTACTCCTAGCAGCTGAATGGTCCCTTCTCTCAGGAGATCCGAACTTGGTTTCAGGCGAGCACATGAGGGTTTCGTAGAAGTATCGATCAGCTCGTTCTGGCTTTGATCGAGGCTTGTCATCATCAGAGCTTTCGTTTGAAGAGTGGAGTTGGGGGGAGCCTGGTGATGACTTTTTGTGCCTTTGACTGTGGATAATCAATAAGTCAACAAAGGCGTTGGGGCATTTCAGGTCGCGATTTACATACATTTAGTTAATATTTGATCGAGTGAGCGAAGCGAACGAAGATCTTAGTGACAACTAGGGCAAAAATGCTTTGTATGTTTGTTCGTCGAGATCTTTTGAGCCGCTTATCCGATCTTCACAGAATTTGGTAGTTATACGGATAGTACTCTTAAGTTTTCTGGTTTGAAAAATAAAGTAAATCGGTGAAGGGGTTGGAAAGTTATGAGGTTCCAAAGAGAGTAAAAAAAAAAGTCGTACCATAATATCAAGTGGGGTGTCATACGATAGGGCTTTGTTTAGATTAGACCACGAGTTCTCATTTCGGGGCAAACTACTTAGTTTTATGTACTTAGGTAGGTAAATCATGGCACAAATTTTCCACGGCACACGCTCACCTGATGTTAAATGGTAATTACTGCCTATAACGATGCACTGCGGACAATGGCAATTAGCTGGCAGACAATGCTTTCAGCATTATCTCACTAAGCATATCCACTGAGGGCATGCCTTTAGTATGTAGGTAGTTCTTTCTAAGAAGTGCTTACCATCGCTTCATATCACCAGGCAGCATGGTCGGCCGCGGAGACTGCGGGGCGAAGGCCCCTGGAGCGCCGACCTCGTCTCCACTAACAGTCTGCGGAAGAAGTGATCGGAATAGAAGGCATTTATTTTCTCCAAGAAGGTAAGTAAGTATTAGATGTAATTAATTTATGGAAAATGGTACAATTTGAAACTTTCTGATATTTACCTACAGGAGGTCAGATTTTTCTCATCGTCAGAACCCAGCCCGTTTCTGATTTGCTGCTCAAGCACTGACTCTGATTCAAGCATAGATTTTTGTATAAAAACATGTAGGTACTTACCTACTTACAACTCAAATCTATGCTTGAGTAATGAGTAACCATTAGATACCTACTGTATCAGCAATCAGCATACCTACAGGCCTTAGATTAACAGATCTTATATGTCACCTAAATTGGGCTAGTAGATAGCACTTTCGAACGAGGACTAAGTACTTAGGTATAGGTCGGTAGGTAAGGTTTGCTTATTTTGGGACTAGAGAGCGTTGTGTGAAATGTCCAAGAATATTTATACATTCCTTTATTTCTGTTTCCAAATCCCCTTGATACTATAAAGCAAGCAAGCTCGTATGAGTTAGTGGCCAACTCTGGTGACGGAGTTTTTAGGCCGCCTTAAGGCCTCCGTCATGGCTTAACGACTGCTAGATAATGAACTTCCGAAAGAAGTTACCTTGCTTCCCAAATGGAAGTAGCAATGCGTAATCCTCTCCACATCAGCCCACGCGACGATATACTTCGCCATGGTCAGAGGGATCTTCGGCAAGAAGTTGGAATGGAACTTGCCTTGGCAGTAGATTGTGATCACGTCTGTGTCTTTAATTTCGAAGATTATTCGGAATATTGTGCCTGGAATTTGATTTTAGGAGAATATAGGTAAAATATAGTTAAAGTAGAGGTTTGTAGGTTAGGTAGGTGTCTACCTACCTGTAACTGTCACAGATAATATAAAGACAGTAGGTAAGTACTAAAATAAACAGAGGGGCCCGACTCTCGACCACCGTTCCAATCTAGATTCATTTTGGTCAGAAATCATGTAATTTTTCAGTACAAAATGACACAATTTCTGTAAGAAAAAATCCAGGGCCAGTTTGGAACGGTAGGTAGTGGTCAAGAGTAGCTCTACAGGTCTTAAGCCACCAAGCCTTAATTATCAAGCTTAATTTAATTATCATTAAGCCTTAAGGCTTAATCAGTAGATGAAAATCAGATGGAAATCAGTAGATGAAGGTTTCTTTTCGCAAGCTATGTTCAGCAGTAGACTTCAACACGCTAAAAGATGAATCACGAATTCACGACTGACTACGACTACTATGAGTCACTGTGAGTGACTGCGACTATGAGTGGCTACGACTATAGATGACTATGACTATGAGATCACGAATTCACGACTGACTACGACTACTATGAGTCACTATGAGTCACTGCGACTATGAGTGGCTACGACTATAGACGACTATGACTATGAGTGACTATAAAATGCGCTCACCGGGCACAAACATGTTATAGTTAGTATCGTAGTTCCCGCTGCCGATCCAAACGCCATTTTTACGAGACAGAGATATGATGTTGTCTCTGTGGAACCGCACGTCGAAATGCAAGACAACGTCTCTGGGTTCTTCCCCTTCTTGGGCACATAAGTTCACTGACATTCTGTTTGATGTAGAGAATAATTTATAGTGACTGTACAAGTCATAATTATGTTGTTTGTTCTTTTGTGCACGCTATGGTGCCTTATACCTAATTATGGGAACACTGCCGAAATTCTTTGAAAAAGACTCTTGAAGTGTATAGTGTAAATCCGTGTTGGGTACCTATCCTACTGTACACTAGTAGTTCGCCCCGAACTGAGATCTCGTGATGGTCGGAGGTTAATAAAACCCAAACAATTTTTATTGACAATGGTTGTAGCAAACTTTGCAAATCGCTTCGAAATCGCCGTCTAGCTATGTACCAGTCTTACTTGAACTACAATATCATTGAAACTCAAAGAAACGGTAGCTCACGTTTACTGGTTTAGCCAATTTTATAATTTTTACAACAACTCAAAAACTATTAGACCTAGAATGAAAATAAAAACGGGTTTGGAATGTCTAAACAAAACCCTATCATATGAAACCCCACTTGATAATATTGTACAACTTTTTTTTTTTTTACTCCCTTTGGACCCTCATAACTTCACGACCCCTTGACCGATTTACTTCATTTCACAAACCAGTAAAACTTAAGAGTACTATCCGTATACCTACCAAATTCTGTGAAGATCGGATAAGCCGTTCAAAAGATCTCGTCGAACAAACATACAAGGCATTTTTGTCCAAGCTGTCACTAAGATCTCGTTCGCTTCGCTCACTCGATAAAAAATATAAAAATAAAAAATAGTGAGTGGCACATAGTCATAGTTATTGCTTGGCTCGGAGTCACAGACAGGGACTGGAACAGAGTCATAAATAGTGACTGACACAGAGTCATACGTAGCAACTGGCTCAGAGTCACACGTAGTGACTGGCTTAGAGTCAAAGATAGTGTAATAACTGGCCTCACAGAGTCAAAGCTCTGTGGTATAGCTTAGCTTTCTGTGCTGTAAGTTGTGGGTTCGATTCTCATCAGTTTAGTCCATCACTCTGAGACGTCAAGGAAAATACATCTCAGAGTAATAAATGATGCAGCGACGCTCAAACGTTTCAAACTGCAACACAGTAGTGTAAACCTCACTCACTATACTCACAACGCACGAAATAATATGAAAAATGAACTTACTTTCTTGCGTTTTCCTTGATTTTTCCACCGATTTCAATCCTATCTCCGATTTTGAGTATGCTCGGTATATTTGCTGTGAATACAGGCATTTTGGTTTCCTCCTAAACTATTCCCTTCAAACGGCCTGAGTTGTAAGTTGTCAGGGCTCGTATTTCTGGTCATTTTGAACGAGAAATTTATACATTACACCAAGTTTTGGACATAAGTTTTAGAAAGTTTTTTTGAATAATTTTTGATGACACGAAACTAGCTTTAACGTGCGCTGTCACTTGTTGTCATAGAACAAAGAGTACCTATCACTATTTTTTTTATGACATAAAGCAGACACTGTCAAAATTTACTTTTTTTCTATCTTAATACATAATAATAGACCTTTACATCTATTGAAGATGATTTATCGAGCGTCCAGGAGGCAACCTATGCGTACACTTAATGACACACTGTAGTGCCTGTGACAATGTTTAGATGGAGTAGGTAGGCTTGAATCTTAATACAGTATTTACAATATTGACAAAATACCACCGAAATACACATGAAACAGTTGAGCTATCTACAAACCGTTGCATACGATTTTTAGATAGCTCAACTGGTCCAAATCAGTTTTTCAGCGGATAAATTGGTTTCTATAAAAAAGAACGAATATTCAGCAGGCTTAGGGTACTCTTCTGGCAGAGCTAAGCAACGTTGCTAAGCATGTGTGTGACATCCACCAATCAGGGATAGTTTGTTTTGATATTAAACGATTCCTATTGGTGGATGTAAAAGATGATTATAAATGATCCTTGTAATTTTACAGACTTTTTTTTATTTTTTATCATCAATATATATAAAACTCTTTTGAAGCTGACTTAGAATCAACGCACAGCCTAAACCATAAGTCCTAGAGGTATGAAATTTGGAGGGTAGTATCCTTATATAGTGTAGGGGTGCACTAAGAAAGGAATTTTGAAAAGTCACACTCTAACGCGAGCAACGCCGCGGGATACGGCTAGTATTAAATAAATATTCTTGGACATATCACACAACACACCTTAGTACCAAACTAAGCAAAGCTTGTACTATGGGAGCTAGACAGCTGATAGAATACTTACATATACACATATTTTTTGTAAATACATACTTTACTTTGCTTCCTACAAGAGTTGTGATAGGTACTATGTTTCAGGGGTGTTAGACCTAAAAAACATTTTAAAAAAAAAAAAAGATGCCAGTACAAAATTAATATATTTAATTGAACACTAATGTATACATGACACTCATCTTCACATCACTCTTAATTCTATAAAGCGAAGTGCTAGACAGTTTTATCAAAATTGGTTCAGACGCATAACCTAACTTATATTTTATATTACTTTACTTATAACTATTTTTTACATTATATAAACTATATTGAAACTTAAATATAATAGTTTTTACATAGCAAATAGTAATGGTACATCTTTTTTGTCATGTTTTTTTGCCAACAGGCTCTAAAAGTAATCTTATTTGACATTAGAAAAAGAGCCAACAAGAAATTTATTAAAGCAACTTGATTTCATTCTAATTTAAATGCATAAATAAATACAAAAAAATGGCTGCCTAAAATACTTTGTCAAAAATAATTCTTTGATTAGTTAGTTATAGATGGGCACAGTGGCTTATAATACCTACTAACTTAAAGTTACCACCTGACGAAAAAAATTAAAAAAAAAAGTCAAAAAGCTTTATCGATCTTTCCTTATTCATATAGAGAAATGAATCTAGAGAATGAGTTATCAGTTTGTGGAGTTGACTGTACTAATTAACTTAACAAAAAAGTATCTAAAAAGAAACATAATATTTAAAAATAAAAATATAGAATATATGAAAAAAAAAATTTGAAGGATAAAATTTAAATTTTAATAAAAATATTGTACTATCGCTAGAGAAATACAAAACTAAGAAAAAAAAAAAAAAAACGAACAAAATGTCACGTGACCATAATTATACATTTTTGACGTTTGTATTGTTATTTTTTCTAACGATGTAGAGTGTAAACTTGGCTAAAGGCTACCTACCGTGCCTGTATAATATGATTCTAAATGTAAAAAAATATATAATATGCTGCATTTTGGCAATATAAAATAATTATTAATAAAAGCAATTATTTTTGTAATTCTGTTACACCTTGTAGACTAAATCTCTATATTTGACTATTTTTTCTAAAATGGTGGTATTTTTTAAATGCAAAAAATACTTTCTAATGTCATTTGTGAAAAGGAATTTGAGAGGAACTTTCATATATTTCATTTATTAACCAGTTTGTTACATAACATAACTGTACGGTTTATATAAACAGTACAGTGTTACATGTTCCCGCGGGTCAGCATTTTATACATTCAGACGTGCTGTCGTGACCAGCTTACTCTCCAGTTGATAACTATCACTCAGATCGACAGCACGTCTGTGATCTTAACTAAACATAACTTTAACTTTACTTACATTACTTAACATTAAAGAACTTATAACATTTTAAGTTTTTACAACTCAACATTAACTCAACTTATAAGATTGTAGGATACAGACCCTACATCTTTGTTTCGATTGTTAGTTCACTATCGATACTCTACACTGGGAGATCGATAGTGAACTAACAATCGAACAAGATTATGAACAGATTTTTGAAATCTACGAACAACAATACCACTCTATGAAGAAAGCCATTAACACAAAAATGTGGTCTGTCTCTCATAAAAAAAAAAACAAAGATGTAGGGTCTGTATCCTACAATCTTATAAGTTGAGTTAATGTTGAGTTGTAAAAACTTAAAATGTTATAAGTTCTTTAATGTTAAGTAATGTAAGTAAAGTTAAAGTTATGTTTAGTTAAGATCACAGACGTGCTGTCGATCTGAGTGATAGTTATCAACTGGAGAGTAAGCTGGTCACGACAGCACGTCTGAATGTATAAAATGCTGACCCGCGGGAACATGTAACACTGTACTGTTTATATAAACCGTACAATAACTTTGGCCGGAATACTGAAACGTCACTCAAATTTAAGCACCACATAAAATTGCTCTGCCACTGTTTGACATTACTCATTTGTAAGAGAAGAGATGGCAATAATGTGTGAACTTAATTTAAGTGGCGTTTGAGTATTCGGCCATTTGGCATGTAATGTAACAATTTGGCTTTTTTAATACATTACCTGCTTACTTATAATCGTTGCATATCTTTATTCAGCTGTTTATTTATTCTCTTAATAACATGTAATGTCAAAGAGCGACAGAGCTAGATATTAATAAACTTTTTAACTGTTCAGCGTTTATAAGTATAGCCATATTGGCCATTAATGTACTATTTTTGTTTATAAGCAAGCTCGTATGAGTAACTGGCCAACTCTGGTGACGGAGTTTTTAGGCCGCCTTAAGGCCTCCGTCGTGGCTCAACGACTGCTAGAGCCGGGACAGTTTAACGTGCCCTCTGAAGCACGGAAGCGCTCATTTTTCGCTAATTTTTTTTTGCAGATTTAGATAAATAATCTCACAAAGAAATGGAATATAAGGAGAAACAATTTAAGGTATTGAGTACAATGGGCGGCCTTATCGCTACAAGCGATCTCTCCCAGATTAAGCGTTGTCAGACTATAATAAAAATACAATGCTGTCATATGACACCCTGTAGTCATATAACAGATGTTTGTGTTTCAATGGATTATTCCACTAATCCCCGTCAACGGGGATTAGTGAACGGGGATTAGTTTGTTCACAAATCCCCGTTACGAGTAATCACGCTGCAACTACTGGTCCGATTGGATGAAACTTGGAATATAGTTCGTTACCTCAACACATAGGCTGCTTTTTATCCCGGAGAATCAACAGGATAAGGGACGCGGACGAAGTCGCGGGCGTAAGCTAGTAGTACACTAGACTAGAACTTTCCGTCGGCTTTGCTTGTAGCAATGAATTTTCTTACGTGTTTTATGTAATCTAACATTACAGTTGCGAATGCTGCGTCTAAAACAAACTGGGGTATTTTGCCTGTAAATAAAGAAAAAATATATAAATGGACATTTCACACAACGCCCTCTAGTCCCAAACTAAGCAAAGCTTGTACTATGGGAACTAGATTGCTGATAGAGTACTTATACATTTTGTTTAAATACACACATATAATACACTAGCCGTCACCCGCGGCGTTGCTCGCGTTCTATCTTTTAGAGTGTGACGTTTCAAAATTCCTTTCTTAGTGCACCCCTACACTATATAAGGATACTACCCTCCAAATTTCATACCTCTAGGACTTATAGTTTAGGCTGTGCGTTGATTCTAAGTCAGCTTCAAAAGAGTTTTATATATTTAGAAAGAAAGTAACACCTAGACAGTCAGACACAGAACCAATATCTATATTTGCTACAATGTTTGATCTCACTGAGTATCGAACCCATGACCCACAGCACTGAAGGCAGAGCTATAAAACCGTGTCGGGACTGCTGACACCCTTTTACAAAATACAAAAAAACTAAAGTTAAGTTTTTTTGTAATGGTTCAGTTTTCCTTACCTTTCAGATCACAACACATGAGCCACTGGAAAGTTGTTTGTTCTTCTATTTTGCCGCCAGGTGTCGCCACTGTCTTCGGTCTTAGATACCAACATCCCACTTTATTGTGACCTCTGGAAAATAAAATAATCATTATTTGATAATGAAGCCGGTTAGTAGTCAAAATGACATAGGTTTCTGTATTTTTTTTTAAATTTATAAATTACTAGTTTAAGCCCGGGACTTCGTTCTGTTAATTTTTCGGGATAAAAAGTAGTAGATGTGTTAATCCAGATTACAACCTATATATATTTCAAGTTTCATCCAAATCGGACACGTAGTTGCAGCGTAATTCAAATCAAATCAAGTCAAGTCATTTATTTGCATAAAAATATGGTATGTACAAAGATGTAAAAGTATAAATAAGTGCCGCATATTTTTACCAAAGAGATTGGCGTGCAAAAGTTTCTAGGTACCTAATCCACTATAAATAGTTGTAGAAGCGACACGAACCCTTCTTCAAGAAGTCAGAATTCAGAATTCAAGAATTAAAACACAAACCTCTAAACATACACACATCTAATCATTCAAACATCCACACATCCAAACATCTTAATATTCACACATCAAAATCTTCAAGCATTTACACATCCAAACATCAAAATATCCAAACATATACACATCTACACATCCAATAACTACACATACAAACATCTAAATATTCAAATATCCACACATCTAAACATTCACATTTAAAATAGTAGAAAAAGTTGTATATTATGTATAGAACAGTAAAATTTTTTCCTCTTAAGTTGTTGGATATGTCGTACCTGACTAAATCCTTGGCAGGCGGGTACCCAGGCACGGTCACACTGAGTCCAGAGTTAATGTAGCTATGAGGGTTCTCTTGGACCACTTCGCCTGCAAAAATTAATGTTGTAAGCAGTAGTAGTAGTAGAAGGTTAGTAGTAGTACGTAAGTAGTAATAGTAGGTAAGCAGTAGTAGTGGTAGGTAAGTAGTAGAAATAGATAAGTAGTAGTATGTAAGAAGTAACAGTAGGTAAGCAGCAGTGGTAGGTAAACAGTAATAGTAGTAGATAATTAGTAGTAATAGGTAATTAGCAGCAGTAGTAGTACGCAATCAGTAGTAGTACGCAATCAGCAGTAGAAATAGGTAACAAGTAGTAGTAGGTTACCAGTAGTAGTATTAGTCGGTAGGTAGGTAAACAGTAGTAGTAGAAGCTTACTAGTAGTAGTGTTAGTAAGTAAGCAGTTGTGGTAGTTAAACAGTAGTAGTAGTAGTTAACTATTAGTAAGTACCTGTTTGCGAGATCATTGCGTTTTTTCTAAGGATAACAAAATCTCTTGGTGCTATTATACCCCGACCACCGCCCGCTGTCACTTGGTACGAGAGATCTACTCCTTCATCTATATCCTGAAATAAATAAAATAAATATTCATGGACATTACACACAACGCCCTCTAGTCCCAAACTAAGAAAAGCTTGTACTATGGGAACTAGATTGCTGATATAATACTTATAATACACTTTTTGATACTTATAATACAGTGGCGTCCACCCGCGACTTTGCGTCTCGTTGGATCTCGTTGATTTTCAGAGATAAAAAGTAGTCTGTGTTAATCCAGGTCACGGACAATATATATTCTAAGTTTCAACCAAATCGGATCAGTAGTTGCGTGAAAGATGAACAAACAAACTTACAAACTTTCGCGTTTATAAATTAGTAGGAAGTAGGATAGTAACACCCAGACATAGAACAAAGATCTATGTTTGCCCCACACAAATTTTTGTTCTCAGTGGGGATCGAACCCACGACCCACAGCACGGAAGGCAGAGCCATTACCGACTGAGCTATGCCGCTTGAGGGTACATACCTTTATGAGCTCGCTCTTCAAGATAGTAGGATTCCATTCTGGTAGCTTGCTGATGTTAACTTTCAACTCTTGGAATAGGAAGTTGGGAGGGCATTCAATCAAACCCTGTGAAAAATACACGAATTCAAATAATAATAAAAAATTTGGTTGGTTTCATATAAAAGTTATTTTCTTTTAAGATTTTTCGATGTGTTTAGTGAAAGTAGAATATTATAGAGGAGATTAAAAAACAATTTTATTCACAAAGAAAATTACAACTAATACAGTATTTACAATATTCACAAAATACACATGAAACAGTTGAGCTATCTACAAACCGTTGCAAACGATTTGTAGATAGCTCAACTGGTCCAAATCAGTTAAGAGTTAGATATTAAAAAATCTTGACAGTGCCAATAGCATTAGTAGTCTCTGCTGCTACTGTCTCTTAATTTTTTTTTTGTAATTACAAAATGGTGGTGTTTATGATAGGACAATGTGGTACATATGACCACGGCTATTCTATAAAATCACGATAATACATAACAATTTCAGATGAGAATATATTCTTGTTTCATACTTTTTAGAGAGTATTTGTGTTTTAGTTTTTGAATTAATTGTTTTGGGAAGTCTTAGTTACGGTAAGAACTACTTGTATATTTTGTCTAATTAATAAAAATATAGGTACTTACGGTAAATCTGTACACCTTCCCGAATTCAGTTTGTCTGAAAAAAAAAAAACACACAAATTACATTTCACACAGCACCATTTAACCCCAAACTAGCTCTAACGTCTCTGAGTGTCTTCTTGATAAGAGTAACAAACATACATCCATCCATACATCCATAGAAACTTTCGCGTTTATATTATTAGTAGGATTTTTGCAATAAAGAGTTAAATCTTTCCTAATATAAGCGCGAAAGTTTATGAGTATGTATGGATGTATGTATGTTTGTTCCTCTTTTACGCAAAAACTACTGATCCGATTTGGATGAAACTTGGAATATATATTGTCCGAGACCTAGATTAACACATAGGCTACTTTTTATCCCGGGAAATCAACGGGATCCAACCGGACGCGCACGAAGTCGCGGGCGGAAGATAGTACAATAATAAGAAGAGGTGTAATATTACCTAGATTCCACCACATCTCCTTTCTGCGTTCCTCTTTTCTCCACCGTCCAGTCAGGCAGGTTAATGACCCGCCAGGAGTTGAGCATGCTTTCATGAGCCAGGGACTTGTATTCGTCTATCTGTGAACAAGTTTTAACATTTAACTTGTAGTTAAATTCGTCTGTGAACAAGTTTTAACACTTAACTTGTAGTTATATTCGTCTGTGAACAAGTTTTAACATTTAACTTGTAGTTAAATTCGTCTGTGAACTAGTTTTAACACTTAACTTGTAGTTATATTCGCCTGTGAACAAGTTTTAACCATTTAAGTTGCAGTTATATTCGTCTGTGACTGTGAACAAGTTTGACCATTTAACTTGTAGTTATATTCGTCTATCTGTGAGCAAGTTTTAACATTTAACAGTTATATTCGTCTATCTATGAACAAGTTTTAACATTTAACAGTTATATTCGTTTATCTGTGAACAAGTATTAACATTTAACTTGTAGTTCGCTTCGAACTGAGATCTCGAGATGTTCAAAAACATTGAATATTAAGTCAGGAGCTACTTTTTCCATATCCCGATGTACGGGACGCTGCAGTGCCTGGTACATGTTTATATGCAGCATGATAGATAGATAAACACTTTATTCTACAGAAAGAAAAATTACATAAACAAGTACAGGTAATAACATAAAACAGACAGATTAATAGGCGATTAATTACATTGAAATCTTGACGTTTATCTTTAACACGTGACGACCTTCATAATAATAGTGACCTACTTATTTCACTAACTAAATAATCACTGAAATTAGTATCAGTTAATCGGTATTAGGTTGTGATTACTTGTGATAATATGATAACGTAAGTTGATAGTCCTACTAATATTAAAAACGCGAAAGTTTGTAAGCATGGATGGATGGATGTTTGTTACTCTTTCACGTAAAAACTACTGATCCGATTTGGATGAAACTTGGAATATATATTGTCCGTGACCTGGATTAACACATAGGCTACTTTTTATCCCGAAATATTAACGGGATCCAACGGGACGCAAACGAAGTCGCGGGTGGCACCTATTTAATTATAATATGAAGTAGCATTTGTAAATGCAAAAGATAAAACACGGCGTAACTACTCCATAAGCTTGAATCGTGTTTATTAATAGAAGGGTAAGGGTATTGAACTGGTCAATAATCTAACAAACTTATATGTTTTTTTTACCAGTTTTATAAATAGATTCGCGTCTCGAATACCCTAAACACGGTAAATAAATTTATTATTCTTAATATTATTCAGTTTCTTTACTTTTTTATTTTGTTTCCACGACATTAGATAAGATTATTTGCATATGCATAATTATAAAACTCTTTTGAAGCTGACTTAGAATCAACGCACAGCCTAAACTATAAGTCTTAGAGGTATGAAATTTGGAGGGTAGTATCCTTATATAGTGTAGGGGTGCAGTAAGAAAGGAATTTTGAAAAGTCACACTCTAAAGGGTCTATTTACAACGCGAGCAACGCCGCGGGAGACGGCTAGTACTATTATAAAACTGTAAAAAAGCCAAAAACTAAAATTAAAGATATGGATAAACTAAATATGCAGATCTACTAAATAAACGATTGATTCCGAAAATTGAATTTTTCTGTTTGTTATTTCGCGGATCACGCCTAAACTACTGGACCAATTTCAATGAAATTTATACCATTCAGAAGCCCTTTTTCCCGATTGAAACATAGGCTATATTTTATTGAAATGAAAGACGTCGATTCTTAGAAACAGCTTGACCTCTCGAAACCTAGAGCCGCCTTTGGCACGAGGTTCATCGTATGCTGGTTGACAGATATTTTGGTGGAAAGTTTCACACGTGTACGAAGTCGCGGGTATCAGCTAGTTCTTTTCTACAATTATTTATGAAAAATTTCAAAGGAAAATAAACGAATAATTTTGGCAGTTGCGTGAAAGCTAATGAGTATGGCTTCTTATTGTTTTCACGAATTAACGTAACAAACAGTGTACTTATTTTAGCTATAATTGAATTAACCATTCGTCTGCTTTGATGAATGAACGCTTCTACGTTCACGTTTACTTTCACGTTTCAATTAATTAATTAATTTAGGTTATCGGCTTTGACCTAGTTGATTAGTGATTATCTTTTCTTTCTAAACATATAAAACTCTTTTGAAGCTGACTTAGAATCAACGCACAGCCTAAACCATAAGTCCTAGAGGTATGAAATTTGGAGGGTAGTATCCTTATATAGTGTAGGGGTGCACTGAGAAAGGATTTTTGAAAATTTACACCCTAAAGGGTCTAAAATTAGGATCAAAGATTTTAACCAATTAATGCGTATGCTGCTACCACGCGAGCAAAGCCGCGGGCGACAGCTAGTATTAGATAAAATATTGGCTAGTCATAACAGTTGCATTATACATTCAGGAGCTCAAGATTCTGGTAAGAAATGTTTTTTTTTAATTTAGCTATTTCTGTCCCATTGCTCATGTCACAGGTCAGTTGGTATAAGCTCTGCTTTCCTTGCTATGGGTCGTGGGTTCGATCCTTACTAAGAACAAAGTGTGGTATTCATAGATGTTTGTTCTATGTCTGGTACTATTACAAGTACCTATGTATTTACAAAATAAGAAGTGGATGAATATTCTATCAGCAATCTACTTCCCATAGTACAAGCTTTGCTTAGCTTGGGACTAGAGGGCGTTGTGTGAAATGTCAAAGGATATTTATTCAGTTAAAAAACAACTTACACTCAACCACTCAGCTTTGAACTCTTCCTTAGAAAACTCCTTGTTGAAAATAAGTTTCATCCACTTTGAGACGGTATTTCCTATCTTTTCCAGCCTATTCTCATATTCATCGGAATTTGAAGCCTCCTCGGCTGCTTTGAGTTGATTTTTAAAATCTTCTTCGTTGAATTCTTCTTGAGTTGACAGCTCGCGTTTCAGCTCGGACGATGACGCCATTTTAGTTTTATCGTATAACTTTTTTTGTTTTCTAATTGTATTTTGTGATTTTATGTGACTAACTTTTACTTTTTTATTGTAAAATTAACGCAAGTCTGATTAAAATCAGATATTTCGCCTGCAAAAAATTGTGTTTTTTTGCAAGTTTTTCGGTTGAAGATAAGTTTGTAAAAAAGCCGCAAGTTTTAGTAAAAACCGTTAGTATTAGTAAATAAAACGTTTTACTATATCTGATAACAAACACAAGGTTATTTTAGGCACGTCCGCACTCAACGCGAGTTGATAGCAAACTGAAGTTGACTCAGTAACATCACTATCATCACTTTACTACATATATAAAACAAAGTCGCTTCCCACTGTCTGTCTGTCCCTATGTACGCTTAGATCTTTAAAACTACGCAACGGATTTTAATGCGATTTTTTTTAATAGATAGAGTGATTCAAGAGGAAAATTTATTATGTATAATACATGCATAATATAGTAGAAAAACACTGATAATGTGATGTCGTAAATAAACTCATTTTTTGGGCTTACATTGCAAACGCTGGCTGAACCCTACGAGATAGATCAAAATAATGTATTACAGTATTGTACACCGTATATAAAAATATTCTGTAGTATATTTAGTATCAGCATTGCACCCGTGCGAAGCCGGGGCGGGTCGGTAGTTGATAGTAAAACGCAACGAGTCAGTAGATTCTGTGGTACAGTCGATGACACAGAGTAACGACCCCGTTCTTGCAACCGTTTGTTGTTTATCTTTTAAAGGGCTTGTTTTTTAGATAACCGGTCTATGAATGATGATAATCACACGTACCTACAGCTGATATTATTTCGAATAAATAAATATTCAAGGACATTTCACACAACGCCCTCTAGTCCTAAACTAAGCAAAGCTTGTACTATGGGAACTAGATTGCTGATAGAATACTTAATTTTGTAAATACATGATTCCGAGACATGGAACAAACATCTATGTTTGCCACACACTATCGGTAGTTCTCAGTGGGGATCGAACCCACGACCCACAGCACCGCAGGCAGAGCAACAAGCCTTTTTTTTTTGTTATCGGGGGGAAATCTGCACACAGACACCTTACCACATTTCAGAGAGCTACAAGCCTACTCCATCTAAACATTGTCCCAGGCACTACAGTGTGTCGTTAAGTGTAGGCATAGGTTGCCTCCTGACGCTCTATAAATCATCTTCAATAGATATAAAGGCCTATTTTTTATTCCGAACCACGAGAATTGACTGGGCGGTCTCAGTTTATATAAAAAAGCTTTATGTAGTACAAAATCGTATTATTTTAAGTTTTTATCAGTGCAAGTAGATACGCTCTGATTAGTCTTACCTAAACATAAATGATTGATGATAACTAAATGATTAAATGACTTCGCTTTTTAAATCAGATTAAAGGATTTGTTGTTACTATAGTCGTTTAAGGACGATAACTGAGTCATTCACTTTTAATGTAATTAAATTAAATATATAATAATATTTTTTTTGTAAAATTACCTCTTTTATTGGTGATTTTTAATACTTTCAAGCATTGCCCTATAACCTTTGAATTTAATTCACTGAAAACAGTGAATAAAAAGCCCTTTTACTCACTGTTTTGGTGTTTGACTTTAGAACACACTAATATATTTGACCTCCATCTAATTATTGTTTTTGCGCAAGTTTCAATCTTCCAAGAAGTTCCAATCTTTCTTTTTCTCGTAGTCATGGCATAAAGTATAGTATGCAACTCTTGAATAAAACGGATTTATACCGAGGGCCATCATGAACCACTCACGTCGTTCAGGATTCTAACACTTGAATCGCTCCTCAATTCATTTATGGCCCTCGCTTTAAATCCGTCTTTTATTCACTAGGTGCATAATATACTATTTTATTGATTGCTTTACAATATTTTAAAGAGCTAATATTTTACTTAGGTATTTAATTTATTTTATCACTGAATGATCCTATTTTCTTGCGCTGCAGTACACTAATGCATTACAGAACTTTGAACTTTTATTTTTGAATGTGTATTCATTTAAAAATGATAACAAGAATATCGTTGTGTTTATTTTGGCACTGCACTATACTCAATGAAATGGTCTTTGATATTTTGACCTACGAAATAAGTTATTTAATTATTGTTGATAAAATTATGTTACAGTGGAAATAACTGTTTGTTTTGACGTAATATTTTTATGCGTTTGATAACGTGCGTTATCAAGCCACTTTCAAAAGAATATTATTACATACTAGCCGATACCCGAGACTTCGTACGCGTGCGAAAATGTCCACCAAAATATCTGTCAACCAGCATACGATGAACCTCGTAGCAAATGGCAGCTTTTGGCTTAGAGAGTTCAAGCTGTATCTCAGAATCTGCTTCTTTGATTTCAATAAAATAAAGCCTATGTTTCAATTCGGAAAAAGGGCTTCCGAATGGTATAAGTTTCATTGATATTGGTCCTGTAGTTAAGGCGTGATCCGCGAACAAACAAACAGACAAACTCGATTTTCGAAATCAGAACCGTTTATTTAGTAGATCTACATAATTATTTAGTTTATCTGTAATTTTAGTTTTTGGGTTTTTTTTAACAAGCTTTGCTTAGTTTGGGACTAGAGAGCGTTGTGTGAAAGAATACTTATATATATTTTTTTTGTAAATTTATACATACTTATGATACATAGTCACCCTCAGACACAGAATAAACATCTATGTTTAATCCTAAATTAACGATTGATTAGTGCAAACGCGCCGATGAGACGTTAATTGACCCCAATAAATTCTCTTAATCAATCAATTGATCATACAATGTAGTTTTAGTCAGAATTTACATACGCATAAGTACAGTAGCGAGTACACTGCGCGGTAATGACGATTCGACTGCGGAGCGTCGCCGTAACACCCCGCAGTGTAACCCATTGGCGTTTCAAATAAGGCTTTCATAGCTGTGTTGGATTATTTTCAATTTCAAAGGGCAATAAATAGGGTCAAAATTACTCTCTAGCTGGCTAAGGTTAAGCTTACCACGGTCAAAAGTTACATCGAAGGTCAAATGTGACATCCAAGGGCAAAGTTGGCATTAGAGTTCTAAGTGGACGTCAAAGGGCAAACTTAACAAAGGTCAAAATGGACATCAAAGTGACAGGACAACTTTCGCACCTAAAGCGAATGTAACATTAATATTATAAGATCAAAGTTGACAAAGGTCAATTTCGGCAAAGTCAACTAATGATAATACCTACTCCTGCGTGAATATAATCGGTAGGTTCAGCCTACGACTAGACTCAGGTATGTTGTGCGCAGGTTACATCTAAGGTCAATGATGGGTGATAAAGTCAAAGGTCAAATTTAAAATCAAATGTGACAATAACGGCTTAAACTAACATCAAAAGTCAAAATTGTCATCAAAGGTCATACTTGACATCAAAGGTCAAACTTGGCATCAAAGGTCAAAGTTGACATCAAAGGTCAATCTTGACATCAAAGGGTAAATCATGACATACCTGCTCCTGCGTGAGTATAATCGGTCGATTCGGTCTAGGACTGGACTCTGGTGTCTCGACAGGTGAGAACCACTTGACAGTTGACTCGGCGTACGTGTGTGCGTGAGGGTGCGTCTGTGGGGGTATGAGTGGTGTTCGTTCTGAGGCGCTGTGTTGAACTGTTGACAATACAGTACTGGCTTTAATATATGCTAATACTAGCTGCCGCCCGCGACTTCGTTCGCGTTCTGTTGGATCCCGTTGATTTTCCGGGATAAAAAGTAGCCTATGTGTTAATCCAGGTCAAGGACAATATATATTCCAAGTTTCATCCAAATCGGATCAGTAGTTTTTGTGTGAAAGAGGAACACACATACACACACCCGATACATCCTTACAAACTTTCGCGTTTATAATATTAGTAGGATTTTATCAAGAGCCTATGACGTCATCAGAACATGACGTAACACAGATTTCTATAAATCTACGTGAAAATTAAGTTCGTAATAATGATATTTTAAAAAACTTACAAATATATTTGTAAAAGTACATTGTTATCGGTACAAAATGGTACAATGTTAGAAACAAATAACAATAAAAAAGCTATTATGAATGCTATTAAGGTTTTTTTACAAAAAGTAGTAATACATACAAGTGACACTCAAGACTGCCGACACTCGCATTATTTCTGAAACTTTGGAAGTTGAAAGACAGCTTTACGCAAAGAACCATCAACGTTAGTCTGGATTTTTTAAAATTCATTATTGGCTAGCGTCAGGTAATGTCAGGACGTTCCATATTTTTGTCAAATAAATATTGCATTTTGCATATCTTAGCAGATTTTTTTATCCTGCTAACACTTATGGTTCCTTGGGAAAAGTTGTTCATATTGTCGGGTATTATAACTCCGAAGTTTACGGGAGTCGTCTTATAACCCGGTATAATAAAACAAGTTTCATGTCTATGAGATTTGCATATAATTTTTATTTATTACGATAGAAATTCAAGTTCAAGTTCAAATCCATTTATTCTTTGTTATCCTTGTAAGTAAATTACTTTCTTATATCATATACGTATGTACTTAATTAAAAAATAATAATTAAGTAGTGGAACAAGCGTAGCTCACCTGATGTGAAGCAGTTACAAAGCACTATCTCACACCGCACGTCCACAATGCTAGCATCACTTGGTGGTAGAAATAGGCACGGTAAAAGAGCGCATCCAAGTAAGTACTACTACTATACTACTACTGCGATAATACTACTATTAGACTATTACTTATACGACTACTACTATTATATACTACAACTGCTATAAAAGTACTGCTTTACTACCAATGCTACATTACTATTATTATACTTATACTACTACTATACAACTACTGCTATACTACCACTATACAACTACTACTGCTATACAACTACCACTATACAACTACTACTGCTATACTACTACTACTATATTACTATTGCTATTCTACTATAAACTTACCAATGGAATCTAGTATCTGCTTAGCCTGTAACTCCTGAGGCAGGACCCGAAAGTCGAGAAACCAAGCCTCCCCCCACGCCAACACAAATGACGTCATAATTAGAAATACTTCATACACAGGCTGAGCTGCGTTTGGCCACTAGAACAAATAAATACTATTAAATACTAGTAGTTCGCGGCGAAATGAGATCTCGTGATGTTCCCAAAAAAAATGTTTTTTTCTTCTATTTGAACCCTTTTAATTTTAAAACCCCTTGATTTATTTACCTCTAAATCATAAGCAGCTGTGGACGTACCAAAATCTGTGAAGATCGGGTAAAGCGGCTCGAAAGTTATGCTATAACAAACATACAACGCCAATGTTCCCAAGTTTTTTTATTTTTTTTTATGAGCTATAGCTAAGCGTTTGGCTGCCAGCACACCTGGTGGTAAGTGTAGCTGCAGCCTAGGATGGAGCACGCTTAGCTATAATCCACCTATTCATATATATATATTACTAGCCGTCTCCCGCGGCGTTGCTCGCGTTAGAGTGTGACTTTTTAAAATTCCTTTCTTAGTGCGCCCCTACACTATATAAGGAACCTACCCTCCAAATGTCATACCTCTATGACTTATAGTTTAGGCTGTGCGTTGATTCTATGTCAGCTTCAAAAGAGTTTTATATACAGGGTGTTACCAGACCACTTCCGAAAACTTGGAGGTTCCAATCAGACCATGATACTGAAAACATTAAGCGAAAAAAATCGCGAAAAAAAAATTGACTTGACTATCTCTTTTTAATTTTTTTTCTAGTTACATACACACAGTCCAACATAATAAGACATATCTACCTAATTATCTCATTTAAGAAAGCAAAAAAAACAAATAAAATAAATAAAGCAGCAATGTACACGCAGCACGCAGATTACGTCTACTACAGCATGAACAGCTGAGAGTTCATCGCGGGTCATTCAAGTACGCGACGTGCGAGCGACCTACGTTAGTACCTACCTACGTTAGTAGGCACTTACGACACAGAATAAATAATAGTACTACGCCTCGACCTTACCTACGTGAATGCGTACATTGCGGGCTGGCGAAATAAATACAAATCTTTAAACATTGTTTTCTCCGGCTATAATTATTTTTCAGGATAACTGATTTTTTTTTGGTTGGGTTTTGGTGTGCTGTAGCTCCCCCTTTCGTTTTCGGAAGTGGTCTGGTAACACCCTGTATATTGATGATGATATTTATATTATATTATTATAAGTTGAACTAAGACCTTCGCTCGCTTCGCTTACTCGATCAGTTATACATTTTGCATGGAATTGTTAAAGTACTTACGTCAAATACAAAAACTTTTGCAATCATAAATGCGCATGTTCCTCCAGTTGATAGCTGTAACAAATTATTTATAAGTTTAAAAACGTAAAAAACAGACTTAAATTTGATACGGCTACATCATCAAATGATGGTGATGATGATGATGATGATGGCAGTTCATTGGGACTGTACTATTGATCGTAAACACTACAGAAAAATCGCAGGAAAGCAAAGTACGCAATACTAAGCCGTTTTGATAAAAAAATATGGGACCAATCTGAACCAAGACCCTTTCAGATAAGAATTTTTCAAATCGGTTCATAAATGACGGGAATATTATATAGTTCGTAACCTGGATTGACACATAGGCTACTTTTTATCCCGGAAAATCAACAGAATCAAAGTTAATCAAACCAATGATATTAGCTAATAATAAAGACATAATTAGGTATTATTAAATAAGATGTACCTATAGGTATACTCACAGATATAACACTCCAATTATTAATATATAATAATGCGTAGAATAATAATAGCACAGTAAATCTTATAACAGCTACCATCACTATATCAAATAGAGATATTTTTATATTATAATGTATAATTTCTCTTTCAAATATTTGTTCCAGCGTTTCACCTTTCATCTGAAAACAAAATTAAATATTTATAATGGTGCTAATTCTGACTTCGAAATAGGAGGTTCTTAATTCGGTTGTATTTTTTTTTTATGTTTGTTACCTTGGAACTCTGTCATTTATGAATCGATTTGAAAAATCCTTTTTTTATCTGAAAGGGATTCTTTTTTTTTTCTCCCACATTGGTCCCACAATTTTTTTAACAAAATCGGTTCAGTTGTTTCGCAGTTAGATACGAATAACCGAAAAAAACAGTAATCCACGTACACAACATTGCGTATTTTGCTTTCCTGTGACATTTCAATGGTGTTTATGATCAATAGAACATACCCAATGAAATACCATCATCATTCATCATCTGATGATGAAGCTGTATCAAATTAAAGTCCGTTTTTTTTAGTTTTTAAACTTGGTAAAAAAAATATTGCCAAGATTGGTAGATTGCACGGGATCTATCTATATTGTAAGTTAAGTAGGGGTTTAATTTATTACTAATTAAATCAATTATTATTAGCTCACCATCACACAAATTAGCCATATCAGGCTTGTAAACAGCAGATCAAATGTTACAAACAGGCAGAAGAACCGTCTAACTGTAGACATCTTCCCGTTTGGCCTGTGACCAGCCACCAAGTCCTCTGTCACTAGGTTTACAGACTGGGAGTGTGCTGAACAAAAAAAAGATATATTCATGGACATGTTACGCAAGGTCGTGGGTTCGAATCCCGGCCAGGCCATGCATCAATGGATTTTTTGTTTAAAAAATTTATATGCGCATTAACACGAGCTTAAACGTTGAAGGAAAACATCGTGAAGAAACCCGCGGCTTAGTCAGCTCCGCACGTATAGACCTTTTCTTTCCTGTGGATATGGCTGACTAGGCTGAGAGGATAGTATAGTACTACAAGCCTACTCCATCTAAACATTGTCCCAGACACTACAGTGTGTCGTTAAGTGTAGGCATAGGTTGCCTCCTGAAGATGTATTTTAAATCATTTTAAAAATACCGCGTGCACGTACACTATGCCCATGCCGGAATGTATGGTGGCATCAATGCCGCGGACTTATTGCCACAGCAACATCGCCTTTATTCTCACTAAGCGGCATACATGCCGGCAGCTGCATAGGCATAGTGTGCATGCGGTCATAGATGTAAAGGCCTTGGTAGTGGTAGTGTTACACAACACCCTCTAGTCGACCACATCATTGCTTAACATCAGGTGAGATTGTGGTCAAACGACTGCCTATATTGTATAAATAAAAAAAAATAAAGTCCCAAACTAAGCAAAGCATTATGGGAACTAGATTACTAGTAGAATACTTATATTTTTTCAGTACACAGATGGGAGACCTTTAGTGGCAATTATTTCTGAGGGCTTATGTGCTTCGGAGGGCACATTAAACCGTCCCGGCTCTAGCAGTCGTTAAGCCACGACGGAGGCCTTAACGCGGCCTAAAAACTGCGCCAGAGTTGGCCACTAACTCATACGAGCTTGCTTGCCACAGAGCTAATTAAACAGTGTCGAGATTTGTATACTTACTAAAAGTCCTATACGGAGGTGAGTGGACACTGCTAAGTAAGGACTCTGCAGCCTCCCTGTAATGTGGGGTTTGTCTCGACATCCTGGTTGTTACCTAAAAGGCAAAAATATATTCATCGGCAAAATAATTTTACATGCAGTGGAAAGACTAATTAGACTGATTATAGAAAAATGAAAGATTAAGATAGAAAAGACTGATTTATTGAACAGTATTTAAGGATTTTAAGGTAGGTAGGGAACTAACAATATCCTTCTTTATGAGAATAAGTGGAATCAGGAACCAGCAGATGGCGCACCTGCCTTAGTACCTATGTATAGTATAAAGTTTTACGTATTTTCAAAATGGTAAATAAATTAAAAAAGATATACGATACTTGCTTTATAAAAGTCCCATCGGTCTACACTTGTAAAATTAGGTAGATATTTTCAATTCAATTCATTACTATTGAATTACTAATTTATTTCTATAGTGTAATAGGTACAAACTGAAGGAACTATGACTAATAGGTCATTTTTACCTACATTGTGGTCCCCTTAGCAATGTTTGGCTGGTTATATTGGGTGACACATAACTCATAAGTAGGTCTAATACGAACTTGAAACTCAATGCTTTGACCTCCAGTAGCTTTTTGGTTCTTTTTTTTTGATTGATCAATTTTCTTAATTCTAGTCTACACAACGCATGGAACAGTATTTTAATATGTACTTGGTAGCATGGAATTTGCATGAGGTATCAAATAATCTAATTGAAACAAAGACTTACGTAGGACTTCTAATCGAAGAATAAAAATTAGACACACAAAAAGTGCATTCTATCGTGTTATCACACAATGAACTCGCATTACTGTTCAAGAGAATCACGTACAAACAAACTCACTGTGTACAAACACGCATTTGGTAACGAGGCTTCGTAACGAGGTTTCAATTTTATAATGATGTTTGTTATCAAAATCACTGATGTCCTATGAAAAAACCTCAGAACCTAATGAAATAAAATAATTTACTTCATCCCAAAACCCAAACAACATTTTTTTTGTTTTTTTGTTGAAACGTCAGACAGAATGACATTGACATAACTAATAAATGACAGCCACGAACAAAGCAGTGCTGCCGGATGTGCCGGGAGCATGGCAGGCCGGATTCAAACTAGTTAGGCAGAGTCATGATGGCAGAGAAGCTAACAGAAACTGCCACTAACAGACTTTATATCAATGCAAGGTACGTCTGATCCTCGTCTAATCTTAGTCGCCTAATCAGTATATTATTGTATTTCAAACAAGGAACACAGGTAGGTTAAGTAGAAAACATTTTATTAAACTTATTTTCATCACCATGCGTAGAACATAATTTTATTTAGCTTCACGTTGAGCTTGCTTACCTTTGCGATAGTGCAACAATATGGAAATAACAAAGCAATGTCAGCACTATGCTGACTTGAGAAAAAATATTTATACCCTACTCATCGCTATATTTTTTTACTGCATAAATACAATACAGAATCAAGAATCCATAGCTATGCTGATAGCTATACATACTCACTTATCTAGATGAATATGTAGTACATTGTCTTTGGTAACACTAACAGTATGCAAAGTATTTATACTCTCTATTATAAACTTATGAGTTACTTACATAAGATGTTACGTAATATTAGTAGGTACCTAAATATTCTAGCAGCATTTACATAATTTAAGATTTGGACCACTTTGCAGTCTCTACCCTATTTATCCCAGCAATAAAATGTCAAAACAGTTATAAAAATCTATTCACACCATTTATACGAGTACCTATCGAGTATCATGTTATGTTTTTGTGTTTTCTAGCAGTTCACTTAGTACCACCGCGCAGTCCCTACTCTATTATCAGGTGGGTCTCTTGCACAACAATACGATGTCAGCACGCCCGCTGACGCGAGGCAAAGAGACAGAATGCTGACGCCACACACAGCGCCCGACGTGATGTCACTCAGTGGCGTTCCGACTTGCGGCTGGACGATGAGGAGGATGAGCAGACCGAAAGCGCTGAGGAGAGAGAATGATGAAAGAACGATGTAGCCTGAAAAAAACACAATAAAAGGTTATGCAGCCAGTCAGGCGACTGTGGGAGGGTAGGATGAAGATGATGATGATCGTACCTAAGTAACGTTAATAATTATATTTTCTTTAATTTTGTCTACAGTTCAAGTAGTTTGTATTCTGAGAGTCGTATTTTACCTAACCTTTTCATTTACTAAAACCTATAGAAAAATTAATGGAAATTAGTTTTTAGTTGAATCTAGCCTAACAACCTCATATAGCAGTTGGCAACACTATTACACACTCATGGTACACTGCGCGCTCGCCCAGCAATGACTCGTCGTGGAATCGTCATTGCCACGCAGTGTACACTCAATACTGATAAAAGAGTATGAATGTAATTTGGATGGACCCTGTGGCCATGTCTTTAGGACGGTAGGTTTAGGTAGGTTACGTACCTACCGGTACCTACTTAATAAGTAGATATTTACCTGAAATATAGTTTCTGTTGGGCAGAAGTTGTCGCCTCCTTGCACGCAGACCAAGCAGGCCGAGTAGAAAGGAGGTGAAACCAGCCATCACGCCGAAGTCAAGGTAGTAACGACGGCCCATCTGTAATATCAGTGAATTTAGTGGGCGACTAGAACCTTGATTCCACAGTTACGTATACGTACACTGCGTGGCAACGGTTAACGTTAAGGGGCGTCTGCCGTAGTACCGCGCAATGTAAGTCTACACTCTACAGTATACTAGGTTAAACGAGGTAGGTAGGTATGTTCTGGCACCGAATTCAGACCAATTAGGTATATTGTAGCTATCAATTAACAAGATACTTATTTCTTACTACTTGGTGACAGTGGCCCCGTACGTAGGTACAGCTATGAATTTGCCAAAGTCTAATATCATAGCAATAGGTACAGGGTTTCCACAAGGCTCCATTTTAGGCCCTTTCTTATTAAAAGAAAAGTTAGTAAAAATTATTATATAGGTAGGTAGAGTCTCACCATGCTAATTCTTTTGTCGGTCACGTTGGTTGATAAATCGTTTTAGATAGGTACCTAGATATAAAAACTTACAGCATACATCATGTAGAAACTCAAACCGGTGGTCAATCCTCCGCAGAGGGTCAGCATCAAGGCAGCTATGATGAGAGACGCTGCCGCACCCTTCTTGATGATGGAGATTGACTTGTAAGTTGTCTCGGAGTACTCGGAAGGTGGTTGTGCGATTCTGATGATCATGAATATTGGATTGAGCTTGACAGTAAAAACAGAATACCTACATCAGGTCGCCCTCATTTAGTTACTTAAAAAAAAAGAATATTACTAAGTAAGCAAAGAATATGTAATACGTAGTTCTTACGTAAGAAGCGAGACTCCCATTCTACCAACATTACATACCTACTGAAAAGCTCGTTTTGTATGAAACGTGATTAAAATTTTGACCTCCGTTTCACACATTGTTCGTTTTTCGAAAGCACGAGTCTAGTTCGAGAGTTTCACTTCACCAGTCTGTAATTAAGTACCTAGGTACTGAGTATGCAATGCAGTAGGTACAAGGTAAAACTATATTTTTTATTATTGACGGTACAAGCAGGACTACATCTGCCTATAGCAATCTGAGCATACCTCACAGATTGAAATAACATCAACTGAAGGAGATCAAGATTCGTTTTTATTTTAGTGATGTTTCTTTGATTATTTTATGTAGTAAACATTGTATGTTTAATAAACATTTGAAATGTAAAATTTAAAGATAAAACCTTATAGTATCATGTAGACTTTTCAGTTACTTTCTACTAGCTCTAGTTACCGAGGTTATAGCATCTTTAGATAGAAAAAAAAGCTTGGTTCGGGGAAAACCCCTTTAAAAACAAAAGCTTAATTCTTCTTCTTCTTCTTCTCTTCGTTAGTGGCCTCTGTCCGTCATTTCGACAGTCAATTTTGCCAATGTCAAGTGATATAATTGTAATAGTATAAGTCAAGTCATTTGTCAAGTCGGCTGTCGTTTGTTTTAAAAAGAAAATGGTGGATTTTCTCTTCAAAACCTGAAACGATTTTTCACATTCAGAGAAACCACTTTACACACATTTATTCTAATGTCTCACACTTTATGCTACGACCTGAGTATTATTGCTTAAAATTGACACTCACCTCGGTACTATGACAGCTGTAGTTCGCCTCTGACTCCTCCTGTCAAAATTTCTACTCTCCTTGCTACTTCTTTCCAAATCAAAGCTTCTGTTTGGACTTGTCACAAAAACATCTTTCTCAAACTCTGGCAATCCATAATTCAACCTCTGCTGAGCTTTCGGAGATATAGGAGATGTTGCTAAACTCTTCATGGATAGATTGGCACAGGATTTGGAAGGAGTGACGCCATGCGGGGTACTTGATACCATTTTGTGTGGTGTACCGGTAAATCTTGGACTTTCTTTATTCGGTGTTATACGGACTGAGGGTTGACTTGCGTAGCTCTTCAGCTTTCTTGGCGTGGATAGGAGTTCGTGCAGTTTCTGCGTAGCGATCAAGTTCTTCTGCGACATCGTTGATGAGAAGGTTACGTTGCTTCGTCTTGGCTCATTGTCTTCAATAGGCACTATTGCGTATCTCAACGTCTTTCCATTAACAGTTTTGACAATCTCTGTTGGTATTTCCTTCATTTCGTTATCGTCCGGTCTGTCGACGTTGTACTCTTCGATTTCGCTGGCATCAGCTTGAACGATTCGCTTCTTCGTAGGGGAATAATCAGCTACATCATCCATGTCTTGTATTATCTCGTATCTATGTCTTCTGCTGTCTTCGAAGTCGTATCTTCTATCTTCTAATCCATCATCGCTCTCCGCGTTTCTGTCATATCTTTTCTTTTGCTGGAACTGTGCCATTTCTAAGTCCTCGCTTCTAGTTCTACATCTGACTTGCCTGGTTGGTTTGTAAACTAGAGATGCTTGTCTGTGGAACTGTTTCTGGTACTTCGGTGGTTTCGGCGGCAGTTCTGGCGGCTCGTCTCTCATTCTAGTCGCTGGCGACATTCTGAGGGGATTATCGGATATGTCTGTCCTAACAATTCGGTTACTGATGTGGGTTTCGATTTTTCTTGGGGAGTTGGCTCCTAGAGGTTGCATGCGCTGGCGATCTGGTGATATCAGCTTTCCCTTGAAGCCTTCACTTTGGCTGCAGAACGCTGGATTGGAATAATACTTGTACACGATCTTTGGGGAGTCCATTTTGACGTTTTGTGTCTTTACGAGCCCTCCAACGTTAGGGTTTCCACTTTCGCGCTTCAGACTTCACAATAAGCTTCCAGCACTTCTTAAGATAAGGCCCACATTAGGGTTCCCACTTTAGCGATGAGTTCACAATAAGCTGTTAACCCTGGCTGTAACAGTCACTAAGTCATGACTAAAGAAAGTGACCCGTCGACACTGTCCCTAGGGTCGGTCTTCATACAAACTTTGAGCTGTTTCAAACCGTCTTTTGATTGTTTTGTGTTCAGCAAAGCATGATTCCTCGTGTGTCGTGGTGGAACCGTTCAGGTCTATGGTTATGAACACCATGAACTTTGAAAACGTAGCGTAAATTTAAAGTTTTTGGACTTTTTTAGAATAGTAAGCTTAGTTTCAGTGTTAGTAGTAGTTATTTTAACTGTGTTCTATGTTTTTATGTTATATTTTATTTATTTATTATTTTTAAGAGCTCTCAAAATTACTTTATTAATATTCCCTTGAAATCACTGTCACGTTTAAAGATTTGTTCATCTTATCACTGATTTTGTCACTATTGTTATCGAATCAATAACACACGTCTGTTTCGCTCAACGGTCAAATTCCAACTGCCATAGAATTACATTTTCGAAAAAAAATCGGAAACGGCGTTTGCGCACCCCATGGCACGCGCCACCACCATTGAATATAACTTACTCATTTATTTTAGATCTTAGTTAATTGAAATAAGCTTCAAAATCCCTTGCAATTCTTAGCTAAGTGGGACCTAACACCCCACAATCTAAATGGAGTAAGTAAGTACGATAGTTTTATACAATTTTGGAGTTTATTCCAAAGGTACTAGTGTTGAAAATCGCTAGGTATAGAATATTAATGTTATTATTTTGCACGATAATAGAATGAACTTTTGAAGGGGTCTGAGTAGGTACATATCTGTTGGATAACACATATTATGGAAAGGTAGGTAAGTACTTATATTTAATTTTTAGCCGCTATGCTTTTAGTTTCGTTGGAGGACCATCCATAACTAATTCGATAGTAACTGCCACACTGGGAGAGGTGTAAAAAAAGCCAGAAATGCCTAATTAAAGATATGGATAAAATAAATAAGTATACGGATGGATCTACTATACATACCTATACATACCTATATGCCATTGTAGATACATGCATACGATTCTGATTCCAAAAATCGAGTCTGTCTGTTTATTTGTTCGCGGATCACGCCTTAACTACTCGACCAATTTCAATGAAACTTATACCATTCAGAAGCCCGTTCTCCGCAATGAAACATAGGCTTTATTTTATTGAAATCAACGACGTAGATTCTTAGATGCAGCTTGAACTCTCTAAACCAAAAGCAGCCATTTGCTACGAGGCTCATCGTATGCTGGTTGACAGATATTTTGGTAAATAATATTAGGAGGATGAATTATATCTAGCTTGAACTTCAGTTTGGTATTGGTACGTTTGTTATGATGACGTAACACTAACTACACAGTATTCTGTAGTGTGCAGGGGTCGAGGCACGTGCTAGGTAACGGTTGAACGCAGCTGCCTGGCAGCTGTTGGCAGGGGTCACGCACCTTTGCCTCTGTGTCTGCCTGTCTAGCTAATTTACAAACTACAGAATTGAAAAAATCTAATCATTCTACTTAAATATGAATAGAAAACAGAAAAGACGTTTCTAAACAAAGCTTTTTCGGTTAAATCAATAATATCGTAAACAAAACTACCCCAAAAATTGGGTAATAGTTTCCGCTTGTACGCTTGCGATGCGTGGAGTCTATGGGCGCGGGAAGATTTTTTTTTAATACATTTATGTTACGCTTTAGAGACGTACAAATCTGACAGTCGCCACGTTAATGTATTCGAGTTATATTGTGCGTCAATGCCAGCTCGACTGCCAACCGTTGTAGTGTCACCGCGCAGTGTATCTCGGATACGCTAACGTTACGATACGTATGCGATTGTCACATATATCCGTGATCAAGGCACCGATAGCGTTTCTGAGGTTTAACATTCTGTGTTCAAAACATAAGTCACGACAGATTCTATATACATTTTGTTGCTTTGTATTTTCTAGCCATTGTAGAATTATTAAGAATATTCAGCAATGATGGTGAAATATAACGCATACGCAAAGTATAGCTTGAAAAGAATTAAAAATAAACTATGGCAAATAATATTTTGCTACGCGGTTCCGTATTTTCGTAGCACGCGTAGCCCTCTGTGGCGCGTTGATGTCTTTTGTTCCTTATAACCGCAAAATTATTTAATAAATAATAAAATTAATTTGGCTCATTCCAGTTTTCCCAAGCATGAATACCCTGCATGGGGATTTCTGGAACTTTTGTTCAATGATCCCCTTAGCGACCCCTGCGATTGCCGGCAGGGAAAAATTGGAAAAAATCCATAAATGCTAAAACGCTGGGTACTGTACTGATTACTACTGACTACTATGTAGCTTGATTACTACATCAAGCTGGACCGATTCGAATGAAACTTGAAGGATCCATAGATTTTGACAGAAGTCCTGTAATTTTTCAGTACAAAATGACACGAGATCTGTCAAATTCCGTGAATCCGGATTCGAACTGTGGTTGAGAGTAACCCACCAGATACCTATGAACGCCTGCAACACCAGAGGTGCCACACGCACGTTTCCGACCCTTGAAAAATTTTAATAGTTTACTAAGTACCTACACTTGGACAAAATGTTGACGACCTCTGAGTGCAAGCAACCCGTATAGTCTTTTGATTAAAAATGGCGGGAATCGGTGGCGGTAACTTTGTTGTACGTACCTCGTACTGTCAGCTTAAGTAATTTTTTTTTTTTTTTGTTCGCTCCTCAGAGCAGGCAATAGTTTTCAAACCATACCGCCTAGTCTTACGTTGTTTTTTTTTTCCCTTAAGTTAGTTTGTTTATGTGTCAGCTTAAGTAAATGATGATAATGAGACAAACCTTTTTACCTATAACCTATTTGATTACGTAAGTATATAAAAAAAAATACTCATGTTTTTTCCAACTGCAATTAGGCAGTACCAGCCTATTAATAATTAACTCTTAAAAATACATAGTATTATGATGAAAGATAATAATTTTATTAATTTACTAGCCGTCGCCCGCGGCGTTGCTCGCGTTCTAGACCCTTTAGGGTGCGACTTTTCAAAATTCCTTTCTTAGTGCACCCCTATACTATATTAGGATACTACCCTCCAAATTTCATACCTCTAGGACTTATAGTTTAGGCTGTGCGTTGATTCTAAGTCAGCTTCAAAAGAGTTTTATATATATTGATGATGATAGCCATTGAGCTACACAATTTTGAAAGTTTTCATAGTGGACATAGTGGAATGGAAATTTGGCAACTTTTAAAGTAGTTGATTGACGAAAAATTGTGATTACTTTACAACCGATATTAAACAATGTTTAATTTCTAAAATGGTGACCAACCTTTGATTCTGAATGAACCAACAATCCACATAGATGAATAATGTGTAGTCAATGTAGAGTTATCTGACCTAGAAGTTTCTTATCTACATTATAATCTTTGTGTTTCAGGTGCCAGCGAGCGAAGGTGTCTGCGAACAAGTAGAACAAGTACCTACCTACCTTGAGAGGTCATAAATAGAAGAAGAAGAAGTACCTTGGTGTCAAAACATGTTTGTACCCAGAAAAAGAAAAGATAGATGGCCTTTTTCAAAATATTATAATAAATAAATTCACTTTACACTCACAATTTTATAACAGCACAATTTACATTCACAGTATAAGAAACATTTGAGAACAACACAAATATACCTAGTGCTGGATTATCCAATCTAGCTCCCAGACTAATAATCTCGACGATCAATAATTTTATAACCAAATAGCTGCCAAAATTATTGACTAGATTGATCCGATAGCTAGATATAAAATCAATAATCACGTTGTTAGATCAATAAGATTAGCGTAGGCACCAGACTAATTAATCTAGGTCCCAGATAATAATCTCGTGGGTAATCCCAAACCAATAATTTTGGAACCAAACCAGTAAATCTAGACCCAAAACCAACATCCCCAAGCTCTGAAGTCGAAAATGATCTCTTAGCTAGATACCTATATAAATTCAACTCTCTGATCAATAATTTTGAAACCAAACCAATTGTATTGGGACCAGCTATCAGACCGATAAATCTAGATTCCAGATCAATAATCTCGCAGCTAAACAGATAACCACAGCACCCAGATACCGCGTTCACACTATGCCCATGCCGCAGCCGGCATTACTGCCGACTTATTGCCGCAGCAACATCGCCTTTATTCTCACTACAGAGCAAGTACTTGGGCCGGGAGCCGGGACAGAGGCGTTATCGTGTTCACACTATGCTCGTGCCCACTTCCCTGCCCAAGTCCCTGCCAACTGCGGCATAGTGTGAACGCAACAAGACGAATAAAAAGTATCTGAATCAACTAAACACGAATAACCTTCGTCCCAGGCTCCCATTTGTAACTCCTGAACTTCTTGACCAGGGATTCAACAGCTGACATCTTCTTCATGGACTCCATGGACGTGCAATAAATGATGTTCGTAGATGGATCACAAACAAGGCTTTCGTTTGATTGACCTTTAGTTAGTTTCACCTCCGAGATCGATGGGGTTATTGCGATATACTCTGTTTCTGCGATCTAGTGAAGGAAAAATAGATAGTAAAAAAAAAACTTTTACTTACTAACTTCGTAGAAAGGAGGAGGTTCTAAAGTTATATTTTTTTTATTTTTTTTTTATGTTTGTTACCTCAGAACTCCGTCATTTATAAACCGATTTGAAAAGTTCTTTTTTTTATCTGAAGGAGTATAGTTTCAGATAGCTCCCATATTTATGTTTGTACGTTTGTTCGACGAGATCTTTTGAACCGCTTATCTGATCTTCACAGAATTTAGTAGGTATACGGATAGTACTCTTAAGTTTTACTGGTTTGTTAATTAATGAAGAAAATCGGTCAAGGGGTCGTGAAGTTATGAGGGTCCAAAGGGAGTAAAAAAAAAAAGTCGTACAATAATATCAAGTGGGGTGTCATATGATAGGGTTTGGTTTAGACATTCCAAAACCGTTTTTATTTTGATTCTAGGTCTTATCGTTTTTGAGTTGTTGTAAAAATTATAAAATTGGCAAACCCAGTATAACGTGAGCTACCATTCCTTAGAGTTTCAATGATTTTGTAGTTTAAGTAAGACTGGTACATAGCTAGACGGCGATTTCGAAGCGATTTGCAAAGATTATTACAACCATTGGTCAATAAAAATTGGTTGGGTTTTATTAACCTCCGACCATCACGAGATCTCAGTTCGGGGCGAACTACTAGTATAGCTGAGGCAGAATAGGCCCATAGCCAAATACAATTACAACTTACACTATGAGAGTCAATGCTTCGAACATTCAGCCTTCCTTCTTCAGAGACCAGCCGACTCCTGTCTTCAGACGGTCGCTGGTAAATGTTACGATGATGGCTGAGGGCGCCGCAAGAGTGGTTTAGTTTTGAGAATTTGTTACGGCGTTCTAGATCTTCGTGGAGGCTTAGCTGTCTGCTGGAATAAACACATCACTTGTACTGCTCGTGGCTTGCTTGCTTAGTCAATCTTCACTGATTATCTTAGTTAAGCGACGTTCTGCGCGGTCAGGTAGATGGGTGACCGCGTTAGTGGCATTTACATCTGAGCGCTTCCGTGCTTCGGAAGGCACGTTAAACTGTCCCGGCTCTGGCAGTCGTTAAGCCATGACGGAGGCCTTAAAGCGTCCTAAAAGGATGTATGTATGTTCGTTCCTCTTTCACGCAAAAACTACTGACCCGATTTGGATGAAACTTGGAATATATATTGTTCGTGACCTGAATTAACACATAGGTTACTTTTGATCCCGGAAAATCCGGGATCCAACGGGACGCGGATAAATAAAAAATAATTACCGATAAGGTAGGTTCTGTCCAACATGACAGGTGATAGAGGGCCCATACTGTTGTGACGTCATCGGCGTGTGCGAGCTCGAAGACTCGCACTTTGTAATATTTATGCAGCTTGTTGAGCGTTTCTCAGAATTATCTGTCAAAAGTTATATAAATTTAAAAAAAAAAAAAACCAAAACTACTTATAAAAAAACTCCAAAAATTAATCTACTCGCTCTGAAAATTGGACAGTACAATTGTGCTTTGACAATTGGCGTGAGCACATTTTTTAGTTATACATTAAAACTGAACATTTTCTCACGATGTTTTCCTTCACTGTTTCCTAACACTGAACAGTGTAGTTAAATAATAAATATATAAATATCCTTGCACATTTCATAGTACATCCCATAGTACAAGCACAAGCAGTGCTTGTACTATGGGAACTAGATTGCTGATAGAAATTTATATATTTGTAAATACGTACTTATAATACATAGTAACCGCAGACATAGAACAAACATCTATGTTTGCCACACAAAAACGTTTGTTCTCAGTGGGGATCGAACCCACGACCCACAGCACGGAAGGCAGAGCCACTACCGACTGAGCTGTGACGTCTGTCACACTTAGGCCTAGATACTCAAGCATAGATTTGAGTAGAAATCATAAATGTATGCTTGAGTCCGGATCAGTGCTTGATCAGTAAACCAACATACGAGCCTTAGTGTTAGTTATGTAGGTACTTACTCTCCGACTCAGTGACACTGTTACTTCCTTTCATCAAGTTAGATTCAGAACTTCTTTTCCCATCCTCCTCGCTTGTAATTTTATCAAAAAAAGACACAATTTTCTTTAACTTCTCCTCGGGAATTCTTTCGGGCTCGGTTTGAGTGTTGCTATTGCTAGCTATTTTCTGCCTAACCAGCGCGTTCAGTTTATTCAACCCGATATGTTCATTTTCGTGGATAAACTTATCGTACTCATTGTCAAAGCCCTCGTGGCAATAATGGCAGATAAATTTACGATCTTTGAAATGACAGAGGTTTAGGTGGTCATTATAATTGATAATACCTGGAATAGATGCATACTTGTTACCTGAAGCGCTCGTGGCTAGGCTTGCTTAGTCAATCTTCACCGATTATCTAAGTTAAGCACTGTTGTGCGCGGTCACTATTTGGATGGGTGACCGTTAGTGTCATTTACATCTGAGCGCATTCGTGCTTCGTAGGGCACGTTAAACTGTCGGTCCCGACTCTAGCAGTCGTTAAGCCATGACGGAGGCCTTAAGACGGCCTGAAAACTCACCGTCACCAGGGTTGGCCACTAACTCATACGAGCTTGCTTGCTTGCTTACTTGTTACCTCACAGCGCACGTCCACTGATAGCGTGCCTACTCAAACTTACCGTAAAAAATAGTCTTGCAGCCCAGTATCGGGCAAGGTCTAGGAGTGGTGTCCATGAGACAACTTTTCTGAACCGATTGGACATACGACATGATGGCTGAACTCTTCATGTCCTTCAGATCATTTTCCGATTTTATTTTCTTCGGTCTTCGCAACCTTTGGATAGAAAATACTGTGAATGCTACACTAAGGGTGCTTCTCCACCAGAGCTAAGTTAAGCTACGTTGCTAATAATATGTTTGAAATCCACCAATATAGGAATCGTTTGTTGCGTAAGACTATCAATCAATATATATAAAACTCTTTTGAAGCTGACTTAGAATCAACGCACAGCCTAAACTATAAGTCCTAGAGGTGTGAAATTTGAAGGGTAGTATCCTTGTATAGTGTAGGGGTGCACTAAGAAAGGAATTTTGAAACGTCACACTCTAAAGGGTAGAACGCGAGCAACGTCGTGGGTGACGGCTAGTTAGTATAGTATTACTAGCTGATGCGACTTGGTACGCGTGCAAAACATTCCATCGAAATATCTGTCAGCCATCATACGATGAACCTCGTAGCAAATGGCTGCTTTTGGTTTAGAGAGTTCAAGCTGTATCTAAGAATCCACGTTTTTCATTTCAATATAATATAGCCTATGTTTCAATCCGGAAAAAGGGCTTCCGAATGGTATAGGTTTGGTTGAAATTGGTCCAGTAGTTTAGGCGTGATCCGCGAATAAACAAACAGATAAACAGACAAATTCGATTTTCGGAATCAGAATCGTTTATTTGGTAGATCTGCATAATTTAGTTTATCCATATCTTTAATTTTAGTTTTTGGCTTTTTTACAGTTTTATAATAATAAGATTCCTATTGGTGGATCTCAAACACTTCGTAAGACTTAGGTACCTTCTAAACCTGAGCCCTCTTCTTCTTCTTCTATCTTGATAGCTGTCACTCGCTGCGTACACATCGTTTGGTGAAATAAAAGCATCCTGCCTTATCCCAAATATTCTGTGAACGAAGCTTTGGAATCGCGTCAACTTTCTACGCCCGTTCATCAGATACGGAACGATGTGTTGGGGGAAGTTTGGAGGGATTTGGTGGCAGTTTACGCTCAGATTTTCCTTAGAGTTAGCCGAGAAAACTGAGTTTGTATCCGAAGTTGAAGTCATTTCAGATTTCGAGGCATGAGATTCGGATACATCTTCAGTTTTCGAAGTTTCGACTTGGGTGGAGAATGAGTGTTTTTTTTCTAAACACAGGTGTTGGGACTTGGCTAAGGAAAGGCATTCGCATTCATCTGGTGTGTCACCATTGAAGATAACTTCCGTCGTGCCGGCACAAGCATCCGTTTTGGTTCTATGTGAGCGTTTTAGTCTGCGTTTTGTGTTGTTGTCTGGGTATTCCATGCTGGGCTCTGGGATGGTTCCTAGAATATTTTTGTACATACAGACCTACAACAGTACGGCAATCGTGAAGTTTGGCCCAAAGAATATTTCCGAACGAAACTTCGGCAGTGTCGTTCGGAAAAATTAAAAAGTTTTATCGCACATCGAAACTACTTACTTACCTATAACAAGATCCATCGATCATACTATACCTACCCACCAAATAGTGTAAGTAAGCAGTAGATAATAGGTAGGTAGGTACTCTGAAGAAAAACATCGTGAGGAAACCCCTAGCTTAGTCAGCTCCGCACGTATTGACCTTGTCTGTCCTATGGATATGGCTGACTAGGCTGAGAGGATGGTATAGGTGCTGGGCAAGTCTACTCCATCTAAACATTGTCCCAGGTACTACAGTGTGTCGTAAGTGTAGGCATAGGATGCCGCCTGACGCTCTATAAATCATCTTCAATACATGTAAAGGCCTATTATTATAGGTACCTACTCTGTCTACGAATGTGTGTATGTGTTGGTGTAAAAACTCTTTTGGCCGAATACTCAAACGCCACTTAAATTAAGATCACGCTTATCTTACAAATGTCATCTTACAAATGAGAGTCAAACAGAGGCCTTATAGTAATGTCATCTTACAAATGTGTAATGTCAAACAGAGGCAGAGCAATTTTGAGTGGTGCTTAAATTTGAGTGACGTTTCGGTATTTCGGCCTATGCTCTATACTTACCAGTCATAGTAGCATCATATATCTGAAAAAGTTTTTTCAAGCACTTATATTTAGCTTTTAGAACTTCATGTTTTTTCTTCGGCACCCATTTCACATGTGGTTCCTCGATTTCGTTTCTCTCAGGAATACTGCTTAGGGCATCTTGCCTAAACATTTTTATCGTGAAACAGAAGATTTTTGCGCCAAAATAGAATGCAATACTAACGAGGATCTCCCAATTTTGATACGGCATTGATAAAGTTTGTCTGATATCATTACTGATACGAAATTGGGAATTTTAAAGGTATTTATTATAAAAAATATAATTTTCGATCATTACAGTGACGTTTATGACAAATGTTTTGTAATTGGAATGGTTCTTCTTCGTTACTTTCTGTCACTATCAAAGAAAGAAGTACCTAGGTTGAGTTTTCTATCACTCAGGCTTTTGTCTCATATATCCTTTTTGTTTCGGCTTAGTCGGTTAAAAAAGTTACGTAGTATTACGCAGTATTACATATTCTTTGGTACGTAGGTTTAGGTACTACCACGTACATACTACGTAGGTACATTAGGTACATACATACACTTTGACTGCTTGCTGACCTATGTTTACTGATTTGGTGACTTAAACCAATATTTGAAATACTTTATAAGTACACTAGCCGTCGTGCGTGGCGTTGCTCGCGTTCTAGACCCTTTAGGGTGCGATATAAGGATACTATCCTCCAAATTTCATACCTCTAGGACTTGTAGTTTAGGCTGTGCGTTGATTCTATGTCAGCTTCAAAAGAGTTTTATATACATTGATGATAAGTTTAAATACTAGGAAAATCGACTTCAATTTGACTAACTTCTGGTAATGACGATTATTGCTGCACAAATTGCCAAGACCCGAATAATAGTAGTCAGAAACAAGAAAACCTTCGGCTCTGAAAAGAACCTTGTATCTATTTATTAAAAACATTACATAATCATCTTTATTTACACTTTTACCAAAAACTCTTTGTCCCATTAAACAGCCTCTGTCACTGTCACTGGGGCTTTCTTTTTTTATTTTTTTTTCCATATTTACACTTTTTTCTTTTTTCTACTGTCATGCGTCAGATTTCTTCATATTGTTGTGGTACATAGTCACCGCCTTCATGCCTTCAATATTAGCATGTTTCGCCAACTCTCCTGGTATTAGTAGTTTTATAGCAGATTGTATCTCTCTGCTACTAAGTGTGGTTTTCTTGCTGTTTGCGACGAGCCTGCTAGCTTCCATAGCTATGGTCTCCAGCATGTCATTTACGAAGTTATTCATGATCAGCATAGATTTCTTTGATATTCCCAAGTTATCTGCGCTGAGACTACGGAGTAATTTGAAGAGATAGATCGAGAAACTCTGGTAGTTCTTCTTCTTTGTTCTCTTGGTCTTCATTATGGGTTTTTCGATAGGTTTCTCCATTGATTTCAGAGGTTTCTTTGGTTGCTTCGGAGGCGCCATTTTAAATTTGGTAGATTTTTTCGAACAAAAGAACTTTGAGTTTTTGTTTTTGTGCGTCGTTTGTTTGTTTTAGAGTTTGGCGTCCAGTGGTGTGTGGAACAAGCGTCTAGGTTAAATCAGCCAATGGCGTGTCAGTATTTTCTAACCCGGTCAAGCTAGACTTCTCCGTGTTTTAGATTTCTTTTCTTTCTAGAATATCAGTAAATGAATATAGCTAATACAAGAATTCTGATACCTACAGATAATCATAACCGCAGGTAAATTCAAATTTGAAGAGTAAAAAGACAGGATCGCGCTTCTACTTAGGTAGGTAGGTATGTACCAATAAATTATGTAGTTCAATAGTTATTTATTGGTAAACATAATTACCAGGTCAAATAGATAAATATTATGACAATATTAACACACAGACCTAAGCATCTCTTATTATGAATGCCAATGTTAGGAATAGGTACCTACTTAGGCGGTTTTTAAAATTGGTTATCAAAGTATATACATATTATATTCCGTAAAACTCACAAGGATCTATAGCGAAATATAAAATTCTTATCATGAGAAAAGTTAATAAGTAGTACGTACCTAGGTACCTGCTTATTAGTTACTAACATTTTTCACATAAAAAGAAACTTGTTGTAGGTAGTTTGTATTAATACGAGTGACTTCATCAAAGAAACAAAAGTTGCAGTCCCGAAAGGGACTTTGTCATATCACCCTAAGTTACATGTTCTTCTATTCAGATCGCGAGAAGTCACCTACATTTACCTAGTTTTCAATAGTTTTATAATAAATAGATCCGTATGTTTGTATAGCCTAACCCTGACTTCCCTGACTCTTCATAGTTTTCTTCGGCAGCAGCTGTGGCTGAATGGAAGGCAGCACACCCCCTTGAGAGATCACCACACCGGACAACATCCGATTCAACTCCTCATCGTTCCTTATCGCCAGGAGTATATGCCGGGGGACGACCCTGGTTTTTTTATTGTCTCTTGCAGCGTCCGCTGCGAGCTCCAATATCTCAGCGGACAAGTATTCGAGCGCTGCAGCTAGGTAGATGGGTGCTCCGCTGCCGATTCGCGGCGCGAAGTTGCCTTTTCTAAGAATCTTGTGGATTCTTCCAACTGGAAACTGGAGGCCAGCCCTGGAGGATCGGGTGCGGTTCTTTTTCACGGCTTTGGAACTCATTGTGGCTTCTTGTTAGTTGAATGATCAGAGTACTATGGTTTGGTATTTTTGCGCGGTGATGAAGAGTTACATATCTGGCGGGTAGTGTGTGTGTGGGCGAGCGAAATGCGCGCTGAATATCGTTGGTACATATGCATGATGTTCCTCATAGTTCTAAGAAACTTCCTTGAGGGTGGGTAAGGTATCTTTATGGGATTAGTCACGTTAGATCCAAAGGGAATAGACAAAAAAAGACCTACGCCGTGTACAATACGTTTTTTTTTTCAAATATAATACACACTTTAAAAATAGGTACTGAATTTCAATAATAACAATGTCTAAAAAGTTTTTATCCGTATCGCTATTCAAACTGCTACACGCAGCCACGACAAAAGATGGACAAGATTTTTTAATAAAACTTTATGGACATGTCAAGCAACCAAGCCAAATGTTTCACAGTAGCTAAACTTCAAAAATGTATGAAAATTATCACGTGATTCGTTTAGCTATAAGTAAACTTCAGTGGAGTAAGTACAATTTTTTTACAACTTTTATAAGTACCTATTATTTAGGCCAAACTTGTTTACTTTTTGCTGCCAAGAAACATTATAATTGCAGCCCTGAAAAGGACTTTGTCAGCTTCCGAGTTGTACCTACTAATATATTATTTTTATACTCTACTTTACACAAAAATTACGCGCGTTCTCCCCTAACCCTTCTCGCCAACTGTATATCCTTTGGCATAATGGTGACTCTTTTCGCATGGATAGCACACAGATTGGTATCTTCAAAGAGGCCTACTAGGTAGGCTTCACTGGCCTCTTGAAGGGCCATAACAGCTGAGCTCTGAAACCTCAAATCAGTCTTGAAGTCTTGAGCTATTTCGCGCACCAAGCGCTGAAATGGCAGCTTTCTGATAAGCAACTCTGTGCTCTTCTGATAGCGCCTGATTTCGCGTAAAGCTACAGTCCCTGGGCGGTATCTATGTGGTTTCTTGACACCGCCAGTTGCAGGAGCACTTTTTCTGGCTGCTTTTGTCGCTAACTGCTTCCTCGGAGCCTTTCCTCCTGTGGATTTGCGAGCGGTTTGCTTGGTGCGCGCCATTTTGAAAGTTAGGAGTTTGGTTTCCAAAAACTATGTGACGTAGTTCGGAGAAACAAGGAGGTTTTATAGTATTGGTTCCTACTTGTTTAGAAATGTTTGGAGGTAGCGAATTTTTTTCAGATTCAACACAATGATTACAATGTGGAGGTTTTTAATTGGTAAGTAATGATTGAGTCAGAGGATTTACACTGTAGGTTTTTGATTAATAACATAAGTAGGTAATGTAATAACTGAAATATTTGGTAGGTACTTGGATTTAATGTCAATAGGTAGGTACTTCGCCTTGCTCTGATAAAGTGTAATGTAGCAATATATAAGCGTCTCAGTAATTGTGGATTTATTTAAAAAACATTGAACATTCTAGTGGTCTTCGGTAGACTTCTATATACTTACGTTTAAACTCCGGGTTTAAATTAGTACAGTAAATATTCTGTTGAAATATCTATAGGACTACCCTCAAATTTCAGAAAAGAATAATCCACGCGCCAATATAAACCACGCACGCGCGCATACCTCAGGCATTCCACGTTGGACCTTCGTCTCAGAAACAAGATCAACAAAATGACAGGTCGCGGTAAAGGCGGGAAGGGTCTCGGGAAAGGAGGCGCGAAACGTCATCGAAAAGTACTCCGAGACAATATCCAGGGCATCACCAAACCAGCTATAAGAAGATTGGCGAGAAGAGGCGGCGTCAAGCGAATTTCTGGACTAATCTACGAAGAAACTCGAGGAGTTCTGAAAGTGTTTCTGGAGAATGTCATAAGAGACGCTGTCACGTACACGGAGCACGCTAAAAGGAAGACTGTCACGGCCATGGACGTAGTGTACGCGTTGAAGAGGCAAGGGAGGACGCTGTATGGTTTCGGAGGATGAATTGTTTAATAAATTATTTGTCGATTTGAATTTTATATGGTAGGTTGGTGGGGGTGACAACGCCCTTTTCAGGGCCGAAATTATATTGTTTCTTGACAGTTTAAAGTTAAACTGAAGTGTTATAGCAAACAATTGACTTCGCTATGGAATAACCTGGCACGGCAGCCCTATGGAATAATCTAATCTATAGGTACTATTATAAAACTGTAAAAAAGGCAAAAACTAAAATTAAAGATAATTATGGATATACTAAATATGAAGATCTACTAAATAAATTATTCTGATACCGAAAATCGAGTTTGTCTGTTACCATTCGGAAGCCTTTTTTCCGGATTGAAACATAGGCTATATTTTATTGAAATCAAAGACGTGGATTCTTAGATACAGCTTGAACTCTCTAAACCAAAAGCAGCCATTTGCTACGAGGTTCATCGTATGCTGGTTGAAGACATTTTGCCGGAAAGTTTCGCACGCGTGCGAAGTCGCAGGTATCAGCTAGTTATAAAATAAAAACCATTTTCAAGTAATAAAACTGTATATATTCTGTCAATAAACACCAATATTGGTAAGCATATTCGTCAGTATCATCTGATGCACGTCCCTGAAGACAGTCCTCACGTTGTCGGTGTCAGTTGCTGTGGTGAAGTGGAAGTAACATTCCCGGGGTCTGCTGGCTTCCACTATCACGAAGCGTTCCGCTGATGCTGAGAGGTTCTTACGTTCTCGCTTCTTCTTCGTGATATCCTGGAGAGAAATGCATGACATTTAGTTTTCTTCTTCTATACCTATATGGCCTCTGTCCGTCATTTCGACAGACAATTTTGCCAGTGTCAAGTGAGATATTTGAAATAATATAAGTCAAGTCATTCGTCAAGTCGGCTGTCGTTTGTTTTGAAGAGATATGGTGGATTTTCTCTTCAAAACCTCAAAACGAATTTCCACATTCAGAGAAACCACTTTACACACATTTATTCCAATGGCTCACACTTTATGTTACGACCTAACTATTATTGGTTAAAATTCCACCAAAATTAAACAACAATGTTCACAATAACACAACAAAAAGTATTAAAATAAAAGTCGAGTTGACATTTATTCGTATTATTCATTCGAAAACCTCCTCATTTTTTGAAGTTGGTTAAAAAAAAACTATTTGATCTGAAAATACTAGCTTGAAGCCAACTTTGGATAGATAAGTAAATAAACAAATTAAATATAATGATGATGATGATGTCCTCCTAGCCGATTTCGGCCATGGCGACTGCGTTTTTGTCTGGACAGGCATATTTAACTCGGGTTATATGTAGGGCTTTGTTGTTCTGCCCGTTGATGCGCTCTAGTGTGACTGCGTACCCGACTTTGTTGGTCTGAAATATAATAATTGACTTACAGAAAACATTTTCCTTATAAACAGTCTGGTCCGGGTGTACTCGTCGGGTGCGTCGTGGAAGTCGACGTACTCCGGGAAGTATGGCGCCACACTCTTGCCCTGGGCCAGTTTCTTCTCTAAGATATCCTGCTTGTTCAGAAATACTATCAGGCCAGCTTCTAACAGGAACCTGGGAAGAGAAATAAATAGTACTTAAATAAATAAATACATTCACACAACTGGCGCCACTGAAAACCAGCGCGTGGGGGATATTCACATATCCTGCCCTGGCACCATGCTGAGTGGTGGCCATTTTTGTTATTTTATTTTAAGTTTCACTTTTACCTATAACATTGTCAATTTTAAAAATAACAAAATAAATATTTTTCTGCCTTTTTTTCTTTCTTTCAAATATCTTTGGTTATTTCACACAAAGCTCTCTAATCCTAAACTAGGCAGAGCTTGTATGGTAAATGTTCTAGATTGTGAGTTGTACCTAGCCAAGCAATAGTAAATAAATAAATACTCAATGTCAAGAGTCAATGTAGCGCGCGTTGTAGTCATGTGAAAGCATTACCTATGTAGGTGAAGTAAGTTTTATGATTTAGTGGCCAACTCTGGCGATGGAGTTGTTAGGTCTCCAGTGTGGCTTAACGAATGCTAGAGCCGGGACAGTTTAACGTGCACGAAGTACCCATCCAAAAAGTGCCAGCGCAGAAATGTATTGAGAAAAAACGCGAAGAAAACTTGGTCCAACTACTATTAGTATTGATTAGATGGTTAGATTAGATGGTGACTAATTCTAATTCTAATTCGTAGTGGAGAATGAGATATGCACTGACGTACCGCGTTGGGGTGTATTGTGCATTGTTCCCCTGCTGACCTCATCCCAATTAGATGGTGACATAGGTACCTGCTTTGCCAAACGTCTTCAAACAACAGCAAGGCTTCTTTGAGTCTGTTCTGCGAGTTGTCCTCGCGCAGGGTTTGGTCGAAGTCACTGCACGCGACCAGGAACCAGATGGCGTGGATGCCTTCGAACACCTGATGATATGAAACACCACTCAGAGCTAATACATTACTATAATATATTTAGAATGTAAATCCGTCTTTGGCTATCTGCTTTAACATTAAGATTCACCATTATTCTTAAGAGCTGTGGATTTTATTACTCAATAAAATAAAATAAAAATAATACACTAGCTGATACCCGCTGCTCGCGTGGTAGCACTATACGCATTATGTGGTTAAAATCTTTGATCCCAATTTTAGACACTTTAGGGTGCGACTTTTCAAAATTCCTTTCCTGGTGCACAACTACATTAAATAAGGATACCTACTACCCTCCAAATTTCATACCTCTAGGACTAATAGTTTAGGCTGTGCGTTGATTGTCTTGACTTCAAGAGTTTTATTTAGAAGATTTAGATAGTAACACCCGACATAGTACGAACATCTATGTTTGTTCTCAGTGGGGATCGAACCCACGACCCACAGCACGGATCGCAGAGCTATTTATCACCGACTGATTGAGCGACTGGCATGGTATCCTCAAAGGATCTCGAGTAGGTAGTTACCTGTATCCACTTTTTTCTTTCCCCTCGTTGTCCCCCGACATCAAACATCCAGAACTCTTGGGTTCCACCGTGCATAGACTTCGGCACCTTAAAATAAAATACATACTTAATGCTCCCCGATTCTGTTGTTTCATTTTCCTAAACTAATTCAAAGAAGAGATAATTAGATAGTTAGGTAGTAACTAATTTAATAACAACACTAAAATTCTTGGCATCCCTTTCTCATGGACTGAAACACAGACACAGATGATATCATGTCCAGAAAGAATGATATGGGCATTTTTTACCTACCTACCTTAACTTTGAATTCGATTTTCTGTATTCCGGTGGTTTTCTGTCTGCATCTCAAAATGTCTGCGTCGGATGGCATGTAATCGGGTTTTACTAGGAGATCTATTCTATCTAAAAAGCTGAAAACAAAAAACTGGTAAAGTAAAGTAGGGAAGTTATTTTCACCAAAGGTTCATTATTTTTGAACAATTAATTAATTTTATTTTAGCGCCATCTAGTAATTTAATTATAAAGTAAATTGAGAACAAATTGGTTTTACTACTTAATACTAGATGGCGTGATTTATGTCGCAGTAAAGTTGTAATTCAGGCATTTCGGAAAACGACTAGGATATGCAACTACTCAACACTAGATGGCGCTATTTCAAATTTTACTGTACAAAAATTTTAGTGTTTTTTATTATATTTCAATAAGACGTGATAAGTAAATTTACTCACTATTCAGCACTGTCAATCAGTTGATATTCGTTTGATCTTCTGAAGCATTCCCTCACTCCGCCATCGCGCCACAGAACTCTTACATGGTCAAAATATTGCTGAAATCAGAAGGTCCATGAAGCCAAAACGGTTGCAATTTGGTCTAGATATACCTAACTAAACCATCGGAAAATAGAGTTTTTGATTTCCATTAGGTAGGTTATGTACTATTACAAGTAGGTAGGTTAAGTACCTACAAATACCGACACGGCTTAATAGCGCTGAGCTTGAATAGCACAGCTGTCGTATTTTAGATCGGTTTGGCTGCGCAAAGCACCCCTCTACTTTCCCTCCACTTGTTAGAAGGGTAATAATGTACGTACCTCAGAATACTCGTCCGGCCCTTCTGGCCCTAACTTCAGTATAAACTGCTGCGACTCCACGTTCTTATTGGACTGCAGAGCGATACTCAGAGACTTCATGTGTCGGACGACATCGTAAATAGATTCGTGGACATTGTGTCGTATATGTTTGATCTTCTCTAGTTTATCACTGAAATAGGTATAAATAAGTAGGTACAGTACAAATTAACTCCATAAAAAACCCTTATACAATAATTCATTGACTTTCTTCTTTCACAGTCGTCACAGCCTCAGTCGGTAATAGCTCTGCCTTCGTGGGTTCGATTCCCCTAAGAACAAACATTTGTGTGTAGTAAACATAGATGTTTGGTCTATGGTTGCTTAGGTTTACCTGGTTGAAAACCCCTGAACGTGCAAAATCTTCATTTGCTTGATAATAGTAGTCTTCCCGCTCTCTCCAGTGCCCAGTAGAAGTAGTTTTATAGCCTGGAACATTACTGAAAGATAAGCTTTCGAAGCGTTCAAGGCAAATATCCTATTATTCCGCTATCAATCACCATACCTCATTGTAAGATTTAATCCACTGCTTGATTTCTCTGTCAATCTGCTTCGAATTATCCTGGGTTTCATCATAAGATTTGACGCACGGTATTAATCGCATTTTGATATTTTTTTCTGAAATAAAACTATAAACAAACTTACAAAACTTACAATAATAACTAAAATGTTGTTGTTGACATATTATTATGTAGGTGTCTATGAAATCTACGCTACGACCCACTAGCCACTACTTCTAGCATGTTCTAGGCTTAGTTATCGATGCTTAGTTTCTTAGACTGGTTTAGACATATAGGTAGGTGTATACATTGACATATCCTTGGGTGCCATTTGCCATCGCCTAAGAAAAGTTAAAGAACAGCTAAATAATACCCATCTAGGTAACTAAACCGTCTGTCTGGGTCTAGTATTAGGTAAGTATACGAGTGTTGTTAGGTAGGTAGTTATCAGGATTATGAAAAAGACAAAACGAGTCACAGGAATTTGATAAAAAGAATCTTTTTTTTTTACCTTATTTTTGCAACGTTTTGAAGCTGAACCAACCATTGAAATCACTGTACGTACTGAATTGATAATTTTATTAATCAGTTGATTATCTATAAATACAGAATTATCAATAATTCGTCCGATTATTTACATAACTATCTAATGACTAAATGAACTGTGTGTCTGACTGAATATCTATGCCTCAGTCAAAGTCCCAGAGCTATAGTGTTGACGATCTACGTTCAAGATCCACTGTGGACGTGCTCTGAGATAGTGCAGTTGTGCCACAGTGCCTTATTTGTAAGGATCATACTTAAAAACGGTGGTAAGACCATATCTTTGACTATTAATAGAGGAAACTGCTCAACATCAGGTGGGCCGTCTGCTTGTCCCTTCACTTTGTTTCACTGTCTGTACTGTAGGTACAGGTTGCAAACACTTTCGCTATATTAACGCACACCTTTTTAATGTAAACGAAGCCGCGGACATCCACTAGTATTCCACATAATAACCAATTTGATAGCGGCTGATAAATACTAAAACATTTTTGATGTACCTAGTTTCATGTTTTATGACTTTATTTTTATACAACTTGCAGTTTGATATCGTTTGTTTGATTAATCTACTTGTCAATTCCTGGCCACTACAAGGTCGTTGACCGTTAGTATAGAATAGGTAGCCTGAACATTTTTTACTGTTTACTCACTGCTACCATCATCTCCACACTACGCCCAGGTTAGTTGGTAGATAATGCTGAATAGCATTAAACTCGCCTCTGTACGATTTTTTAAAAGTGCAATAATCCAGTCCACTTTATTTAACAAACCAGTAACACTTAAGAGTACTATCCGTATACCTACCAAATTTTATGAAGATCGGATGAGCGGTTCTAAAGATCTCGTCGAACAAACATACAAAGCATTTTTGTCAAAGTTTTTTTTTATGATAAAAGTAATGGAACAAGCTCACCTGATGTTCAGTAGTAACTTCTGCCTATAACAATGCATTACCTCACAGAGCAAGTCCAATGAGGACGTGCCCTGTAAGGCAATGCACTGCGTCCATCACTCTGAGACGTAAAGATCTTGAAGTCTCATGTGCCTGTATTAAGTTGTCACTAAGATCTCGTTCGCTTCCCTCACTCGCATCAATAAGTTTAAAAAACTGAAAAAAAACCGATTTCAATTTGATACGCATTCATTATCAAATGATGATGATGGCAGTTCATTGTGACTGTTCTACTTCTGTTCTATTGATCGTAAACACCACAGAAACGTCACAGGAAAGCAACATAAGCAATGTCGTGTTTTTTCCAGTTATATCGATTTTGAAAAAAAATTAGGGACCAAGGAAGCATTCCCTTTCAGATAAAAAAAGAATTTTTCAAATAGGTACATAAATGACGTAGTTCTGAGGTAGCAAACATAAAAAACCTCCTTTTTTGAAGTCGGTTAAAAATGCTTATTTGGGACAATAAAACACATTTCTATATACAAACCACACATTTTATTGTAGTTTTTAAAACTATACATAACATAGTCTCACTAAGCGAGACTGCAACAGAACAAACGAATACTATAAACCAGTTATTACTAACACGAGACTAAAATAGTCTTATTAGTTACTCGTGACGGGTGGAAAACCCACCTCCTTTAAATATGACTGGTTTAAAAGCATTCTTTGGAAGCCAAGATAAGAAAAATCTTAAAAAACCTACATAAAAATACATTTATACTTAAAACTATTGTAAATGTTACTTACAGCTGCGGGTACGTGTTTTTTTTTTAATTTACAAACATTCACATGGTTATACTAAAATAGGTCATGAAAAAATATCTATAGATACCTACCGGGTGTAATAGGAGCTCCCAAAACTTCAGGGGATTCGAATACCCATCAAACATTTTCTATGGAACAATGTTTTATCAAAAAGTTGTTGGATGTAACACGCTTACCTAGAAGATACCTATTCACTCTACTTTTGTAAACTTAAAAATCTTATCCCTCTCATTATGTTATTATTAGATTTATCATCATTAATACGACTTGTTGTGTATCTCAACTCATCATTTTTCTTCGATTTTTCTCGAGGGTTTATAAGCTCGGCCTAAAGTTAGGCTCGAGTTAAAACTGAGACGTGATTATGAAAGACTCAACGAAGTTTTAGAAAAACCCGTTCTTTTGTGAAATTATTCATTCATTCACTCAAAACTGATCAGTAAATGAAGTTAAAAAAGAGTTTAGCGGCAAAACAAGGGGTAGGTAGGTAAATACGGTCAATGATTTTATCAATGTAAATGTCAATGTCGAATATATGGTCGAAAAAACAGTACATAGTTTACAATATAAAATAATTGAGAAAAAACAGTCACCAAATTGACTTTCCTGACCAATATGAAGTTAGACCCAAGTTGAACCTGGGGTGGGGTCGGTTTAGCGAAAGTCTATAGTTAGACCTCGGTGAAGTCCAAAACACGAGTTTAGAGACAAAAGATACATGTGACAGCGTAATGAGAGGGTATAAGTTTGCAAAAAATTATAATTAGATAATAACACCGTAACATACGTAAACTAGGGTTTTTATTGAAGTATTGTCAAAAAATATAACAACCGATAACAATAACAAAACTGTGGATATTAATTTCGTTAATCACTCGAAATATCAATGTAAAATAATTTTAATGCGTTGAAGACTATCTGGCTTAAGCTTTGGTCTCGCGATCGTAACGCACAACGCAGCGGTATGCGACATGCGGCGCCGGACACATAATCGTATGGAAAACGTCTAGTATGGTCTCTCGTTCCGTCGCAGTCTGCGTCAGCGGCGAGGAGCAAACGCGGTACGTTGCGTTGAGCCGCATACCGCAGCGTTGTGCGGTACGATCGCGATACCAAAGCTCAACGAGTGTCCGTTAGTAGTACAGCGGAAAGTATATTTTTAGTTACTCCGTCATCGGTTTTAAAATACGTGCGGAGCTGACTAATTGAGCTTGTCTTTCCTGTAGATATGTCTGACTAGGCTGAGAGGATGGTATAGTACTACAAGCCTACTCCATCTAAACATTGTCCCAGGCACTACAGTGTGTCGTTAAGTGTAGGCATAGGTTGCCTCCTGACGCTGTATAAATCATCTTCAATAGATGTAAATGCCTATTTATTATTATTATTAGCCAAACATTATTATCGTAAAAGACAGACATATTTTTCAAAAAAATACTTTAAATTCTGATAATTTTCAAGTTTTGATAATTCAAAATTATTTCAATTAAAACTCTTTTCCCAAATAGAATTTTCAATAAGATTATTTTCCAACAACCATCGATCTTTAGCACCAATCCATGATATTTCCAAATGCTAGTATAATGTACTACTTTTTATTTTAGATTTGTAAGACTCGGTAGGTCAGTTGGTATCTGCCTTCTGCGCTGTAGGTTGGTTTGATCAACAGTAACAAAAAAATCGAACCCACGACCCACAGCACGGAAGGCCGACTGAGCTGTGACGCCTGTCACAGAATAAATAATTCTGATTCTGAATATTTGTGTACGAAATCTCACATAGCTAAATATAGAACGTAGTAATTATACTAACATTTAACATTTTCTCAACTTACACTTAGCCGACGGCAAAGTTTCAGGCCCAGCCCAACTAAAAAAAAACAATAAAAATCAATAGACAACATTATTTTTGATGTCTCATAGTCAAATAAATACAATTATGTACTTTGACAACTAATTCGATTCAAATCTTGACAGTGCGCTAATGTCACAACTCGTAATGTTACCACAATCAATCTGCTCGTGACTAATTTGTAAAAGCGGCAACACTCTGTGAAAAAGTGGCAACACTATCAGTCAAGGTTTGAATGAGATTATTTGTTAGGGTATAAAAATATTAATAATTTGGGTAATTGAATACAATTTTAATTGATTATAACAAAACTATAGCATATTTTATATAACAATGTACTAATATAAAAAAAAATGCCGTCAACTACAACATTCCTTAATTTCCTTATACGATACTTCGTTCTCAATACAAAAAATAACCTCTATAGCTTATACCAATATCTTAGATACATCAATTTTGGAAATCGATTAATATTTTACGAATAGTGCATTTTTTTAAACATTTTGTTTTGCTGTTACTACCGAGTGACTAAGAAATAACCGTGGACTTAGAATTGTCTCTAAACTTCTGACATCTCATAGTTGCGAAGTGATTCTAAGTAAGAAAGGGTAATTTTTAAATATATTTGCATTAATCTTAATATTATTTTATTTGCTTACAAAAACTAATTCACTCATAACTCAATATTTACAATAATTGAGTTTTTTTTTTCGATTACACTTTCATACGCCGTGATCACAGGATGAACGTTTTTTAATATGATTAGAAATAACTAATTGTGATTTTATATAATTTGTGGTATTACCAATTAATTGTGATTTTATATATTTCGTGGTATTGCTAATTGTGATTTAACTTATGTCGAATACTTCGGGAGTATTTATCAATATATAAACAACTTGTATTTCTTAGGAAAAGTGATTATTGAAGTTAACTTTTCCTAAAGAACAAACTGTTCCATAGAAAAAGTGATTATTGAAGTTAAATTTTCTTAAAGAACCAAATGTTCTATAGAAGAAGTGATTATTGAAGTTAATTTTTCCTAAAGAACCAACTGTTCCATAGAAAAAGTGATTATTGAAGTTAAATTTTCCTAAGGAACCAACTGTTCCATAGAAAAAGTGATTATTGAAGTTAAATTTTCTTAAAGAACCAAATGTTCTATAGAAGAAGTGATTATTGAAGTTAATTTTTCCTAAAGAACCAACTGTTCCATAGAAAAAGTGATTATTGAAGTTAAATTTTCCTAAGGAACCAACTGTTCCATAGAAAAAGTGATTATTGAAGTTAAATTTTCTTAAAGAACCAAATGTTCTATAGAAGAAGTGATTATTGAAGTTAATTTTTCCTAAAGAACCAACTGTTCCATAGAAAAAGTGATTATTGAAGTTAAATTTTCCTAAGGAACCAACTGTTCCATAGAAAAAGTGATTATTGAAGTTAAATTTTCCTAAGGAACCAACTGTTCCATAGAAAAAGTGATTCTTATAATTTTTTGAGTAGATTCTGACTTAGACTTTGTTTCGCAATATGACGAAGTAAATATAATAGTCGATAAATGCATCAGCTATGGCAATATTTATATTAAATTGAATAGTACTTTAGTTACTTATATTTAAGGCCCGTATGCTGACTTACTGCTCAGCAACTGATCCGGACTCAAGCATAGGTATTTGTATGAAAATCTCTACTCAAATCTATGCTTGAGTAACAATTTATTTATCAGCCTAAGGGACTGAGTCTATATGCTTGAGCTTTGAGCTGAGTCGGGCTTTGATTCCGAAACATTTGAGGTCCGGTATAGGAATATGTGTCAAATATTAATGATCATATAAATAAATAAATATTCACGGACATTTAACACAACGCCTTCTAGTCCCAAACTAAGCAAAGCTTGTACTATGGGAACTAGATGGCTGATAGAATACACATATAATTGTTTTTTTTTAAATACATACTTATAATACATAGTAATAGTGTCGAATAATTAGAGTTCAAGTTTAAAACGATACTCAAGCATAGAAACCGGTGCATGAGCATAGATTTCATCTGTAATTTGTTGTGGTTTCTGAATAAAAATTCTCGTCTCGAGTCTCGATGTTTGAACCTGTACTCAGTTGAATCTGAGTCCGGATC